>CM019740.1:9844042-11052848 GCA_009761775.1 Ficus carica
GAAAAAGTTGAGTATTTTTCATTGGCGAGGAAAGAAGAGAAAGAAGACTCGTTTGATATTGAGTCCCAAAAGTAACTGCATCACGCTTGGAAACTCTTAAAACTTTGCCGACCACGATCGACATATATAGTACATGCATCAATTAAAAGAATTTAGAAATTAATTTGGTATTATAATTTGGTATTTAAATTTGAAATATTTCTTCGTGATATTGCTGGTATTATATGTATTTGTTATTTTGGCTTGATTTGAATAGTCAGGTACAAAATGGATGGGATTTTTTTGTTTTTTTTTTTTTTTTTTGTTTTTCCTACAATTTTTAGCTGATGCGAATTGAATTTTTGCTTTTTCGTATAACCGTAGTAGTTATTCAAACTATCTCTCTCTCTCTCTTGTCTCTATCTTCTTTTTTTTTTTTTTGGGGATAAATTGCTCATTTAGTCCCTAAATTTTTAACCTTGTGTAACTTTAGTCCCTGAACTTTTTTTCGTAACTGAAATGTCCATAAACTTTTAAAGTGTTGCTACAATGGTCCCTTCCGTGAATTTTTAGACAAAATCTGTTAGTAATTTGGTCAAAAAATGATGCCTATGGATTCTATCTAAAAATTAACGAAAATAACTATTATAGCAACGTTTTTAATAGTTTATAATCATTTTAGCAAAAAAAAAAAAGAACAGGAAATGCCCCTAAACTATTAAAATGGTACTACAATAGTCATTTCTGTTAATTTTTAAACGGAATTCATTAGTAATTTGGTCAAAAAGTGATGTTAACTAAAAGATTCTGTCCAAAAATTGACGTAAAGGACTATTGTAGTAATATTTTATAGTTTAGGGGAATTCCAACTACGAATAAAAGTTCAAGAACAAAGTTGTACAAAGTTAAAAGTTCAGGAATCAATCTAAATTTATCCCCCTTTTTTTTCATTTGGAAACTTTGTTATAATAGTTATGACTACAATTATAAATGACAGGTGACGGGAATTGATCATAGGTATACTATGACATTCTAACTAAATTAATTGATATTCTTTTAGCACTATTATCATTTACCCATCTCATGTATATCAAAGAATAGAAAATAAAATGCAATAGCGTCTTAAAAAAAAGAATAATAAAAGACAATCCTCAAACACTTACGATGAAGGGACGAATCTGTTTTATGAAAATAGTGCGAAACACTGGCCTCAACTCTTCGTCAAAGATTCTGATTTCTAGATTTGTGTTTTAGATCAATTTGTCTACGTACAGCTTAATGTTTCCTGTTTTGTTGCAGTTTATATTCTAGTTTATATTACTGATTTTTTTTTTTAGGCAAGTTTATATTACTGATTTTTTAGCTATTATTTACAGCATTTTGTTGGCTTCTGTTCACATATTGCATATTTCTTTTTCTCGTTCTCTATTTATTTTGCTTTACATAAATGTTAATTTTTCCAGTTTTTCCCTTTCTTACTGTATCATTTTACTAACAATAGCAAATTAACCAGATATGTTTGAATCCAACGCAATACCATGCAAATATAATTAATTAAACTCTTTATAGCAGCATTATATAAATTATTTTAATCCACGTATAAAAAAACAACAGTAAATTCATCAAGGATAGCTGCTCTTGGAGGCCCCTCGTTTCAGGATAATCAAATGACTTGAAAGTGAAAGGCAAAAATTTTATAGATTTTTTTTTGTTTCACTTCTTTTATTATTATTTTTCCTCTCCTTTTTTTAACAAGAAGACATGGGTAATTGTGGTTATTAATTAGATGAGTGAAGAGAAACAAAAAACAAAAAACCAAATTAAAGATAATATACAATTAACTTTTGAATTGTTTTTTTTTTTTTTTTTCTAATTTTATAAAAAAAATTAAACAATTAAAGATAGTAGTCTTTCATAATTAACAGATGGGGGTGTTCCATGATATTAATAATTTTTTAGGGCTGTGTTCTTTCCAATTAAAAAAAAAATTCTTAGGCAGTCTAACATATAACTTATCAATCAATGAATGTCTTTGATTAATTAGATTTAGTTTCAGTTCAAGATATTAGGACTTATTTAATATGGTACGCAGTTTTTTTTTTCAAATTAATAAAATGAGTGCCTAATACACTCATTTTAGTATTATTATTATATATATAGAGATATATATAAGTATAAATGAATATCCTTGTTATTCTCCAAATTTCGGATAACAATCTTAGTCTTAGTCTCTATCTTTTCAATTTATATGTTATATTATCTCAAATTTTTCTAATGTTACAAATACAGCTCCTATATCAGTATTCTTTAAAAAAACAAAAACTAAACTAAACTAAACTAAATGGAATTAACTAAACATGTTCACATCACATGAGCTTTAATTATGGTCAAAATCGTAATTAAATATGTTTTTGGAGGAGAAGTCCCTATGGACCTTTAGATCATTTGTCAACCGTCAATTAATTACTTTTATGTTAGAATGCTGACAATAAAATTACTTAATTTTTTTTAATTATACCCATACCTATTTTATTTCATTGATTTGATTCTTTCTTTCAATGTATATCGAAATTCATATTAAACCAAAAAGGATAAGAAATCTAGGAATAGCCAGCTGAAGGATGCGCGCTAGTAGCGCGCAACGGCTTTCAAGCTTTACTAATAGGGCTTTATAGAGAGAGGTGAGTAAGGGGATCGCTTCGCTTTTGTTGCGGAGCTCGCAGCCTTCCCACCCCTGCTTATCCTGGATGCAGTGGAGGATTTTGATAAATGCGCCCGAATGTTCCCCCTCCCTCCATTAGGGCCCTATTTCTCTTTCCCCCTCAAGAAAGATAAAATAAATAAGAAAGATTCTCTTCTTTCATGTGAATGACCCTATTTTTTATTGAAAGGTTGCTCGTACTATAACACCACATTGAGAAAGACCAGCCCCCATGTACCATTCTATTTTTTTTTAACCTCAAAAGGGGAATCCTCCTTATGATAATACGGACGACTGTCCATAGTTAAAGGGGTAAATTAGAGCTCGGATAGGAGGTAGGATGGTATGTGTCGGGTCCTTGGGTGCCATATTTTGGTCGTTCGTGCTTTATACTTGTGAAACACTTCACTCCCTGGTTTCTTTTAAATGTTTCGTGCTTCACACTTGTAAATCACTTTACCATTTTGTTTCAAGAGGCACATCCCCTTGAAACCCCCTGGTAACACACAACTACTAATTTTGATTCATTCTTTTTCGTTCGTGTTTCACACCCGTATATCACTTCACTTTTAATTTCATTTTTATGGAAGTGTGATATATAAAATTAAAGTGGGGGTTTGATATGAGATAAAATATATAATTGAGAGCCTTTATAAAAATTAACCCTCCAAATTTTTATAGAGTTCTTTGGGTTTTTTTTTTTCTCTCGATCCTTTCTCTGTTTAAGAAGAAGAAGACATTGATAGGTTCAAGCCAAATGGTCCAAACAATAACAAATATCAAAGGGTGGGTCCCTCAAAAAAATAAAAAATAAATGAAGAGAGGGAAGGGTGGGGGATGGGCCATAGCGTGAGAGGGATAGGGATAGAGTGGAAGGAAGGAGAACAATCTATCTTTTTTAAGAAACGGCGTGGTTTCTTAACAACACATTTTCACTCGTTCTTCTTCTCTTTTTTCAGGTCAGAAGTGAATTCTGAGAGCAGACTGCAGCAGAGCAAATAGACCAAATAGAACAAATAGAAGTAAGAAGAAATGGTAGTGAGTGTGGGTGTGGGTGTTGGTGTGCAGATATCATCTATAATTCCAACTGCATCTTTGCTTCGCATTTCTAAAACTAATCATTATAAGACCCTCTTCCTTGGTTTTGGCTTTGCTTTGACTTTGGCTTTGGAATCATTGATGGACTCAAAACGACATCTTCATCTTCATCATCATCCAGAGAAACAGGAAGAAGAAGAAGAAACGACATCCAGACTACCACAACAACAACAAGTAGTTGGAGAATAAGAGCGTCTCTGATGGAGTCGCCAGTGTTATGGGCAGGTCGACTTTGCATCTTCTATGCCCTTTTGAAGTCTGGCCTTGCTGGATCTCTCTCTAACCCTCTTCTTTCAGGTCCATCCTTTTTTTTTTTTTTTTTTAACGACAATAATAGTAAAGAAATATGATTTGGGTTTCTGGGTTTTACTGAATTTGACCAAATTATTATTATTATTATTATTATTATTATTTGTTTTTTTAGATTTGAAGAGAAATGGTGGTGATGGGGATGGGGATGGATCTGGTGATATGGGCTTCTCAAAGTGGCTTAATTCCATCCAAGCCAAACCAGGTTTCCTTCCTTGTCTTCTCTTCTCTCTCTTCTCTTCTCTTCAACTCTCTCTGATGCTTGGTGCTTTCTTTTCTCTTCCTCATTGTTTTGTTAGAGATTTCAAAAATGAATTTGCAATTGCTGAAGAAAATCAGTTAGTAAGATTACCGATTTCCCCCATGTACAATGTAATACAACCGGAATGTCTTTCAACCAAGTTCTAAGTTCCTAACATCTCTGCCTCAAAAGGTACTGTGTTCGATTGATAATTTTAGTATCACTAAAATGTTTTTATTGACATTTCTTGTTTCTTTACTTGTACACGAATTGGCATAACTAAACTAACATGGCAATGTGCAATTCATGAGATGAACCTTTGATCTGCTGAGGGATATGTCATGGGACTTTGCCTTTGTAGAATAAACTCCCTTTTCTTCTATATTTGTTCCCCGTCTTTTCAAATCTACTGTAAGCTAAAAAAGATATGTCTTTGATTTGTTTTAATCAGTAAAAGAAGCAGCTGATAGAAGGAAAATAGTGAGCAAATGGCATCCCACCACCAAAGGAACTCTCAAACGGAACTACAGGGTTCCTTCTAACTCCGAAGGAAGGCGACTTCTCAAAGCCATCGCTTCCTTGCTGTCAGATGATGATCACTTCGTTGACGCCACTTCCCACAAGGTACTACCACTCTATACTGTTTTCTTTGGGAAAATTCTTTCTACCACTCTATACTGTTTTCTTTGGGAAAATTCTTTCTTCTTTACTCGTTTCTCTTTGGTTCTTGTCTTCTTCTTGGTTTGAGAGATGTGTGGGGAATTTTGTAGGGTTGTCAAATTAGAAGGGAAAGCGCTCACGGAGAAAGCGTCTGCTGTAACAATGTTAGGGCATTGTTTGACGAGCTCCCAACTCCACACCTAATCGTCGAAATCACTCCTTTTCCGGCAGGGCCTCTTACGGACAAGGATTACACCAAAGCAGAGAAGTTAGAGGGGGTGCTCAGAACTGGTCCTTCTGTTTGATCCATCCCTTGAATTGCATGTTTCATGCTTTTTACCCTTTTTTTTTTTTTTTTTTAAATCAATGCCTCCCTTGTATATAATGACATCTTGGTATGCCTAATGACATACATTTCTCAGATTTCAGTATTCAAATAGCAGTAGAATTTAGAAAGGCCCGTCTGTCTTGTGACATTTATCAATATGCTGATGTTGGAAAGAGCTTGGAATTGGACGAGAAAAAAGCAAACCAAAAATGCTGATATTTGACAATCAATAGTCGTTTGAAACAAGTCTCTTGTCGTTTGAGTTATGTAGTAGTTTTAATATGAGAGTTTGGGGTGTTTAATCGTTTGGTTATTCTCATGTTTTGCTAGGATATATAGGGTCAATTAAAGCCAGCTTTTGATATTGAACTTCTGAAATATTATATTGAATTTAAACAGAGGCACGCCACTTTGACCTTCGAGCTCATGTAGCCATGGATTTGGCTTAATTCTTCTTTTTCCGCTGCGTCAATCTCCATTCCCATTTAAGGAGAGGCAGTGTCGGGGTCAATGTGAGTTCGTTCGCGTAAATGTTGATGTTGGAAAATGCTCCTTTTTCTGGGTATATTTGAGAGCTCACTTTTTGAACAAACGGACTTCTTAAAAATGGTCTTGAAAGAAACTGAAAAGAGATGTCTTTAACCAAGTATAAAGAACTTGCAAACAGAAGTCACTCATCTCAAAGATGCTTCCAACCCTGTTCTGCAACCAAAATTAAAGGAGCAACAGTAACTGCATAGCCAAATCCCAAGTCCCAAAGAGCAGCAAGCATTGCAGTGACTAGAGTATAAAACCCGATTAATTCGTAATAAAAACCGATTAATTCGTCAGATTGGAAATTGCCCGAATTAAAGCAAAAACACCCTTGCATTTTACTGCCCAAAAAAACAAAACAGAAAGAAAGAAAGAAAGAGTTCTCTGGGACTTCCCAGTGACACCAAGAAAATGGAGAATGAAAAGATCTTTTCTGAGGTTTCGAATGAATAATATTGTTGTAGAGTCGAATTTATGTATATGTATGGCAGAATCCTTGACATCTTTCTTTTATTTTTATTTTTTTCTTTTCTTTTTTGGTGAATGTATAGAAAAATGCTTGCACGATAATATACTTGTATTCAGACATTGATATTGTGCGACCAGATTGAAGCTTCGCTATTGGGATTCGAGTCTATTGTTGATTGTACCACTTTGTATTTAAACTCTGCTCAGTTTCATTTTGCGAATCTCTTTTACCTTTCAAGTTCATTTTGTCTCAAACATGCGCCATTGAATGATTTTGCCATTGAATGATTTTAAGGAAAGATATGTCAAAGACCTACCCTACCAACTGAATCAAACAAATTTCAAAGAGGCCTTAAATACCATAACTATGATCTAGGGAAATACAAATTCCTCGTTTCAGGTCTTTTTGGAGAGGGGGGGGGGGGGGGGGGGGGGGGGGGGGGGGGGGGGGGGGTGGGGGGTGGGGGGGTTTGGGTAGGGAATCGGTGTTCTAGCTTACTAAAATTCTAATAATACATCGGGTGATTGTAAAATATAATTCCATTCCTGTTGATTAAGAGAGAACCAACACCAATTGCCTCCTTACATGATAGGAAACCTGTTACTATGGTATCATTTTCAATTCAATCATTCAAGTACAGCTAACTAATATAACAATTCTCAGCCAATACTAGAAATTCACATCAACAGGGCCATCAAATCTCGATCTGCAGATTGTTTCTGTGTTTCCTCACCTTCTCGGCATCCCTCCCCGCGATTGTTTCTGTGTTTCCTCACCTTCTCGGCATCCCTCCCCGCGATTGTTTCTGTGTTTCCTCACCTTCTCGGCATCCCTCCCCGCTGCTGCTGGGGTGCAATAGGCATTGTAGTAGGCGAAAATGGATCATACAGTTGTTGTCCTCCTGGAGTAGAAGCTGACCTACCAGAAGCAAAAGAGAGATTGTTGTTGAGTTGATGACTTTGAGCAAGCGGAGTCTCCGGCCACATCATCTGAACTGGATAGTTCTGAAGCTGAAAATGATTTCCTGGCCTAGCAGGCAGAGCACCGGGCAACACGGGTACTTGTGAAGTTGGGCTGAAGTTCCTTGGCCCTGATTGCAACATCTGATTCCTCGGCGTGATGCTACTTGCATCCGGAAATGTTGGGAGACCAGGACCTAGAATCCTCGTGTGATTTCTGGCAAAGGGAACAACAGACATATGATGTTCAGGTTGAGGTTGAGGTTGACCCATATTATTCCCAACCTGTAGCCTTGGAAATGGCTGGGATGCTGGAGGTTGCGGTAAAGAGTTAGCAGGTAGAGCATTCCAAATCCCAAATTGGTTGCTTGTCCATGGAACTATCTGAGAGGCTGGATTCTGTGGCCGGTGAGGTTGGAAAGTGAGGTTACCGGATCTCGGAGCTGTTACCAAAGGTGGTTTAACAGGAGCAAAATTCGCTGCACTTCCAGAAACAGAACTTGAAATACCTGACGAAGGACTCAGTGCAGATCCTAATGCACGTGCAGACACTGCTGTCGGGCTTATAGAAGCCGACAACGAAGGAGGAAGCCCCATTTGAGGCTGCAGAAGGGACAGAAAACCTGAGGATGCAGAAGGGGGGTTCATAGGTGAAACTGGAATGGCTGTTGATATATTTGAACGTAGCGTGGTGGACACAATGCTTGGTTCTGGAACCACAGGATAAAGCCCTTTGGTAGGAACCACTCTTGGAGGTATCTGCGACATATTACTAAATCCTGCAGAAGCTGGAGTATTGACAGGTAATGACCCTGGTGGAAGAGTAGAGACAGGTTGCGGCTGCAAAGGCATTGATGGCCCGGTGATGCCCATAGGCGGTAGTTGAATTCCAGAAGATGGAAGTGGAGCTGAAACAATACTAGCTTGAACTGAGGAAAGCTGTGGAGTCATCGGAAAAGGATGTCGACTACTCAGAGCCATGTACGGATGTTGCAGAACTTGTGCGGGTGGCTGCAATCTAGGGGAAACAAGAGATGGGTTTTGGGGAAGTGAATTGAACCCAACTGGAAGAGATGGAGGGCCAAACGGAGAAGACATGTTAGAAGGTCTGAAAGTTGTGGTAGACATATGGGCATGGTTGTTGAGAGGCAGAGCAGAAGAATTTGGCGGAGGAAGGAAACCAGAAGGTTGATGTAATGTGGTATTTGGTGGGCCCGGTGGAAACCATTGACCAGGATACGGAAACTGTCCTGGTAGAAGAGTCGGTGTACGTCCGGAAACCGGTTGCATTGCAGAGCTATGACCTAAGTTAGAAGTGGCAGCATTCTGGTCCAAAGGAACTTGGATATCATTCCCAGAAGCTGAATCAGAAGGTGCGGAACCAGCAGCAAGATTTCCCTAAAAAAAACAAGAATATTAAGCGGAATGGCAGATAACTATTTGGCCAAAAAGAATTTACGGAAAAGCTTTAGAACATAGCTGAGCAATTTTGAATCAGAAAGATTTAATAGTCTCTCAAGTTACGAGACTCACTGAAACAGAGGTGATCAGCATCTCAATGATAGAAACTGCTGCATCTACTTGCTCAAATTTGTCAGCTGATATTTGGACGTACAAGTCTTCATAAGAACCGTGAAATTCATTCCCATCAGATGGTTTTAGTTCAACCTGGAAATATGCATAAGATGAAAGAAATTCTTCAATGTTACACTTAAAAAATAAAAAATAAAAAATAAAAAATAAAATAAAAATAAAAACGAAAAAAGAAGAAGAATAAATAAAATCTTATCCCCAAAAAAAAAAAAAAAAAAAAAAAGAAAGAAAGAAAAAGAAAAAGAAAACGGAATGAAATAATGAACTATATCTTCAATGTTCATGTGATCGGTTTCCATATTAACTGAATAAATACCTTCTGTCCACCCTCAACTTTCATTCCATAGATTTGAATCTTAGCTCCAGTTTCCTGATTTTCCATATGAACAAGAGAAAACAGGAATATTCTATGAGTACACCACCCTTCGGGTAGCAATTGAATCTTTTGACAAAATCTGCCCTGTTGGTTTACTTCATACTAACCTTTTCTAGTCGCTTTTGATTATCACCCCCAGGTCCAAAAACCAGTCCAACAAAATTATATCCAGGATATCGTTTTACCTGAAAAGGCAGAAAACAACATGATAGCATCAGAAGATGATACGAATACTCCGATTTCCACAAATTTTAGATTTTATCTAGAAACCTATGGTGAGTTGATAATAACCAATGTCTAGAAGTTACATCTGCATCCAAAGGATATTGAATAATCTGAAAGGGCAAGAAAATCACACAAAACATACAGAGATTTACAGTAGACTTTTAAGCATTAAAATTTGCCGTCTTACAAGCTTTGCAACGTTGATGCAGCAAAAGCTAGGATAAATATACTCAGATATACAACTGAAAGATAACTGAACGTTTCTATATTATTTACAAAAGAAAACCCCTTTTGCACAAACCTAAAGCCTTATTCATAGACTAAACAATCCTAGCCTCAATACTAAACAGATAGAAGTCCTAATCCAAATGAAACAGATAAAAGAGTTCTAATCTGATAAACTCAATTAAACATTCGCAACAACCAAATAAAAATATAAATCCATGTTAAACACAAGACCCTTGTTTTGATTAAGCATGTCCTACATCAAACATACACGTCATATATTCAGATTAAGACTTCTGTTTCCAGAAAAAAAAAAAAAAAAAATTGGAAAACTTTGCAAGCCTGTAGCAGGCCCATATGTGACAATTGAAAAAATCAAGAAAAAGAAGTTGACTGTATTCTCTGGAGTCTGGCTCCAAAAATTTTTCCCGTTCCAGATACCTAAGCTGCTGGACAACTTAGCCTTACTTCGATTGGATCCAACAGTCACTAAAGCTAACAAACCAGGAAGCATCGGCTGTACTGACACCTATGAACTATGTATCAAATCCTCCAATTCAATCACAATGCAATTAACCATCAAATATCATTTCATTTGTGTTCTCGTCTCTTATATTGGTTATCAAAATCAGATTAAAAAAAAATGTGTTCCTCCTTTATCTTGTTAATACTCCGAAGTTTTCCACTTCAGCCTTTTTTCTTTTTAGCTTCAACTGATAACTTCATATGCATTTGCAGATGTCTATTTTGTCCATTTATAGTTGTCGTGATGAGGGTTCAATGCTAATAATTTCTTTCAGAGCACAGTTCACTCTTGATGACTTTTTTTCCTTTTTTTTTTTTTTCTTTTTTTTTTTTTTTTTTTTTTTTTTGCCTTTTTATAGGAAACAACTTCATTAATGACCAAAAAAATTACAACAGACAGAGGACAAGGATTCGTCCTAAATCACAAAACAAAAACACCAAACACGTATTAAACTCAGAACAAAGAGTCATTAGAAAAACAAATCTCACTCCCTCGACAAACCTGAGAAGGAAAAATCAACAAAACCATTCGTTCAAAAAACCCAAAAAGTGACCCAAAATTTAATACTATCCCAAACAGCACCAATTTCAAACTGTAGGCATACAACTTGATTCATAGAAGATAACATAACCTTATTACAACTCTTGAGTCCACGTTATAATTCAACGACATGTTTGTTCTACATCCGCTTTCCCATAAGCATGAATAGTGTGCAAGATTAGAATCTCAATACGGTATATAGAGCTTCAGAAAAACCTGTACTTACAGGTATGGAGACTCTGCCCTCTTTCAACAAAGGTTTATAATCAGATGGGACCTTGTAACTTGGATTCAGTTTCAGTATTTCCCCTGGAAAACACCAACAAAAACCTTAATTATAGAATAGAGAACATTAGTATAGGTAATACCGAATCGAAGAAAGAGCTGTTCATTATACCGATGGCTTCCCGCTTTTCAAGTTCCAATTCTTCCGCCTTCTATATGCACAAAAATTATTATCAGTTCTAAACAAAATCTGTTCATCAAGATGGCAAACAAAAATAAAAAGGATTGTTCCAGCAAAAAATAAAAAGGATTGTAATAATTCTACCTCACTATCAATTCGATGTCCAGATGAATCATGATGATGATCTGGACTTTGAGAACCTAATGCAAGGTCACCACCGTCCCCGACCACCGATATTCCAGATTTGAGTTGCTGCGTAATTTGGTCCACACGAGTCTGGAAAAATTTGTGGCACCACACAGGCAGTAATATCACTTAGTGGCACCTGGAATGGGAAGCTTCTATGTGAACCATTCACACAGAAGAATGAGGAAAGGGAAGTTTCAATCTACTTATTTTCTATCTTACAATGAGAGTGGGGGAATCAACTATAGAGAGTTAAGAGTTATAGAAGCCTTAAAAGTGGAACAAGGAGCAAAGTACATGACCTTTTAAAAGGTAATCTTATTTTGAGACTATGTTAATTCATTTTTAAGGAGCATAACTTGCAAATTACTGCTAACATACCTGATAAGCCAAGGCTCTTCCTCTCTTGACAACAGCATCTTGCGTGAGATCAAGGCCCCATTTTGTTTTCCTTGAAGCCTGTTTGGTACTTTCATCGTCAAGCGCACCACTGGCTCCAAGCTTTTTGCCTCCTCGTAATACAGGCACTAGTGAACCAGACAACTTGTTTTTTGGGATGACAAATCCCGCCTTTACAGAAAACCTAGGAACTTTCTGGCCACTGCCCGATGCAGTCGACGAGATAGTTGCTCCAGACATCTTACTGCTCTGATGTTCAATAGAAGATGTGGTTCAACCTTTGAACTAATTCGATTCTTCAATCACCTTTGAAAAAGGATGACAGATAATATTCAGTATATTAATCTTGAATCACCGCGACAAACAATCAAGATCAACAATTAGCTTTAGAAAATTGAATATAAAAAGACAACAATCAATTAACTTAAGGAAAAGTAATTGGCATTAACTCTTAAACCTGTCTTAACATAATTCTATGCGGACGGTTCACTATTGGAACTCAGAGTCTGAATCTTGATCCTTGACTTAAAACATCATAAGCAACTTACCATAGACGAAAAGTGGTCCTTTACCTAAAGCCTAGAGACAAAGAAATTGGTCTAATCGATACATGTAATACGCATCCAAACTTGACGACAATAATATGTTCAGTACAACTAGAACACCTTTCTTGAAACATTACATCAATGACTAAGGCTAAATGTAGTCAAGAACAGAAAACAAAAAGCATGTTCCAGCTGTATAGACGGAAACCATTCCACTCACGGCGGCCGAAAGGAAAAAAATCCAGCAATGGACGTTAAGCATGATTTGCTTTTTTTTTTTTTTTTTTATTTCCAGTTGCTTTTCAAGTTCAATGTGTTTATTTGTTTCATTTTTTTTTTTTTTTTTTTTTTTTTTTTTTACGGTGACAAACTCAAAAAACCTGACAAGCACAAAAATTAAAACTCAACAACCTTGAAAATCACAAAAATTAAACTGACAAAAGCTGATTACAATTACAGCCCAATGAAATTTAAAAAAAAAAAAAAGGGGGAAGAAATTTGGTGTGGTGTCTAAGATTACAAACAAAACCATTTCTCAGTTCCTAGTTCTTATAAAGACAGAAAGGATACAAGTCCTTCTAATTATTTAATGGAATAATTATTTCTACATATAATCAACAATATTATAATATTCTTCATTTTCTCTAAGGTTAGGTTTTCCCAGCAACCATACAGAAAGGGTCTTCCTTTATAAACCGAAAAAGAAAAGAAAAAAGGAAAAGAAAAGCAAAGCAAAGAAAAAAAAAAACAAAAAAACAAAAAAGAAGAGAGAGAGAGTCATAGACGGTGAGAAAGAGAGAGAGGAGAACCTGTGGGCAAAAAGACGAGAGACTGAAAAACTCCCTCCCTCCATAGAAGCACTGCAGACGCAGAGAAAGGAAAAGGAGCACACAACACAAGACGGTGCGTTTCGACTCAATTTGAAAACTGAAAAAGCAAATGTGACAAGGACGGAATAAAAATATGGGAATTCTACGATAAGACCCCCTCTTTTAACCCCATCAACGGGGTCAATATTTTGACCGTTGACCTTGTTTCAACGGTTAGATGTTACGTGCACAAGAATCTATTATGCATCTAACTACACTAAATCATAACTCCATTTTAGGGTTAATTTCATTAATAACACATGTACGAATTTTATTTTAAAAAATAATACCATTTTTTTCCCTTCATTACCAGCACTATCACGTCATCAAAGCCTATAATATGTGGGGCCAGCAGCATTTAATGTATGTCAAATTACGGGTTTACCCTCATCTCCCACCAGCCCAAATATTCCTCTCCCTCGCATGTCCTAAAAAAATTTTTCAAACCAACATCTACAGTGTTTTAGAGAGAGAAACTAAAATCTAAAGAGAGAAAGAGTTACCACCGGTCGGAACTGCTCCATAACCGCTCGGAAACTGTCCAAAACCACCACGAAATCCCTCTATAAACCGCTTGGAAATCTGTGAGCGTCGGAGAATCTTCTAAAACTACCCATGTCGAAACCCATGAAATTGGCTGAGAAAAATATTACTCCCGAAAAGTGGTCTCTCTGAGTAATGGGTTTGGCATATAAAAGGCCAACAGTCGAGAAAAGTTCTAAAAAACCGACACCAGAGAGCGAGAGAAGGGTGGCCAAGGAAGGGTTGAAGAGAAAGCAGGAGGAAATCGAAGTTAAGGAATCAAAGAAGCTGAAAAGTGTCGTAGAAGAGAAGAGATCGGAAGTTGAAGAGGTAAAAATGTTGAGGTCATTCCGTGTATGCTGTCATGGACCTCCGCTGATAATGTAAAGTTTGATGATGTGATGTCGGCTTTTACCGCTAAAGAAGAGAAACATGTAATTTATATACTTTATATATATATATATATATATTTATGTAAGTAGTATCATTTATAAGTGTTGATCATCTACATAATGATCGAGTGGTCATTTTGGCATTAACCATTGTGATGTCCTAGAAATTCATAAGCTTGATTCATGAATTATTATTATGGATTTTCTTCATTAATATGCTTCTAATAAATTACTTTGATGAATATCAATTTCAAGATCATGAATGATAGTATATGTATCATCGGTGTGATGATGTCGATGATTTAACAATGTTGAGTTTCTCTATTCAAATGAGAAATTTTAAATATATAAAAGATGAGTTGAATGACATATAAATTTATACGAAAAAATTTTATTATGTCGTATTAGAGGTATATCGTTATATTTGGGAAGAACCCCGATTTTATTAATCGGTCGATTTAATGATCTTAGAATTTATTTTGATCATACTAATAGTCAAGCTTTGAGACTATGATTAGGAATTAATGTGTCACATGTATAGAAGATGCGTGATGCCCTAGAAATTCATAAGCATAATTCATGAATTATTATTATGATTTCTTCATTAATATGCTTTTAATGAATTATCTTGATAAATATCAAATTTCAAGATCGACTGATAATATATGTATCATCGGTATGATGATGTCGATGATTTAACAATGTTAAGTTTCTCTATTTAAATGAGAAATCTTAAATACATAAAATATGAGATGAACGACATAAAAATTTATACGAAAAATTAATTATGACGTATTAGAGGGATAACGGTAAATTAGGAAGAACCCCGATTTTTTTTTATGAGTAGGTCAATTTAAGGATCTTAGTATTTATTTTGATTATATCAATAGTCAAGCTTTGAGACTATGATTGGGAATTAATATGTCACATGGATAGAAGATGAATTATAAGTATTTACTCTTAGGAAATCCAAAGTTGGAAAATTGATCAAAAATTGTGCTTGATTTGAAATCAATGGTTTAGATTTTATGTTATGGGATCCTAGGCAAATCAATGGCCAAGCTTTGAATGATAAGTGACCAATGACAACTTAAGGTAAGGATAGGTGTGATGGAAGATCCAATGGATAAGAATGAAGATGACAACTTGAATCAATGGTGGAAATTGGAAGAAAGAAAAACAAAAATGAAAATGAGAAAGCCATGGGTGGATCCAGATTTTTGGTTCAAGAAACAAGGGGAAATGTGAACAAAGGAGAAAAGAAGAAAGTGTTGCATGCATGCAACCTTGTGTAAGACATGACATGGTTTATTTAGGCAAGTTGACTTAAAGAATAGACAAGTGAAAGTGATACATTGTCTTAACTTTATTGAACCAAATTTCACCCAAAAACCCTCCCAAAGTGCCGGCCATTTAGGGGCTGATTCAGCCAAATATTTTTCAAATTTCCTCACTCAAAAGACAGCTCTCTCAAGGCCAAAGTTGGCTAAGCACAAACCCCTAACACCCCATTTTCTTTCTCACACAAGTTAAGCACTCAAACCCTAACTCTCTAACCACCACCAAGCTCTAAACAAAACCAAGAACCACCAACACTATTCTCCATCTCCAACACATCTCTAGTACCCCCCCTCCATCCATTTTCAAGCTCTAAGAAACCCCGTTCCGAAGATCGAAGAAGTGAGAGATGGAGTTAGAGGACGTTTCACTAAAGGTAACCTAGCGGTATTCTTCATGTTGTAGTCTTTTTGGGAGAACTAAAGCATGATATTTAGTTATGATCTTAATATTAGACTTTTCTTACTTAGGAAAAAGTTTTGAGAAGAACTTGGGAGGTTCGAGATCTCAAAGGATCCCCGGAATTTTTCGGTAAGATTTATGAACTTTGTTGAAGTTCGTAGTCGTTGTGGTCATATAGTATGCATTAGAAACTTTAGTATTAAAAATAAACTATATATTAAGATTCTACAGGAGATAAGCTTCATTTTAGGCTTTGGAATCACTTGATTTGCTTTTATATGTCAAAAGTTATGTGCCTTTGAAGTTGTGACACAAAAATAAAGAGAAAATGAATCTCCGAGACACAACTTAGCCACGGGTTTACTGTACTCCGAACCTATTAGACTCACAATTTTGGATTATAAGTTAGAGAACTGAAAAATAGATTCTTTTATATTTCCAACAAGGTATCTTACGCCTTGAACGGACAAGTGTGCAATTTTTGGTGGATTTTACAAGTTTGGACCATGAACCGAAAATCCTGGCTGGAACCCTGTGCTAGCCACTGGTTTTGTAATTTTTGAGTCAGTAAATCTTAACGTTTTATAAAACTGTTCTTATCATACAAAATAGACATTATAATATTTTCAATGACATACCTTTTGTCTTATTTGGACTTGTAAGTAAATTGTTATGATTTTTCTAATCTTACCTATGTATCTAGATTTGTGGTTCAAATGTGAAACCAACAGTAACAAAACCTAAGTTGATGGCATGAATCACTCAAGTACTAAAGGAAATAACTTTACCACTATAAAGTAGACATCTTAAGCTTCAAAATGAGATATGATGCGTTTAAAACGGATATGTACATAAATTTTAATAAATCCCTCAAGATTGTAGTGTAATCTGGTAATCTAAGATTTTACAATAAGCCACTTAGAAAAAATGTCCACATTAATATTTGAAATACTTGAAATCTTGGAAAACAAGTTGTAAAGACAGAAACTAGATATTTCAAGCTTTCCAACAAGTCATATAGTGTCGAAAACAGAATTATACGCAAATCTAAATAAATCTTACAAGTTAAAATCCTATACCGATAAAACGATTAAACATTAAAATGTAACACAAGGGTAAGTCTTGACATATGAACATATTTAATTATGAAATGAATTGATTTTAAGTGTATGATCAAATAATGTGAAAACCCTAACTTTATAAAATTAAATCATAAGTTTTAAATGGGCCAAGATAAAGTATACTAGATGGTTACTAGACCTATACCAAGAGATTACCTTAGCCCAACTAAATGAACATAACTAAGGGGATTGGACTAGTCCAATAGTAAAAGAGAGGTATATTCTTAGGTGACCCTTTGTCACCTTGATTGATTAATTAATTAATTAATTAACTAATAAATACATAACTAAATATAACTAATAAAGTAATTAATTAATTAATTAATAATTAATTAATTAATTATAAGAGTTGGTATATAATAATCAAGATTATTATGTTGAATAACTACATAATTATAATACATGATTAATTAGAGATTAATTAATTATTAATTATTAATCATTAATATAATCATCAAAATAATTATGGATAATTAACTAGAGATTAACCAAACATCAATTATTAGATTAATCAAATTATTGATTATTACTATTAGAATTAATAATTAATAATTACTATATGAAAATGAATATTTAAGTAACATAATTAAATTATTAACAAGATAATTATTATAAGTCAATTAAAATTATATAATTGAATTATAATTTCTTAATTAAATAAAGTAATAATTAATATTACTTAATTAATCAATTAATTAATTAACTGATTAATTAATTAATTAAATTAATTAAATTAAATTAAATTAAATTAAATAATAATTAATAGAAATTTATTTTAATACTTAATAATTAATAAGAATTAATTATTAAGGTTAATTATGATATAAGTAAATTAAGTTATCTATAGTTCATTAAATTAATAAATAAAATAATATTACTATAATTCTATCTAATAATGAGATTGTTAATCAGGACAATTTCTCAAATCCGCGTAATGGAGATACAACTCTGGAAGTTTAAGCATTTAAGACAAGTAAGTACAAACCTCACCTACAACATGGAACAAAGTGTTTTTCTTTGTTGATGCTCTACATTTGCTATGACTTGACTTAATGATGTTGTGAGTATATGAGTTATACGTATTGCTTTGATTAAGTATTTAATGTGCATAATTCATCTTGCACTGAAATAATCGGCATGCCTCGTACATAATTATGTCAAAATGATATATGCATAATGACATGTAAATCTACACAATGTCACAATTAATAAGAATGAGGCAAATAAAAGATAGGATTAAGTGTCGTACCAACCTCCAATTAGTGAGAGGATATGATAAGAACGAAAGTTATAAAATATGACCTTGGAGGCTGTTGGAGGGTTGCTCCCCTAACTCCCCATCGGTTGCGCGCATATGGGTACGACATAGGGGCCCTTAAGTAGACAAGATATGTAAATAATAAAGCATAATTGAACACATATAATTTACATGCATTTTTAAACATTCATGATGTTACATGTGATGATATGATTTTATGAAAATAATTTGTGAGATATTATTTGTACTTGCTGAGCGAAAGCTCATTATTGTGTGTTCGTGCCGTAGGTAACGCGGGTAAGCAGCTCATTGCTTAGATGTTCTATGGACTGGCAAAGCTATGCGGAGGCGATGAAGGACGGGAGTGGGATACCACCACGAATTTAATTTCCGCATTTAGATTTCGTAAAACTATTTTGTATTGACTATATTTATAATTATGTTCTAATGTTTTAGCACTACTAAATTAGTATAAGTATTTTACAAGAAAAGACTTTAGACTATTTCCTTATAATTTTTATGAAGTTATAACTTTTTTCCAAAATATCATCTGGTTACAATTTCAAAATTGGATAATTAGTTGCTAGAGATTTACAATTTTCTCAGTTAAAAACTTTAGTGATTTTAACTTTTGTAGTACGAATATGATTTATGATAAAAAAAAATATTTCTGTATTTTCGGAACCAAACATAAATGAGTGTTAAGACTAAATTAAATAAGAATGTAAGTTAGTTAACGGTTTGAAAAGTCGGGTCGTTACAAGATGAATTATTAATATTTACTCTTAGGAAATCCAAAGGTGAAAAATTGATCAAAAATTGTTCTTGATTTGAAATCAATGGTGTAGATTTTATGTTAAGGGATCCTAGGTAAATCAATGGCCAAGCTTTGAATGATAAGTGACCAATGAGAGCTTAAGGTGATGATAGGTGTGATGGAAAATCTAATGGATGAGAATAAGGATGACAACTTTGGATCAATGGTGGAAATTGAAAAAAAAAAAAAAAAAAAAAAGGGAAACAAAGAGGATCCGGATTGTTGGTTCAAGAAACAAGAAGGAAATGTGAACAAATGAGAAAAATAGAAAGTGGTGCATGCATGCAACCACATGTAAGAGAAGGCATGGTCTATTTTGGCAAGCTGACCTAAGGAAGAGGCAAGTGAAAGTGACCTTTCATCTCAACTTTATTGAACCAAATTTCACCCAAAAACCCTCCCAAAGTGCCAGCCATTCAAGGGCTGATTCAGCCAAATATTTTTCAAATTTCCTCCCTCAAAAGACAACTCTCTCAAGGCCAAAGTTGGCTAAGCACAAACCCCTAACACCCCATTTTCTTTCTCACACAAGTTAAGCTCTCAAACTCTAACTCTCTAACCACCACCAAGCTCTAAACAAAACCAAGAACCACCAACACTACTCTCCATCTCCAGCACTCCTCAAGCACCCTCCTCCATCCATTTTCAAGCCCTAAGGAACCCCGTCACCAAGACCGAAGAGGTGAGAAACGGAGTTAGAGGACGTTCTACTAAAGGTAACTTAGTGGTATTCTTCGTGTTTTTAGTCTTTTTGGAGAACTAAAGCATGATATTTAGTTATGATCTTAATGATATACTTTTATTACTAGGAAAAAGTTTTGAGAATAACTTGGGAGGTTCGAGATCTCAAAGGATCCTCGGAGCATTTCGGTAAGATTTATGAACTTTGTTGAAGTTCGTAGTTGTTGTGGTCATATAGTATGCATTAGAAACTTTAGTATGAAAAATAAACTATATATTAAGATTCTACAGAGGATAAGCTTCATTTTAGGCTTTGAAATCACTTGATTTGCTTTTATATGTCAAAAGTTATGTGCCTTTGAAGTTGTGACACAAAAATAAAGAGAAAATGAACCTCCGAGACACAGCATAGCCACGGGTTTATTGTGCTCCGAACCCTTTAGACTCAAAATTTTGGATTTTAAGTTTTATATCTAAAAACTAGACTCTTTGAGCTTTCCAACAAGGCATCTTACGCCTTGAACGGACAAGTGTGCAATTTTGACGAATTTTACAAGTTTGGACCATGAACCGAAAATCCTGGCTGGAACCCTGTATTAGCCACGGGTTTTGTAGACTTTGAGTTAGTAAACCATAACTTTTTACAAAACTGTTTTTATCATACAAAATAGACATTATAAGAATTCCAATGACATATCTTTGATCTTATTTGGACTTGTAAGTAAATTGTTATGATTTTTCTAATCTTACCTATGAATCTGGATTTGTGGTTCAAATGTGAAACCAACAATAACAAAACCTAAGTTGATGGCATGAATCACTCAAGCACTAAAGGAAATAACTTTACCACTGTAAAGTAGACATCTTAAGCTTCAAAATAAGATATCATGCATTTAAAACGGTTATATACATAAATTTTAATAAATCCCTTAAGATTGTAGTGTAATCTGGTAATCTAAGATTTTACCATAAGACACTTAGAAAAACGTCCACATTAATGTTTGAAATACTTGAAATCTTGGAAAATAAGTTATAAAGACAGAAACTAGATATTTCAAGCTTTCCAACAAGCCATCTAGTGTCCAAAACGGAATTATACTCAAATCTAAATGAATCTTACAAATTAAAGTCCTACACCGATAAAACGATTAAATAGTAAAATGTGACACAAGGATAAGTCTTGACATATGAACATATTTAGTTATGAAATGAATGATTTTAAGTATATGATCAAATAATATGAAAACCCTAACTTTATAAAATTAAATCATAAGTTTTAAATGGGCCAAGATAAAATATACTAGATGGTTACTAAGCATATACCAAGATATTACCTTAGTCCAACTAAATGAACATAACTAAGGGGATTGGACTAGCCCAATAGTAAAAGAGAGGTATACCCATAGGTGACCCCTTAACACCTTAATTGATTAATTGATTAATTAATTAATTAATAAATACATAACTTAATGTAATTAATAAAGTAATTAATTATTTAATTAATTAATCAATTATAAGAGTTAGTATATAATAATCAAGATTATTATGTTGAATAACTACATAATTATAATACACGATTTATTAGAGATTAATTAATTATTAATTATTAATCATTAATATAATTATCAAAATAATTATGAATAATTAACTAGAGATTAACCAAACATCAATTATTAGATAAATCAAATTATTAATTATTAATATTAGAATTAATAATTAATAATTATTATATGAGAAAGAATATTAAGTAACATAATTAAATTATTAACAAGATAATTATTAATAAGTCAATTAAAATTATATAATTTAATTATAATTTCTCAATTAAATAAAGTAATAATTAATATTATTTAATTAATTAATTAATCAATTAATTAATTGATTGATTAATTAATTAAAATAATTAACTAAATTAAATTAATTAAATAATAATTAATCGAAATTTATTTTAACAGTTAATAATTAATAAGAATTAATTGTTAAGGTTAATTATGATATAAGTAAATTAAGTTCTCTATAGTTTATTAAATAAATAAATAAAGTAATATTACTATAATTCTATCTAATAATGAGATATTATTAATCAGGACAATATCTCAAATCTACGTAGTAGAGATACAACTCCGGAAGTTTAAGCATATAAGACAAGTAAGTACAAACCTCACCTACAGCATGAAACAAAATATTTTTTCTTTGTTGATGCTCTACATCTGCTATGACTTGACTTGATGATGTTGTGAATATATGAGTTATACGTATTGCTTTGATTAAGTATTTAATGTGCATAATTCATCTTGCACTGAAATGATCGGCATGCCTCACATATAATTATGTCATAATGATATATGCATAGTGACATGTAAATCTACACATTATCACAATTAATAAGAATGAGGCAAATAAAAAATAGGATTAAGTGTCGTACCAACCTCCAATTAGTGAGAGGATATGATAAGAACGAAAGTTATAAATATGACCTTGGAGGCTGTTGGAGGGTCGCTCCCCTAACTCCCCATTGGTTGCACGCATATGGGTATGACATCTGGCCCTTAAGTAGACAAGATATGTAAATGATAAAGCATAATTGAACACATATAGTTCACATGCATTTTTAAATATTCATGATGTTACATGTGATGATATGATTTTATGAAAATGACTTGTGATATATGGTTTGTACTTGCTGAGCGAAAGCTCATCATTGTGTGTTCGTGCTGTAGGTAACACTGGTAAGCAGCCCATTACTTAGATGTTTTGTGGACTGGCAAAGCTGTGCGGAGGCGACGAAGGACGGGAGTGAGATACCACCACGAAATAAATTTCCGCATTTAAATTTCTTAAATTATTTTGCATCGACTATATTTGTAATTATGTTCCAATGTTTTGGTACTACTAAACTAATATGAGTATTTTACAAGAAAAGACTTTAGACTCTCTCGTTATAATTTATATGAAATTATAACTTTTAAAATATCATCTAGTTACGATTTTATATTGAATAATTAGTTGCTAGAGGATTTCAATTTTCTCAGTTAAAAATTTTAGTGATTTTATCTTTTGTAGTATGAATATGATTTAAAAAAAAATTATGTATTTCGGAAACAAATATAAATGAGTGTTAAGAGTAAATTAAATATGAATAAGTAAGTTAGTTAACGGTCCGAAAAGTCGGGTCGTTACAACCATACCGTTGTTAGCATCAATACCAATGTCGATCATTTACAAAATGACCGGGTGGTCATTCTTGTATTTACCATACCTTTGTTAGCGTCATTTATGTAATGACCATACCTTTGTTAGCGTGAATACCATTGTGGGTCATTTACATAATAACTGGGTAGTCATTTTTGTATGTACCATACATTTGTTAGCTTCAATACCAGTGTCGGTCATTTACATAATGACCAGGTGGTCATTCCTGTAATAACCATATATTTGCTAGCGTGAATACCATTGTGGGTCATCTACATAATGACATGGTGGTCATTTTTGTATTTACCATGCATTTGTTAGCTTCAATACTAGTGTCGGTCATTTACATAATGACCGGGTGGTCAATTTTGTTTTTACCATGCATTTGTAAGCTTCAATACTAGTGTCGGTCGTTTACATAATGACCAGGTGGTCATTCCTGTAATGACCATACATTTACTAGCGTGAATACCTTTGTCGATGGTAATTCTTTCTCTCTCTAAAACACTGTAGATGCTGATTTGAAAAAATTTTTTAGGGCATGCGAGGGAGAGGGATATTTGGGCTGGTGAGAGATGAGGGTAAACCCGTAATTTGACATATATTAAATGCTGCTGGGCCCCACATATCATAGGCTTTGATGACGTGCCAGTGTTAGTAATGAAGGGAGAAAAAGTTGTGCTATTTTTAATAATAAAATTCGTGTACAGGTGATATTAATTAAATTAACCCTTAAAAAAAAAACCCCTTAGCTTTTACCTTTCTTCCGGTGCTCTGTGCTCGTCAGTGGCAAGCGCCGTGAGTGCAATCCAACATCAATCAGAGGATCAAAAATTTTATCCCATTAATGGGATTAAAGCAAGGAGATCTCGTTGTAAAACTCAGGGAGGAGGGCAATAGTGTAAATTACGGGTGGAGTACAAAATAGGAAAAATAGGTTGGTTAGTCGATTTTATTTGCTCAATCTAATAAATAGTCTAATTTTTTTTTATTTACCAAAATGATTATTTGTCCTTTTTTCATAATAATTAATCAGTGATTAAAGAAAATTGGTCATTTACATTATAATCAATTATATGTTAACTACGATCAATCACTGATGGATCAAATTAACAATATTATGTAGTCAATCATTGATTAACCGTTTAAGAAAATTTATTGACTATTTTAGAGAAAAAATATATCGTTTTAATTAATTTTTTAAAAACTTCTTTAAAAAAAAGGTAATTTAGCTCTAAAATCCTACAAAATCATAGCATGATTTTTTAACCGTAGAAAATTGTAGCATAGTCACGGAAGTTAGGAGAACGCCACACAACAAAAACCCGATTTTTCCCCTATATTAAAAGCTCGTATTTAAGACCTAATCCCATTCACAAAAATTAGAAACCAAATTAGAGCATTCACAAACCCTAGCAAAGTTGTCACAAAAAAGCCAAAAAAAAAAAAAAAAACAAAACAAAAAAGGAAATCGGTATTTTTGTATCAGAAAATTGCAAAGAAAATGCTTTAACGTTCAGTAAACTATATTTTCGGTAACTATTTCGATTGCATTTCATTTAGATCATCATTAGATTGTTTTTCATTTGTTTTTAACGGATTTTTCTACTTTTTCAGTCCTGATTTTACATTCCAAAATAATGGATTTCTATTTCCGATCATGAATAAGTATTTCCACGGATTTCATCTTTCTTTCCCGTGCTTTTCCATACTGATTAACCAATAAAATGTAGGAATTCCACATATTTTCCCTTTGTTATATAAATGTTTTGGCGTTCTTGGATAGAGTTATTGTTGTTTGGCAAACTTGAGGGAAAACTTTATTTACATGTAAATTACCTAATTATTGAAACATGTTTTCTTTTGGTATGATATTATGTATTTTGAGCCTCGACTTGCTTGATTTTACTCTTGTGCTTAATCCCAAATGGTCTCATACCATTAGAAAGTAATATTTTTATTTATGAATCATCACATATATCAATATCCAAGTAATATGGGACTACACTACTTACCTTTTTTTTCCTTGTAGGGATTGATAACTTTCATAATCACCCCTTCTTTTGAGAGTTCAACGTCCTCATTTGCTACACTTCTAGTTAGATATAGGCTTTGATGTCATTTTTCGATTTGTCTGTGTCATCCTTGCACAGGGGCTATGTTAGTATTCTCTGTATGCTTCTAACTTTATAGGATATAGTAGGTATGGGGTAAATACTATTTGGGAAAAAATTGGACAAATCTTATAATTTAAGTATAGTTAAAACTTCATTTACATATATTTGGTTTTTTTGTTTTTCTTTCTTTTCTTTTCTTCCCCTGTATTCTTGTGAATATATATATAAAATATATATATATATGGGAAATATTGGAATTCCATGTTAGTTTGGGTACTATGGTTAGAGATATTACTATTTGGCAACTTGGGGGAACAATATTTACATGTTTTCTTGCCTATTTTGTCCCGGGTTTGTAACATTTACATATTACTATTTTGCCTATTTGAGAAATTTTATTATCGTAAATATGGAATACACTTTATTTATATAATAATTACGTAATTTTTTTTTTCTGATGTATTTTTGCTTATTCTTGTGAATGTAAATATGGGAAATATTGGCCTTTTCATGTGAAATAATATTGTTGTTATATATGGAAATCATAAAAGAATTGCAATTTATTGTATTTACATCATGAGAATACACCATCTGGAACAAGAAACACGGTAAAACTTCCCATATATCTATCCTACATATCTTGCGAAATGGCCCTTTTCTGAACAGTTCCTGTTGGTTTTCAGTCAACGTACTCTTCGGCCGTTCGGTGCTAAGGTTCGGATCCTAAAATTATAACTTAATTTTTGTTTTTTTATCTCAGTTTTACTATTCATATTTACTATTATAGTTTTGTAATTCAAACTTTAATAATGCGTTTGTTTCGCCGGTTGGAGTTAAAATTTTTAAGTTGGAGTTGGTTGACTTTTCAAAAACTAATTATAATTTTTATTGACTTTTTAGAAAAAGACAAAAACTTAAATAAAAATTTAAGTTGGAGTTAAAACACCAAACGAAGGCTAAAAGTCCATAACTTTGTATATACAAGTCCAAATGAGATTTAAAAAAAAAAATTACATAGAATTTTGAAACAAACGAAACAAACTGCATATTGATATTTTTTTCTGAACACATTTTAAGTTTTTATACTTTTTAACTCCAGCAATTCAAACACTTTATCAAACGTATAATTCAATTTAAATACAAATTCTACAATCCAAACCTTAACACCAAACGCATGTGAAATGTCGGATATTGTCTTTGTGCTATTGCGCATGACAATGTTTCGGCACAAAATATTTAACATGAGCATTTTCTGTTCCCATTGGATATCATGTTCTTCTTGGGTCTGGACTTCCTGTAAAGGCACAAAATATTTTAACATGAGCATATTATGTTTACACTATCCTTATAATAGAGAATCATTTACTAATTTTTCCCTTTTTTTTTTTTTTTTTTTTGTTAAACTTTCCTAGATATAATGGATGGAAGGGAAGTTTTACCCTGTTTCTTGGTCCAAATGGTATATTCTGGTAGATTATCTACTCGAATATCAAAGGATAATCTACCCAATTTTTTTTCATTTTCAACAAAGAAAGCTGGTCGTCTGAGGTTTCTATGATCAGAGAGTAATCTAATATATTATTTTTGATAATCTATCATATTTGTTTTTTATTTTTTATAAATTAAGAACGCTAGTTGTCTTCGGTTCTGATTATGATACATAATTTGGTAGATTATTTTAATAATCTATCAAATTATTTTCCCTTCTCAATAAAGATGATCAGTCATCTCTAACTCTATCCGTCAAAGAGTAATAATATTGGATATCATTTTCTAAACCTACCAGATTATTTTTATTTTCGATACAAGATAATTGGTAGTTTTCTACTCCTATTTAGAACAGTTTTTACTAAAAGTCATATTTTTTGACTTTGACAGGAAACACTTCTGGAGACTATAAGTACTTTTGATAAACTATCCAAATATTTTAAGAAGTTGTTTTAAGACCTATGAAGCCTAAAATAGCTTCTAAGAAACTCTATCAAGCACACCTGAAATTTGGTCATTTCACCGTGAAATGATAAAAATATACTACAAAAATGTTAAATCTACACTAGTAAAATTTGTGGATTACACGATGGTTAGACAACCGTCGTGTAATCCAGCGTCGTGAAAGATACCACGACAGTTCCATAACCGTCGTAGTATCTCAATATTACACGACGGTTCACACCGTCGTCGAATCAAGAAATACAGTAGCAAACGCCACAAATTGAGAACTTTACACGACTGTTTTCCTCCAAAAACCGTCGTGTAATGTGTGTCATCGCCAAAAAAAAAAGTCATTTTTTTTTAATTCAAGCCCAATTACACAACGATCATGTAATGGCATACATTACATGATAGTTTCGGGGCAAAAACCGTCGTGTAATGTGTGCCATCACAAAAAAAAAAAAAAGTAATTTTTTTTTTAATTCAAGCCCAATTACACGACGGTTTTGAGCAAAACTGTCGTGTAATGGTACACATTACACTAGAATCAAATTCCATATGATTATCCAAAACAAAAATCCATTTTGGCATTTCATCGAGCATGTGGTGGGCGGATAAAAACCATGTTAAAAAATGTGTGTAAAGTGCCAAAACCGTGCACAAAACATTCATCTCCAAAGAGCAACAATAAAAAAATAAAAAAAATTAAAACAACACTACAAATTACACTCCAAGCAAATTATTAAAGTATTGTGTGTTCGTAGTTTTGTTAGAAAACAAGAAATTGAGCAATATGGAAGTCACCTTGTTTTTCTTTAAAGAAAAATAGTCACGGCCTTGATGAGAACACCGGGAGAGAGAGGTGGTGGCGACGGCGGCGGCGGAAAAATACCGGGGCTATGGCGGCGGTTTGGGAAAAGTTTGAAACGGCGGCGGCAGCGGCATAACCGGATTTTAAGTTAGGGGCAGTGGGAGGGCGAAGGAGATGGGGAGAAGAAAAGTTTGAGTTGTCTAGAGGGTTGAAGATGAAAATGATGATAAATGAAGAGGAAAGTGTATTTAAGTAATGAGTTTTTGCGCAAATTCTAAAGCATGAAATTTGAAAATTTTGAAAATTTTTGGTGGATTACACGATTTGAAATGCTGAAGCAATTTAATACAGATTGATTGCCCTCTTTTTTTTTTTTTTCTTATGAAATGCAGCAGCATTTCCTGCAGCATTTTAATACAGATTGCTCCTTTTTTTTTTTTTGAAATGCTGCCGAATTACACGACGGTTAATAGAACCGTTGTGTAATCCATCGGATTACACGACGGTTAGGTCAAACCGTCGTGTAATCATGTTTAAGATGACGGTTTCACAAAAATCGTCGTATATTTTCCGTCATGTAAGCCAACTTTTGTAGTAGTGCTACTAGATTATTTTTATTTTCGATACAAGATAATTGGTCGTTTTCTACTTCTATTCAGAACAATTTTTATCGAAAGTCACATTTTTTTACTTTGACAAGAAGCATTTCTGGAGAGTATAAATACTTTTGATAAATTATCCAAACATTTTGAGAAGTGCTTTAGGACCTATAAAGCCTAAAATAGCTTCTAAAAAACTCTTCAAGCACACCTGAAATTCGGTCATTTCACCGTGAAATGATAAAAATATAACACACAAAAAAAAAAAAAAAAAAAAAAAAAAAAAAAAAAAATTGTAAAAAGCCCAACAACATATTAAAGTTATAGCATGCCACCTAATTTTTTTCATTGGTAAATTTCGTAACATTTAGTTTTTACCATTGTTCTTTTAAATTTATCAACTATTTGTAATTTGGCCAAAATGATAATGTTGTGAAATTACCCATGTGATTATCACACACTAGTACAAAAAGAGGATACCATGACCGTTTTTAATCGTCGTGGTATCTTTTCCATGACGGTTTTCTAACCGTCGTGGTATCCAGAGTCGTGGAATCTAAATACATTCCACGATGGTTTTTTAACCATCATAAAATAGACAAAACTGACATCAAATGGGGGGTAGATAGTAACTTCCATGATGGTTTTATGAAAAAACTGTCGTGGAAAGTTAACCTACCACGACCGTTTTCTGAAAAAAACGTCATGGTAGGTGACATTCCACGACCGTTTTTTCAAAAAACGGTTGTGGTAGGTGACTATTTAAAAAAAATTACACAATTCATGCGATTTTTCACGGGTGGCAAATACCGTGTGTTATCCATTGCACAGTCCAGGTTTAATAATAGCTAATATTCAATTGATTTTGTGTCACAATGTATAATAATTATTACAAAAACATACACTACATTACAAACTTATATATTATCTTTTAACCTATATTGGATGAACTAAATTACAAAATTAGCCTACTCTTGCCTTACTAAACTCATGTCAATATCGGTATAAAAATCCTTAGTTTGAAGTAAGGATAGTCCATCGAAAGTCAAGGTTATTTCTCATATAAAGGCAAAAATAAAATAACCGCATTCAACATAACCTTCTTGTAGCGGATATCGAACAATATCAATCAACGTTTCATAGTTGCGTCGCTTTTGTACTCCTTTTCCCACCAAAATCTTTCAGTCATTAAGTGCCCCTAACAATTTAACAAAGTTCAAAACAATTAAAACAAGAATAATGTAACGTCAAATCACAATTTAGAACATAAACATATACTTACAACTTAATTAGGTCGAACATGTAATATGCAAAAGCATAAATCATAAAATCAACACTTTTTTTCCCGAAAACAATCTAAATCAAATCCTCACCCAAACATTTTAAATCAATCTAAAACTAATCATCACCCAAACACGTAAATATTATACAATCGGGCATTTTGTCGAACATGTAATATGCAAAAGCATAAATCATATGATCAACACTTTTTTTTCGAAAAACAATCTAAATCAAATATTCACCCAAACAGTTTAAATCAATCCAAAACTAATCCTTACCCAAACACGTAAATATCATACAATGGGCATTTTGTCGAACATGTAATATGCAAAAATATAATTAAGTTATCAAAACTTTTTTTTCTTTTTTTTTTTTTCGGGAAAACAATCACTCAAAATCACAAACACAATCAACAATCACCCAAAATAACAAATACAATCAACCAAATGGTCTTCAAAATCATAATATGTGCGGTGCAAGAGAAAGCGAGAGAGAGAGAGAGAGAGAGACTTACCAATTCCATGGGCGCAATAGCGGGGTAGGCGGCGGAGGATGGGTTTCGAGGAAAAGATTGGAGGGAGGAGTTTGCGGCGGAGATTGGAGGCGAGAGAGAGAGGAAGAGGCCTGAGAGAGAATGAATGGTGGAGTCACGGTTGGCGGAGATTGGAGGCGAGGGATAGAGGGTGAGGGGCGAGAGAGAATGGAGGGAGGGCGGCAAAGATTGGAGGCGAGGAGAGAGGGAGAGACGCGAGAGATAATGGAGGGAGGAGTCACGGAGGAGGAGATGGGTTTTGAGGGAGAGATTGGAGGCGAGAGTGAAAGAGGTGTGAGAGAGAATGGGTTTCGGGAAGGAATGAGTTTTTTTTTTTTTAATTATGCTCTAAACCCGCTGCCGAAAATTTGAAGAAAAATTTTAAATTTTAAATTTGAAAATTCATGTTTCCACGACTATTTTTAAAAACTGTTCTGGAAGCTTCCACGACGGTTTTTAAAAACGGTCGTGAAAGCTTCGGCTTCCACGACCGTTTTCAGAAACCCAATTTTGCGCCGTGTTTTTGCCGTACTTTCCACTACCGTTTTTCAAAAACAGTCGTGGAAGCTCCGTCGTGGTCTCCACATTTTGTAGTAATGACAATTTAATATTTTCTATCCCTAAATTTATCATAATATGACAAATTACCCCTAAATTTATAGTTTTAGCAATTAGCCCCTTTAACTTTACAGAAAATAGGAAATTACTGCTAAGTAACCATATTTCTTAACACTTTAAAATACCAAAAAAAAAAAAAAAAAGCATATGCAATTTTATATCCTTATATCCTTAGAGTATTGTTTAGTAGTAGACAGGTACTAGATAAAGAAAATTAATCATAAATCAAAAACATAATCATAGAAGTTTTATTAAAATATGTTTTATGTTTTCAATTTATAGCAGTTAATTTTCCACTCTCTGGCATGTAACCTTTTTTCCTTTCTTTTCGTCATTCGATTAATGTTTAGGTAAGTAGCTCCATCATATAAATATGACAACATCCGTACAATTAGCCATCTTGATGTAAAATCCGAAATATAATATTAATAGAAAGGGATAAATATTTCTATTGAAAATAAGGTATAAATAATATTGGACATGCTTAGATAAAGATTGACGCATTAATTTGCTAATCCATTTTTCAGTGCCTTCAACACAGTACGGTTTTCCACTATATTCATTGTAATGCTTAATTACCATTTACCACCACGTGGTGATTACAGCCATAAATCCCATTGTTGAAATGATTAATCACGGTTTATGAGTATATGACTGCCGCGTGATACCTTAATTTGACCTCTTCAAAAAATAATAAGATATATATATATATATATATATATATATATACACAAATGCAGTTTTTGAACTTAAGTAGGAGATTTGAACTTGATGAGTCAGATGTAGATCAATTATGCATGATTAGTTTACATTTATGTGTTCATATATACATTAATATAGAGAAATGGTAATTCTTATATAACATTATTTAACGGAGACTTTAAGCTTGCGGAGTCGGAGATAAAACTATCAACATGTGGCAGTTACTTGATGTATATATTTTTAAATATGTATATATGTATAGAGAGAGAGAGAGAGAGAGAGAGAGAACAACATAAGTAAAAATATATACCTTTGAATAAATAAAGTATGGATACAATATTTAAGTAAGTTGAAATATTGGTTGGAAGGTCCTACATGAATAACTATGAAGATGTTTTACATAATTAAAAAAAAAAAAAAAAAGGTAGTGACGCAACAAGAGTATTTATTAATTTGAACAGCCAAAAATGAGCAAATACGTATATAGGAGAAGCGTCCATTTGTCATATTCATTTTTAGGTCCACTACCAATAATAAATAGACCCGGTCCATTTTCTCACATTTCATTAAAATCATATATCGACTTATAGAGTGATAATTTGTAGTCGGAGTGTAACAATAAATTTTACGAGAAAGATGTAAAGTTCGATATTTTCACCTATTCAAAAGAAAAAAAAAAAAAATCAAATCAAATAATTAAAAAAAAAACTCAAAATTTATATAAACTAATAAATTAAAAAAATCAGACAATCTAAAACAAAACAATAATGATAGATTTTTTTTTTAACTTTTTTTTTTCTTGAAAGGTTTTTTGGATAAATTGGTAACTTGGTAAAGAATTCTCCTAAATCATGTAATTATAAAGAGATTATGTTTTCAAGAGGATTCATTATTAGTTACGCAACTTCCCTTTTTAGCGACAAATGATCGATGCATGCATATATGCAACCAACAATTCAAATTAATAGTTCATAGAGAGAGAGAGTGGGAGAGCGAGGGTACCAGTTGGTGAGATTTTGATCATGAGAGCTTTTGCTTCTTCATCAATGTTGTAATGTCATTATTGGATAGAGATAATATATTCATGTGTTTTTCCTTTCAATAATGTCTTTTAAGGGGGTGTTTGGTGTGTAAGTTTGAGTTGAAATGATAAGTTTAAATAGTAAATTTTGTTGACTTTTCAGAAAAGACAAAAAACTTTTTGAGAAAAAGACAAAAACTTTTGGGGAAAAAGACAAAAAAAGGTTTAAACAGGACCGGTTACCAAACAGAGCCTAAATATCATTGTAATTAATATGATAGAAAACGTACTCTCCCACTTTCTTACAGATAAAATGGCAGAGAGGATAAATCCAGATTCATGAAAAACGTTCTGAGCATTTTCATAGCTAGACCATGCTATTCTCTTTGGAAGAGTTCTCTAATTATTAGAACTAGTAGATTAAACCAATCCAAATCCCTTTTATTAAGACACACTCACACACACTCACATATATATATATATATATATATATGCTGCTAGTACAATTTACAATTCCTGGGGACTGGGGTATATATATATATATATATATATTTATATATATATGTGTATTGTAATAACGGATGTTTGAGAGTCACGGATTCATTCACCTTCCTCACGAAACACAGACACAGAACAATAATACTAAAAAAATAATAATAAGAAGAATAAAAACAAAAAGTGTCAGAAATGTTCACGGGTCAGGAAAACAAAGTAGGGCTAGAGGGAAATCATTTAGTTTAACAAAACGTCGTTATCTTAGATCTTTGTCTTTCGATGCTGATATATATATATATATATATATATATATATATTGTATTGATGCTTTAACAAAAACATATATACAGACACGTAAAGGACAATACATGAATTGTAGTTTGTATTTTCTGGAAATCCTAGTGTAACTTCAGATCTGTAGATGAATTGATTAATTGTTATTATTAAATCAGCCAATTTAATTTACTATAATAAAAATAGAAATTTTTTTACCAATTTTGATTTTAATTATAAATATAAAGCAAATAATATTTACCTTGTACAATTCATAAAATTCAATAAACCAAGACCCTCCTATAACAATATTTACTCGATCATGTTACTAGCATATTTATTTCTAGATATTAACATTATTAGAAATGTGGAATAACCGTAGACTAGACCTGCTATATATTTATATTTAAAAATTAAAATTGGTAAATTATTATTCAAGTAAAATAGTCAGATTTCCAAGGTGGTATGTATAGTGACATAATAATATTAGCATTGCAACACAATCAAATTATAATATATATATATATATATATATATATATATTAATCCTTGCCTCATCACAAATGTCAAGACTACCCATAAACGTTTCATGGTATTGCATTTTCTCCCAACGTTAATGTAATGGTAAAGCATCATTACTAAAGGGTAATGTATCTTTCTGCAAAACAATAAGGGCCCGTTTGGTGTTTGAGTTTGAGTTAAGATTGTAAGTTTAAATAGTGATTTTGGTTGACTTTTTCAGAAAAGACAAAAAACTTTTAGAGAAAAAGACAAAAATTGAGTTAATGGTGGTGAGTTTAAACTCACCACCCAAACAGGCTCTAAAGTTAAAATTATAATAACTTGCGTTAAGAGACTTAATGTTTACCGATATACAAAACTCACAGATATTTACATAATAAAACACTTTCTGTTATTCTTATTGGAAGATACCATCTTCTAGCTTTTCCGCCCGTCTTGGTCCTCTCATCCTCAGTTAAGAATGCAGACACCATAGTAATAAACTATATTTTTAAAACATAAAACAAAAACATAATCACACGAATAAACTGATCAATATTAAATTAATATTAAAGGACGTATAATCATAACTAAAATATTATACAAAACAAAATATCAATTTTTCTTACCTCTGTTTCTAATTGACTGCCAGGAGCAAGATATCTAAAGTCAGAACAGAAAAAGATAATGGTTATGAGACTCCACTAACGACTGCCTACATATAAAAATTGGACAACATAAGATCACGAAAGAAATATTCTTAAAAGGGTGGGAAAAAATAGAGGAACAAAAGTTACCTCGGATGTACTGATTTTGAGAATATGTATTCCAACACCTCTCTGTTTTTCTCTCTAAATGTAATCTAAGTTTAAAATCTTCAAATAAAAACGTTGTTTATTGGAGAAGATATTCTATGCAAGGCATTTATCTTCAATTTCTTTGGATTCGAGCACGATGAATGGTGTTTGAAATTGATTTCAGACACCTCTTTTTCCCAAGTCTCCAACAACTTCTGAAACTATTTTTCTTTTGAGTTCAGATTTACAATTCTTGTCTTCGACGAATCGAGCACGTTGTTTTTCAAGTTTATAATGGATCGAGTATATTGAGTCTAAGATTTGTGAGTCCAACCACTTAAATAGAGAAGCTGTTGTAACCCAAGTCCGATAATTAGAAGATTTACTAATCCCCTAATTGTGCATATCTCTATATCCAAGTTGTTTTTGTAGTTTACCAAAACGAATATTGATCAAAATATAGTAATTTAATCCACCAACTGTAAACATTAATAAAAAGGACAGAGAACGAAAAACCCTTAATTACATTGTTCATTAATTGTTTTTCTAGTTTTTCAAAGCTGAGGTAATTTAGGAAATCGAAGATCATGCGTGTTTTTTAGGATTTCAAAGAGACTATGTTATTTGACATTAAACATATTGATTTTTATTTTCATATTTCTTCCTTCTAATTTGAATACGTTTCAAGCATCAACCATCAAAGAAATATAGTTTAGGTTCTGTCAGTTTTCGTCAACTCGTATTAGGAGTGAATCTGAAGGACAAGGCTACGTGGTTCTTCATCAGCTTCCAAGCTTCAAAACAACAGTCAAGACATCATAAATTTGCATGATGATGACGACGATATTCTCAATTTTATGGCCGTGGATATGAATCGCAAGGACTTCGTTGCGACCAAAGAACCGGTTTTGAAGACAAAGGCAATTGTGGCTGATGAAGAGCTTGATTCCATCGACGATGAAGAGGAGTATATACAAGACAGATGATCATGTTCAGGACGTCAACGAAGAATGGACAGCTCCAGATAGATTACAATATGAAATAATTTATGGTTTGTTTAGTATTTGGATTGAGTTTGAGGTGAGATGAAATTTTTAAGTTGAGGTTGGTTGACTTTTTAAAAAATTAGTTATAATTTTTGTTGACTTTTTCAGAAGAAGACAAAAAACCAGCAGCCGTAAAGTACAGTTGAGTTCAAACTTATCTGTAATTCCAAATGTAGGCTTAATGATTGATTTATTTGGGTATTGATAAGAACCGGAAGACATACAAGAGTCGGACTTGCTTACGCAGGAGTTCACAACAATGAACGCTTTCCTTAAGAAGGACTTAGAAGAAGATATACCTTTGTGGATGTTCTTAAGGCATTGTGACAATGGCTTAGCTGCTTTGCGCTACACTGAGATGAATGAACACGACAAGAATACAATGACAGAGCCTCTCTTAAATCAGACCAACATGCCTTTCGTGGAGGAACAAGCTGCCTCGATTTTCACAAGGGAAATTCTTAACCAAGTCAAGCGTGAGATTATATGTGTTGATCAATATGTTGTTAATGTACAACCTGACCGGTTACCAGACTATGATATTTGCAAGGTATCAAAGTACATGCAAAAGGATCCCAAGCGTCAAATTATTTACTCACGTGGAGGGGATGATCTCAGATGTGATTGCTATTGGTTCGAGACTAAAGGAATACCATGCAGACATACTTTTGCAACCATGAAGCATTTAAACAAATCTGAATTCCCACCATCATGTCTAGTTAATAACCGGTGGTTCAAAGATGCTAATTAAAGGCATTGATCCCTCATCACTTGGTAAAGAGAGAAGGTGTGGTCGAAAATACGAGGTATGGTGGAGTAAGCATTTTGGTTGCATTCTATGCTACCAAATCTAGAGCAGCATTCAACAAGGCTATGAAAGTGTTGTCTGACTTGGTAATGGACTTGAAAGAAATGGCCAGAGAACAAGGAGATGATCCTCTTTCGAAGAATGAAACCACAAAGGAAATGCCATTTGAAATTAAAGACCCAAAGCCTGTACAAACGAAGGGTAGGCCAGTTCAGTTCAAGGCATCTCAATCAAATTTCTCTCAAGGTAAAAGGCATTGAGAAGCTTCAATATTGCATAAATTGTAAAGGAACCAGATATGATTCGAGGAACTACCCAGAAACGAAAAATGGAAGAGTGCAAAAGGAGACCAAGTTTCAGAAAAAATAAATATAAAGCAAATGTGTTTTCATGTTTTATCCATTTTGTTTTGTTGTTATTTGGCTTGATATAGTAGTTTGATTTTCTACAGGTTATTGTTGTTTGGCAGTTAGTACTTGTTTATTAGAGCTTATATTATAATTGTTTGGACTTGGTAATTGTTATTAAGAGATTTCAAATGATGATGTTTCATCCATTTTGTTTATTGTTATTACGAAGAAATGTCGAATGATAATATTTGAAAAAAATGAACCATAGATAAAAAGAGAAATAAAAGTTTATTTCAAAACCCGTAATTTTATTGGACAATCCGCAAATTTATGACGGATAATTTTACTTTGTTTCTGAATCATTGACGGTGATCCGGAGAGAGAGGGAGAGGAAATGTCGAAGAAATGTCGAATGATAATATTTGAAAAAAATAGCAAATTATTATTATTATTATTTTTTTTTTTTATAATTTTGTCTGTAACCATCCATAGTTATAAAAAGAGTAATTATTAAAACCATACCCATATATATATATATATATATATAAACCAGATCTAGAACGTCCTACTAGCAAAAAAGAAAACCAGATCTAAAACTTCTTGTCTAATTAATATGCTTTAGCAATTTTTAGACTTCCTGGTTATATTTTTATTATCTTAGACCAGGACATAGGAAAACCTGAATATTAAATAATATAATTGATCAGCAGATTAATTACACAAATTAATCACGGAATTAGATAATGCAGTATATAATTAAATAGGGATAAGGCTGCTCATTTAATTAAGGACAAAACTTGGCTTTCACATGTGTAACTTTCAACCTAATTATGTCTTGACTCCACCACCACCCATTTGCTTTACTGTCCTCTCAATTTATATAAAGTCACGAGTCACAAGCAAAGCATATTATTATTATTTAAAAAAAAAAAAAAGGGTACAAAGAGGGCCTAAGTACTCAACACCCTTCTCTAGCTCTATTTAATTTCCTTCTCTCTCTCTCCCCTAAACTAGTACTATAGAAGGAACTTTACTAATGGCTTCAAATAAAGCTGAAAGTAGTAGTTTAGCACTTGCATACACACTGTTGGGTTTGGCTTTGGTGATACAAGTTGGGGCAAATCTAGACCAAGACAGAGCAGAGTGCACGGACAAGCTCATGGGGCTCGCGACGTGCCTGCCTTACGTAGGCGGCGACGCCAAGACTCCGACGCTCGACTGCTGCAGTGGATTGAAGGAAGTGGTGGAGAAGAGCAAGAAGTGCCTTTGTGTCCTCATCAAAGACCGTGATGACCCTAATCTTGGCCTCAAAATCAACTCCACCCTCGCTTTGCAACTCCCTAATGCCTGCCATGTTCCCACCAACATCACTAAGTGTATCGGTAAGTACATACTTATATATTTGAAACCCTCTCTTATAATCTTATCCGTACATGTGTGAGAGATAACTCCTATATATATTTATATAGGGGGTTGGTTAAGGTATTTTAGAGGGAATAGTCTGAATTAGGTAGAAGTGTATTATTATAAATAAAATTATAGATTTAGTGAGAGATAACAAATTTAGGATACTGCATGATGAATTGGGATTCTCTTATATATAAATATATATATATATATATGTATGTATATGTAAAGGAGAGGAGATTTTCTCTTTTATACTTGGTTAATTTTATATTAATTATTACATAAATTTTAATTTCATTGTTTATTTTTTCCTAAAAAGTTTTAATTACTTCAGTTAAACAGCTAAATATGGCTTGATGGATTAATTTATGTACTTCAAAGGTTGGAAAATTAGGAAAAGTAAGAAGAAATTGAGAAATTATTCAGTGAACTGGGTGTATCACGTTATCATGCTTACGTGGTATACCCATCGAATAAAATTTTTACATTTGGACAGTTTTTTTATGTCAACATTTTATAATTATATTTCTCTTTCCTAATGTATATTACATTAATTCTTGAGTCAAAATCTTTATGAATACTCTTATATTAAAATGACTTAAAAAAAAAAAACTTCTATCATGCAATTAATTTTAAATATCATTACTTTTAATTTTAAAATATTATTTCATAAATTTAATCTATATTAAGGACTGCATTCTTTTCTTTTTTTTTTTCCCCTTATATATATTATATAGATATACAGATATATAAACGAAAAGCTAAAGTGTTGTTATGCAGGGCAAAGGCAAAAAATACGTCTTGTGGAAAAATTTTATCAATATAAGGGATTTAAGTAGGATATTTATGGGAATTTTTGAATTAGTTATAGATGTGATACATACTAAAAGTTGATGTAAATAAAAAATCCAAATGTAAGATTTTAGTTGGGTAAGTGTACCACGTAAATATGATGACATGATATATCTAATTTATTAAATAATTTCTGGAAGGGATGATATATCAATGATTCACCTTTCTAAAATTTTGTATTAATAAATTGATAGAGTAAAAAGAGTTAAATTCATGAAAATTTCCTAAAATTTCTTCTCTTTTAAAGAAAATAATTTGTGTTGAAAGTGACATTAAATTTAGTCACTACACTAAACAGTTGTCCCTACTCTATAATTCAGTCTTTTCTTAGACTATACTCATCATTTTATTTTAACTTCAAATCTAAAATTCATCTCCAATCCATCTACTTCAAATTTTACTCTAAAAAGAATATACCCTGCATATTCCTTTTCATTAAACAACTTTTATTGTCAAACAAGAAGAGAGGAGGGGCGTTGCACTATCTCCAACAATGTTGCGCTAATGGAACACTATTCAATATTGCGGCAAAATAGCGTCGGTTTTGGCGCTTGGTTGGAGAACATCTCCAGCGCCAACTTAGTGTTTTACTTCGAGTTTGAAGCAGGGTTGGAGATGGTCTTAGAAGTATTTGTTTTCTGGTTTTTTTGAGTTAAAAGTTAAGATGGACTAACATACCAATATATATAAATAAAATGGGAGTGGAGTTCAGGATCTTACATACCAATTTTAAAATCTACGAGATTTTCTTTTTTAATTATAAAACGAGTATCCGGATCTCGTATTGTACATTAAAAAATAAGGTTATACGTATGTGTATGTTGAGAGCATATAGCTTTAGCAATAATAAATGCTCATTGAGATGCTATTAATTTGATTCCCTGTTGCGTAGGGAAGGCGTAACTACTTTTTGTTGGCCAATTAATGTCGTCCAGTGTTAATTGATGAATTATTTGTACAGATCTTCTTCATTTGGCACCAAACTCATCTGATGCGAAGGTGTTTGAGGGAATAATTGTAAATGACAATGGAAAGACAACTACCACCCCCGTTGCCACTAGTGGTACACATTTATTTTCCACCAAAACTTTATACATAAAAGAAAATTATTTTGCTTTATTTGGTTATGATTCTTTCTTATTTTCCCTAATTTTTGTGGTATTTTACTTAGACAAATTGAGTGTTAATTAAAATATATTTAATTATTTTTCTGGTTTTTCTTTTCTAAAGGAAATTCTACAAGAAAAGGAACAAGTATTGCCGACACCAAAAGTGATGGTGGAATGGGAATAGAAGTTGTTTTTGGAACTTTGCTTTGGTTTTTCACTCCTCACCTGCTTCTTTACATTTGATCTCATTTTACTTCTTCTTTTTTAGTCTTTTTTTTCCCCCTAATTTATGGTGTGTTCATCCTTCTTTAACTATTGCTTTAGTTTGTTTGCCTTTTTTCTTTTTTTTTCTTGTAATATTTATATTCATGAAGATATGTACCCATATAGCAACTGGATGAATTTACTAGCTGGATTGATTGTTTGTGTGGGAAAAATTATGCTCAGCAATATTATAAGTTTGATCACTTTTTATATTTCTAGCCAGCTCCGATGTGACCTCATTTACTTGATATTTTGTTTAATTAGGCAAAATTAATTTCTTTCTCCAAAAACGCCTCTAAGATATTTTTTCAGCGAAGATGTGTGTGGGGGGGGGGGGGGGGGGGGGGGGGGGGGGAAGGAGGAGAAAGAAAAAAGCTAGTAACCTACTTTAATTTTTGTAGGTTTCCTTTAAAAATTATGGCGTAAACATAATAAAAAGTAATTAAAATGAAAAAAAAACTTGCTTCCAGAATGTTTTTCTTTCTTTCTTGTTTTCTTATACCTTTATTTTTTATAATTATTATATTTTGTCTTTCTACTACTTTGTTCACGTGCGTAGTAATATGGATCCGTGAACCCATTATCATCATTGCCACCTTGGAAAGCCAATATGAGACACCAAAATAATTTTTAAAAAATAATTAAAAAAAAAAAAAAATTTCATCTTTCTTGATGGACTCCTCCAATTTCGGTGGAGAGTAAAACGGCAGTGAGTGAATTAATAGAGAGAAGAAGAATGGAGAAGGAAAAAAAAAAAAAAATACTTGAGGGATAGAGAGAGAATATAATGCACGTAATTGAAAAGATAGTTTATGTAAATCAACCACTAGATCTAACGCAATGGTTTAAAAATGTGGCCTATCAATGGATATTTTGAACTGAGCTCTATGGAATAACTCCCAGAAAAAAAAAAAAAAAAAAAAAAAAAGCCTCTATTAGAACTCAGTAGATCCGATGGGCATGATGTGTCTCGGATAGAAGACGTAGCGTCTCCTAGTTGGTAAGTGGTGATGCTGACTCATCCAGAGGCGATAGAGGAATGCTCTGGCCGGGTAGGCATGAGGAAACTCGAATGAGGGTAGGCTCCTAGGAACTCCACTAGAATTTCACTGTGGCTCTGCTACACCTACAAAACAAGAAAAATCGCAAAAAAAAACAAAAAAACAAAAAAATACGAAAGAGTACCACAAATATGGTGGGTGGAGAAGATAAATATTTGATTGAGATAATTGGTTCTAAGGTTCGTCATGGGCTATCTTTGGAGGTCACTCATATATGCTTTGTAAGTAACTCGAGTGTGCTTTGGAGGCTATTTCTAGGGATGTGAATATATATATATAGAGAGAGTTAAAAAAGTGTACTGGTTTCAGTGGAAAATCATGAGTTGGAGGAAATGAACATGGTACTGAAGATATGAATGATTTCTAAACAAACGATATTGGAGATCATATACATGTTTGAGGGAGATGAGGGACGTGGATATGAATGGGTGATTTTGATGAACATGATAAATGTTGTCTCTGGAGGCATTTTTTGGGTTACTAGTTGTGGCAAAGAGTAACTCTACGGTGTTCATGAAGATGATCAATTGATCATAATGAGAGTGGCAGTTTTTTTGGGATTTCTATGGTGATTTTGGTTGAGTAAGAGTCCGCTCATTCTTACAATATAAATTTATACCATTTGATGTCAAAAAATCTTCAACTCAATATCCGATGTGATTGCCTGACGTGATCGGCCTTGCACAGTCGCTCTACGTCTGGTTACCTGCAAAAGGGAAGCAGCTCGAAATAATGGGGACACCAGTGGGGGTGTCTGCCACGGGCACTCCGATGTTTAAGTCAGTAATGGCATTGGTGAGCAAGCAGAGAGGCAGAGCTTTGATAAGGAAAGTTGTTCATACCTGAATAGGTGGGCTGACCCTCTATTTATAAGCGTTCCTCGCGAGCTCGGGTGTTCAGGTGATCCTGTCGGGTTGAACTCTGAGTGTCCCCGGCGAGTAGTCATGCTTCAGGTGCACATGCACCGTACGTCCAATAGGCTAGTGCCACGTGTTCCTATGGTCTGGTGACAGGGGACATAAAGGCAGGCCAGTATTGATACAGGCGGTGGGCACGGTGTCAATCTGACCAGGCGGCATAGGCCAGCGCCTAGCGCTAGGGCTGGAGCAAGGATAGGTCCAATGGTAGGTAGTTTGTCAGGTGCCAGGCGGCGTTGGGCGGTGTGCTATGTTATGGTACTGTTGTTAGCCAGTGCAGGGTGACATAGCACAGACAGTAAGGGGCCACGAGCACCGGCAGAGTAAAGCAGTGGTTTAAGAAGTATTGCCCGAAGCGGTGTTGCGGGCCCCGAAAGTGATTAGCTCGTGGTCCGCAAGGGGAGGAGCAGTGCACCGGAGGTGGTGGTCATTCAATCATGTTCTCGGGGAAGGATTCTTAACAGGTTTGATCTGGTCTGGTCGGTTGTACACGGCCATAGACCTTTTCCCTCTGGCCTTGAACATGAGTCTACACATTTTCGCGCAACCCGTTTACTGTGAAATGGTGGGTTTCCACCGTCGGATAAGTTGTACCATCAACAGGAGCTCCCCGAGCACTTCCAGGATGATTATACCGGGGTGTTTACGGATGTGCGATAACGGTCACCAAATGATCGGCGTGTCATCTCCAGGATTTGGTCGAATCTGCTCAGATCCAATCCAAGCAACCCATTGCAAACCAGTTCGTTGATGGCCTACTCTGGTATGTTCAGTTTCATGTTTTTCAAAAAAAACCGGACACATGTCAATGCTGCCATGTGTCACATCACAATTAGTGGGTAGCCTGAACGACACTCTCGATTTTCCCACATAAACCCACTCCTATAAATAGGGGGTTGGAGTTTTTATTTTATTTTATTTTTTATTTTATAATCGCTTACAAACACTGTCGATAGCTGCCGACAACTTCCTAGAAGTTTCGACCGATTAGCATCCTGAGAAGTTCGAGAAGTTATGAGAAGGTAATTGTTCCACTCCCTTTTGTTTTTTCTAACATGAGCGACCTTTCATTTGACTCCGAGAATGACAACCTTTCTGGAAAGTCGACATCACTGGTTCTTCAAGCACGAACTCCTTGGATTCCACCGATCGAACTGAGGACGAGGTATATCAATCGGCCAGGAGACCGGATTACTTGTCGGATGTGTCCGACATACCTACCTCGAGAAGGTTAGTCACGCCGACCAGTCTTGCGCGAGAAGGCGTCGGTCGGCTGAGGCATATATTGCAGGTGGGGCTGGTGACCCAATCATACCGCTCTTTTCTAGAAGAGTTGAATGGTGCATTGGCCCCCGTGCAACATCCCTGGTGAATCTTACAACGGATGAGTCAGCATCTGCGAGGTCGATCAGGCAGGCGAGCACATCGGGCGAGAAGAGACCTTCGACGAGGGGTCGGAGAGTCCGAGAGCACGGCTCCTCCAGGTGAGCCAATTCGGTCACGCCAACATGGTAGCAGCCGACCAGTGCGGATCAACAATATCCTTGCCTACTGGATGGCAGATATGGAGATGGCGGACCGGGCAGGAAACCGCTTTGTGTACACGGTGGATTACTTCACCCTCGGCTGTCACCCCTCAGTACCTGGAGTCATTGCGGGAAGAGTTCTGAATTCCAGGCGATGTAAAGATAGTAGTGCCGGGTCCAAATGATCTGCCTTCTCGACGCCCCCCGGCTATGTTACATTGTCAGTGGAGTTCTTCCAAGCAAAGCTACGCTTACCGTTTCATCCTTTTCTAAGGCGGGAGCTCAGGAGACTGAATGTTGCTCCATGCAGCTAAATGCTAATGCTTATCGGATCTTGATAAGCTACTTTGTCTTCTGGACAAAGTACTATTGTACGAAATTGTCATTTAGGGCATTTCAGAATTTGTACCGGATGAAAACAACCCCGTCGTCGTCGGGGTCCTACTAATTCCAAGGTTACCAAGGAACCTTTATTGCCAGATGCCTCGATTCCGAAAAGAGCTACAACCACTTGTTGTTTTTTGCGGGGGGCAGATGGTTGTCTGGTCGGTTGGGACTACGCCAGGTTCCTTTTGGGGAACATGTCCCCTCACCTTTAGAAAGGGATATGTGTGGACGCGGGGACCATATACGGAGATGATCAACCTAGAGAGGACCGAAAAGCTCTAAGAGAAGGCGAACCCGAATGGAAACCAAAACCGACTACTGTCAAATGAGAGTTTGACAAGTATGATTGGTTCGGTTCGTCTTCTACATCTGGTTACCCTCATGACCGGTCAAGACTAGGGAGGCCCGAGGAGATGACGGTCGCGGCACATATGCCCGACCCGTTCGTGCACTATCGTGCTCGGACAGTGGTCACTGTTGATATAGCGACCATGTCGGTTGTTTGATCTGAGGTTCCGCGGGGAGTGCCAGTAGTTCAACCTCTGGTCTGCTGTCCGGTATTCCTCTCCCGGGACTTGTGGTTCGAGGATTGTCGACGAAGGCGTGGGGGGGTGATAAGGCAACTCTAACCTTCGGTAGTCTTTGGATCGAAGGTCATACTATTTCATTGTTTTATTTAAGGGTTGCAAAGTCAAAGTATTAACCTGTGTTTTGTTTGTTTGCAGAACCGAGCATGGCCGACCGAGGGCAACGCAAACGACCGAATGACCAGGACAGGGCTGCTCGGTTATAGCAGAAGTGCGCCAAAGGCGACGATGGAAGCAGAATCATTCAAGTGGCTAGGGCCCTACTCCAGTTAGTCGAGTCCTTTTGACCCTCATGTAGCCCAGGAAGCTCATCTCCGAGAAGAGCAGCCACTGCCAGCGAAACCACCAGCTGGAGTCAGGTTGGAAGACTCGAGATCCCGCGAGCCTCTTGCCTCAGTCACCGGAGCTAAGCCGATTAGGAGGAAGTCCTCGACGCAGAAGGCAGTCGTTAATAAGTTTAACGATCGCCTGACCTCTAAAATCGCCGAGTCCTCTTGACGCTTGGACCACATCCGGGCCAGCGAGGACATGATCGAGAAGTTGATGAAGGTACTCCATTTTTTTTTGTTATTCTGACTAGTGTTGAACTTCGTTTTAGGTGGTTTGCCTCAATTTCTCTAGCAATGTCGTTGCCTAGAGCCACTCCAATTGCATGGAAGAGAAGGTGGCCGAGCTGGTTACGGACATCAAGAAATGGCGGGATGCGGAGAAGGTGGCATCCAAGATGGTGAAGAAGGCCGAGGAATAGGCGGCCAAGGCAGAAGGAGTAAGGGGAAAGGCTGAATAGGAGTTATCCTCGTTTGATTCGGGCACTCGCGTTACCTCCAGGAGGTGCTTCCCACGGCACTCGACTAGGCCCAACAACAAGCTGTAGCTGACTACCAAAACTCAGAGTAGTTTGAAGCCCGCTCCTTGCCGAGTATAAGAAGGGGATGAGGGACATGAAGGCAAGTTTTGCCCTGGCCAACCCAACGTTGACCGCTTAGACTGGTCTTTCATGCCTGAGATCTCCAGGGAGACGATCGGTGAGGGCAATGGAGCAGTGGCTGGAGGATGCGAAGAGGGAGGGGTGATCGGGGACGTTGAGGTGATTGACGAGGAGATTCATGCTAATCCGACAGTGTTCGAGCAGGCTGCTCCAGGAGATTAATGATGAGGGCTTTTTGCACTTCTTCTCCCCTTTTTCTTTTAGATTTTTGGTTTTTGGGCTCGGGGGTGCCCAAATTGTACCCCCTTTTTTTAACATTAATAAAAACATTTTTTCTTTTCATCAATTAAATTTTTTTCCTTGTTTGTCAAGATCTTGCCCTTGTGGTCTGCTTGGGCAAATTAGATTCGATGATCCTACTCTGGTGTCTCCTATGGTTGCCTTGGGTTTTTTCTTTAAAATAAATCTCAAGTCCAACTCTGGTCGGCATCCCAATGCAATGAGCCTCATTTCTTCTCCGTATTCTGGGGACCTCTAGAGTGTTGAGTTTGCCTGAGTAGGCTGTGTTGGTGGTCCTACTCGGGTGACTTATGGTTGCCTTGGTTTTTTCTTTGAAATAAATCCCAAGTCCAATTCTGGGTCTGCCTGAGCAGACTGTGTCCAGTATCTGCTCGGGTGCCACTTATGTTGTTTTGGGTTTTTTCTTTGAAATAAATCCCAAGTCCAACTCTGGTTGACAGCCCAATGCAATGATCCCCATTTATCCTCCGTGGTCTGAGGACTCTGGAGTGTTGGGTCTGCCGGAGTAGATTGTTTGGTGGTCTTACACGGGTGTCTTCTATGGTTGTTTTGGGTTTTTTCTTTGGAATAAATCCGAAGTTCAACTCTGGTCGGCATCCTGGTGCAAGGAGCCTAATTTCTCTCCGTATTCTGGGGACCTCTGGAGTATTGGGTTTGCCTGAGTAGACTGTGTCCAGTGGTCCTGCTTGGGTGTCACCTATGATTGCCTTGGGTTTTTTCTTTGAAATAATTCCCAAGTCCAACTCTGGTTGACAGCCAATGCAATGAGCCTCATTTATCCTCCGTGGTCTGAGGACTCTGGAGTGTTGGGTCTACCGGAGCAGATTGTGTCTGGTAGTCCTACACGGGTGTCTTCTATGGTTTTTTGGGTTTTTTTCTTTGGAATAAATCCGAAGTTCAACTCTGGTCGGCATCCTGGTGCAAGGAGCCTCATTTCTCCTTCGTATTCTGGGGACCTCTGGAGTATTGGGTCTGCCATTGCAGACTGTGTCCAGTGGTCTTGCTCGGGTGTCACCTATGATTGCCTTGGTTTTTTCTTTGAAATAAATCCCAAGTTCAACTCTGATCGGCAGCCCAATACAATGAGCCTCATTTATCCTCCGTGGTCTGAGGACCTCTGGAGTGTTTGGTCTGCCTGAGCAGACTGTATCTAGTAGTCTTGCTCGGGTGCCTCTATAGTTACCTTGGGTTTTTTCTTTGAAATAAATCCCAAATCCAACTCTGGTCGCATCCCGGTAAGGAGCCCTATTTCTCCTCAGTGGTCCGGGGACCTCTGGAGTGTTAGGTCTGCCTGAACAAACTATGTGGTGGTCCAACTTGGCACCTCCTATGGTTACCTTGGGTTTTTTTCTTTAAAATAAATCCCAAGTCCAACACTGGTCGGTATCCCAGTGCAAGGAGCCTCATTTCTCCTCCGTGTTTTGGGGACCTCTGGAGAATTGGGTTTGCCATAGCAGACTGTGTCCAGTGGTCCTGCTCGGGTGTCACCTATGGTTACCTTAGGTTTTTTCTTTAAAATAAATCCCAAGTTCAACTCTGGTCGGCAGCCCAATGCAATGAGCCTCATTTCTCCTCCGTGGTTCGGGGACCTTTGGAGTATTAGGTCTACTTGAGTAGACTGTGTCCGATGATCCTGCTTGGGTGCCTCCTATGGTTGCATTGGGATTTTTCTTTGAAATAAATCCCGTCCAACTCTGGTCGGCATTTCGTTGCAAGGAGCCCTATTTCTTCTTAGTGGTCCGGGGACCTCTGGAGTGTTAAGGTCTGCTTGAGCAGACTGTGTCCGATGGTCTAACTTGGGCACCTCCTATGATTACCTTGGGTTTTTTTTTTTTTTTTTTTGGAAATAAATCTTAAGTCCAACTTTGGTCAGCATCCCGATGTAAGGAGCCCTACTTCTCCTCCGTGGTCCGGGGACCTTTGGAGTGGTCAGTCTACCGAAGCAAACTGTGTCTGGTAGTCCTTCTTGGGTGCCTCCTATGGTTGCCTTGGGTTTTTTCTTTGAAATAAATCCCAAGTCCAACTCTGGTCAGTATCCCGATGCAAGGAGCCTCATTTCTTCTCCGTGGTCCAGGGACCTCTGGTGTGTTGGATCTCCCTGGGCAAACTGTGTCCGATGGTCCTGCTCGGGTACCTCCTATGGTTGCTTTGGGTTTTTTCCTTGAAATATAGTCCAAGTCTAACTCTGATCGGTATCCCGTTGCAAGGAGCCCCACTTCTCTTCCGTGGTCCAGGGACCTCCGGAGTGTTTGGTTTGCCGGAGCATGCTGCATTGATTTTTTTCTTTCAAAATGTTACAAAAATGGACAAAATTGATCTGAAAAATCTTTATCTGATTGAATCGATTTGTACATAGCTTTTAACAAAAGGAGGACTATTGGTGGAAGCACTTGAAGTGGTCGACGTTCCACTAGTGCCTGAGAACTATCCCGCTGCTGGTCGAATGACTTCTGTGAACCTAAACGATCCATCCCATTTGGGGCCAAATGAACATAACCCAGGCTCTTGAACCAATATCTTCTTAAGGACTAGGTCACATTTCTTAAAAACCCTTGCCGGAATTTCTTGTCGTAGTGCCCAGCAACCACTTGGTTGCGCATGGCGGTCCGTATAAGGGCTTGTTTCTCTTCTCCTCGACCAGGTCAATTTCAAACATCAGCCGCTCAACGTTGTTCTCTTCATCATAGTTCTCAATACGATTACTTGGTAAGCCCAATTCGGCCGAAATAATAGCCTCTATGCCAAAAGTCATCGCAAACGAGGTTTCCTCGGTTGCAGTGCACTTAGTGGTCCGGTATGCCCATATGACCTTAGGTAACTCGTCGATTCAAGCACCCTTATACTTTTTCAAATTTTTCTTCAGGTTCTTCTTGATGGTCTTATTGGTAGCTTGTACTCACCCGTTATTCTAGGGGTACCTGGGGAAAGAGAACGCTTTCCTTATCCCGAATTGTTCGTAGAGGGCGATGAATTTTGCGTTGTCGAACTGCTTTTCGTTATCTGTGACTACGGTGTGTGGAAGCCTAACCTACAGATGATGTTTTTTCACAGGAAGTTGATACACTTTGCTTCCGTCTGCTGGGCTAGTGGTTCTGCCTCTTCATTTGGATGTAATCTATGGCTACAATGCAGTATCGGAACTGTGACCTGGCCATCAACAGTGGTTCGATAAGGTCAAGGGCTCACTTGGCGATTGACCATGCGTTTACCACTAAGGTGAGCTTCTCCGAGTGGGACTTGATTACCTTGGTGAACTGTTGGCACTTAATACACTTTTTAGTAAATTCAATAGTGTCCCTATCCATGGTTAACCAGTAATACTCCTGATGAAGGCACTTGAAGGACGATGCATTTCCCCCAGAAGGATTTCCGCATACCCCACTGTGTATCTCCTTCATCAAATAGTCAGCCTTAGCTGGCCCTACACACCGTTGATACAGGGCATAATGTCCTCTCGGTATAACTTCCCATCGATCATGGTATACCTCATTGAGTTGTTCCTGACCCTACGAGCCTCTTCCCAGTCCTTCGATAGTCTGGATGTGGTGAGGTAATCGATGATCGGATCCATCCAGGTTCTAACCTTCTCAGAGCAGAGTACATGTTCGTCGTGTTCGATGCTGCTCTAGTTGAGTCGTTCAATTGGGAAAGAGACAAAACCATCTGCATCAACCCCGTCACCTGATTGACGATCACCATCAAGTCGCTAAAGACCTGTTGGCTTCCACATCAAGTTCTCGTGCCAGGACTAGACCAGCTATCATTGCTTCATACTCAGCTTCATTGTTTGATGTTTTGAAGTCGAAGTGGAGTGCCTGGCTGGTCTTGTAGTGATCGGGACTTATCAATACCAGTTCTACCCCAAAGGCCCTCGAGCCGGAAGACCTGTCCATTAATAGCTTCATCGTTAAAGGTCTTGGTTGGGGGCACTAGGGCCTTCCCCTGTGGGCATGTCAGTGGTCTTCCCCACATCCCTCGACGTTGGTCGATATGTCCCGTGAATTCGGCCACAAAATCGGCTAGTGCCTGAGCTTTGATCATTGTCTAGGGAACGTACTCGATGTCGGACTCCCCGAGCTCTATTGCCCATTTCGCGATTTGTCATGATAGGTCGGGGTTCTGTAAAACCTGACGAACGGATAACTGGTCTGGACACGGATGGGGTGTCCTTGGAAGTAGGGCCTCAGCTTACAAGCTGACGTGACCAACCAAAGCGAGTTTTTCCAGGGGGTATATCTTTCTTCGGCCCCTTGGAACGCCTTGCTACTGTAGTATACCGGGGTATGCACCTTGTTCTCTTTTCGGACCAAGACTGAGCTAATCGCCCTTTTTGACATCACCAGGTACACGTAAAGTAATTCCCCGTTCAATGGCTTGGATAGTAAGGGCAGACTAGCCGGATACTTTTTGAGACCCTGAAAGGCCTTTTCACACTCACAGTCCCAGTTGATCTCGCCCTTGCCCTTGAGCGCTTGGAAGAACAAGAGGCACTCATAAGTAGACTTGGACACAAATCGGGAGAGAGCCGCTACCATGCTGATCAGCCTCTAGACTTCTTTGGCGGTGCGCGAGGTCGTAAGTCCACTATAGCTTGTGCCTTTACTGGGTTAACCTTCATGCCCCGATGGTTCACCATGAACAAAGAAACTTTCGGACTCTACTCCGAAGGCACATTTGGCAGGGTTCAACTTCATCTGGTATCGTCGTAGGACGTTGAAACAGTCCTTGAGGTCCCCAATATGGTCATTCACCTGTTTGCTTTTTACTAGCATGTCGTCCACAAAGACTTTCATGGACCTACCAATGAATGGGGCAAACATCTTGTTCACCAGCCTTTGTTATGTAGCTTCGGCATTCTTTAGGGCGAATGGCATGACCTAGTAACAATATAACTCTTGGTCTGTGGTGAATGCGGTCTTGGCCTGGTCGGCTCTGCTATGGGGATCTGGTTGTACCCCTCCATAAAGTTAAGTAGCTCGTGCCCTGCCGTTGCGTCAACGAGTTAGTCTATCCGTGGAAGAAGGAAGCAGTCTTTTGGGCATGATTTATTCTGGTCTGTGTAATCTATACATACTCGCCACTTGCCGTTGGCCTATTGACCAAGACCACATTCGCAAGCCACTCTGAAAGCTCACCTCTCGGATAAAACCGGTAGCGAGCAACATCTTTACCTTCTCATTAATGGCTTCATACCTCTATGGATTGAAGCCCTCCTCTTATAGACTACCAGTTTATGCTTTGGGTTTACCCACAGTTGGTGGCATATCATGACCGAGTCAATCCCGGACATTTCTTCACGCGACCAGGCGAAGACGTCCTTGTGTTCTCGTAGGAACTGTTCCAGGTCCTCTCGTATCTTAGTCGGAGCTCTGATCCGAGAAGCACAGTCCTGTCCGGATACTCGGGGTCCAATTGGTAGGGGATTAGGTCCTTGACAGGTTGTGCCCGAATTTCTTCTTCGGACATACAAGGGTCCAGATCACTTAATGGCTTGACTTCGTTGTTGGGGGTGTCGATTTCGTCAATCTTGAAGATGGTGGTCACCACGGCCGATCGGGACGCTTTGTGGCATACTTTATTCACCGCTTCAATGTAGAACTTCCGGCCCTCTCCTAGTCGCCTTGAAGATCCTGATGCCATTGGGAGTGGGAAATTCATCACTAGGTGATGGGTCGAGACCACTGCCTTTAGCGCATTCAGGGTCAGCCTTCCCAATATCACGTTGTATACCGATGGCCTGTCAATGATGAGGAACTCCACTATTTTGGTCGCCTTCTTCGGGCCATCACCGACAATGATCGGGAGACGAATAGTATTAGACGTGTGGACACACTCACCGACAAAGTGTACAGCGGGGTTTGGATGGGCGTCAGGTCTGCCTCGCCGATTCTCAGCATGGTGAATGCGTCCATAAAAGATGTCCATAGAGCTTCAATTGTCGATCAGGATACGTCGGATGACGTTGTCTGCTATTCGTATCTCCTCGAACAGCTCGTCGTTGTGTGGGTGGAGGAGCTTATTGGCCTCATCATCAGTGAAGGTAATCAGGATACTGCCTTGGTGGCAAACCTTCACGATATGTTCGCCATGTTGATGTATTCTCCACGTGCTACTTGCCTAGCCTCGTGGACATAGCTTCTCCCGTTACTCGTAGTGTCACCCGTGGCTATTCTTCCAAAAATGGTGTGGACAATGTGCTCGGGCTCCCCGACGTTGGTCCGGTCACTTGTTCTTGGGGTCGAGTACGGTCTGGCTTGGCCGGTCCTATTGACCGTACTTTGGGGTGATGATCTTTTCCACAACTCCCTTAGATGCCTGTCCTGAACTAGTAGCTCAATTTGGTCCCACAATTGTATGTAATCCTTTGTCTTATGGCCGACGTCCTTGTGGAAGTTGCAATACTTGTTTTAATTTCTTCTGGGCATTGGTCTGGTCACTTGGTCCTGGGGCTGAGTACGTCGGGCTTGGTCGGTCCTATTGGCTGTACTTTTGGGGTGATGATCTTTTCCACAAACTCCCCAGGTGCCCGTCCTGAACCAGCAGTTCAATTTGGTCCCATAATTGTATGCAATCCTTTGTCTCATGGCCGACGTCTTATGGAAGTTGCAATACTTGTTCCGATTTCTTCTAGCGCAGTCTATCCGGATGGGCGCGGGTCCCGGAGCAGTCCATTTGCCAGATATATGGTTCAGGATGTGTTCAGTTGTGGTGATAAGGGGGGTATACTGGCGACGGCGTCCCGGCCTTGGAGTGGCTTCAGCCTTACTGACGGCCTTCCTTTTTTTTTATCCGACTCGGTCTGTTCCATCCTTTCTCGACTTCTTTACAAGTGGAAGTGATGGTTCTCCAGGCACCAGGTTCCGTCCTCTGATGTATTCCTCTACTTCGACATGCTTCCTGGGAATCCCCCTCAAGTGTACGAAGGTTGGCGGACATCGTAGGCGATTGCCCAAACCAGTCTTCTGTCTCTGACGCCTTCTCAGAAAGCTGTTTAGGGTGTCGTCAGAGTAACTCTTCACCTGCATGACGCTTTGTCAAAGTGGTCGAGGTATTCTTTCAACAAGTACAAGGTCTCCATCTTCTGAGTCTTCACGCTAAGAAATGCTGTTGAGAAGGCATCGGCCAGATGCTTGAACGAATCCATTGTTTCAAGCATAAGCCTCTGAAACCACTGCCGGGACAACGCCGATAGGGTCAGGCATAAGGCCTTACAGAGGATGGCTTCATTTGCATTCTAGATTAGCATGTGTGCCTGGTAGTTCTCTAGGTGCTCGTCGACGTCTGTAGAGCCGTCATAAGATGCTATGGACGGCATTTTGAATCTAGTCGGGTAAGGCGTGGCCATGATCGCTGGGGTGAAGGGAGATCGACTGCTCCAACATGCTCCAACCCATATCGTTGGCTCAGCAGTAAGTCGAGCTGTCGTTGGAGGTAATCCAGTTTATTCTGGTCGTCCATTTGAGCCTTTGTTGGTTTATCGACCGGCGGTCACGTCCCCAGTTGCGGCTAGTCCCAGTGCGTCCCAGGCTGTCAAACACGGAGGTTATGCTCCCGTGGACATTCACTGTGTCCCTCTGGCGCTGGTCCGGGTCGCTTTCTCTGGAGTATCAGGGATGTGGAGACCCTCGACCAGGTAGTTGGTTATGTGACTCCTCGAGCGTTCTCTACTCGAGCGATACTCCAAATCTCGCTGCTTGCCTCTCGTGTTCTCCCAAGCGGTCTAGTTACCCCTATGTTGGGCTACTAGGCGTGGGCTTCGTGATCATTCAGTGGACCGACGTTTGTTGGAAAAATCGGGTCGGTAATCAGAGTACGGCACAGCGGAAGGTTTTAAAATTTTATGGCGTCCGTGAGTACTTGAATGGTCTTAGTTAAGTTCTGGACGTTCCCCGTGAGGATTTCCATCTCCGAGGGTTTCCGTTGTGCTCGCGTACCTCTCCGGCGTATGGGTCACCGGGTGCCTTGAGAGCCGGTCGGAGCAGGGTTGTCAAAGCCCTGGGTGTCCTGGTTGGCTTGCGTGTCCATAGTCTAGTCGCGGTCAGGCGAACTGGGAGCAGTGATGGCAAGGACGTGGTTGCAGGAAAGGCCCTTCTAGCGCCAAAATGTTGATGCAAAAATCTTCGACTCAACACCTGATATGATTGCCTGACGTGGTTGGCCTTGCACAGTCGCTCTATGTCTGGTTGCCTACAAAAAGGAAGCAGCTCGAAGTAATGGGGACACCGATGGGGTGTTTGTCATGGGCACTCCGATGCTTAAGTCAGTAATGTCACTGGTGAGCAAGCAGAGAGGCAGAGCTTTGCCAAGGAAAAGTTATCCATACCTAAATAGGTGGGCTGACCCTCTATTTATAGGCATTCCCCGCGGGCATGGGTGTTCGGGTGACCCTGTCGGCTTGAACTCCGAGTGTCCCCGGCGGGTAGACATGCTTCAGGTGCACATGCATCATAAGTCCAATAGGCTGGCGCCTCGTGTCCCTATGATCTGTGACGGGGGACACGAAGGCAGGCTAATACTGATACAAGCGGCGGGCACCGTGTCAGCTTGACTAGGCAGCGTATGTCGGCGCCGGGTGCTAGGGCTGGAGCAAGGACAAGTCCAGTGGCAGGTAGTGTTTCAGGTGCCAGGCGGCATTGGGCGGTATGCTATGCCATGGTACTGTTATTAGCCAATGCAGGGTGACATAGCGCGAACAATAAGAGGCCACGAGCACGGGCAAAGTATAGTAGTGGTCTGGGAAATGTTGCCCGGAGCGATGTCGCGGGCCTTGAAAGTGATCAGCTAGTGGTCCGCGAAGGGAAGGAGTAGTGCACCGGAGGTGGTGGTCGTTCAATCCAGTTCCCAGGGAAGGATTCTTAACAGGTTTGATCTGGTCTGGTTGGTTGTACACGACCATAGGCCCTTTCCCTCTGGCCTTGAAAATGGGTCTACACGTTCTTGCACAACCCATTCACCGTGAAATTGTGGGTTTCTGCCGTCGGATAAATTGTACTATCAACATACCATATCTCAGTTAACACTTAATTTTGACCTTAAAATATCTAAATTATCCAAATTATTCTTAAAAAAAAAAACTACAATTTGTATTATTTACATTTTTATACCAAGTATTTTATTTTTATTTAAAAATACAATGTATTTTCAAATTTTACACTTTTATATCATTAAATTACATTTAGTACATAAATCTATATATTTTCTTGATCAATGATTAATTTTACATCTAAAATAACCAAAATACCCTTGAATTTAAAATCAAAATAATCAAAGAAATTCTAATTTAAATTATAAAGTTAATTTTCTTTTTCCCGCTTCGCAATTAGAATTTCTTTGATAATACATAATCGTAGTCTTTCTTTTTAAGGCTAATTTGGGAATTTTAAGGTCAAAATTAAGTATTGACCAAGAAAGGGTATAAATTTGTATATTAAATGTAATATGATGATATAAATGAAAGAGTTCAAATATAAGATATACTTTCTAAATAAAAATAAAATAAAGGTATAAAACCATAAATAATCCTTCTTTGAATTATCGGTTACACTGTCTTCTATTCGCCTACTCTTTTGAAGGATACTAAAGTTTTTTGTTTCAAGGTGTGATAGGTGCCAAAGGTTTGACATCATTTCCCAAAGACAAGAGATACCTAGCTCTCAACAACATTCTTGAGGTAGAAATCTTTGATGTCTGAGGTATTGATGTTATTGGTCTTTTTACTTATTGCTACAAACAATCACACTACATATCCTTGTGGCAGTGGATTATGTTTGTAAGTATGTTGGAGCGGTGGTCTTGCCCCACCTAATGACTCCAAAGTGATTATAAATTTCTTGAAAAATATCTTCACTCGTTATGGCATCGCTAGAACAATCATGAGATTTTTGCAAAAGTATTTTATGGCCACGTTTGGTTAGGTGGAAAGGAATGAGGCCCAAGTCCTATGTTTGGTTAGAAAAAGTACAAGGAATTGTCATTCAATAGAAATAGTCTTTCACTCTTTCACCTATTTTGGGCTGAATCGTCATTCCTTCTCCACCTGAAAGGAATGGTCATTCCAATCTCTTTTTAATTGGTTTTCTAAAGTTGTCCTTGTTTTATTTACTTCTTCTTCAACACGATGAACGCCCCTCTCCTCCCATCACTGCCCAGCCACAGCTTCTCCGACAACCCACCCCAGCAAGTTCGTCGCTTACGCGCCACCTCCCACAACCGTCCTGTGTGTCTCCCTTCTCCATCGTCGGCTATTCGCCTCTCTCCAGAGATTCGCCCCTCTCTCTACAAGTTCGACATGGTTCTTTCGCCGGCGTCGCCCATCCGCATCTCTCCTCGCCGCCTTGCTTCTCCGATCAGTCGGCGAGGCTAACTATCACTTCCCTTCCGCTCTTCTTGCCCAGATCCACCTCATGCGTCAATAGCTCGCCCAGATCTACCCTCCTCCTAGATCCCATCCTCCACCAATCACGATCCTCCAACGGGATCCCATAGTCGCACTTCGTACTCCGATGGTAGCGATTGCTATTATATGCCAACCCTTGTTCTTGGCAAGGACTTTAGGACCATAGTTGACTGGGCAAAAGGAGAGGACGACCTCACGTCCATGGTCGTCCTTTTTTTTTTTTTTTAAGGGAAGTTTTGAGAAAAATTTTAGGACAAATATACGGTAGAGTCTTATTTTTAGTTATTATGGAAAGGGTTTCATCTAATGGTTGAGAAATGATGTCTATTAAAATGGATGGTGAGATGAAGTTGTGTTCTTTGAGCTAGGAAGCAGCATAAAACTTCTAGCAGAAAAGAAAAGAAAGGTTATCATAGTAAATCTATGGCATGGGTTTGAGCCGAAGGGAAAAAAATGAGGATAACGAAGATTGGAAAGAGATTCCTTTCAAGGGAAGGTGCGGATCGAGTACAGAGATCGACTACAAAATGAGAATAACAAAATTTTTGAGTTTGTTTGCTTTTATATCACTTTTAGTAAAAGGATGATTGATTGATTTGATGTCAAAATTGGGATTTTGGGGTTTTTCATTAAATATTTGCAAAGTCGGTGAGGTGCAAGGCGTGCCTAGGGTGATTTGAGCTTAAAATTTTCCTTTTTCACCTACCCTTTACCTTAGCCTTACGTTACAAGCCTTACAAAGTCCTATTGATCTTTGGTGTTATGCTAACTTACATTAGTGAAGAGCAACACTAAATTGGGCATATGGTAGTTCTTAAATTCATCATTTAGCGATAAGTCCATGAACTTCCTTAATGCATAAATCAATCCAGTGTTTGATCGGTTGGGTGGTTTTGGTCTTCACACACACACAAGAGTCTTGAGTGGAATTGTGCTTGTATGAAGTGTTGAAATTCTAGATAACCATAATGGTTGATTTCCTTTCGAGCTTAAGATATTTGTAGATTTTGAGGTAAAATTCATGGTCGTTAATTTTGTTACTTAAATTCACACTGTGTTTTTATCGTTCTCCTAACTTTCTCTTGTTTTGTTTTTGCTCGAGGACTAGCAAAATTCTAAGTTTGGGAGTATTTGATATAGTGATTTTATCAATCTTTATTCTTGGGGATTTTGTTGGTTTTTGAGCACTTTTGTTATTGTTTTTTATTATGTTCATGTTGTTTTGAAGGTAAATTGCAAGAATGAGCAAAAAAGGCACCAAAAGAGGAATCTAAGAAGCACGAAGCGGGCTGCAGCACACTAAATATCCACTGCAGCGCGCTAAAACCCGAGAGATGGACTTTGCAGGCTGCAGTGCACAAAAAGCCCACTGCAGCCCACCCCTCCCTTGTTTCAGGAGCACTGCAGCGCACAAAAGCCCGTTGTAGCGCGCCTCCTGAAACCCTAGCCACCAAATTACGCGCTGCAGCCCCCATTTCATCCGCTGTAGTGTCTGCACACGTGGATGACTGATTTTAAGGCGAAATGAACTGATTTTTGGGAGATATAAAAGGGAATGGTGCAAAAAAGAAGGGAAGCTTTGGAGACCCAAACCTTAGACGAAAAAACAGAGAGAAAACTACTAGGTTTTGAAGGGTTTTTCTTGGAAATTCAAGGAGATTGAAGACTTGGGAGCTTGTTCTTCAACTAGTTCTTCTTCTTTCTACTATCCTCTCTCTTTGTAGCTCTTGAACTTGCATTTACTCTTTGATTTCGTGTTTGAATATGGGTTTGACGTTTGTTTCAAATTTGGTTACGGATTTGAAATTTTGATGTCTAGCTAAACTTTCTAAGCTAGGGGGTATGATGTAGCTTGATGATGACTTTGTTATGATAAATATAATGCTTGTTGATTGAATCCCATTCCGAATTGTTTGTGTTTCTCTATGCTTTTTCCTAATTTTATTTACCATTAAAGTAGAGTTATTAGATGTGTGAAATTGTGTTCGGGAGAGTTAATTTCATATGTTGGGACTTGGGAAACACAACCCATAGCAATATTATGTTCGGGAGGTTAATATGACTTGGGTAATCACTAGAGTTAGGGTTGTGTAATGAGTACTTAATTGATTGAGTTAATAGGGATATTAATTTGATTAATTTGACATATTATTTTACTCGGCACTCGGGAAAGGAAGTTAAATTAAAATTTGTCGCTTGCGATTAATGATTTGAACGAATTCGATTAACAAGCCTTGAATTGGATAAGCAAAGTTAAGTCAAGTGAAATCAAAACCCCCTAGCCTTACATACCATCGAGTTCCCTTCAATCCATATTTTCAATTGCTTTTATTTTGCTTAATTTTAGTTTAATTAATTGCTTAATTTAGTTGCTTATTTCAATTCCCTTTAATTTTGATAGCTTAGATAAAATTGAGTCACTTTAATTGTGGTACTTAGTTAGTTTTCTTGATTTCAATCTCTGTGGGACGATACTCGACATTTTGTCACTTTATTACTTGTGGCGATTCGATCACTTGTGAGCACACACGAAAATAGACACGCAACAAGTTTTTGGCGCCGTTGTCGGGGATTGAAAATTTTATTAATTCTAGCTAATATTGCAACCAAGTGATTCGGTTTTAATTTAGGCATTTCTTTTATTTTAATTGTTTTAAGCTTGTTAAATTTGTGTTTGTGGCAGTTCATGCGAAGAGCTCAAAATCCCAATCTAGTGCCGCTTGATTACCTTGTCTACCTTGTTGCGGGCTATCATTAAAAATAACATCAAAACTTGGGAGGAATGTTTGTCACATGTTGAGTTTGCTTATAATCGATATGTGCATTCTACTACTCAATTTTCGCCGTTTGAAATTGTTTATGGTTTTAATCCTTTAACTCCCTTGGATTTGATATCATTACCTTTGTCTGCACGTGTGAATTTAGATGGAAAAAGAAAAGCTGAACTTGTTAAGCAAATACACAAGAAGGCAAGACTCAACACCTAGCGAAGGACCAAGCAATATGCTAAAAAGCCAACAAAGGGAGTCACAAGCTCATCTTCGAGCCCGGCGATTGGGTGTAGTTGCACTTACGCAAGGAACAGTTTTCGGAACAAAGGAAATCCAAGTTGTTGCCTAGAGGGGACGGTCCTTTTCAAATTCTTGAAAGGATCAATGATAATGCGTACAAGTTAGATTTGCCAGGTGAGTATGGTGTAAGTGCCACCTTTAATGTTTCTGATCTAAGTCCTTTTGATGCAGGCGACGATTTGAGGACAAATCCTTCTCAAAATGAGGGGAATGATGAGGACTTTGGTAGCACAAACAAGAGCATGTGGGATGAGACATATTCAGATCCAATTCAAGTTCCCATTGGTCCGGTTACGAGAGCTCGCGCGAAGAAATTTAAAGACGCACTTATTGGGCTGAATCAGGCAACTTGGTCTCAAGCTATTGCATGGAGGCCCAATGAGGGAATTGCATGTGACAATCAGATCAACAAATACGTGATTCAAGATCTAGAAGAATCCGATCAAGGCTAAGCTTAATTTTAGCAAGTTAAATTGGGATGTTTAGGATTATTCTGATTGTATATTTACTTTCCTTTTATTAGTTTAGTCCTTTGACTTTTACTTTCCTTTTCTTAGGTGTGTGTAATTAGTCAAATAAGGGGGCTGGTTGTTTCTTTATTTGTTTAGGCCTTTCACTTGCACTTTCCTTTCTTAGGCGTGGAAATCAGCCAACTAAGGGGGCTGATTGTTTCCTTTATTTTTTTAGTCCAAATTTTAAGCCTTCTTTGGCTATTTTAGGAACTTTTCTTTGTAATGTGCAGCTGTTTAAAGGAATTCTAGGGAATGCAAAAAAAAAATTAGATCATTAATTAGAAAATTGTGAGAATTTTTTTTTCTCTTCGGTTCTTTGAAGAACTATTCGAACTTATCGGGATTTTCCGTGGCGTTCACCAACGACTTATCAATCAACCCTTCCATAGTTGATTGTGGTGTCATCACCATACCAAAGTTCTTACACTTATAGGTAACGGGTTGCGGTTCCTTCCATTCGAACCTGTTCGTAGAAACGATCTTGGAGACCTCTTCGAATACGGCGTGATTTGTATCATTAGGCTATTAAGAAGCTCAATTTTGACCTCAAGACATCCGGCGAGCAGCATTTGATTCAACTTAATGAGTTGGAAGAGTTCCGGAATGAAGCTTATGAAAGTGTAAAACTTTACAAGGAGCGTACAAATAGGTGGCACGACAAGTAAATTTTGAGGCGAGAGTTTGTTCCCGGTCAACAAGTTTTGCTCTTTAACTCTTGCTTGAAGCTATTTCCTAGGAAGTTCAAGTCAAGATGGTCGAGAGATCAAGCAAGTGTTTCCTTTTGGCGCGTTGAGCACTTGGGAGATGACGGGCACACTTTCCGTGTCAATGGTCAAAGGTTAAAGCAATATTTTAGAGGTGAGGAGCGGAATGTGGAGAAAATCTCGCTTGTGGATCTGAATTGTAGAAAGCCAACGCCAAGTCCAGCTAGAAAAGTTAAATCAAGCGCTTCTTGGGAGGCATCCCAAGCTCTATCACCCTAATTTCTTTTAAATTTTTCTTTTAGTTTGTTTTCATTTATATATCTATATATTTTTGTGTGTTATTTGAGTGATTTCTTAGAATACATATATATATATATATATATTTTAGGTACTCATGAGCAATTGGAGTCATGAAAAATATTTAGAAGCGTTTCAAGAAATTGGGAGCAATTGGAGAAGATTGGAGGCAATTGGGAGCAATTTTGTGGTTCGATCTTGGTGTTCAAGCAGGGAGAAGGTGCGCTAGAGCATGCCAAATTTGCACTGTAGCACGCCACTGGGTGTCAAGCAAACCCAAGAGGCCATATTTTGCAGGCTGTAGCGCAACTCTAGTCCGCTTCAACGAGCGAAAAAAAAGAAGAGCGCGTTACAGCGGGCCTTTTAGGCACTGCAGTGCGTGCTACAAACCCGAGAGGTCAATTTCTGCGTCTGCAGCACCAAGAAGCCTGCTGCAGCGGGTTCCAGTTCATTAAAAAAAAAAAAAAAAAGAGGAAGCTCGCTACAGCAGGCATATTAGGTGCTGCAGCGCTTGCCACTAGACCCGAGAGGTCGTTTTCTGCAGGCTGCAGCGGAGACGAAAAAAAAATTGCAAGTTTTTGCCCCAAACCTCATTCTCCCTCTTCTTCCCAAACAAAAATCTCATTGTCCCTCTTCTCCAAACCGAAAAAATTTCCCCCCAAAATCTCTCAATGTCTCCCTATAATCTCTATTTTCCCAAATAACTTCACCCCCATTTTTCACTATTCTTCATCTTCTTCATCCCTTTCCCTCTCTTCCTCAACCTCCATACCCATTTTCATTTTCTACATCAAAGGAGACTTCACTCTTCAACGAGCACGAAATTTGGAGTCTCTCACTCTCCATCAACCTCAAGGTAACCAACTTGTGCCTCCCTTTGATGATTTGTGGTAGTATTAGTATTGTGGAATATTTGGGTTATTTGGGAGTTTGATAGGTTGGTTTATTTGATGTGAATAGTGGAAGATTTTGATTGTTTTGGGTATTGTATTGTGGGTTATTAGTTTGATTTTGTGGAGGTGTTTAAAGTTTGGACGTGGTTTGGTTGTTTGGTTCTGGTTTGATTGTTTATGGGTAAATTGTGCTTTCTGATAGTGGTGCTTCTTGTTTGGTGTTGGAATTATTTGGTGATTGACGTTTGAATGGAAAAAAAATGTTAAAAAAAATGCCGGTGAAATCCGCTGTCAAAAGACAAAGGGGTGAGAGTTCCAAAACAAAGGATGCCAGGCCTAGTTTAAATGTCTTTGTTTTAGTGGCCGCGGAGGAGCAATACAATAATTACAATAAAAATAGAGCTTGCATCCGAGAATGGGGTTTCGCTCTCTCAAATAACCCAGCTTTCGCTCTTATTAAGAAACCATCCAAACCCGTGGATGGGCGACTATTGTTCCCCCCTGTGATGCCCTAGAAATTCATAAACTTAATTCATGAACTATTATTATGGATTTTCTTCATTAATATACTTCTAATGAATTATTTTAATGAATATTAAATTTCAAGATCATGAATGATTGTATATGTATCATCAGTGTGATGATGTCGATGATTTAACAATGTTGAGTTTCTATTTAAATGAGAAATTTTAAATACATAAAAGATGAGTTGAACGACATATAAATTTATACGAAAAATTTATTATGTCGTATTAGAGGGATAATGTTAATTTTTAGAAAATTCCGATTTTTTTAGTAGGTCAATTTAATGATCCTAGTATTTATTTTTGATCATATCAATAGTTAAGTTTTGAGAGTATGATTGGGAAATTATTGTGTCACATAGATAGAAGATGAGTGATTAGTATTTACTCTTAGAAAATCCAAAGATGCAAGATTGATCAAGAATTGTGCTTAAATTTGAAATCAATGGTGTAGATTTTATGTTAAAGAATCCTAGGCAAATCAATGGCCAAACTTTGGATGATAAGTAACCAATGAGAGCTTAAGGTAGGATTGGCGTGATGAAAGATCCAATGGATGAGAATAAGGATGACAACCTTGGATCATGGTGGAAATTGGAAGAAAGAAAAAAAAAAAAAAAAAAACAATGAGAAGGCAAAGGGGGGAACAGAATTTTGGGTCAAAAAGCAAGAAGAAATTTGAACAAATGAGAAAAAAGGAAAGCGGTGCATGCATGCAACCTCATGTAAGATATGACATGGTTTATTTTGACAAGTTGACCAAAGAAGAGACAAGTGAAAGTGACCATTGTCTCCACTTTGTTGAACCAAATTTTCACCCCAACACTCTCCCTCTAAGTGGCGGCGATGAAGGGAGAATCAGTCAAAAATTTTCCAATTTTACCCTCAAAATACAGCTAGCTTAAGGTAAAAGTTGGCTGAAAACAAGCCTCTAACACCTCATTTTATCCTCACACAAATTAAGCTCAAAAACCCTAGCTTCTCTAGCCACCGCCAAGCTCAAAACAGAAAAAAAAAAAAAAAAAAAAAAAAAAAAAAAAAAAAAAGAACCACCAACACTATTATCCATCTCCAACACCCCTCTAGCACTCTCCTCCCACTATTTTCAACCATTACCAAGTTCAAAGAAGTGTGAAACGGAGTTAGAGGATGTTTTACTAGAAGTAACCTAGTGATATTCTTTGTGTTTTAGACATTTTTGGAGAACTAAAGCATGATTTTTAATTATAATCTTACTATTAGACTTGTTCTTACCTAGGAAAAAGTTTTTAGAAGAACTTTGGAGGTCGAGATCTTAAAGGATCCATGGAGCATTTCGGTAAGATCAACGAACTTGTTAAAGCTTGTAGTTGTTGTGGTAATATAGCATGCATTAGAAAACTTTGGTATAAAAAATAAATTATATAATAAGATTCTAAAGAGGATAAATTCATTTAGGCTTTGGAATCACTTGGTTGCTTTTGTATGTCTAAAGTTATTTACATTTAAAGTTGTTGACACAAAACTAGAGAGAAAATGAACCTCTGGGGTACAGTCTAGCCACGGTTTTTATGTACACCGAACCCTTTGGTCTCAAAATTTTGAATTAAAAGTTAAATATTTAAAAACTAATTCTTTAATCTTTCCAACAAGGTATTATTACACCTTGAACGGATAAATGTGCAGTGTTTAGGTGAATTTTACAAGTTTGACTACGAACCGAAAATCTTTGCTGGAACCTGTACTAGCCATGGGTTTTGTATATTTTGGGTTAGTAAACCATAATGTTTTACAAAACTATTCTCATCATACGAAATAAAGACTATAAGCTTTCAATGACATATCTTTTACCTTATTTGAACTTGTAAGTGAATTGTTATGATTTTTCTAATTTACCCATGAATCTGGACTTGTGGTACAAATGTGGGACCAACAGTAATAAAATATAAGTTAATGATATGAAACAATCAAGCACTAAAGAGAAAAACTTTACCACTGTATATTAGACATCTCAAGCTTCAAAATGAGATATCATGCGTATAAACCGATATGTACATTAATTTTAATAAATCACATGATATTATATTGTAATCTGGTAAACTGAGATTTTACCATAAGACACTTAGGAAAATATCCACATTAATGTTTGAAATGCTTGAAATCTTGGAAAACAAATTAAAAAGACATAAACTAAATGTTTCAAGCTTACCAACAAGTCATCAAGTGTCCAAAACGGGATGATACTCAAATATAATAAATTTACAAATTAAAATCCTACACCGATAAAACGATTAAACATTAAAATGTAACATAAGGGTAAGTCATAACATATGAACATATTTAGTTATGAAATGAGTTGGTATTAAGTTTATGATCAAATAATTTAAAAATCCTAACTTTATAAAGTTGAATCACAAGTTTTAAATGGGTTAAGATAAAGTACATTAGAGGGTTACTGAGCATATATCCAAGAGACTACCTTAGCCCAACTAAATTATCATAACCAAGGGGATTGGGCCTTACCAGCCCAATAATAGATGGGAGGTATACTTAGGTGACTCCTTGTCACCTTGATTGATTAATTAATTAATTAATTGATAAATAAAATAAAAATAAATACATAACCAAATGCAATTATGCTAAGAAAGTTAATTAGTAATTTATACAGTAATTAATTAATTATGAAAGAGTTAGTAGGTGATAATTAAGATTATTATGTTGAGTAACTATATAATTATAACATTATTAATTAGAGATTAATTAATCTAATTATTGATATAATCATCAAAATAACTATGAATATTAATTAGAGATTAATCAAATATTAATTATTAGATAATCAAATTATTAATTATTAATATCATATTAATTATTATTAATTATTATATGAGAAAGAATATTTAAGTAACATAATTAAATTATTAACAATATAATTACTACTAAGTCAATTAAAATTATTAATTTAATTATAATTACTCAATTAAATAAAGTAATAGTTAACTACTACCTACTAATTAATCAATTAATCAATCAATCAATTGATTAATTAATCAATTAAATTGAAAAAAAAATTTAAATTAATTAAATAATAATAGTAGAAATTAATTTAACACTTAATAGTTAATTTGAATTAAGTGTAAAGGTTAATTATGATATAAGTAAATTAAGCTCACTTTAATTTATAAAATAAATGAATAAATATATACTATAATTCTATCTATAATAAGATATTATTAATCAGGACAATTTCTCAAATTTGAGTAGCAGGAGGTACAGCTCTAGAAGTTTAAGCACATAAGACAAATAAGTACAAACCTTACCTACAGCATGGAACAAAATATTTTTCGTTGTTGATATTCTATGTTTTCTATGAATTGCCGATGAAGTGATAAGTATATGAGTCATACGTATTGCGTTGATTTAACATTTGACGTGCATATCTCTTGCACTGACATGATCGACATAACTCACAGATATGTATGTCATAATGATAGATGTATAGTCTGTCACAAATAATAAGAATGAGGCTAACGAAAGATAGGATTAAGTGTCGTACCAACCTCCAATTAGTGAGAGGATATGATAAGAACGAAAGTTAATAAATTATGACCTTAGAGGTTGTTGGAGGGTCGCTCCCCCAACTCCTCATTGGTTGTGTGCATATGGGTATGACATTGGGGTCCTTAAGTAGACAAGACATGTATATAATAAGCATAATTGAACACACATGGATCACTTGCCTTTTTTAACATTCAAGATGTTACATGTGATGATATGATTTTATAAAAATATTTTGTGAGATATTGTTCGTACTTGCTAAGCAAAAGCTCATACGTGTGTGTTCGTACTGTAGGTAACACGAGTAATCATGGACTGGCGAAACTGTGCGAAGCGATGAAGGAAGGGAATGGGATACCACCACAAATTTAATTTCCGCATTTAGACTTTTTAAGTTATTTTGTATCGACTATTTTATAACTATGTTTCCAATGTTTTGGTACTACTAAACAAGTATGAGTACTTTACGAGAAAAAAACTTTAGACTATTTCTTTTAAGTTACATGAAGTTATAATTTTTTTAATTATTATCTAAATACGAATTTGAATATAATATTTATTTTCTAGAGGTTTTCAATTTCCTCAGTTAAAAATTTGTAAATTTAACTTTTGTATACGAATATGGTTTATTTTAAAATATATATATATGTATTTTTGGAACTAAACATAAATAAGTGTTAAGACTAAATTAATAAAAATAAGTAAGCTAGTTAACGGTCTGAAAAGTCAGGTCGTTACACCCCCCCCCCCCCAAGGACGGATCTATGACGCTCGTGAGGAATTCTATGCAAATGCTAGGGAGCATCGAAACCACAAAACTAAAGTTCGTGGCATAGTAGTAAGGTTCGATGAAGAAACCATGTAACGACTAGAAAATCACAGCATTAATTTCTGAAATGAACAGAAATTAAACCATGATTTTTCTGTATTAAAGATGTAAATTCTTGTAATTTTATGATACAATATGTCTCTATGCCACTAGTAATTTTTCAGTATGCAAGGAATTTGGGAATTTATGAAATTTCTATAAAGATCATAAATAGATAAAAGTGATCATGAAAATCCCAATAAAGAATGCCTAGTCCATTATACAACTTTATCATGTAAAGAAATGGAATTTAATTATTTCTTAATCAAATTACAATTGTCAGAATTCAATTCTGAACTGTAAAATAGATTTTTTAAAAAAAAGGGAATGATAGTCCACATATTAGATGTTGGCTGCTAAACAAGTTGGTTGAATAAATGAGTTAGTTTTCTTTGATTAAAAAAAAAGTAAAAGTAAATTTTTTTTTACAGTTTAAATAATATATTTTTTAATATCAAAAGTTGTTTAAACAATTAAAAAAAATTTCAAGTGTAAAATTTACATGTTGAATCATAATATACTATAAATGATTGCTGAATAGGATAAGAATTAAGTAAAATATCTTCAAGATCAAGGGCTAAGATTATATGGATTTTAATCTAATGGCCCATATTTAGATAAGTATGGCTTAGTGGATAAGGATTAAAAAAAAAAAAAAAATTGGAAAAGAGATTGGATGCTGGATAGTAGAAAAGCATGAAAAGATCTTTAACTTATCCTATTCTAAACTAGAGGAACGGTGAGAGGGAGATTAAAAAAAAAAAAAAAAAAAGTTTATTTCTCTTCCACATAAGTTAAACACAAGGAGAGAGAGAAGCAATTTTCTCTTGATTCTTCCAAAGAAAGAAACATCGGGAGACAGAAAAGAAGATTTTTTTTTTATTTTTTATTATCCCTCCAAATCTTTAAGCTTGGTTCTCTAGCAAGTTTTATTCAAGAAATCAAAGTGTCCTAGCAGTCATAAAAGGTAATAAATTTGTAAAATTTTATGTTTTTTTAGTTTATCTTGAGAGATTTCTATTCTAAGAAATGGAAATTCTATTGTCAAGTCACTACCAAGAAACCAAAAGATTTTCAAGGAGGTGCAACTAAGTTAAACATAAATTTGAAGGAAGCAAGGTAAGATATTCAAATTAGTTTTTTTTTAGTTTGATTTGTGATTTAAAAAAAATAAAGGGATGAATTTATTTTTATATAAATATATTATTCCATTGATGGACTTGGTTTAATGAACTATTTGGGAATCATGAATATGTACATGTTATGAAATCTCTCCATGCTTGTATGATTAGTTGATGTTGTGATTTGAATTTTTTAGTCGACGGTAATGAAACTAATGATGTATCATGTGATTGAAATGGTCATGGTACAAGAAACAAACTTTTTAAATAAAGTTTGTAGTTTAATAATAAAAAGTTGACAACTTTTGTTGGTGTGTTGCTCATGAATAGATTTTAGTGGGAAAGTTTGATGTATGTATATAAATATGAAAGCCTATTTTTATTTTAGACTCTGGAATTCTTGCAAAAATGCATATGATAGGAAAATGATTAGTGCAAGTTTTATGTGAAAAAGTGTTAGATGAGCACTTTTCGAAAAGAAAGAAAGAAATTGATAAAATTAAGTTAAAAGAAAAGGTGCACATACAAGTTGTGGTTTCATTTTTCAATAAATGGAGGGCAGTAAATTGCCATTGTTTTTTTTTTTTTTTCAAAGAAACCCAAAATTATGTAATCCAAATTGGTACAAGGGACTATAATGAAAGGATTTTCGATTTTGGGGCCAAAATGCAAAAATGAACAACTTAAAAGCCAAGATTTGAGCCATGAATTTCCAGTTCATAACTATGTAGTATAAAATATAGGTTATATCAAATTTATATTCAAATGAACCAAAAATGAAGTAGAAAAACTAGAAGGACTTAAATGTCAAAATTATGTTTTTGAAAAAAAAAAAAAAAAAAAAAAAGGAAACAGATTTGTAAACTGGATATTTTAGTGTGAGAGACTGTTCCATTTGTCTTAAATTACTTACAAGCCAAGGGGTTATAACAATAAAAACAAAGGAAAGCCCAATATGAGTTAAAATGAAAAATTTGTCAAAAATTGGGGTAAAACGGGAATTTCTTAAAACTGTCAGAAGATTTAAATTGGACAGTTTATAAAACTATTTCAAATCTATCTTTATACTGAAAAGGTGATTTTTTTGTGTTGTTCAAATAGAAGGCAAGATATATAGAATTTAAAGCAAATTGCGTGCAAAACAGTAAGGATTTAAAAAAAAAAATTCGTTTACAAGCAATGAATGGAGTTAAGAAAAGATTTTCAAGATCTCGTTCATGAGATGATCGTAATGGGTCTGAAAACTTAAGAAATCGTAATGTGGACCAAGTCCATTACATAAAATCTAAATGAGTCATAGGAGGCCTAACACAACCTCATAAAGTGTATAATAGGCCAATTTAAATTGTGATATGTTACAATCAAGCAATTCAAATTTTTTATTAAAAAAAAAAAAGAAAAAAAAAGGAGAGAGAGAGGAAGAAATTGAAGTTGTAGTCAATGAAAGTTAATTATTTAACAAAAGAAATATTCATAAGAAAAATGGTTAGTTTAAAATACTACTCTAACTGTTGGTGTCGCTTAAATCAGGACACGTGCCAACGGTGTACTAGAGCGAGGTCGATTGACAGAAAAATCTCAGATTATCGAATTTCTGTAAGTACAGATCTCACCTACAACATAAAACTATGAATGCTTGTTGTATTGGTATGCTTTGTGGTGATTTATGTGCCAATTATGTGAATATGATTACGATGCCTCAATGTTTATGTTATTCAAATATTTTTTTATGATATTGTGACATGTCATATTTGCATGATCACTCACTTATATGAGGCTAATGAAAGTGAAATATTAAAAAAATGCCGTACAACCTCCACTCAGGTGAGGTAAAATTCATGAACGATTTATGTATGACCTTGGGTACAACTGGAGGTCGCTCCCCTAACTCCCCAATGGTCGCGTGCACTGGTACGTACACAACTGGGCCCAATAAATTTTGAAACAAAAGGCTTAAGAATTTCGAAAAATGTCATGCTAATTATTCATGCATTGTGAGATTTATAGCTGTACTTCCTGGGCGAAAGCTTATCTAGAAATTTATGTTGTAGGTAATATGGGTAAGAAACCCGTGATCAACTGAATCAATGAATAGACAAGACAGATGATGTGACAGTGGAGAAAGAGGGTGCATGGAACACTTCGCTTAAAAAAATTCTGCAGCTTAAAAATAACTATAAAACAAAAAAAAATGAAATGGTTTCTAATATATGGTACTATGGTACTTTACTTATGTTTTTTTTTTTTTTTTCTTTCTTTCTCTAAATACTTATGTTTTTTTTTTTTTTGATAGTGGACGGTTTTAAGAAGAGGAAAATTTTAAATATTCCATTTATTTAAATTAAAAATATGGTTGATGTTTGAGGAAATATTTAATTCAAATAAGTGAATCTTATTTAAATTCAAAAAGGTTTAAAATGAATTTGAATCTAGATAGGACTAGGATCTTTTGACTAGTCTAGATTCTTGATTTAAAATTTGAACCATCAATCTAACTTGAATTTCAAGTGTGGTCGAATTTTTTGTGGGAAGATTTCCTCTTGGAAAAACATTTTTAGGTTCAATGAATTTAGCCTTAAAGTTGTATGATCTTTTGATTCAAAATTTATCCAGAAAAATAATTATTAATTATTTTTAAGGAGATGAATTTTGAAAAATGATTGGACTTCTATATAAAGGCAAGGGATTCTTGAAAAACCAATTTTTGGTATTTTTTTTCAAGAGGGAAAACGTTTTTTTTTTGGAGTGAGAGGAAAAACAATTTAGGTTTCTTCCACATCAAAATTCGGCTATCTTGTGAGAAAGAAAAAGAGAGAAAATTCCATTGAATCAAAACTGTGAGGAAGGTTAAACCGAGTGATAATTTTCATAGGAGGTTAACCAGTTCCTGTTTTGTAGTTTTGAAGAAAGAAGTTGGATCATATTCTCAACGAGGAACATCGGAATTGAGAATGAAGGATTTAGACTTCGGAAAGCATTACCGGTCGCTTGGATTCATAGAACGTGTGCCCACAAACACTCTGAGACGTGGAACTCGAGAATAGTAGAGAAGACACGTTGGTCAAACGCTCTAGTGATTTCGGAATCCAAGAATTAAGGTACGCTTGATCATTAATTTAATTTATTGTTATATGCATCATGAGACTCTTTTCCGGAAACGGCATAAAAATTTTAAAACTTCCGCTGAGCTGTAACTCTAATCCGGATCCGATTTTCCAACATTGAGAATTTTAATGTCGAGCTAAACTTTCTAAGCTAAGGGGTATGATGTAGCTTGATGATGACTTTGTTATGATTAATCTAATGCTTGTTGATTGAATCCCATTCCGAATTGTTTGTGTTTCTCTATTCTTTTTCCTAATTTTAATTACTATTAAATTAGAGTTATTAGATGTGTAAAATTATGTTCGGAAGAGTTAATTTCATATGTTGGGACTTGGGAATTACAACCCATAGCAATATTAAGTTCGGGAGGCTAATATGACTTGGGTAATCACTAGAGTAGGGTTGTGTAATGAGTGCTTAATTGGTTGAGTTAATAGAAATATTAATTTGATTAATTTTGCATATTATTTTACTCGGCACTCGGGAGAGAAAGCGAAATTAAAATTCGTCGCCTGCGATTAATGATTTGAATGAATTCGATTAACAAGCCTTAAATTGGATAAGCAAAATTAATTCAAGTGAAATCAAAACCCCCAAGCCTTACACACGATTGAGTTCCCTTCAATCCATATTTTCGATTTCTTTTATTTTGCTTAATCTTAGTTTAATTAATTACTTAACTTAGTTGCTTATTTCAATTCCCTTTAATTTTGATAGTTTATATAAAATTGAGTCACTTTAATTGTGGTACTTAGCTAGTTTTCTTGATTTCAATCTCTGTGAGACGATATTCGACATTTTCTCACTTTGTTACTTGTGGCAATTCATTCACTTGTGGCGATTCGTACACATGAAAATAGACACGCAACAAATATGTCATGAAACACAGAGCATACAATGTTAAAAAAATTCAATGTACAAAAAATATTGCCAAATATAACAACATAACAAAAATTATAATCACGCCGAACGAGAAGTAGATAATTGCAAAGCATGCATATACAATAAAGGAGTGCGTAATTAAAGCATGAGGTAAAATTATAATTCCGATACTGTATTTTTTTTTTTTTTTTTTTTTTCCTGATAGATAATCCCGATACTGTAGTTAGTTATATAAACATTATGCCAGATTTCTACGGATTTTTTCCTGGCCATGTGCTCCAGGCTGTTGTGTTTTTCTCTCATACATGCTCAATCACTACAAACTTCGGCTATTCTACCTTAATAACTCTTGAGAAAATTGAAGGGTCCCAAATGTATATGATGATGGACGTGTATTTATAGAGACACGTAGTCCTCAACCACTTTAAAAAATAAAATAAAATAAAATATTTCTACAGTCCTTAGCCTTTTCCACTCGAGATTCTTGAGCACGTGAAAGCTGCAACAACCAACTTCACCTTATCACTTGTGACCGATAAATATTTTCAAACGATTTAGTGAATCATTTACCTACTCTATGCTCCTAAAATTTCGGGATTTCTACTGACCGTGGCTTATAATTTCATTTTTATTTAGGTACAAACATTGGAATTTTTAACGTGCGTTTAAATACACTGATTAAACATTAAAATTATAATTTAATTTTTATTTTTATTTTTATATCTTAATTTTACTATTTACACAGTTTTGTAACTCAAACTTTAATATTTTGTTTGGAGTTTAAGTTTAACTCCAACTAAATTGAATATTTTCATCTCGATTTTTGTATTATTTTTTTTTTAAATCAATAAAAATCATAACTAGTTTTTAAAAAGTCAACCAATTCCAACTTAAAAATTACATCTTCAACTAACTTATCAAACGGAGGCTAAAAGTCCATAACTTTGCATAGACAAGTCCAAATGAGATGATTTTTAAAAAATACACTGAACAAAATTTTAAGACGAACCAAACAAGCTCCATGTTGAATTTTTTTTCCCGAACACATTTCAAGTTTGTCTATTTTTTAACTCCAGCAATTCAAAAGTCTTGATAAAACGCACAATCAATTCAAACTCAAATTCTACAATCCAAATCTTAACACCGAACGCATGCTTACCATATCCAATAGCAAACTATATTTTAACACATTATTTGCACTAAAATGGTGGAACTTTTGCACCAAACTTCAGGCCTGTTTATGGGGACATCTAGAGTTGTGGTTTGAAAGTTGGGTTAGAAATGTGTGTTTGGAGAGAAAACACGCAAAATGGACATTGTCTTGTTCATCTCGTCGTTACGAGCATTTTGACATAAATATCATCTCATTTCGCATTTAAATAAGAAAGATATGAACTTTTAAATGTTTAAGTTTTTTGACAATAGAAAATAGAGAAATTTTATTTAGTGGGTTTGTGATACCATCTGAAGATTGCATTTTGCCATTTGGATTTTAAATTTCCAACTTTACATCAAACTTACACTCTCTTCCATTTTAAGTGGGCGGGTATGAAGAATGTCTTTAAATCACGAGAACACCGTTATGTCATGAACCCGCCCTATTGCCATCCCTAATATTAAGGGAAAGATTTCGTGTGAAATAATAAAAATTTGTGGAAATCAACGAATCCAATCCGGATTTATCTCGAAGGGTAAGTGCACATGGCCTGTCATAAGGGCCAAACCTATCTGGTTGCTTTGCAAATTTGATCTTAAAATGGTTATCTCATTACATCACTAATCTCCAAAATAAAAGTTTTACAAGGATGACCTCCACCTATAATTAAACTTTTGTATTCTCTAAGATGCCCTTTTTAAAAAAAAAATTAAATATATAAGTAAAAGTAAAAGAATATACAAAACAAAATCCTCATATTATTCCTACAAAAACCTAAACTTTCTCTCATCACTTCATCCTCTATCCCACCACCGTCGCCACTCCCAATCATTGTTGAGCAACCGTCATCCATACATTCCGTTCCAAGTTCTTAGAAGTTCACACTTTGGGTGTTGCAGGGGAGAAGTATAGATTTAAAAGCTTTGTAAATAAATAAATAAATAAATAAATAAAAATTTGACGATTCAAGTTTTAAATTATCATACAAGATATGGGCATTCATATTTATGAGTTTAAATTGGAAAAGTAACAAGATTCGACCATTTTACACCGTTCTCAACCTAAAACAATTTGAAATTTTGAAGAAGAAGAAGAGATGAACATCCGGGCTTCAATCATAACATTTGACGTCGACTTAGGTAGTTCCTTGATGTTTCAACTATACATTCACTAATTGACCGAATAAAAGCTCAGCTATAACTATGGTATCAAGTCAAAGTGGTAATAAAAATTGCTCTTATATTATTTTTCCTATTTTCAGCGACAATAAAAAAGTATATATCTTACAGCGGATCTAGTTTTTCATCAAATATATATTCCAACACAGCAGCTTGGTCGACAACAACAAGTGGCTTGCTAAGATGGTACGGTCCACATTTGTAAAACACATTTGGGCATGAACTAGATTTATCAAAGACCCCGGGTTTGTCAAACCTGTTACTAGATTTCTTCATGTTGGACGATATGCCTACCTGCATATTAATATTTATGACACCAATTCCTCAATCTGATTTTATTATCAAAACTTTTTACCTTTGCTTTACGTAAAACAACATCTCTACCCTTGTCACCAAAGTAGGAGTAATCTTCACTCCACGCTCCGCTTCACCCTGACAACCGAATTACAAACATAAAATTTAACAATTTTTTTAAAACAAAACATATTAAACTCCAACATACAGTTCAATGACATATTTATCCAACTCACTTTCGGGTTGCTTTTTAGACCACTTGACATCTCACCCTTTGCACAAAAATTGGTTGCAAAATCAGACCGAGCTCTTTTGTTTTCAATGCTAATTCCATTTTGCAAAGCAGCTATTACGCTTCTTATGCAAATTGTCCACACTACCATCATACTTTTTACATGAGCAATCAACACCAGCATACTCGCTAAAACCTTCGACTCTCTTCAATCCATCCATGATATACTGCAAAGATTCTTGGATATGATTCTCGGATCTTTTATGATCATCTCTTAATGAATTCAACCCATTGTTTAACGATCTCAACTCCCCTTTGATTTTGCTCATCTCTAAAATCACTTTCGTCAGAAACCTTGTGACTTGGTTGTTACCATGATCCTCCATGCCTATAAAAGTTTTCAACTGGTTATTCAAAGTACTACTAACACATTATAATTATGAATAGCTTTCTATATTGATTTGTATCATTCAATTAAGAAACAATTTTCTTATTATTATTGTAGTAACAGAACAAAATAAAAAACATGTTTCCAAATCTTTTCACTTTGACCATTATATTTTCTACGAATAATCCCAAATCAAATTAGCTCCTTCTCTTCATTAATAAATTTTTCCCATGATACCCATATCCAAAACCTGTCTTTCCTTTCGCTTTCAAAACGCCCCCCACTATCAAACTACAACATCAAAAATATTTATTCAACAATAAACGGCCTTAATTAATTTTATCACTATTAAAAATTAATGAAGAACTCGAACGACGAGGTTCCCAATCTCTGTAGCTATCTCGAAGGACATTTTATTTTTTAACAACAAATTCTCATTTAAATCAATCAAATCATAACCGTTTTCTTATTATTATAACAATCTTAAAACTAATGTTTTCCTTTAATTTTAACATACAATATCCCCAAAAAAAAAATTTAAAAAAATTAAACCTTTTTTTTTTCAAATCTGATAATACGAACCAATACAACTAGAAACAAAGAGGACAGAGAAAGCGAAGAACCTGATCGTTCGAAATCGGAACATACTTGAAGCTTCTGAGATGATGAGCTTCGAGGATGAAGTACATCTTCCTCCAGTACTGAACCCCAATCCGACTGGCCGGATGAGGTTCATCCATACTTCCATTTTTTCCTCGCTCTGAGAAGCATTCATTTTTCGAATAATCTTGAATCTGCAATAAAAACCAAACATCCAAAAAAAATAAAATAAAAATTCCAACCATTTCTCAAAGAATCTGAAAATCGATGCAAAATAAATCCGGACCTTCTAAATTCTTCTATTTTTCAGGCATCTTCTCATCCGTTAAAACATAGATAATCAGCCCCATTATAATTTTCCAACCATTTAATATGACAAAGCCATTAATTTCATACATTCGCAGCTTTTTTCCATTTTCTTTCCTCCAAATCTTAAAATCATTTGCAAAGGATTCAGTTTAAAGTAATTTGCTTTTCCACCGTGTCGACGACGTTACTCATTGACCAGCTCCACCATTTTTGCTTCTTTTTTCCATATCAACCAACCCATTCCTCTCTACTTCACGTCCAAAGCATGCTTCACCCCTTTTTTTTTTTTTTTTTTTTAATCGTCTTCATCCCCCGTGTTTGATTTACCCCTTTTGCCTTCTCCATGTTTTTTTCCTTTTTTTTTTTTTTTTTCCTTCACTTTATCTATTATAGTATGGGATGGTGCCTACAATAACTCACATGCACCCTTAATTTTAAGCCATCGGATTAAATCTTTCGGTTCAAAAAGGAACTTTACCATTCCTTTTTGGTAGAGTTTATCGGATTAAATAAAAATGAACTCTAAATCATCGGATTAAGTCTTACCTCTTCCATTCTATTCCATTACTATTTCTATTATCATTACCATTACCATTCTCTTTCCTTTCCATTCTTTATCAAGAGTTTTGCATGTTAAGCAAAACTATACTTCTTCAGTAGTATTGTAAGAGGGTGTATTAAATTATCTTAATTGCATATTGATTTGGCTAATTTTAAAATAAATAAAAAAAACGTAGCATTTAGATTTGGCTTCTTTTTTTTATAATTTTAAATATTGCGTATTGATTCGAGTATTCAGACGTAAAATAGAGTATCTCTCATTATATATTTTGCTTAGCTTGTGCAAATAAATTACTTGGATATATAACTTAATTAATAGGGGTGTTCAAACTTCTAGAGATATTTGGAAAGTGCAAAATTGATCTACAAATTTAGACTCATCATTCACCAGTTTCGATGCATTAATATATATATATATATATATATATATTTTTTTTTTTTTTTTTGTTATTATAATTCTAAGGGGCTGATGAGGCTCTAATCAGGGCCCCACTTCTGCAAATTTCGATACAGTTTCATATTTTAAAATTCAAACCCAAATTTATTTTTTCAAGGAAATAATAGCTAGGAAATGATTATAAAGAATACACTTTATCATATCTCGAAAACCAAGGATGACAAGAAAACATTATTATAAAAAAGATATAAAATTATCGGGGGGATGACAAGACATAAATGCTACGTAAAAAGACATCGTTGTCGCACCTTATAAAATGAACCCTACGTTTTTGTATTTTACCATTTATATGTGTGTTCATGATCTATAAATGATATCTACCATTACTTACGTGGTTCAATAATATAATTTTATATTTCTGTTCACAAATTTGTTTCAACATCTACTTGCATTTGCCATTTGCCTTCGGCATGGGCTGTTATCCTGGGCCTGCCCTACACTTCCTTCAGCTTATCTTTATGCTTCTTCTGCACTTTTACCTTCTATTTAATTCAATCAAGTTATAAGTGTCCAATATGTTCATATCTAATGATTTTCTACAAAATTATGACGAAAAGTAAAATCAGTGAAGTTGATCTTGCATATCTGGAACGACAATTGTAATTACTGAAGAAGGGATATCTAAATCGATTATAGATAATCGATGATGATCTAATAAATTACTCGCTTTCGATTAACGGTGGACAATTTCAACAAAAATGATGATCTAATAAATTACTCGCTTTCGACTAACGGTGGACAATTTTGACAAAAATTCTTATTATTAATCTTTAATTGATCTAATCCGGAGGAGGAGGAAGCCAATTAACTAGAATAATAGACAGAGAGATAGGAGGTTTACGCTAAAGTTGACAACTGTGATCTCTATGTAGGTGATTATGCATGTGATCGATGTCCATTCAATTAGTATGTTTAACCATAGCCTAGACAAATGTTTTTTAAGGTTAACCTGAAAACAACATTTTTTTTTCAAAAACTAGTTGTATAGCACGCCGAATAAACTAAAAAATAAAAAAATAAAATCACGTAAGCAGTCATCTGACATTGATGTGACTGTCTTATTGATAATAGATAAATTGATTTATTGCAAACCAAATAGCCCAACAAATAGTAATAATACCTTATTTCCAAAGAGAGTAAATTTGTGAGCTGAGCTTTAACTTTAACGCAAGAACTATAGAAGAAGATCAAAATCCGAATTTGTCAATAAAAACATTAAGGCCCTGTTTTGTGTGTAAGTTTAAGTTGATAGTTTTAAGTTTAGTTTGAGTTAAGTTAAGTTGAGTTTAGAAGGTGAGTATTTGGTAAAAAGTTTTGAGATAAAAAGTTTAGTTGAGTTGATTGTTTGGTAAAAAAGTTTGAGTTGAAAAGTTAAAAACAAAAAAAAAACCAGGGCCTTGTTTGGATGGAGAAAAAATGAGTTAAACAAATGTTTTTGGTTTTTGTGTTGGTAACTTATCTTACTTCAACTAAACGGTATTTTTTCACCTCAATTTTTATCTTTTCCTGAAAACACAACAAAATTTATAAGCAGTTTTTCAAAGTTAAAACTATTCGAATTTAACATTTTCAACTCAATTTATCATTCTATTGTAGGTTCCAGTGAACGAAAATGTTAAAATTAAAATACGCTCAATTAACGTCACCAACTGAGTTGAGCAGAAGTTCTTTTTGGTTTTTTTTTTTTTTTTTTTTTTTTGATAACTTATTTTAACTTCAATTAAACGGTATTTTTCACCTCTATGTTGTTCTTTTCCTGTAAACACAACAAAATTTATAACCACTTTTTCAAAAGTTAAAACTATTCGAACTTAAAATTTTCAACTCATTTATACGTCAACTCAATTTAATATTCTATTGTAGGTTCCAGCGAACGAAAATAGAAAAATTAATCCATGCTCAATTAATGTCACCACCTGAGTTGAACATAAGGTTTTTTTTTTAGTTTTTTTGTTTTTTTGGTGTTTAGTAACTTATCTTAACTCCAACTAAATGGTACTTTTTCATCTCAATTTCTGTCTTTTTTCAAAAAGTCAACAAAATTTATACCTACAATCTTCAACAGTTAGAACTAATCGAACTTAAAATTTTCAACTCACTTCAAAGCCACCTAAATTTAACACTCTATTATAGGTTCTAGCGAAGCAAAAATGTCAACATTAAAGGAAAATTAATTAATAACACCAATCAACTTACGTCATCAAAATATTTTGTAAAGTAAGTAAATAGCCATGAAATACACCAACAAAAAGTACATATTTGGTCAGTAAACATTGATAAAAACTACAAATTAACTATTACAATCCTAATGTGGCCCAACTAGATAAAACCAAGCTTGCTATCACGTGGTTTTTATACCACGGGGATGATTGATATATGTCCCACATATCATCAGCCATCATATCTCTCAGCTGATTCATGGCATCCCTCCTCGAGTCATGTTGCTGCGGTCCTGTACTGGGGCCAGTACCATCGAACCTGTCGTCAAACACGTAATCCGCGTTCACATCGACATTTCCACTTACAGGCATACAATCTGCGGCGTACTTTTTCGAGTTAGGGATTCCCCAACCTGTACCATCCGTATGAAATTATGCACAACCGCACAAGCCACGGGGATCTTTACTTGTTTGTCCATTGGGTAGCTGTTGATGCCTTTCAGTATTTTAAATCTTACCTTCCAGACACCAAATGTCCGCTCAATACAGTTCCGCAGTGATGAATGTGTAATTAAACACCTCTCTACGGTTACCTAGCTCCGGCCCGCCTTCTTCGATATTCAGGTAAATGATATGTCTCTTGGCGATATGGGCTCAGGAAACAATCCTTATTGGCATAGCCTGAATCTGCTAAGTGAAATTTGCCTACAAAATAAACATCACAATATGAATGACACGTCCAATTTTCTATTTAAATCAAAATGGAATATGAAAATTTTACTGACATAAGTTGCCAATTGTTTTTACCCTGGAGGAGGTATTGGGAAACCATAGAATTCAATTGTCTCTTCCAACATTCAAGCATCATGACATGATCCCTCATACCCAGCCAACATATGTGTGAATTTCATGTCAAACGAACAGGCCGCTAATATATTCTGTGAGTGATGCCCTTTTCGATTAATCCAGGCGTCCGCATTTTCACAAATCGGCACACATGGGACGTGTGTGCCGTCTATAACGCCAATACATCCCTAAAAAATATTTACATGATTTATATGTTAATACCATCATTAATACATCTAAGTTTCTATTAAAGTAGTGCCATACGATGATATCTCGGATGGATAACGTAACATCAAACCATGGTTGATATTTGTACCTGTGCTCCATAATCAATGGTTTAAACCGCCGTGTGTAGTTGAGTGGTCTGATGAACTCGTCTTTCAGCGCACAAATGGCCAATAGGACTGTATAGAACCAACGAGATGTTGTTTCTTTCGGATGTTGGAATAAGTACGAAATTTGTCGGATTGTAGCGCCTTGTGCCAAATGGATAAAAATATGAACAACTGCTCGTTTACAGTCATGTTATAAGTTGGCGATAATAATGCCCGACTGCTTAATAGGTTACTTAGTGCTCTGAATGTGTCTGCTTTTATACTTATCATTCCTTGAATTATTTCTAGATGGCCATTCATATCTCTTCAACCCGTATCCTACCAGTTAAGCTTGAATTATGCATCGGTACTGGATCTCTTCGCCTGTTACGACGGCCGAGCAATAGTCGTGGCAACCATAGCCATTGCAAGCATAGCGTCAACGTCACGTTGGGCGTTTTCGGACCCATGGTTGTCATCTTCATGGTGGGGGCCGGAACCATGGTTGTTCATGTTGATATTGCCGTTCTTGACTATATTTGCACTAGAATTCCTGTTACACATGAATTTCCCCCAACACTTGTTGATTTAGTTTGAAATCTGTTACATAGTGGTTTAACTTTTGACAATGCCCACAGAACATAACATAATTAAAGTAATTCAACGCACATATATTGTAAAAGTAAATTCACGTAACAAGACAAGTTAGCATAAAGGGTAACATAAAATTAATAAATAACGCACCAACAAATGAATTAAAAAAACAAGAATAGCATAGTCTCAATGTTGCCGGAAAGTGAAATGAAAATAAAAACAAGACCTAACACAGAAAAACTCAAATAGCTGGTGGCGGCTGGGGGTTGACGACGGAGTCAATAATGCCTCTTCGATCCTCGTCGTCAATCTGGTAGAATGGACCCTGTAGATGCGGATGAGAATCAAAGTAGTGCCACATCATCGCCCGATGATGTGGTGGAATACCCATCCCCTTCATTATGTTCATGCACTGCACAATGTCATCCTTTTGGACTGATTGATCGCTGCCACCGCCAGATTACGATCGCCCTTGGCGAAAATAGCCTCGGATTTCCTGCATGGCCAAGAAAGTTGTAATAACCAACCTGTTTTGTAAACTTATGATTTATTTCGTTAAGAATCAAAGTCTGTTTATGTGATATGTATGATATGTTTTCTAAGAATAGTTGTTGAATCTTTTGCTAAAAGATTCGATAATCTATTTACGTCAGTTTACTAACTTTTGTAAAAAGGGTAAATTTATGATTTATGACTCTATGTTGGTTAGTTTATGGTTTTAGGAAAATCCTATATGCAGTTCAGATAAATTTTGGACAATGGTCCAGTACGATTATACTGTTATCAGTTGAAAAACAGTATATGAATATCTATGTTAGTATGAAAATAGACTGCATTTAGGAGTTAAGCCAAACAAGGCCTTTTAGGATGACACCTCAGATGACAAGTGTCATTTCCATAGTTGGTCACTTCTAAGAACCAGAATGTAAATATTTTAAGTTTAGGGGTCAATATGCAAATTTAAGAAAAGTTCATGATTTTGAATTTTTTATAAGTTAAGAAGTATTTTAAGGAATGATTAAGCAAGAAATGATATGTTTAGTAGCCTTACCTTAACCGGCCACCTTAGAGGGACTAAAGTGTAAATATTTTTGCCTTTAGGGGCCAATGTGCAATTTTGAGAAAATTATGGACTTATAAGCAAATATGTAAATTTATGGAACTATGGATTTTTCTAGTTAAGTTTCCTAGTTCAACTATGTTAATGATCAATTTCAAGTTTAGTTAACCTAGTTGGAAAAACAAGAGAAAAAGTTTGGATTGGAAAAATTTCCATTTGGATCAATCATGTTCTTCCATGTGGACACTTTAGGAACCGGCCACATCATGGCCTTATGAGCAATAAATTTTGTTTTTGAGGAGCATTATACAAATTTGAAGAATTTAAGTGTCACTAAAATGTGACAAATCATGCTCTAGGTTTAGCAACTAAGCATCTCAATTTTGCTTGGTTGATTATGTTTTATGGTTCAATTAGCAAGTTGTCCTTTGTAGCACACTATGGCCGGCCACCAGAGGGAGAGACACCTCGTGGCCTAGCCTTGATAAACAACCTTCCTAGCCTTGCACCTTGGCAAGCCAAGGCTTGCACAACTCATCACCATGACCAGCCATAGCAAGGAGACAACACACCATGGCCTAGCTTTGGTGAGCAACTCATCTAGCTTGCTCTCTTGGCTAGCTCAAGCTTTGCCAAATCACTAACAATGACCGGCCACCATGAGGGAGAAACACCTCATGGCTTAGCCTTGGTGAATCAACCATCTAGACACCCTAGCCTAGCTCCCTTGGCAAGCCAATGCTTGCACACCTCAACCTCTCTAAGGCCGGCCACCACAAGGAGAAGCCACCTCATGCTTCTAGCCTTGGTGAGCAAGCTTCCCTAGCTTTGCTTACTTGGCAAATTGGGACAAGGAGGGCCGGCCACCACACAAGGATCTTGAGCAAATATTTTGCTCTTAGGGACCAATAGGTAAATGATGAAAGTTAGATCTCCTTAGCACTTGACAACCTTATGATTTCTAGGTTAGTAGCTTTGCTTGTTGGTTTAGCAATAGCAGCACAAGCTCCACCTAAGGCCGGCCAAACTTGGAAGAGGACACCTCATGGTTCCTAGCATTGATTAGTAAGCACCCTAGCTTAGCTACTTGGCAACTTGGCCGGCCACCTCTCAAGAAGTCAAGAACAAGTTTGATTCTTCTAGGGACTATTGTGCAATTTTAGGAAGTAGAATGTTTCCCTATAAATAGGTGAGGGTTGTTCCACTTCATTTTGTTAGCAAACACACACAAGCAGCCATATTCCCTAGTCTTCTGCCTTAGGAACCGAACCAAGAAAGGAGAGAAAGAAAAGAAAAAAAAAAAGAAAGAGAACAAGAGGGTGGTCTACTCGGTTTAGTGTAGGAATTGAGAAGTAAATTTTAAACCCCTAGTTTAAGAATTTCATCCGAGGAGCTTGAGGTAAATATCGTTATCCTCTAGTTCTTCATTTAAGTTCTAATTAAGATTTAAGAATAAGTATGAGCATGAGTTCAGTTTGTTAAGTTATATGCACTAGGGTTTTGGTATGCTTGATGAGGGTTCGAAATTAAACGGTTATTCTGGGAACCAGATTTTGAGGCCTTTAGAGGCCCGAATTTGAAAAAAGTCAAAACTGTAAGTTGTAGAGGAGGAAAATCCTAGGGGTCAACGTAAACAGTTGTTGAAAATAAGGCCTCTAAGACCTTTGTTTTTGCAAAAACCCGAGACCAAGTTATGATTAGTAAATATGGTCGAAGAATTTTCAAAGGAAGAAACAAGTAGGTTAAAAAAGACGTATTTGAGTTTTGAGTTAAAACAAAAGTTTGTAGGAGACTTCAAGGTCTACAACTTTTATGACGAAACGTTTCCAAATTTAAAACATATTTGCAAGAAAATGACCAAACATTATGAATTAGTTTAACAACCCAGTTTTCAGAATTCTAGGGTTTTACTAAAATTCAAAAAGGAGTTGAGTTTTAGGGTTTGTACTTTAAAGAGTTAGAATTGTTATGATATCGTGATAGGATGATACTTATCCTATGATTTTCTTGAAAACAGGAAAGCGACCTGTTTAAGTGGTATATTTTAATTCAAGGCGCAAGTAACGGTAAGTACGACTCCGCCTACAGCATAGACAAAAATGTTTGTTGTTGTATGCCTTCAAGTTCATGATGATATATGTATGAGAAATATTTGTGGCTTATATGATATCACGTTCATGATGATATATGTATGATGTATGTTTATGGTATGTATGTTTTCAAGAAATGATGAATGTTTATGGCATGTATGCTTTCAAGTTCATGTTGATAGGTACATGATGAATGTTTATGGCATGTATGCATTCAAGTTCATGTTGATAGGTACATGATGAATGTTTATAGCAGTATGTTCCTATGATGAATATTTGATATTATGGCATCATGAAGCATGCTCATAAATGATAAGTTATTGGGTAAGATATGAAATCCCAGTTCAGTTAAGAAACTGTTTATGAGTATAAAACAGTTTTTCAAGTATGAAATAAGATAAGAACAAGATTTAAGTATCATGATAAGCAGGATGCTATATGTCGTATCGACCCGCACTAGGTCGGGTTTGGTCCATGGTTTGAGTTGGACAGGGCTGGCCGCCCCAACCACTCCATGGCTGCGCGCCACGGTACGTACATTCACTACTACAAAATGTGGATTCCACGACGGAACATCCACGACCGTTTTTTAAAAAAACCGTCGTGGAAAATGCAACAAAACACGGAGCGGAACAGAGTTTCCGAAAACCGTCGTAGAAGTCGAAGCTTCCACGACGGTTATAAAAAACAGTCGTGGAAGAGCATGCTTCCACGACGGTTACGGTTTTTAATAACCGTCGTGGAAGCTTGCAAAAAAAAAAAAAAATTTTTCTTTTTGCTTCCATGACGGTTTTTAAAACCGTCGTGGAAGCTAAAAAAAATTTTTTTATTTATTTTTTTTTTGCAAGCTTCCACGACAGTTATTAAAAACCGTCGTGGAAGCAGCTCTTCCACGACGGTTTTTCGGAAAACTTTGTTCCGCTCCGTGTTTTTACCCGCATTTTCCACGACGGTTTTTTAAAAACGGTCGTGGAAGGGTCTTTTTTCAAAAAAAAAATTTTAAAATTTTAGACTCTACCACGACGGTTTTTGGGGAAAACCGTCGTGGTATGTTACATATCACGACGGTTTTCCCAAAAAAAAACCGGCGTGATAGGTACTAAGGCGGGGAATTTTTGAAAATTTTTAAATTAAAGTGTAATTTGTTGGAGCATTGTACTAAAAACCCAAAAAAATGTCCTCTTTCCCACCCCATTGCATTCCGAGTATTTTGTCACGTTTTCACTCGCTAACGCCATACCCAAAGCCAACCCAATTTCTCCCTCTATTTCTCTCGCGCACTCCCTCCCTACTTAAAATAGCCAAAAACTCACTCTATCTCACCGCGCCTCCTCTCTCTATCTCACCTCTCAAATTTTTCTCTTGGCTCCATTCTCCGATGGCCTCCTCCACCACTCACGCGGCCTCCTCCATTCTCCAACGGGTCCACCAAGGAACTCACGCGACTTTCCCTCTCTCTCTCGCCACACTCTGCCCATACCGACGCTCGACAAGCCGGAAAGTGTAATGTATATTGCTTGGGTTAATGCACGGATTTGAGAATTTTTCGTCCAAAATGTTGATTTGTTGATTGTGGTTGTTGATAAAATGTTCCGTCCAAAATGTTGATTTTTTAGATTGTTGAGTTGGGAAGATTCCATCCGAAATGGTCAAATCCGTCCCCTACATTTTCGGTGATTGTTCATTGTGGTTGTGTTTTTAAATTGAATTAAATTGGTTGGGTAAGGCACGGATTTGGGAAATTTCCGAAACAAAGTTGTTGCTTTTGTGATTTAAATGTGTTCCGGAAAAAAGTGTTGATTTAGTGGGAATTCGTAAATTTTTTTTTTTTTGTTACTTACCACGACGGTTACTCGACCGTCGTGGTAGCTCCATTCGTAAATATTTTTTTTTTTCGTTGTTACCTACCACGACGGTTTTCAAACCGTCGTGGAATCCAAATAATATACCATGACTGTGGATTCCACGACGGTTAGAAAACCGTCGTTTAAGTATTACCACGACGGTTTTTAACCGTCGTCGAATCTCTATTTTGTAGTAGTGATTTATGTTATGTAAGGGCCCAAAAGTATGCTAACCTATGAAAACAATAAGAAAGCATAAATGGTTCATGCATATGATATCATGAAATATTTTGGGCTAATTGTTGTGCTTGCTGAGCGAAAGCTCATGACTTACGTTTATGCTGTAGGTAAGAAATCCTACGGTACTACATGATGCAAGGCAGTGGAGCATGGCAAGGCAAAACTATGAAACTGTGGAATGGGAATTACTACGTTTCTTTTTGTTAAATTATGTTACTTTAAATATACTATATTGAGTACAAGACTTCAATACTACGATATGTAGATAAGTATATGTACCTATATGTATATGAGAAATTGCTAGGGAATTTCCCAGTTCAAGTTATTTACCGGTTGTAATAAAAAAAAATAATAATAATTTAGCCAAGTTATCATATGTTATAAGTAAGTATGTATGGTAATGGCCTACGTTAGGCGGGTCGTTACAAAAGTCATCTCGTCCGTTGCATCCCTTTGCTTCCTCTTACCAGCACTTCCACGAGATCGGGACGGCCCGGCTACGTCGGGCCCTCGTTGCATGTTGGCCTGCAGCCCACCGTTGCGGGGTTAGGTCCTCCTCTACGAACGGATGTGTTCCAGAGTTGTCAAAGTTGAAATCGTAGTCTACGAATGGAGTACTGCCGGCCCCCATCGTAACTGATCCATACCCAAAGGCGCCTGCGGCGTGGGTTTTATCGTACACGTTGTAATACAATTCCTTATTGCGAAGGCCCTCGTAGCGGAGATGCTTGCACGCTGGATGAACCTGCAAAAGGGATATGCCACATCATCCGCCTGTTGTACTCCAGTGGTTAATAATATAATAAGCATGTCTTATATTAGACAATTATTATTATGAAGCTCTGCCACGTTGTAGTACTCTAGTTAAGTTTTGGATCTAAAACACAAACTTAACTTCAACAACAAAAACAACACTAAAATAAAACAGAAACCAAAAAATTTCCGAGTTTAAGAATCGAAACAAATTTAGCACAAATTCAACAAACAACCCAGTCCATCACACCATCATGCATTCACAAATGAATCTTTTTTCTATAAGTTTAAGAAAGCATACCAGGGTTACCGAGTTCGAGCCGGAGGAGGAATAAACGGTGGAGGCCGGCGGATCAAGGCAGGAAGCGATGGGTCGGTCAGATGCTTTCCGAACGCGAAAATAGTGGGTAATCAAACCTTTTGTCCGAGCCTGCTTCGCGGATCTACCTCTTCATCGCATGTGCCACCGACGATACCGAATCCGAAAGTAGGACCTAAAAAAGGAATAAAAAGACAAATAACAAGATATTTGTACCAGAGGAAAAAAATGTAAATAAAAAAATGTTCACTGTTATATTGAACGAAGTAAGTTTAATGGCTTCAATGGCATACTGGAAGCCATTTTTGGAAACGACGTCAAGAAATCTTCTTCATTTATACAGCACACATGGGTTCGTGAATAGTGGCTGATCAAGTGTCCACCGCCTAAAAAACTTGCACTACCCGGATTTCACAAATTAAGAAAGGGGTAAAGAAAATAAAAAAAATCCCAAAACGTTTTTCTGCATCTGATTTTGCACCATAATTTATATATATATATATATATATTTCTTCTTCACCCAACAAATCTCGTCCATCTCTTTTGGTTTGGAGAACATCTATTTATAGATGTTATGAGGGTAGCTTATAATTATTAATATATACTAGTTTATTTATAGATGTTATGTAGGGTAGCTTATATATTTTATGTTAATTGATTAACATAATGGCTCTGAGCAAGATATTTATGATGATTTTGATTATTGCTAGCAGCAACAGAGCCAAAAATTCTCGATAGTATGGGCTAATAACTAAAACCAAATTTGATGAGTATAACAAGGGCTAAAGGAGTAATTTTCTTAACTTTTTATCAAAGGATTTATGTGCATATTATAGAATAACACGCAATTATATAGATTATTAGGAAAAGAAAAAGAAAAAAGAAAAAAGAAAAGAAAAGAGAGTAATGACAACTCCCAATATTAGCTCTGTGCATGCACAATAGAAAGAGAATTGATAATATATCAAATATCAAATTTTGGTACAGCGGACTGTCCACTGAATAAAAGATATTACAAATTTTTTAATATGAAAGAGAGAGAGATGCCTTTCTCTCTCCCTGTTTGTTTTTTTCTTTTCCCTATGTTTGCCGAGAACCCAACTGGAGTTTTCTGATCTTCTTTTCAATATTCTCCTAGATGATGATCTAAATCCTTCAATGGAAATTGGTTTTTTTTCCTTTTATTAATTGCTATTATTTTTTGTTGTCTGGGTTTGAAATATAAAATATATGTAAACAGAGGAAAATAACGATGACCACACAGAGAATAGAGATAAAGAAGCTCGACAACATAACGGCAAGGCAGTTTCATTTTCATTTTCCCCTGAAGGCCGGCTGTTGCAGGTCGAGGCCAGCCATTGAAGCCGGCTTCCTGTACCGTCAGCCCAAGATCTGGAAAAAAACTTGTTTGGCAACGAATCTGGTTGTGTTTGGCCCTTTTTTTTTTTTTTTTTTAATGTTAATATTCTCGAAGAGAAACCGAAACCCCAAAACGCAGGAGAGGAGGGAGAAGTTTAAAACCGGTTTTGCTGGGGAGGGAAGATAAACTAGAGAGAGAAGCAGGAGAGAGAAACTGGGGAGAGAAAGCAAAAAAATTTAACTCACAAATGGGGACATTAGCCGATTGTTCAACGTGGAAAGGAAGATATGGTAGATCGTAACTGGGTTCGTGGGGGGCACTGTCGATGGGCTCACCGAAAGGGATGGTTGTCGACGGTTGGGGATAAGGCGTCGTCGATGGTAGGGGGCGAACTGTCACCGGATGGGTTGAGGAAACAAATGGAGAGAGGAAGGAGGAGTAGATGGCTTGAAGATGGGGAGAGATATGGCAAAACTCAACTCAGCTAGCATGAAGAAGGAGATGTGGGGTGTACACAGACGTTGCCAACTAGCTTCCGTGCCCTGCCTCGCCACAGTGGGGAGAATTTCTTGTCTGCCGAGCATCGCAGACCAGGTGTGGGAATCAAACCACGTGGTGCCAGAGTTCACAACAGTGAATCAAGTTTCTTTCACTAGATAACGGTTCAATCAATGGTTCAACCTGAACTGAGCAACCAAACGGGATAAGTTCAGTTTGAACTATCCACCATGAGTGAACTTTAACTCCAAACGACCCCTTAAAAATAGAAGAATAAAGAACTGGCGTACTGACACAAATACCGATGATTTTATTAGCGAGAGTTAGTAATTTTATACGTAGAAAAATTATTATTTTGTATATAATAACATTATTATTATTATTATTATAATTCTTATTAGAAATTTTAATTTATTTATAATTATATTGTAGTTTAGAATATGTCTAAGTATAACTATTATTATTAGACAATTTATCCGATTTTGTATTAAGAAACTAGTATTTATATAATAGTCCATTTATAGTATCACTAATGAATTATTTGTTTTTTTATCCGTGGATATGAGTACATCCACATTAAACATATTTGTGTTCTCTTCTTCTTTGTCTTTTATTTTTATTATTTTTTATTATTTTCTTATTTAAGTTGATAATTATTTTCTTATTTTCTTATTTGTTTAACTCACATGCCAGATCATCACAGTCATTTCATACCAATCTCACTCCAAGTGTGAGTAAACTAGATATTCATCCACGTATATAGATAGAATCAAAATCCTTTTTACCATATTAAAACTATCAAAGTCACAATTCTTTATTTATATAACATTCTACAACTTTTCTCTTTGAAAATTACATTTTGATCAGTTTTCCACCTACCAAAGCGTTTATTCTACATGTTGGATCTAATTGTACCTAACTTTTTTGACTTGGGAAAACTTATATTTAAATTCTAACGAAACAAATAAAAAGAGGAAATTTTCTTCCCAGTTGCTGATGGAGATTGAAATAATAAGAGAGGAAAGCTTAGATAGCGGAGAAGAAAGGTCGTAAAAAAAAGTACATTACTCCTTGGGATGAATGTATATATACGTATATATAGACATCCCACTCTCAAAAGAAAAAAATCAAAAAGTACCTCTTGACTTTTAACTAAATCCAATGTTTGCCCCTATGTTTTTGACAATCCAAAAAGTTACCCCATGAGTTTTTAAACCATGCTAAAATTATCCCCTAAGTTTTCAAAAAGAGTTTAGAAAATCCTTTTAAAACAAATTGTTAAAAATTGTCGATAATACCCTTTAATAATCAATATTAAGTATCATCTCATAACCAATAACTGGAAATTAACTTCGGAGCAAAATAATCAATGAAAAATTATAGGCAGTTGGTTATCCAATTAAAGGACGATCAATAATCATCTTGTTGATCAACCTTTGCCACAACATCAAATCCCCCTCCCGTATGTGGCACAGCAAACTAGTACTGACTAGTTCTGCTTTTAACCAAAGAGTTCATATGGCTGAGCCGACGAGATAGAAGGAGAACCATTTTTTTTTTTGGATTTGTTAGTTTTTAAATTTTACTTTGTTTAACCTTTTTTTTTTTTTTTTATCATTATGTGTACAAAATCGGGCGGGGGGGGGGGGGGGGGGGGGGGGGGGGGGGGGGGGGGGGGGGGGGGGGGGGGGGGGGGGGGGGGGGGGGGGGGGGGGGGGGGGGGGGGGGGTGTGGGTGTGAGGGAATGTAGGAGATTTAGCAAAATTTAGGGGATGCTTTTGAATTTTCCCTAAAAAAAAAAAAAATTGGATAAATTGCTTATTTAGTCCCTAAACTTTTAACTTATGCAACTTTGATCCCTGAACTTTTTTTTGTAGCTGAAATGCCCCTAAATTATTAAAATGTTGCTATTATAGTCTTTCCATTAATTTTTGGGGAATGTTAGTAATTTGGTTCACAAGTGATGCTAACTACGGATATGTCCAACAATTAATGAAATGACAATGTAGCAACGTTTTTTTTTTTACACAATGAATCACCTAAACTAGCAAAATGTTGCTATAATCGTAATTTTCGTTAATTTTTAGACAGAATCTGATGTAATTTAGTCAAAAGTGATGCTACTAACAGATCCGTATAAAAATTAACATATAGGACTTATTTTCAACTTTAATAGTTAGGAGCATTCCAGCTACAAAAAAAATGCATGAACCATAGTTGCACAATGTTAAAGTTCATACCAACCTAGCACTTAACACAAAAAAATTAATGGTGTGTTTGATAGGTAGAGAGAAAATAAGAACAAGTGAGTGGTAGACAACATAGATGAGGGTGAGAGGTTCTTTTTTTAGAATATCAAATGAATCTCTCTAATCACTACTACAGAATGGGATACCATGACGGTTTTTAACCGTCGTGGTTATTTCCACGATGGTCATCTAACCGTCTGGAATCCAGAGTCGTGGAATCTAAAAAGATTCCACGACGGTTCTTTACCCGTCGTGGAATAGGTAAAAAAAGTTCCAAAAATTAACATTTTGGCAACTATACCACGACGGTTCTAACTAAAAACCGTCGTGGTAACAGTCGTGGTATATGACATACCACGACGGTTATACATATAAACCGTCGTGGTATTTAACGTTACCACGACGGTTATGTATAGTACCCGTCGTGGAATATGTAAAAATAGTACCAAAAATTAACATTTTGGCAAATATACCACGACTGTTCTAAATAAAAACCGTCGTGGTAATGCGATTTACCACGACGGTTTATGTAAATAACCGTCGTGGTATATAATATACCACGACGGTTATATATATAAACCGTCGTGGTATTTTACCTTACCACGACGGTGGATTATACAACAACAAACCGTCGTGGTATATTACATACCACGATTGTCCTCATAGGAACCGTCGTGGTATATTAGGTACCACGACGGTGGATGGAATAATATCAAACCGTCGTGGTAAATGGACTTAACACGACGGTCCTTCTATAAACCGTCGTGGTATATTGATTTCCACGACGGTTTCTGTTGTTAACCGTCGTGGTAGGTCGTAACGTATGCAAAAAAAAATATCTATTCGTTCAATTGAACCATGCCAGTTCGTTCATTCCTGTTCATTCATTCATGACATGAAAAAATTAAGCAGCAAAGAATAAATAATAACATAAATGATATAGCCGATACAATGTCACAATTAATGTACAACAATTAATATATATAGAACTAATTAACTACTGCTATATATACAAAATTTGAACTAAATGCTTTGCCTCAATATTGTATGAAGCTCATGACATATGTAGTCCACTCTTGCCTAACCAAATTCAAATCAGCTTCATTATAAGAAGTCTTGTTTTGCAATAAGGCAAGTCCATCGACGTTCAACGTTATTTCTCGCATGAACCCCAATACAAAATAGCCGCACTGCACATTTCCTTGCTGTATCGGGCATCGGGCAGTCTGAATCAACGTCTTGCAGTTGCGTCGCTTTGTTATTCCTCGTCCCACCAGCAATTTCCAATCGTTTAGTGCCCTAACAATTTAACAATTATCAATTATCAATACATCCGGAACAACAATTATGGAATGTCAAATTAATCATGGAACTATGCCGATCAAATAACACTTACAACGTAATTAGCTGTTGAAAATCTTCACCCGGATCGTTTCCAAGAGGATTAAAATAGAGCACGGAGTCATCCCACGGATTAATAACAGCCAATATCCAATGTTGGCCGCTGTTATATGGCATGAGAACAAGCCTTCCCCTTGGTATGTTTGTTATGATCCGGATGATATTGTCGGCTCTCTCTCGAATGTAGGCTACGCGATCTACATTCTGTTGAAACTGGCGAGACAAGGAATGGAGATATAAACACGAAACGTTGATCCAATCCTGCTCTTGCACAACAATCCGATAAGTAGCTGCAAAATATTAAGTCAAACTTGTTACGCGTGCAAAATCAACATATATATCTAACTTTGACGCTAATTGGAACAATAATTAAGTATTGTTTAAGGAAAAAGCATTTACCTGATGTAAACCATTATACTGCTTGCACTGATTTCTTTAAAGGTTATGAAATCATATACATCTTCATACCCAATATATATGGGCATTTCATCGGATTGTTGTGGTGGGCACGAAATCTGGCTACCGTCACTCAAGGAACTTTGTGCGTAATAAGCCAGCGGTCTCAGTTCAATAGGAATTGCATCGAAGTCAAACGTAGGAGGTACTTCTTCTTCCGTTTGCTGTTGTACCTCCGGTTGTGACTGTAGTTTCTTCCTCCGGCTCTCTTTTTTATTCGTTTCCTTCCCTTTGCTTCCGGGTCGGGAGCTTGACTGGGACCTCGACTGGCTTGGCTTAAACTGCTCTGAATCACGACTAATTTTTTGGGCCAAGCAACAAACCCCCCGACAGCCTCTTCTATGTATGTGGCTTCATTCGTCGGAATCGGAAGGAGTGCACGTTTCAATTTTGGGACACTGATTGTCACCCGCACATTCCCCGCGCCCAAAGGAATCCCATGGACTGTGTCGGTTGGAACACAGTCCATGTATGCCCTGCCTAGTGCAACCAAAACTTCTCCACCATTAATAAAATCAGTAAGGAAAAGTTGGCATTCCTTACTTTCATTAGGCATGGGCTGCGGATCCGGCGCGTCCGCGTCTTTCTCATTGAGTGTGCAACTCGCCTTGAAACTGTTGTGCTGATCAACAGTTTCTGGGGCTGCCTCCTCGGCCATCGTCTCACGGTTGATACCGTGCTTCGCACAAAGTTCCTGCACCGTTCTTTCCAAGGCAGCCAGCTGTCGTTTCATAAAGGAGACTTCAGGATTCTCCCTTGGTACGTGCATGGCATTGTAGTATTGCGCCTGCTTGACAATTTCGATTGCCCACGAAGACGACCGGAATGCTCGGGATTGCCCAAAGACTTGGTCAAAATGTCTTCTGTCCCCACGGATTCGAAGCTTCCTTGGGTCTCTTGTTGTGTTAATTCGTCCTATAACAATTACACAATATGTTATTCATCCCGTAAACATAATGGAGACAATCTTAGACTTTATTTGAAATAGGATCCGTGGACTTACTATTTGATCGCCGATAATTTTAATCGATGGATTCTTGTACTCTCAATCGGGCTTGATCCGCGTGTCCCGCCAAATAACATGTCGGTCCGCATATGAACCCGTCTTTCGAACTGCAATTTAGTAATTAAAGTTAGTAAACATAACTAACACATACTTCAAAATAAAATTTATATAGACTTTAAGCTTTTTTCCCAATTAATTAACGTACGATTTCTTGATCACGTTTCCTATAGCCGTCTCGGCCTGTGGTAGAACCGTATTTGCTCTTTTTCCGTCTCTCGATTCCTGATCGGATAGCCTCTTGAAATCACCCGTCCGTCGATAGGTAATAAACCTTTCCCAATCGTCCTGGCTGATGGTTGGGTAATTGTTAACCACCTTTGCCGGTCGTTGCCAAACACTTTCATCATCAATATGATCCCTAACAAAGGCTTGGTAAAGATCATATCGAAAACATTTAGCCGACTCCCCACAGGACTTCAAAACTTGCTTTTTGTGTGATTCATCAACTGTGAATGAAGTTACAACTTCCAACCACACTCGTTCTTTCCTCGATTCCAAATCAGCACTTCTGAAATCAGCAATCCAAATTGGAATGTGCTCCCGAGCTAGCACTCCAATCCAACTCTGTAATTTATCACCTTCCTTGTCATTTGGTGGCCTTTTGCGTCAAACGAAACTTGAATTCGTTCTCCCCTCGTCCTAACAACGTGCACTCTTTTAAGGAGAGTTGCTCTTCGTTTTCCCTCCTCATCGGCATTGAATCTTGAAGAGTTGGTTCTTCGTGGTTTTCCAACTTGAGTTTGGGTTGAAACTTCTTCTTGTTGATCTTTTGACATTGTAAATCAATCTACATTGGCACAAAACACCAAATGTGTATGACAGGGGCATTTAATCGAACTTGTACTTTACAAACAATCACGACAAACAAGAACTTTAATTTTATCTGGAAATTTCACAAATCCGAGCCTAACCAATCACACAAAGAGGCATTTAATAAACCACGTAATATGCAAACATTTAACTCAGAAAATGACATTCTTAACAAATCCGAGCCTTACCCAACCATTTCAAATCAATATAAATCACAAACACAATACCCAAGGACCGAAAATGTTATCTCTGGCTTTTGCCCATTTCGGCCTTGAGTGTAATCAAGTTCAACACCCATAATCAACAATCACAATCAATTATTTTCGACTTGGTTGACCGAAATTACCCACATTCGTGCATTACCCAAGCAATATGCATCACAACTTACCGGATATGGAGAGAGTGGGTTGTGGTCGGCGAGAGACACTGGGAAAGTCCGAAAACAAGCGTCGTTATTGGTGGAGGAGTTGCGTCGGAGAATGGAGGAAACTGAAAGAAGTGCGACGATGGCGTCGGAGTTTGAGTGTTCAGAGAGTTTGTGAAGATTTTAAAGGGAGGGAGCGACGAGAGAGAACTGGAGAGAGTTTGGGAATAAGGCTCGGGATGAAATGGGTTTGGGAGAAAGGGGTTTTTTTTTAGGTTTTATTAAAAGCGGCAAAAAATTGAACAGTTCCAAAAATTTCAAAAATTACCGCTAAACAATATACCACGACGGTTTATTCAAAAACCGTCGTGGTAGATAACCTACCACGACGGTCAAATTTCACCCGTTGTGGAATTCGACATACAACAATGGTTTTTAAAAACCGTCGTGATAGGTTATGTATTTGCAGCCACCGACTATCTACCACGACGGTCAACAGAAGAGACGGTCGCGAATAGGTAAACAACCACGACGGTTTTTTCACTGACCGTCGTGGTAGATTGTGTACCACGACGGTTTTTTTAAGACTGTCGTGATAGGGTCAGTCGCCGACTCAACTACCACGATGGTTTTTACCCTGACCGTCGTGGAATTAAGGACTACCACGACGGTTTTTAAACTAACCGTCGTGATTGGTTCAGTGCTAATTTTCCCCTTTATCTACCACGACGGTCAGCTAAAAGACCGTTGTGGTATATTTCTACCACGACGGTTCGAAAATTTCACCGTCGTGGTATATTACATACCACGACGATTTTTTCGAAAAACCGTCGTTGTAGGTTAGAAATTTACACAAAATAATTTTAAAATTGTTAATATAATCCCTTTCTGTGGCAAAACCTGTATGTTGTGCAATAAAATATTGTGGATTATTATTTGCTTCCAGAAGTATTTGCATGTATAAATAATTCCCATATAACAATGCGGAATGAAAAAACCGTATCTAATTAAATGTTTACAACGTACATAAGAATTAAAGATTTTGGTAAGTATTCTTTTTCTGCTTTTTTTTGGGCTTCTCAACACGTGTCCACTCGACGTCTAATCGAAGTAAATGTGATACATCATCGTCAAAATCATCAATCTCCTCCACCGGTGGCAAACCCGTTGTAAATGATGGAATGTCGGTGCCATCGTCAATATCTTCTTGGCCATCCCGGATTATTCTTGACTTCATTGGCACAACTAAAGACAACTCTATATCTGCGGGATCCGTTGTATAAAATACTTGTACCGCTTGTGACGCCATGATGAAGGGATCATTTTTGTATCCCAATCGCCTAAAGTCCACCACTGTCACGCCGTCACTATCAACCTTAACATAATTATTGTCAGCCCACTTGCATTTAAAGAGTGCTATTCGCAAGCCGCAATAATCAAGTTCCCAAATATCCTCAATGAACCCAAAGTAATTCATGGAACTAAAGACCGGATTCTTGTCCTTTGCGGATGAAATATGCATAGACTCGGCCCGAAGGGTGACACCACTATTCTGTACGGGATGCTTCTCATCTCTATCCCGAGTGTAGAAGGAGTTGCCATTGACAAGGTACGATGTATATCTTGTGACTATCGATGACGGACCTCTAGATAGCTTCATTACGTTTTGTGAAACGCCAAGCTTCGTATGCAAATATTTTCTTATCCACTCCCGAAATGTCCGATTCTGCTCATCTTGAATCACTTCTCACTTCTTCCTTTTCTTGGATTCGCAGCTCTTATTTCCGCCATATGAACCTGAAAGAAAGGCTCCATTTCCTTAGCATTGTGCAAAACATACAAACAAGCTTTTTCCCATTCATCTTGATTTACTGATGAATGAACGGCCACAGATAGTCCTTTCGACGTAAATAGCCGCTTGTTGGCAACCCTATTGGGTCCGCGTTGGACATATACTCAGAGCAAAATTCAACTGATTCCTCGGCTATGTAGTTTTCCACTATACAACCCTCCGGCCTATTTCGGTTCTTCACATATCCCTTCAAGACCTTCATGTACCTTTCAAAAGGATACATCCACCTCAAATACACCGGGCCACATAACTTAACTTCCCGAACTAAGTGCACACATAGATGGATCATTATATCAAAAAAGGCTGGTGGGAAATACTTCTCAAGCAGGCACAATGTCATAACCAATTCCGATTGTAGCGAATCTAGCATCATTGGATCAATTACCTTGGAGCATATTGAATTGAAAAATGAGCATAACTTCGTAATTGAGTATCTCACATCTTTTGTTAAAACTCCCCGCAAAGCAAGAGGTAATAATTGTTGCATCAAGATATGACAATCATGTGTTTTCATTCCAACGAGCCGCAAATCTTTCATCGACACCAACCTTTTGAAGTTGGAAGAGTACCCACTCGGCACTTTCACGGATGCAAGCCACTCACAAAGCTTTCTCTTCTCCTGTCTGGATAATGTGTGCTTTGCTGGCGGTAAGTAAGTGCCGTTCGATCTTTTCTCGGGGAGCAAATTCGTTCTAATCTTCATCTCTTGAAGGTCCAACCGTGCCTTTTCACCATCTTTAGTCTTATTCGGAATGTCAAGCAACGTGCCCACTATGGATTCACAGACGTTTTTCTCAATATGCATAACATCTAAGCAATGACGCACGTAAAGTGACTTCCAATATGGAAGTTCAAAGAAGATTGACTTCTTCTTCCAAGGTCCATCGAGGACTGGATCCTTACGTTTCCTCTTTCCCAAAACAACCTTCACATCTTTAACCATCTCAAATACATCCTCGCCAGTCAAAATCCGAGGAGCGGTTCTTTCTTCGGTATTGCCATCAAAAGCCTTCTTCTGTTTGCGATATCGATGATTTTTCGGTAAGAACCTCCTGTGACCAAGGTAAACGGTTTTCCTACCGTTTTCAACCGGATGGAAGATGTTTCCTTCATACAAACGGGGCATCCTATAGAACTCTTCACAGGATAACCAGCTAGGTTGCCAAGTGCAGGAAAGTCTTAATTGACCAAATCAACATTGCGCGAAGATTGAACGTATCTTGACGGTAAGAATCTCTGACTTGTAAACCATCATCCCACAACCTTTTTAGGTCATCGATTAATGGTGCCAAGTAAACATCAATGTCATTCCCCGATTGTTGAGGGTCCTGAGATCAATAATGTCAACATCAAGAACTTCCGCTTCATGCAAACGTCTGGAGGGAGATTGTAGTTGACAAGTATGACTGGCCAGGTACTATGCCGACTACTCATGTTACTATGCGGGTTCATTCCATCCGTCGACAAACCGAGACGTAAATTCCTTGGTTCTGCACTAAAATCTGGATGATTGTCATCAAAGGTCTTCCATTGCGGTGCGTCGGCCGGATGCCTAAGCTTGCCATCGTCAACACGTTTATCATGATGCCATGTCAAACTCTTAGCATGCTGTGCATTACGGAACAAACGGCGGAAACGTGGAGCTCGTGGAATGTACCATAACACCTTCACCGGCACTCCTTTACTACCATTCGATGGCACCTTGCCCTTCTTCCATATTGACTCATTACAAACCGGACATTCATCTAACTCTTCATATTCTCTCCGGTAAAGCACGCAATCATTTGGACAAGCATGTATCTTCTCGTATTCCATTCCCAACGTGCTCAACGTCTTCTTCGCCTCGTACATACTAGGTGGCACTTTGTTATCCTCCGGTAAAACATCTTTTAGAAAAGCTAAAAGAGTCGTGAAACTAGAATTCGTCCACCCTCCCGACGCTTTCATATTCCATAATTTAACCAATGCCCCTAATTTTGTATATTTTGTACACCCGGCATACAAGGGCGTTTCGGCATCATTAATCATTTCCTCAAATAACTCCGGACGGTGCACAAAGTTTTCTTCCAAATCATTAATCATATTGTACATATTATCACCAACGTTTTCGTCAACAATGTTTTCCTCAACAATAGGCTCTTTACCTTTAGTACTAGTCGATGTTCTCTTAATATGGACAAAATCTTCGCCATGTAAATACCATGTTTGGTAAGAACAAATTATCCAATTAGCGCGCAAATGCCCTCTAACATCATCAATGGAATGGGATCTATGATTACCACAAACTTGACACGGACACCGAATCTTATCGTCTTGTGTATGAGATTTGACAAATGACAAAAATTCTTCAACACCATCTTCATATGCTTTAGTCAATCTATCAAACCACATCTATTTCCTATCCATGATTTGCGCGCAAATCCTAAACCAATAAATCAAAGCCCTCGAAGTCAATAGGTGTGCATATTTTTAAATTGCACGCATGAATATCATTTGCATTTAATTAGTTACGTTATATATAAATAGTCCCAGCACATGCATTAATTAAATCAACAATATATTTACTAAAAAAATCCAAAAAACATAACATAACTACTACTATAAATACAATTAAAAAACCGACCCGGGTTATTTAAATAAATACCAAAATCCAAAATAAAATTACATCGTAATTTTAAAAATACATTTATTTAGGATTTAACTAAAAAATCCAAACCAGAAAAAAAAACAAATATAAAAATACATTGATTGTGATTACTAAATTAAACACTTTTCAGTATTTAACGTATAAAAGGAATCCAAAAAAATACAAATTAAAATTAATATTCTGGGTTCGTAAATAAAAAATTAACACAGAGGAAAACATCAAAAAGATAAGTTAATTTGGGTCATCATGACTTACAAGAATGATGATCGACCAGTACTGGTGGTGGGTGGGGTCTAACAGCGGCGTATGGAACTGTTGTCGGAGTGATCTGGTATGAGATTTGTTCACTTAGAGCTGGTGTATCGATGTGGGAAAAACAGAGCTTCTCGAGCTGCGCGCTATGTCTGAATAAAAAAGGCGATTCTTCCACGACGGTTTTATTTAACCGTCGTGTAATATTCTAGACTTACACGACGGTTTTATTTAACCGTCGTGTAATAGTCTGACATCCACGACGGTTTTCATAGAACCGTCGTGGAAGTCAATAATTCCACAACGGTTTCCTGGAAACCGTCGTGGAAATATATACTTCCACGACGGTTTTAAAAACCCGTAGTGGAAGGATAGACTTCCACGACGGTTTTCGGAGACCTACTGTTGTTCCGTGTTTTTGGCTCAGTTTCCACGACGGTTTTTGAATAACGGTCGTGGAATCTCCGTCGTGGTATCCACATTCTGTAGTAGTGAATGTAAAGCGTATATTGTTTATTTTGTCTCCGAACTCTTAAGTTGATGTTTTGGTTTCCTCCTTTTTTTTTTTTTTTTTTTTTTCCTCCTCCTTAAGTTGAAATGACCTGAACTTTTAAAAAGGGTATAATTGAATCCTTTTCATTAAGATCTGTTACATTTTAAATGGAGCGAATTACGTGCATAGAGTATTTTGGTAAAACAATCATAATCTATATATGTAGATTTAAATTTAAAATAAAAGTAATAAAAAAACAGAGAAAACCATTAGGATGTTTTACATATGACTGAATTAGAGTACTCGTTTTAAAAAATGTCCAGATATCAACTTAAATTTACAAAATTGAAAAATATTATCTATATGTACATTTAAATTTAAAATAAAAAAAATACAAATACAAAAATGGAGAAAACAATTAGGATGATTTACATATATGAATGAGTTAGAGCACTAGTTTTAAAAAATGCCCAAATATCAACTTATTTGTAAAATTGAACAAAAAAAAAAACAATACACGTTGATAAAAAAAAAATGCACCGATATATATATATATATATATATATATATATTAAGGGAAAATTTGTTGGGATTTATGCCCAAACGCATGTGATGGATGTTATTAATGCTTGAGTAAATAAAATTGAATTATCATTATAATTTATTCGCAACCACTTCTTCTTCTCCACACTCACCTTCATTCCGCCGCCATTACCGCCTTCCCTCGCCGCACCGTCCCTGGCCACTCCTCCGACCGAGTCAATGTTAATCTAAGCTCCAACACTGTCGAAGACATGGGTGATTGGCATAAACTAGAACAACCTCAGGAATCCCAACCCCATCGAAAGGTCACCGATCAACTTTGACGACTGCGGTGTGGAATCGGAGGCATGGAGGAGGAAGTAGGATGCATGAGGGGAAGGGATTAGGCTTGATTGAGGAGAAGAAGAGAGAGCTACGGATTGCCGTCTTTTATCAGCAAGAAAGTGTCTACAGTTATTATTTATTATTATTATTAACACATTTTTATCTTATCTTTAATTTGGTGAAACGTGAAAACTTTTACAGCAAGATCTGCAAAATTATCTTAACTATAATAAAAGAGTCGATATGGATTCACTGTTCATTTTTTGTCGTAAAAAACACACCGCTTAGGAGCATTAACTTTTTTTTTTTTTTTTTTTTTTTTTTGTGCTGTCATCCTCCCTGTACAACCACTGATTCGGGCAGTTAACAGTTGCTTTTTGCCTCCACGTGAAATTTGCTATTGCAAGAGTTAACTTTTGAGACTTGTACTTCAAGGAAGACCAAAATTTAAGGGTTAATTTTAAAAATATTCCCACAACTATGTACCTTATTTCATTTTACCTTATGAATTATTAAAACCTTTCATTTTGTCCTCTGATATATAAAAAACCATTCAAATTACCCCTACAACCATCTCCGTTTATAATTTAACAGAATTACTAACGTGTCATCCATTAAATTAATTAAATATAATTTAAAATAAGTAAAAATAATAAAATTTTGAAAAAATATCTATCTCCCTCTTTCTCTTTCATACCTAATAATTTTTTAAAAAAAATTAAAAGTTTTTTTGTACTAACCAAACCCAGATTGCCTTCTCTCCATCCCTCGCCCCTTTCCACTCCCATCTTCAATGGATTTGTAGGTCGGGCATTAAAATTATCGCCATTTTTCAAGCAAAGTATTTAGTCATATGTAATTGCCTTGTACACAGGGCCTGCACTGCTTAGCTTAGTGGTGAAACCGTGACTGAAAACTTTTCGAAACAAAAATTGAGCATTTGAATCTAGAATTGAAAGGTTTTGATTGAAAAAAAAAAAGAAAAAAAAGAAACTGTGACTTAGAATTTTCTAATTGCATTCGTACTCAGAATTTGAAAATGCTCCAGCAAATACGCATTCTTTCAAGAGCTGAATCCAAAGTTCATTAAGTCATTTCGCGGCCGTTTTCTCAGAAATCAAATGGCAAACGAAAGCCAAAATCAGAAAGGCTCGAACCTGGGGGTCGCAAGCCCAAACGATTTCGGCATTGGAGAACTTGTCGGTGAGCTAGATCATGAAGCAGCTAAGGGTGAATGGGATCGAGTTTCGTTTCTATGAAGTTAATTTATTTTTTATTAATATTTTTTAAAAAACTATTATTCATGTTTTAAAATATTTTAATGAATATTTAAAACGTGCCATGCTAGCGATTCCATTAAATTGATAAATGGAAGTGGAAGGAAGGAGCAACTTGAATGGTTTTGTATATATTATGAGGCACAATGAACGGTTTTGTAATTTATGGAACAAGTTGAAATCGGGTACATAGTTGAGGAGGCATTCTTGAAATTAATCCAAATTTTAATTCAAATTACAGTTTTACCATCTTGTAATTTACACTTTTTTTTTTAGGATAAATTGTTATTACTTATTGTGATCCCTGAACTTTCATTAAATGTGTTGTTTGGTCCCTGAACTTTATTACTTGATTGAGAGCTCCTTGAACTCTTGTAAAAGGTGCTAAAGGACCCTTTTTACCAACTGACGTTAAATGTTGGACGGTTTGCATCATTTGATCTATAATTTTCTATGAAAAGACTAAAGTATCCGTAAATAAAATAAAACATTTTTTCAAAAGAAACGAAAAAAAAAATAAAAAAAAAAAAGCTTTGAGCAAGTACAAAAAAGCTTTCATTTTCGTGTGGTAAACGCCTCCCAGACAACAATTGGAATGGAACCCTCTCCAAACCTGAGCACAGTTCAACGAAATCCAATCCTATAACCATCTTGTAGGAGTTCAGATTTTGTTTAAGCTTATACCTTTATTTTAAATTGTTCTTTCGGTGAAACCATGCCCAAATCATATTTTCTACTAAGCCTTAAAGTTTAGAATCAACTCGTCGCGAGCGAGTCGGCTGCCGACGTGAGTTGTGAGCCCAACATTCCCGTCACCTTAATCATAAGCTTCTTATGTCGCCAAGCCCAGATCTACAGAGGCGCCTTTGAAGAGTAGAGAGAGGGATTCAAAGAGAGATTGAGAGGAGATCTGGAAGAACAACACCGTCGCGAGCACCCCTCCGCCCCCTTTGCAAGCCCCGACTACGAGAGAGATTCATGCGTCACGATCTCAGATGTCGTTTCGCGGCCAGACCGTCACGGATGGTCCCTTGGATTTCCTCATCGGTTTTGGAAAAGACGCATAATGAAAGCTCCTCCCATGGCCGTGATTAAAAAGCTTCTTCCCAAATCCCATTGTTTTTTTTTTTTTTTTTTTGGTTAATTTCATTAATAGCACTTGTGGGAAAAAGATTATTAAAATCAGTATCATTTTTTCCCTTCATTTCTAGCACTGTCATGTCATGATTTCCTTTTTAGGTGGATGTATAAAAACATATATGTCCTCAGCCAACCCTAAACTTCGATTTTTCCCACTTTCCCGCCCCCCTCACCCCCCCTTCCCCCCCAACAATATATAAGTCATAGTAGTTCTAAATTTGAACTTTTTATTTCCTCTTTTCTCGTTTTTCTCTCACTAAAGCCTCACGAACCCTCTCTGCACCATTACCCACTGATCTAAACTCACTCTAAGTCCAACAAATCTAACCTCATCTTCGTTCACTCTGTTAAACTGACCCGAAACTGCCAGATCTGCTCGTATTTCATTCCAGTGGAGATCTTCCCAGTTCCAATTAGAAAATCTGAGGCAATGCTGCTTCTTATTTGGTTTTATTTTTTACTATATGCTTTAAATGGGTGTGCGTTTTGAATTATATTCTAAAAAATGATTCTCTGTTAAATTTTTTAGGGTATTATCGGTCTCCTGTAGCAGCTGTGGGTAGTAAGTAAGATAGATTTCCTGTATTTTGTGGTCTATTATTGTAATTACTATCCGGTCATTAGCATTGTGACGAGTTATTAGATATAACTCAACTCTCGATTTGAACAAAACTGGTCATTTTTCATAATGACCATCCGGTCATTATCATTGTGATCAGTTTTTATAAAAAAAACTGGTCATTTGCATAATGACCATCCGGTCATTATCATTGTGACCAGTTTGAGCTATAAATCAACTCTCTATATATAAACAAACTGGTCATTTTCATAATGACCATCCAATCATTATCATTGTGACCAGTTTTGAGCTATAAGTCAACTCTCTATATATAAACAAACTAGTCATTTTCTTAATGACCATCCGGTCATTATCATTGTGACCAGTTTTGAGATGTAAGTCAACTCTCTATATAAATCAATTTTCCTTTGAATAACTTGTTGCTGTTTTATTCAGGAATGGATGAGGTTTGTGTTTTCGTCTAGTATAATGGTCAATGGGACGACACATTGAGATATGTTGGTGGCGAAATGAAGGGAAAATTGGTGCCCGAGACCGCAACATATGTTGGTCTTATTGAGTTGGTCAGAAGTGCAATTGGAATTAGGGGTCCAGTTAAGACTATAGTCATGAGATATGGTGTTGAACCTGGAATGCCTCTTGTCAGGATACAGTGTGATGCTGACGTTAAATTTTACATACAATTGAGGATGAAGGATGTTCACGTGCTTAGTAAATTTCTAATTACCATCGATGTATTGGATGAGTCTGCGGCGGAAGCCAGGCCACCAGAGGTAGGGGAAAGCAACCACATAGACGTTCAACGTTCTATGGAGGGTGGACAGAGTGATGAAGCCATGCAACATGTAGATGACAGTAATCAGATCATCCTTCCTCCTCCTCCTCATATCCCTTATCCCACAATAGGTCTGGATTTGCACACTGAATCTGGAATTGAAAAGCTACATCAAGTATTTAACAATGACTTATGCACAGCCCATGGTGATTGTAATGCCGGGGATATGAATGTTGCGGATGATGCTCGTCATCCGAACGAGAATAGTATCGCAGCAAGCATCAGAGCCCATTCTATTGCCAATAATACTACATCTCAATCCGTTAATGTACCAAGCAGTGACAGTGTATCCGGCTCTGTAGTTGTTGCTGATTATACACCTATCACAATGCACATAAATTGTATTTTTGAGAACAAAAAGTTACTGCAATACCATCTTCATCACGATGCCATGAGTAAACACTACCAATTCAAGGTGAAGAGGTTGAACTCTACTCTATTACACGTGATATGTATAGATAACGAGGGATGTCCATGGCAATTGCGTGCGACTAGGATGAGAGGTAGTGAACTGTTTGTTGTGAAGAGGTACGACGATGTCCATACTTGTTCAATCAAAATCGTTCAAGGTCATCATCGTCAAGCCAAGAGTTGGATGATTGGGGAGTGTGTTAAGGCAAACTACTTGGATCCGACTAATACCTCATATAGATCTCGAGAAATTATGCGAGACATGCAGGCCGAATTTGAAGTGTCTTTCAATTATCTTAGAGCATGGCGAGGGAAGGAAGCTGCACTAACCAGCTTGAGGGGCGATGATGCAGAGTCATACAATGGTATTTTTCCTTATCTTGTTATATGTTCATGACTGACATTATAACTTTTATATTTACGACATGGTAATGATTATTTAATAATTACAGTTCTGCCCGCGTGAGCTGAAATGGTTAAGAGGAAAAATCCTGCATCCGACATTCACATTGAGACAGACTCAGGAAATTGTTTACAATATTTCTACATGTGCTTAGCTGCTTCGAAGCACAACTGGCCTTATTGTCGTCCAGTAATTGTGGTTGATGGATCAACATTAAAGGCCAAGTTTGGAGGAATGCTTCTTGCAGCATGCGGTCACGATGCAAATGGCTCCATATTTCCACTTGCATTTGGTATCGTTCCGTCAGAAAGCAATGAATCATGGAAATGGTTCTTCAAGAAGCTAAGGGATTCAATCAGCACGTCAGAGTCTCTTGCCATTGCAGCTGATAGGCATAAGGGTATCGAATATGCAGCCAACCTCGTGTATCCGGATGCGGTATTCGGTATATGCATCCAACACTTGGCTGCAAATTTGAAGACCAGATACAAAGATTTCAAAGGCCCATTGAAGAGCTATTTTAACGGTGCATCTAGGTTGTATCTTTTAAGTGAGCACTATCGTCATATGGAATCCATCCATAGTCGTAATCCCGACATGCACCGATACCTTGTGCTGGCCAATTCTACAAAGTGGTCGCGAGCATACTTCAACGAACGGAGGTATGCAATCATGACAACCAACATTGTAGAGTCATTAAACAGTGTTGATCGGAAAGCCAGGTTAATGCCAGTTGGATTCTTAATGGAATGGTTGAGGGAACTACTACAAATATGTTTTGTCGAGAAACGTGAAGAGGCCCTGAAAATAACATCGAAACTGGCCCCAAAGGCAGATAAATTGATTCGCACAAACTTCTCATTAGGACTAACAGTAACGGTATGTGATAACGATCACATCAAACATAAATACGGTATATGTCAATTTTTTTCCTAAACTAAATGAGATCGATGTCTAATAATTCCCTTTGTTACAGCCGCGGCCAGTTGATTAGTTTGAGTACGCTGTCACCAACAATGCTGGCCAAATATGGATTGTCAATATGAGCGGAAGGACCTGTACCTGCAGACGATTTCAGGTCGATCAAATTCCTTGCCCTCATGCAATGGCCGTCTGTAACCACCGACGAATTGATCCATACAATTATTGCTCGAATTACTACACGAAAGATTATTTATATGCTTGTTATACGTCTGTAGTCCATCCGATTGGCAGCACACTGGGCTGGGATGTGCCTGAAGAAGTCAGATCGCAAATTGTGAATCCTCCCAATACAAAGCGTAGGCCCGATAGGCCGCGGGTTCGTAGGATTTTGTCACAAGGTGAAGAACATGACCCTATTCAGTGTGGTAGATGTAATGGTTATGGACACAACCGACAAACTTGTACTAACTCAGTACCCTTTCGAGTATGTCCAACAACAAGGTCCCAGCAGTCGTTCACAACTCCCAATTCATAAATGTTATGATTTTTTCAGTCATTTTACTTTTATGTTCTATACCAATTTTAGCACAATTGACACTAAAATTATGCTACTAATTTTAGCACAATTTTAGCACAATTGACATTAAAAATTTTAGCACAATTTTAGCCATAATGTTAATGCTCTGGAACGTGGGATTTCCCACAACAGTAAACAAATAAATTTAAACAGCATTTTAGAGTAACGGTCATAACTGTTATGACCACCCGGTCATAACAGTTATGACCGTGGTCCCTTTTGTGAAACAAAGAGAATTTAAGTCTCTTTTTCATGGCTCGTTTTATGATTTACAATGCACATGAATGATATAACACGCTCTTATAAGTTGGAGTTAACAGGAAAAACTAAAAAATCAATTAAAAAAATATTTTAGTGTAACGGTCGTAACAGTTATGACCGTGGTCCCTTTTGTGAAACAAAGAGAATTTAAGCCTCTTTTTCATGGCTCGTTTTGTGATTTGCAGTGCACATAAATGATATAACACGCTCTTATAAGTTGGAGTTAACAGGAAAAACTAAAAAATCAATTTAAACAGCATTTTAGAGTAACGGTCATAACAGTTATGACCGTGGTCCCTTTTATGAAACAAAGAGAATTTAAACCTCTTTTTCATGACTCGTTTTGTGACATGAATGATATAACACGCTCTTATAAGTTGGAGTTAACTAGAAAAACTAAAATATCAATTTAAAAAATATTTTAGTGTAACGGTCATAACTGTTATGACCATCTGGTCATAATAGTTATGACCGTGGTCCCTTTTGTGAAACAAAGAGAATTTAAGCCTCTTTTTCATGACTCGTTTTGTGATTTATAGTGCACATGAATGATATAACACGCTCTTATAAGTTGGAGTTAACAGAAAAAACTAAAAAATCAATTTATACAGCATTTTAGATTAACGGTCATAACTGTTATGACCACCCGGTCATAACAGTTTTGACCTCTGTCCCTATAGTGAAACAAAAAGATTTTTTTTTTCCTATTCCTGTCTCATAGTGTATTTTATAGTACAAACGAATTATGTTAATAATTGGAGTTAACAAATTTTTTTTTATAGAAAAAACAGTGAATTTTGGGCATTTTAGAGTAATGGTCATAACCGCTATAACCGGATGGTTATAATAATTATGACCTCTTTCCCTATAGTGAAACAAAGAGGTTTTTTTTTCTTCCTATTTCTGTCTCATAGTGTATTTTATAGTACAAACGAATTATATACCATTCAATTAATAATTGTAGTTAACCAAAAAAAAAATAATTAGAAAAAACAGTGAATTTTGAACATTTTAGAGTAACGGTCATAACTGTTATGACCATCTGGTCATAACAGTCATGACTACTGTCCCTATAGTGAAACAAATAGGTTTTTTTTTTTTTTCTGTCTCATAGTGTATTTTATAGTACAAATGAATTACATACCATTCAGTTAATAATTGGAGTTAACCAAAAGAAAAAACAGTGAATTTTGGACATTTTAGAGTAACGGTAATAACTGTTATGACCTCTGTCCCTATAGTGAAATAAAGAGGTTTTTTTTTTTTTTTTTTTTTTTTTTCTCTCATAGTGTATTTTATAATACAAATGAATTATATACATTTCAGTTAATAATTGGAGTTAACAAAAAAAAAATAATAGAAAAAACAGTGAATTTTGGGTATTTTAAAGTAACGGTCATAACTGTTATGACTACCGTGGTGATCGTAACAGTTATGACATATTTCCCTATAGTGAAACAAAGAGATTTTTTTTTTCTATTTCTGTCTCATAGAGTGTTTTATAGTACAAACGAATTATATACCATTCAATTAATAATTGTAGTTAAGAAATTTTTTTTAATAGAAAAAACAGTGAATTTTGGGCATTTTAGAGTAACGGTCATAACTCTTATGACCACCTGGTCATAACAGTTATGACTTCTATCCCTATAGTGAAACAAAAAGGTTTTTTTTTTTTTTTTTTTTCTTCTATTTCTGTCTCATAGTATATTTTATAGTACAAACGAATTACATACCATTCAGTTAATAATTGGAGTTAACAAAAAAAAAAAAAAAAATTAGAAAAAACAGTGAATTTTGGGCATTTATAGTAACGGTCATAACTGTTATGACCGGGTGGTCATAACAATTATGACCTCTGTCCCTATAGTGAAACAAAGAGGTTTTTTTTATTTTTTTCCTATTTCTGTCTCATAGTCTATTTTATAGTACAAACAAATTACATACCATTCAGTTAATAATTGGAGTTAAGCAAAAAAACAAAAAATAGAAAAAACAGTGAATTTTGGGCATTTTAGAGTAACGGTAATAACTGTTATGACCTCTGTCCCTATAGTGAAACAAAGAGGGTTTTTTTTTTTTTTTTTTTTTTTTCGCTCTCATAGTGTATTTTATAGTACAAACGAATTATATACATTTCAGTTAATAATTGGAGTAAAAAAAAAAATAGAGAAAACAGTGAATTTTGGGTATTTTAGAGTAACGGTCATAATAGTTATGACTTCTGTCCCTATAGTGAAACAAATAGGTTTTTTTTATTTTTTTTTCCTTCCTATTTCGCTCTCATAGTGTATTTTATAGTACAAACGAATTATATACCATTCAGTTAATAATTGGACTTAACAAATTTTTTTTTTTTTATAAAAAACAGTGAATTTTGGGCATTTTAGAGTAACGGTCATAACTGTTATGACCGTGTGGTCATAACAGTTATGACCTCTGTCCCTATAGTGAAACAAAGAGGTTTTTTTTTTCTTTTCTTTTTTTGTTTTCCCTATTTCTGTCTCATAGTGTATTTTATAGTACAAACGAATTATATACCTTTCAGTTAATAATTGTAGTTAACAAAAAAAAAAAAAAAAAAATTTAGAAAGAACATTGAAATTTGGACATTTTATAGTAACGGTCATAACAGTTATGACCTCTGTCCCTATAGTGAAACAAAAATATTTTTTTTTTCTATTTCTGTCTCATAGTGTATTTTATAGTACAAACGAATTATATATCATTCAGTTAATAATTGGAGTTAACAAAATTTTTTTTTTATAAAAAACAGTGAATTTTGGGCATTTTAGAGTAACGGTCATAACTGTTATAACCATCTGGTTATAACAGTTATGACCGTGGTCCATTTTATGAAACAAAGAGAATTTATGTGTCTTTTTCATGGCTCGTTCATAAGTCGGAGTTAACAGAAAAACTAAAACATAACAAAATATGAATAAAAGAATGGCCTTATCAACAGTCTGGTATCTGGTAAAGTTTGAATGAAAAAGAAAATTTTACAGTTTACAACAATAAACCACTTGGTCATAAAAAATTCCATGAGTAATATGAATAAAAAAATGGCCCTCTCTACAGTCTGATAAAGTTTGAATGAAAAGAAAATTTTACAGTTTAGAACAATAAACCACTTGGTCATAAAAAATTCCAGGAGTAATATGAATAAAAAAATGGCCCTATCTACAGTCTGGTAAAGTTTGAATGAAAAATAAAATTTTTGTTAGGCAAAGTCCATGTCCACATCATCATCACTTTTATAATTTTGTTCAATCTTTTGCTTGGCATGGCTCCAGAAGTAACATGTTAGCCACTCCCGAAATAGTTGCATGCGTCCATGAATTACCCAATAACGGACATCCCTCCCTTCTATCAAGCATTCTGCATATTTAATGGTAAACATTTCACAGTCACCCCTGTTGCACGAATGAGAAAGATGAATAAAAATCACATGATCGTAACAGTCAATATTGTCATATGGAAACATTTTAAATACTTGTACTAACCCATTGGCTTGTTGAGGGATGTCTTTCATGATGGTGACCGGTATTGGGTAACTTCCAGGAGGTTCTCTTAGTTTGAAGTCGAACAAACTGAGTCTTTCAGCCAGCAATGGAATGAAAGTTGATATACATTCTACTTCTTCTCGGACCTTAGAATTGTGAGGGCCTTCATGCTGAAGAGAGTCATACACCTCAATGGTCTAGCTTGTCAGTTCGAGCTTTACTAATGCCCAATGTTTCAGATCAGCCAAGTGTATTGGTATTAGCAAAGTGTTCACTTCAAACCATGATGACCCACTCTGGACACACACGTCAAGCATGATCTTGAGTATAGATTCACAGGAGCCCCAATTGAACTTGTCTTGTGAACTCTGGTAGACACGCCACAACGAACGAACCTTTGAACTAAAAAATGTGTCTACCGTTGTCACCTTCTGTTGTTCCAATTCGGGGAACTGCCTGATCTTCTTCCTCAAGTAGTAAAAGGCAACGTCGATGTGCTACATAAACAAAACATGAACAGATGTATTGTAAATTTGACAGGTCATCAAACAATGTACCTTATTGACGTTAGGATTTATAAAAATTACAGGATGATCACAAAAAATTCAAGAAAGGTACTTACTTCATCCTATAGCCAAACAGGAGAGGTAGCTAATTCATAATATAAATTTTTTTTTCTACCACCATGAATCCGAGGTCATGGGGTTTGTCCAATGTCTCATGCTTGGCATTGTATCGGGGAGGCCGTTTACTAAACAGGAAAAATTTTTAATTGTTGATGACATTAATGCATAAATATATAATTTTGAAATCGAAAGGACAAATATTCGTTATAAACAAATTACCCTAGATGAGTCCTCTTCAATACTCCTTTATTGATTCACCCCCTACACTCCTCTAGCGTCTCTTTTGGAGGTTCATCTGCGAGACCCAGTGGGAAGGCATAAATTAGCTTACTCGGAGCCTTCGACGGGGAGCCAACCTCAGTCATACGACTGGATGGCCGTTGGCCAAGCCTTGATAGTCTGACCCTCTTCTTCTTAGGGATTTACAAATATCATATGTGGAATGAGTTAATATTAAGGATGACACTTATGAATATGTTTGTTAGTTACAGATATTCGTAACAACCATGGCAAGGATGCTTTCCTCGTTGCCTGGCTCTTCAAGCTTTATAACATCCTGTTCTCTGATGATTTCTTTATCATCTTTCTCCTCTTTTACGCCCTTCTCCAGGTCAGGCATGCTCTCCTCCTTTATTTCAACAAATGGCTCAGATTTTACATTCGCCTCTCCCTCATTTCCTTCTAAATGGTCTTTAATATTTACCTGTGTGGTTACACAACATGTCATCAAAATTACAACATTGTATATATAGAAAAACTACATAAATGATCATCTACATATATGGAAGACTCAATTTTAAAATCCAAGATTACCTTATTCTTCTCGTTCTCGGCATCTTCATGAGAAACGATCACCTTATCGGTAGTAAGGAACTCCATGGCTGCTTGCACACCCATATCCGCAACGACACCGATGTCAGGGGAGGTAGTCTGCAAGACATCCGACTCAGCCCTCTGAACATTAAACTCCTGGCTGCTGCTGACATGCGGCGCCGTCTGTGCCTTACCCTATCCCTTCTCAATCATGTTGGGGACACCATTTTCAGAACCCTCCGCAAGAGTTTGTTGGAAGTCTTCTGTTCCTTTTTCAGATCCTCTAACTTGTTATTCAGTGATGCCACCTGTCCTCGGATCTCTTTTTGAAAATCCCGCCACTCGGACTTTGTATCGGTGCTCGGTCGGGGGACAGAAGACTTGGGAGGTGGTAATTGAGGCACAGCCTTTGGCTTCTTCAAATATAGCCGCGCAACCCATGGGTTCTTTAACCCCTCTTCGGTTGGCATCAAGGCAAAACACTTACGCTGCACACATTTGATATTAATAACAACAATGAGTAGGGGATACGGTCATTATAGGAATAACATCGTGGTCGATAGTAAATGTAGAATGAGTATGGTCATTACAACAGATACGGTCATAACTATTATGACCACCTGGTCATTACTGTTATGATCACACGGACAGGATTGACTGTTATGACTATCCGGTCAAAACAGTTATGACCGGGTGGTCATAACAGTTAAGAGTAACGGTCATAACTGTTATGACCGGGTGGTCATAACAGTTAAGAGTAACAAGTCATCATGAAAATAACCATCCGGAAATAATTTAGAACTGAGTAATTATTATTATGACCAGAGAGTCAATACAAAAATGATAATTACAAAATTTACAAATTGATCACAAGATTCGTACTAACCAGCCACCGATATCACCTACAAAGGTTAATTTCATACAAACTTCGACGAAACCCCAAATATTTATATAAACCAAAACACAAAATTATACAAACGGTTGGTTTATGGTACAAAATCAGATAAAAAGACTAACTTTAAGTATTTTTAAGGAAAAAAATTTCAACAAATCTAAAAAACTGTAAACTTTTTAACAATAACACATACAAAAATGAAGATTTTTTAATATATAATCAATAAAAACTGAACATTCTTTCTGAAAAATATTAAAACTGTAAACTTTTTAAACATGAAAACCAAAAATAACTTTTTTTACCTCTTCAGATTTCGATATCTTATCTTCTACGGCACTGATCAACTTCTTTGAATCCTTTACATCCATTTCCCCCTACTTTCTCTTCAAACCTGCATCGGACACAATTCTCACGATCGCCGGTACTGAATTTTTTGGACTTTTATCAGCCGATGACCTTTTGGATGACTTAGCCATAACTCGGACTAACCTCCTCTCGGGACTAGTGTTTTTCTCAGACATTTTAGTGGGTGTCGACATTGGTAGTTTTTTCAGGATTATACGACGTTAACAGATGTCCAAGCAGTTTATAGAAGGATTTGGTTGGTCGTTTAGGACGGTTATCGAGCGGTTATGGGTCGGTATCTACTGGTTGAAACACTTTCTCTCTCTAGAAAAGGAGTTTCTCTCTCTAAAACACTGTAGAAGCTGGTTTGAAACTTTTTTTAGGGCATTCGAGGGAAAGTGAGGTTTAGGCGGGTGGGAGAGGAGGGCAAATCGGGGATTTGGCATTTGGGATGCAAATCAATGACTATTGGTATTCATACAAATACGGTAATTTTCATAATGACCACCTGGTCAATATCGTTGTGACCAAGGTTAAATGCAAAAATTCACCATTTACAGGGGTCACAACGAAAATGACCAGGTGGTCTTTATGAAAATGACCGATCCTGTAAAAGTATCAAAAGTTATGTAAATTATTTTTTTTTATCCCTTTACACACAAATCGAGGATTTGACATTTAATTGAAGGCATGTCGATTAAATCAATGACTGTTGGTATTCGTACAAATACAGTCATTTTCATAATGACCACCTGGTCAATATCGTTGTGACTAAGGTTAAATGCAAAAATTCACCATTTACCTTGGTCACAACGATAATGACCAGGTGGTCATTATGAAAATGACCTATCCAGTGGAAGGACTAAATTTTAGGTAAATTCATTACTTATTTAAATTTTTTTTTTTTTTTGCCCTTTACACACAAAGTGTGTTGTTCAATTTTGTTTTCTCAAAACGTGAGCAGGGGTCACAATGAAAATGACCAGGTGGTCATTATGAAAATGACCGATCCTGTAGAAGTATCAAATGTTAGGCAAATTCATTACTTATTTTTTTTTTTATTGTTAAATGCAAACTTTTTAAACATAAATACGAAAAATCAATATTTTTAACTTTCAACTTCTTTAATTCCTTAAATTCGATTTCCCCTCAACCCTTCATCGACCACCATTCTCTCAATCTCTGGTGCCGATTTTTTTTTTACTTTTCTCGGTAGGTAGCCTTCTATATCCCGAAGCGGTTTATAGAGGGCTTTCGTGGTGGTTTTGGACAGTTTCTGAGCGGTCCCGGCCGGTTGCAACTCTTTCTCTTTCTAGATTTCGGTTTCTCTCTCTAAAGAACTGTAGATACTGATTGAAAATTTTTTAAGCCATGCCAGGGAGGGGGATATTTGGGTCGTTATGAGATGAGGGTAAAGATGGAACTTGGCAAACATTTAATGCTGTTGGGCCCCACATATCAGAGAGGGTGCTGACGTGGCAGTGCTAGAAATGAAGGAAAAAAATGGTCCTGTTTTTAATAATCTTTTTCCCATAAGTGCTATTAATGAAATTAACCATTTTTTTTTTCTTTTCTTCGAAATTCTGCAGAAATATGACAGATCTGTGTTTTCTTTCTTTTTCTTTTTTTGGGAGGGAGGAACATGTTTATGTAATCTTGCATTTTTTTTTTTGGGGGTTCAATCTTGAGTTTGGATAGAAATTTCATGTGAGATTCACGTGCTATAAGTCCGTCCAACATTTAACGTCAAAAAGGGTCGTCTACCACCCTTTTCATGAGTTCAAATAGCTTTCAATCAAAAAAAATAAAATTTAGGGTTGAAACGGCACATTTAGTAAAAATTCCGAGATTATGACAACAATTTACCTTTTTTTATAAATTTTTTTTAAACTACAAGACAAGAAAAAGAAAAATGATATATATATAAATATATATATATATATATATTTTTTTTGGCGCATATTGATTAGAAAGCAACCTACATTTTTTTTTAAAAAACTTCAACCTGCATATTGAGATTCACATTGTTTTTAGTGAATGCATATTTATATTTACTTTATATTCACGTTAAAGAAAATTTTTTATATTGAAATTACATCTATCTTAAATGTGAAAAATCTCAACTAATATAATTTAAGTGAAAAATGTCTCAATCTCTCGTGTTAATTAGCTGATTTTTCATCTTCTTTTTAAGTTTTTTCAATACATCATAATCTTAAATACATAGTAAATTGTATATATTTTTTTCTTTTTATAAGGCTTACCATTATTAACTCTTTTTAATTTTTTAATTTTTTTAAATTTCTTTTCCTTTCGGACTATATGCACATCAGTCCCTATTTTCATTTTAGATGATGACTCTTTGATCCATTGGTAATTTTAACAAATCAATCCCTAAATTGTTGGTTTAGTTAGAATTCCCAATAAAACTAAAAATATTCTAAAATTTTGAGGTAATTTTCTATATATGCGATTCATAGATTAATTTGCCTTAATTTTATATCCACTTAAAAATCTACAGTACAATGCAAATTTCGTGTACCAAAGTTAAAATTTGACATTTTGATTTGAAAACCATTCCCCAATATAATGTTATTTCCAATAGTATATTATGATATTTGATTGCTATTTGTTAATGTCTTGACTTTTTTAATATTATTATTTTTTAAACTTATTTTAATATTAAAGATTACTTTAATAATTTTTAAAATTTATAATTTGTTTGGAAGACACAATCATTTTATATTATATTCGAATATAACAGATGGAATGCAATATGTGTTTGGATGTTTGTTTTATACATTGCATTCAGATGTAATGTATGTTTGGATTGTTTACATTTAAAGAGTCATTTTAATATGTGCTGTGAGAAAGAGAGAGAGAGAGAGTCTATGATGTAATTAGTAAAAGTGGATAGAAAGGTGAACGGATGAACTGTTCAGATGTATTTGTATTATAATGAAATATATAAGTTACTCAAACACACATTACATTGCATTGAGATATAATATATATCGAATAATATTTTAAAAGGTACCATTAAAAATTATAACAAAATATACATATGATGATAGAAATGGTGTTATAAATTGAAGCATGTAGGATAATATACTAAATATACTATATTCATGTTTTTAATAACAAATATAACATTGACATTTATATTAAAGATAGTCCTGAGTTCAAATTCTATCATTTTTTATTTTAGATATTTTTTTCCTCATGTTTTTAATCTTAATTTCCTCACTAAAGATTTTAGTTTCCTTACTTATGTTTAAGACTGAGTTTTAATTGCAATATGTTTTGTTTCATTATTTTCATGATTGAATTTGCGTAATATGTATTTTTGGACTAGACTATTATCAATATGTTTTTTTTTTTTAATCTCTAAGAAATTTTTTATTTTTCTTCTTTTTTGTACATAATTGTTTGTATTTTAAATTTTATATGATTAAAATTTCAGTAATAATTCAATGCATGTGCCTTAACTATTTGTAAAAACGAGGCACAGCCATACAGATGACTAAAGCCGAAAGGAAAAAAAAAAAAGAAAAAAGAAAAAAGAAAAATGACAGGTCAATACGTGTTCAGAGTCTGCATATGGTCTCGAATTTCCAAAATATAACAAAAATTTTCCAAATATAACCTTTATTTTGGTCGAGATGAAATGAAAGTAGATGACTTATTGATGGAAATTTCAAAACGAAAAGGGCAAAGTAAGGGGAAAAAAAAAAGACTTGACAAAATGTGTAAAAAAGACTTGGGATAAAATCTAGATTCAAAACAGAAAAATTGGGCATAAAACTTCATAATTTTGACCCCTTTTTTTCTTTTGTTTTTTTAAGACACGTTTTCAGTTTTACCTTTAATATGGTGACACGTGAAAACTTTTACGAAAACATCTGCAAAATAATTGTAAAAAAAGAAGCATAGCCGCACTTATGGCCAAACCCCGATGAGAAAAAAAAAAAAAAAAACCATAGAGATATGGGCAGGTCGACTTTGCCTCCCTTCCATCCCACCGTTCCAGTTAAAAGGAGTGAGATATGGGAAGACCAAGTTTAAGAAAAGAATTTTCTTTGCTCATACAGTACCTTACCTATCGGTATGGAGTCAACGCTGGTCAAGTATAGTATATCGAGGGATTAGAGGTTTACAGGGTCATCATTCCCATTCTCTATTCAACTCTCAGGTGAAACCTTACCAACCAAAGTTTTATTGTGTTCGACCTGGCGCTTTGAGAAATACTCATTTAGGGTAGGTACCGTTTTGGATGATAAAAAGCCAAGCCTTGTCACAAAAATGTGTAAGTATGTGTGTATATATATATAAATGAATGATCTTATATCTGATATCTAGTGATATCCGATAATATGAATTTCAATTATTATAAATGTAAGCTTCAATTATTAGAGATGTGAATTCATATAAAAAGAAATGTAAAAATAAGAGTAAATTCACATTCACTTTGGGTGCGTTTGGACCACAGGTCCAAACCCATGGATTTTAACTCAATTTTTGTCTTTTTCTCCAAAAGTTTTTGTCTTTTCTGAAAAAGTACACATCAATCACTATTTAAACTTATCAATTTTAACTCAAACTCATACACCAAACAAACCCTTTAACTACATTTATTTCTACTTGAATTCACATTTCTAATAACTAAATTTTATACTGTCGAATATTATTAATACCAGATCTAAGACTTTATGTATATATATATATATATATATATATATTTAAAGACTGACACCATAAGTATGGTGTTCTTGACTAGACAAAGCCAACAAAGAATTAAAAATAAAACCAAAAGTGACCACAGGATGTTTGAAGAAAAATGCTAAAGAAAATTATGGAAACAACCTCTTTGATAAATATGTTAAATGTTTTTTTTTAATCATTGTTTAATACTTATCCTTTTTTTCCAGGTAATACTTGTCAAATTAGAGGTCAAAAAATATGAAATTTTTATGATTGAAACAATTATTCAGAAATGTGATTTTTTAAAAGGCAATCTTAGAAATCTTCCTACAAACTATATATATAGTATTCTGTTTTTTCATTTGTTTAATTTTATTTATTTTTTAAATAAAATACAAGCCACTTTTAGATTTAAGAAAAAAAAACTTTGTATATATTGGAGCTCTAGGACCTGTTTGAGAGAGGTTTTGGAGATGTAGCTTTAAATATATTTATATTGGAATTTAGATAAATTTTGAAGACGTGTATTTGAGGTGAAAAGTTTTCGAAAAAGTATGTTGGGAGTTTTATGTTAGGTTAAGGAATATTTGAAAAAGAAATGTTACGTGAATACATGTTTTGTTAATTTGATAATTAAAAAAAAAAAAACATAAAATTTAAATTTTGTAAAAAAAAAAAAAAAAAAAGAGAGAGCAGAAATCTAGAAACCAAACGTCAAACGCGAATTTCAAATCAAACATTAAAACCACGTCTCCTGATGCGCCCACAAGTGGGCTCTTATTTTAGTAGTACACCTTTAGTTTTCATCATTAAGGTTATGAAGTCAAATAAAGCAAAAATACTTAACCTACCAATAATGTAAATATACCCTACCGTATATTTTTCCTCCTTTTTTTTATTTTTTTTAACACTTCTTTCTTCTTTATGTTTTTAATTTTGAAAGATAACGTTGTCTTTATAAGTATCAATTTAGATACTCATGTAAATAAAAGAAAAAATATACATTTAAAAAAAATCACGACCTCTTATTTAGATATTTATGTAAATGACCTAAGTAAATTATTGTTGTGTTATATCAATACATAGTTCTATATTTAGGTTTAATTGACGTTTCTTGAACAAAACTATAACTCTACCGCTAGATAGTTAAATGAAAGCAACACACCAACAGTCCGTAACACTAGTAAAAATTATGGATCTGACGACGGTTATTAACTGTCGTCTAAATTTTACACGATGGTTAGACAACCGTCGTTGAATGTTTTGAGATATCACGACGGTTTATTAACCGACGTGGTATCTCAATATTCCACGACGGTTCACACCGTCGTCAAATAGAGAAAAAAGGAAGCAAATTTGAGTAAAGTGAGAACTTTACACGACGGTTTTTGTTCAAAACCGTCGTGTACGGTTTTGAACAAAAATCGTCGTGTAAAGTCCAACATGAATTTAAAAAATAATTTGACATTTTTTGGTGATTTCACACAGGTGGCCTAACCCGTGTGTTATCCAATACATGACCTAGGATATGATTGACAAAATATTAGTTATATTGTATCAAAGTAAAAAAAATCATCCATTAGATTACCAGTTTACATTATCGCATTACAAATTTAGTCCATTCTCCCCTAATCAAATCCATATCATCCCAAGTATAAAATTCTTTTATTTCAAGTACGTCAATTCCATTCAACACTACGTCCCTCATAAAACCTAAAACAAAATAACCACATTCAACACTTCCCTCTTGGTGAGGACAAGGACGATCCAATATTTTTGTTTTATAGTCTCGTCTCCTTTTAATCCCTTCTCCGGCTCTAAGCTTCCAATCCATTAGGGCCCTAGCAAGTTTGCAAAATTCAAAATAATTAAGATGCATATCATTAAGATAAAATCAAACAAAAATCCATTTTGACATTTTATCGAGCGTGTGGTGGGCGGAAAAAAAATGTGTAGAATATTGTGTGTTCGTAGATCTTAAAATGCCAAAAAATTGCACAAAGGATTTGTCTACAAAGAGCAACAATAAAAAAAATTGAATAACAATAAATACACAAATTACACTCCAAACAAATTATAAAAGAATTGTGTATTCGTATGTTTGTAGGAAAACAAGAAATTAAGCAATATGGAAGTCACATTGCCTTTCTTTAATGCAAAATAGTCATGGCCTTGATGGGAAGACAGGGTGGCAGTAGAGGTGGCGATGGCGGCGAAGGAAAAAGGAGAGAGAGGGGAGGGCGGCGTTGAGGGCGACGGGAGAATGAGGGGGAGGGGATGGTGGCGTTGCGGGCAATGGTCAAATGAGGAAGAGGGGAGGGCGGTGGCGGCGTCACTGGGAGAATAAAAGAGAGGGTAAGGCGGCGGCGGGGAGGGTAGCGGCGCTATCGGCGAGCAGGCGAAGGAGATGGTGGGTAGAAGAAATCTTTGAGTGGTCGAGAGGGAGAAAGATGAAAACGATGAGAAATGATGAGGAAAGTGGATTTAAGTTAAGGGTTTACGCGCGAATTTCAAAGCACAAAATTTCAAATTTTTAGAGTGATTTTCGGAAGATTACACGACGGTTTCCATAAACCATCGTGTAATCTGGGTTAGAGTGATTTCAAATTTCAAATTTCAAAGCACAAAATTTCAAATTTTTAGAGTGATTTTCGGAAGATTATACGACGGTTTCCCTAAACCGTCGTGTAATCTCGGGTTTACACGATGGTTTCCCTAAACCGTCGTGTAATTAGGTTTTAGACGACAGTTTTTGTAAAACCGTCATGTAATCTCCGTCGTTTAAGCCAACTTTTGTAGTAGTGTAAGTACAGAAATCACAACCTTCTTGGTACTTCCTTCTAGGTACTTCAAAGCCAAAAATAAAAAAATAAAAGGAGAAGATTTTCTAGGTACCAGCTTCTTTATAAATTGCAAATTATAGCTCTTCCATAAAGCATACATCAAACAACTTCCTTGCCTTACAAACAGAAGGAAAAAGGAAAAAAGAAAAGAAGTTGAGCATAGTTATCATCTTATTGTTTCCCCTTTTCCTTGGGATGGTGTCTGCACAAGAATGTGAAAGTCAGGCATATGATGCTATATGTCTAGACCAACAATGTTGTAGCATTGATGGGTATTGTGGCATCACAGCAGCCTATTGTGGGGATAGTACATGCCAAAGAAAATGCTGGAGCGAAGAAAGAGCTGATCAACGTTGCGGAGCAAGTTTTGGCCATCCGCCATGTGGAAAAAATAGATGTTGCAGCATACATGGGTGGTGTGGTGAAGGTCCTTTTTATTGCGTTCAAGCCGTTTGCGATTACCAGTGCTGGGACAGTTCTCTCTCTTATTATGTATCTAGGAACACCGAGAATTCCATAAGCAAGATACTAAGCAAATCGCTTTTTGATGAAATGTTTAAGCATCGGAAAGATTGCCCGAGTCAAGGATTCTACAGTTATGATGCTTTTATCAATGCTGCTGCATCTTTTCCTATGGTAGCACAGGTGATCTCGCAACTCGTAAGAGGGAACTTGCTGCTTTCCGTGCTCAAACCTCTCAAGCAACCACAGGTTAGCTCATGATCATAATTATCTAACCTTATAAGTTACTTTGTTATTTATATATTATAGGTAGAGAATTGGTGGTTTTTCTATATTGCTTATATGTACTTGTTTGTAGAGCGATGGATTGAATCACTAGATCCATATGCATGGGGCTACTGTCACATCAGCACGACCATTGCAACAGATACCGATACTATGACTAATTACTGCACATCCACTAAATGGCCATGCGCTTCCAAAAAAAAGTATAATAGTTGAGGACCCATCCAACTCACTCAGTAAGTATCTCATTTAATAATTTTTGTATCATGACTCTATAAAAGATTTAGATGTATCCTAAAATTTTATCAGAGGATCAATGTTTCATTAACAAGTATTTGTGTCTATCCTTTTCTCAGCAACTACAATTATGGGCTTGCTGGTGAAGCTCTTGGATTGGATTTAATAAACAACCCTGACTTGGTGGCAACAGATCCAGTTGTGTCATACAAGACAGCTTTATGGTTTTGGACGACTCGACATGACAATAAGCCTTCTTACCCTGATGTTGTTATCAATGCCAATTTCAAACCTAGTCAAGTCTAGAGCTACGGCGTGATTCATAACATAATAGACGGTGTCAATACAGATAGTACCGGTATTGGATACTATAAAAGGTATTGCGACATGCTGGAAGTGAGTTATGGAGATTACTTACCAACTTTGGTATGATGATCTGCATTCCAAAGTTCCCCACATCCAAATGCATGTCTTGTAAGTAAGATATATCTATATATAAATATAATATGAACAATGGGAGAGGATCGGTCTACTCTTTCTCTTATATATATATATATATATATATATGATGGAAAACTTCGTATCAGCTCCTGTAATATACATTGAAATATTGTAATTTAGCAGAACTTGTTATAAAATAAACGAGCCACCAATTCATGTTTTCTCTACATAATTCTGATCTTCGTTTCTATTTTTATTTTTATTTTTGTTTTGTTTTGAAGAACGTGATCAATGGCCTGCGTCATAGTCATTAGTCCCTTTCTAAAACATCTAAAGAAGACTAAAAGATGTCTAACAACAAGTACTAATAACGCTCTAACCAAAATGAGATGTTGAAAAGCATGTATATTTGCACATATAAATAAATGATGCAGTAATGCAGTTGAAATACTTACATATATATATGACAACTCTCGTTTGGCAACTTATTTTCAGACATGGATGACACTCATAACGATTAGTGTTTTGAATTACACATGGTAGTATCTTGGGTTATACCGGTTAGTTTATTGGGTTGTCCTCTCCTCTTTTTCTCTCTCTTTCTTTCTCTCTTCCCACTGTACGGCTAGATGTCGAATGTGAGAGTATTCCTATATCTATATATATATATATATATTAATATGAGGGATGTCAATGATGCAAATATCTTTTATCTTTATTTGTGTCTTTTTATTTTTATTTTTTATTTTTAGAGTTTTCATATGAAATTGTTAAGTACGATTAGTATTCTTCACTAAGAAACATTATTTTCTATTTGTTTCTCATTCTATATAAATGAAATTTTTGATAATTCAACTTATTGAACTTGAGCATTTATATCATTTACATCTCAAGTATAGAGATGCATGATATGAATAATTACAATTATATTATCTTAACAAAAAGGAAGATAAGGCTCACTTCAAAAAAAATAAAAATAAAAAATAAAAAAGATAAGGCTGAATTTTTCTTTCTTATTTTTCTTCATCAAATAAAAGGTCTAATTTATAGGTACACATATCAAACTATTTTAGAAAACTAATTTTATTAAAAATCGGAAACTAATAATCAAAAAATTAAGAAATTAATTAGCAATCGAATCTACAAGTATATAATCTCATTTCAATTAAATAAATCTTGTAAATTTGAAAAAAAATACCAAATTCCAACATATATTACATATAAGGATGTTTAAAAAACAAAGAAAAGAAAATATAAATGCGCCTTCTCTTCTATGTAGAACGTAGATATATAATATAGAAGATAAAAATATTATGAAGATAGAAGGAAAAAAAAATAAAGAAGAAGGTGTGTGAGTTCTAATTCAATCACCACCATTAACTTTTAATTTGAAGTGAGTAAGTGCAAAGCGCTTCATCTCCTGTCTACTAAAACTTAAATAATCCTTGAACAAATGATTTCAGTTAGAAAAAGTAGGAACAAAAAATCATTAATTATGGACATATTCAAAAATGATAAAATTGTGGTAGAGATTCATTGTACAGTCATTTTTTTAACCACAGATATTGAATTAAATGGTCTATATATTAAGGGTATACATGATGAACTGTAGGCACCACGACACCACCCATGTTATAACAAAGTAAGTGAAAAAGAGGAAAAAAAAAAAAAGAACAAAAAAAAGAAGAAAAAGCCGAAGAAGATCGTGAACGGGAAGAGATAGAGGGGGGAAGAGAGAGAGGAGAGAGAGGGGGGGGGGGGGGGGGGTTCCCGTCGGGGTGGGGGGGGGGGCGCCGGGGGAGGGGGTGGGGTAGGGGGTATCGGGCGGGAAGAGAGAGAGAGGGGGTGGCTGGGGATGGGGTGGGGGCCGGCCGAGGGTGTGGTTGCCGGCGACTGGGGCAGATCGCCAGGGATGGCTGAAAGGTCACCGGCGACGGAGAAGATAAGGGTGTGAAAGTTTATATGAGATAAGGATCAATAATATATCAACCGTTCGATTAAATCTAACGGTTAAAAAAAAAACTCTACCAGTAGTTAATCTGGGAGATACTCTATCACAGCTTCTCCCATTCAAAAAAATAGTTTTTTATGAGGAAATTTTATTTTCAAGGGAAAATCAAATAAATAATATTTTTAATTATAAACGTCAATAAGTATATAAAAAATGTTGATAGCGGGCAGGTGGCCACTGATTAGTTTTAGGTTTTGCTATTAATTTATGGCATCCGTACAGTAATAGTTATTTTATAATATTTGTTGGTAATTGATTTTAGAATTAGTTTGTTTGGTTCAGTTTCTACAACTGAAAGTATTTGTTTGGTTCAGTTTCTATAACTAGAGGCATTAGGTGTAATTATTACTTTTTATTTCTACTCCTCTGCCCCTTTTAAAAAGGCTTTTCCTGTTCCTTCATCTTCCGACTCTCTGTTCCTCCTTGTCTCTCTCTAGCTCTATCTGTCAGCATCTTTTGTCTTTCTCGCTCTATTCACCGTCTCTTCCAAGGTTTTGACGCCAATGAAACTTGCCCACCTTCTTCTTCTGTGTTCTGTTTGTCACTGAAGGTTCGCAATTTTCTTTTGGGTTCCTTTTTTTTTTTTGTTTTTGGTTTTTTTTGTTTTGATGCTTTGAATTAAGGAGGAATTTGCCAAAATGACTTAACAATAAAGTGAAATTAGTAAAATGACTTTTCATTTTATTTTTTATTTTTTTTATTCTAAAAAATACTGATTGTGTAAATAATTTTTTTTAATTAATAAAATTAATTAAAATCAAAGTTTTGAATAAAAGAAGATGGGCATCGAACTCCTTCCTGCACTTCTTCTTCTTCCTGCAGCTCTTCTTCTTCTTCTTCATCGTTCCTTCTTCTTCTTCTTCTTCTTCGTTCCTTCTTCTTCTTCATCGTTCCCTCCCCCCAAAAGAGTCTCCCCAAATCCGCCGCCTCCACCTCCGGCGCCGCCGCCACCTTAAACAATGCCGTCGAAGATCCCGAGACCGCGCCACAAGCTCACTGACCACGCCTTCTTCTTCCTCTTCTTCCCCTCCGACCAGCAGAAGCTCCGCCGCCTTCTCCACCACGCCTCTCTTCTTCTTCTTCTCTTCACCAATCTGGTTTTATAATGCTACCTTCCACAGAGGGCTTTACTAGTCAAAGTAATAATGGAATGTTTGATTGGAACTAAACTTGATTAATTTTCTGCTAATAATTTTGTTTGCTTTCTCTAATTTATTGTGTGTTTTGCTAGTCCAGTATAATATGTTCGTAATTCCTACTCTGCTTTTCTTGAATTGAAGTGAGATTCTTACACCAATTTCTCATCTTTTATATGTCCTTCGTTGTAAACATTGACGTTAAATTTTTTTCCTTAAAGGAGAAACGTAAATTTCCATATGAGAGTCTTTGTCCATGCATGATTTGTGTGGAAAACATTGGAACGACAAAAAAAAAAAAAAAAAAAGGAACGAACGCTAAAATTTCATGAACGACCATATGGTCGTTCCTTATTTTTGTCCCTTAAGCGAAAATCAAAAATAACCGTACCATCACCTTATGTCATGTATTATTTGCCTTAAAACACTTGGAACGACCACAAAAGTTAAGGAGAGACCGTTAAAATTCAATGAACGACCGTACTTTCAAAGCGTGAGTTTTTTTATTTTTTTTCCCTTAAGCGAAAAGCAAAAATAACCGTACCATCACCTTATATCATGTATTATTTGCCTCAAAACACTTGGAACGACCACGAAAGTTAAGGAGCGACCAATAAAATTTCTGGGACGACCATACGGTCGTTCATTCCAAAGCGTGACTTTTTTAATTTTTTTTTTCCCTTAAGCGAAAAGCAAAAAAACCGCACCATCACCTTATGTCATATATTATTTGCCTCAAAACACTTTGAACAACGAAGAATTTGTCAAAATGACTTAACAACAAAGTCAAATTAGCAAAATGACTTTTCCTTTTATTTTTTATTTTTTTTAATCAAAAGCAATACTGATTGTGTATTTAAATTTTTTTTAAATTAATAAAATTATTTAACCTTAAGGGCATGTTTGGTTGGATGGTTCAAACCATCCAACTTAAACTTTTTTTTGTCTTTTTCCCAAAAAGTTTTTTGTCTATTCTGAAAATTCAAAAATATTTACTATTGAAACTTAAAATTTGCAACTCAAACTAACGAACCAAACGAAGTCTAAAAGTTTTGAATAAAATTCTTCCTTCAGAAGCCAAAATAACTCAACTTACTTCAATTTTTTTCTTATAACGAAAGGCACAAATAACCATATCATCACCTTACTTCATGTATAATTTGCCTAAAAACCTTCGAAACGACCAGGAACGACCACGGAACGACCACTAAAATTTACGGAAAGACCATACGGTCGTTCTTTCGAAACCGTGACTTTTTTATTTTTCTTCCCTCAAGCGAAAAGCAAAACTAACCTTCCTATCACCTTATCTCATGTATTATTTGCCTCAAAACATCCGGAACAACCACAAAATTTCCAGAACGACCACTAAAATTTACAGAACGACCATACGGTCGTTCCTTCGAAACCGTGACTTTTTTTTTTATTTTTTTTCCCTTAAGCGAAAAGTAAAACTAACATTCTTATCACCTTATGTCATGTATTATTTGTCTCAAAACATCCGGAAACGACCACTAAAATTTCCGGAACGCCCGCTCGGTCGTTCCTTGTAAACATTGACTTTTTTTTTAATTTTTTCGATAAACGAAAAAATTAAAAAACTATGCCAATCACTTTTGTCATGTACGATTTGCCTCCAAACCCACGGAACGACCAGGAACGACCACGGAACGACCACTAAAAATTGCGGAACGACCGATCGGTCGTTCCTTGTAAACATTGACTTTTTTTAAAAATTATTTTTTCGTTAAACGAATAAATTAAAAAAACTATGCCAATCACTTTTGTCATGTACGATTTGCCTAAAAACCTTCGGAACGACCAGGAACAACCATGGAATGACCGCTAAAAATTACGGAACGACCGCTCGGTCGTTCCTTGTAAACATTGACTTTTTTTTAAATTTTTTTTCCGTTAAACAAAAAAATTAAAAAAACTATGCCGATGACTTTTGTCATGTACGATTTGCCTAAAAACCTTCGGAACGACCATGGAGCGACCACTGAAAAGGGCGGAACGACCACTAAAAAGTCTTGTAAATGTTGACTTTTTTTTAATTTTTTCCCGTTAAACGAAAAAATTAAAAAAACTATGCCAACGACAAAAGTCATGTATGATTTGCCTCCAAACCTTCGGAACGACCACGGAACGACCACTGAAAAGGGCGGAACGACCACTAAAAATGACTTGTAAATGTTGACTTTTTTTTAATTTTTTCCCGTTAAACGAAAAAATTAAAAAACTATGCCAACGACAAAAGTCATGTATGATTTGCCTCCAAACCTTCGGAACGACCACTGAAAAGTGCGGAACGACCACTAAAAATGACTTGTAAATGTTGACTTTTTTTTTAATTTTTTCCCGTTAAACGAAAAAATTAAAAAAACTATGCCAATGACAAAAGTCATGTATGATTTGCCTCCAAACCTTCGAAACGACCAGGAACGACCACGGAATGACCACTGAAAAGTGCGGAACGATCACAAGGAATGACTTGTAAAGGTTGACTTTTTTTTAAAATTTTTTTTCCGTGGAGCAAAAACACCAAAAAACTATGCCAATGAGTTTTGTCATGTATGATTTGCCTCTAAGCCTTCGGAACGACCAGGAACGACCACGGAAAAGTGCGGAACGACCACACGGAATGACTTGTAAAGGTTGACTTTTTTTTTTTAATTTTTTCCGTGGAGCGAAAACACCAAAAAACTATGCCAATGACTTTTATCATGTATTATTTGCCTCTAAACCTTTGGAACGACCACAAAACAACCACTAAAAAGTGCGGAACGACCACACGGTCGTTCCTTCCAAACCGTGGGTTTTTTTTTTTTTTTTTTCCCTATAACAAAAGGCAAAAACAACCATATACAATCTTTGTTCATGTATGATTTGCCTAGAAAAGAATTTTTTTTTTCCAACAATCAAATTTATATTACAGTCGACGACACACTTAATGAATATAATTTGCCTAAAAAAATTACATGTACATGGTTAGTGATGCCAATGATATTTTTTAATTTTTTCCTTAAGTGATATGAAAATTAAAACCATATCATCACCTTGCTTCATGTATAATTTACCTCATAACACATGGAACGACCACAAAAAGTTAACATTTACAAGGAACGACCGTGTGGTCATTCCGCACTTTTCAGTGGACGTTCCGTTGTCAGTTCCTGGTCGTTTCGAAGGTTTAGAGGCAAATAATACATGACAAAAGTCATTGGCATAGTTATTTGGTGTTTTCGCTCCACGAAAAAAATTTAAAAAAAAGTCGACCTTTACAAGTCATTCCGTGTGGTCGTTCCGCACTTTTCAGTGGTCGTTCCGAAGGTTTAGAGGCAAATAATACATGACAAAACTCATTGGCATAGTTTTTTGGTGTTTTCGCTCCACGGAATTTTTTTTAAAAAAAGTCAACCTTTACAAGTCATTCTGTGTGGTCGTTCCGCACTTTTCAGTGGTCGTTCCAAAGGTTTTGAGGCAAATCATACATAACAAAACTCATTGGCATAGTTTTTTGGTGTTTTCGCTCCACGGAAAAAATTAAAAAAAAAAGTCAACCTTTACAAGTCATTCCGTGTGGTTGTTCTGTACTTTTCAGTGGTTGTTCTATGGTCGTTCCTGGTCGTTCTGAAGGTTGGGAGACAAATCATACATGACTTTTGTCGTTGACAACTTTATTTTAATTTTTTCGTTTAACGGGAAAAAATTAAAATAAAAGTCAACATTTACAAGTTATTCCGTGTGGTCGTTCCGCACTTTTCAGTGGTCGTTCCGAAGGTTTAGAGGCAAATCATACATGACTTTTGTCATTGGCATAGTTTTTTGGTGTTTTCACTCCACGGAAAAAATTTAAAAAAAAAAGTCAACCTTTACAAGTCATTCCGTGTGGTCGTTCCGAACTTTTCAGTGGTCGTTCCGAAGGTTTGGAGGCAAATTATTCATGAAAAAAGTCATTGGCATAGTTTTTTGGTGTTTTGCAAAATGACTTTGGTCGTTCACTTTGTTTTTTTGTTTTTTTTTTTTCCATATATTAATATCTTTTATTTTTACATTATTTTTAAAAACAAAAGTCATTTTGCTAATTAAACTTTTTTAAAGGTTATTTTGCAAAATAAACAAAGTGAAATGGTTATTTTACTAAAGGACTCTTGAACAACCACAAAAGTTAAGAAGCGACCACTAAAATTTCCGGAACGACCACAAGGTCGTTCCTTCCAAAGCGTGATTTTTCTTAATTTTTTTCCCTTAATCGAAAAGTAAAAACCGTATGGTCGTTCCGGAAAATTGAGTGGTCGTTCCTAAACTTTTGTGGTCGTTCCATGGGTTTTGAGGCCAATAATACATGACATTAGGTGATGGTATGATTATTTTTGCTTTTCAGGGGAAAAAAAAAAAAAAGTCTATGTTTCGACGGAACGACGGTCGTGCCGTAAAATTCGGTGGTCGTTCCTAAACTTTTGTGGTCGTTCCGTGAGTTTTGAGGCCAATAATACATGACATGAGGTGATGGAATGATTTTTTTTTGCTTTTCGCTTAAGTTAAAAAATTAAAAAAAGTCTATGTTGGGATTTTACGACCATAAGGTCGTTTCGTAAAATTGAGTGGTCGTTCCGTAACTTTTGTGGTTGTTCCGTGAGTTTTGAGGCCAATACTACATGACATGAGGTGTTGGTATGGTTATTTTTACTTTTCGCTTAAGTGAAAAAAATAAAAAAAAAAGGTCTATGTTTGGACGGAACGACCACACGGTCGTTCCGTAAAATTCCGTGGTCGTTCCGGAACTTTTGTGGTCGTTCCATGGGTTTTAAGTCCAATAATACATGTAGTGAGGGAGTGGTATGGTTTTTTTTTTTTTTTTTTTCATTTTTGGAACGAAAAAAAAAAATTAACTCTATGTTTGGACAGAACGACCAAACGGTCGTTCCGTAAAATTCCGTGGTCGTTCCAGAACTTTTGTGGTCGTTTCGTGGGTTTTAAGTCCAATAATACATGTAGTGAGGGGATGGTATAGTTTTTTTTCATTTTCGGAAAAAAAAAATTAACTCTATGTTTGGATCGTTCCGTAAAATTCCGTGGTCTTTCCGGAACTTTTGTGGTCGTTCCATGGGTTTTAAGTCCAATAATACATGTAGTGAGGGAATGGTATAGTTTTTTTTCATTTTCGGAAAAAAAAAAAAAATTAACTCTATGTTTGGACGGAACGACCACACGGTCGTTCCGTAAAATTCCGTGGTCGTTCCGGAACTTTTGTGGTCGTTCCGGGGTTTTAAGTCCAATAATACATGTAGTGAGGGGATGGTATGATTTTTTTTGGGTTTCGTTTAAGGGAAAAAATAAAAAAAGTCAATAACTCACTAACCTTGGACATATTGTTTTATGAATGAAATTCATTAAGTGTGTGTGTGAGTCTTATTAATTTTGTTTTTGGGATGACTTTTTTTTTTTTTTTTTTTTTATAATTTTTTCCGTGTAACGAAATGCAAAAATAACCATATGCGATATTTGTTTATGTATGATTTGCCTCAACAACCACTTGTTCGTTGCTTTCAAATAGTCCATTTTTTTGCTCTTTAAAAAAACTAATAAATGAAATATCAAACATTTAACATTCATAAAAAAAAAAATAAAAATAAAAAATTAAAAAAAAAAAACAAAACACAAAACACAAAATTAATGACTTTCTCAAACATACTTAATGAATTTCACAAATTACTAGCAGACCTCGAGAAATAATGCAAGACATGCAGGCTGAATTTGGAGTGTCTTTCAATTATCTTAGAACATGGCGAGGGAAGGAAGCTGCACCAACCAGCCTGAGGGGCGATGATGCAAAGTCATACAAAGGTAGTTTCCCTTATCTGGTTATATGTTCATGACTGGCATTATAACATATATATTTACGACATGGTAATGATTATTTAATAATTACAATTCTGCCCGTGTGGGCTGAAATGGTTAAGAGGAAAAATCCTGCATCCGACATTCACATTGAGACAGACTCAGAAAATTGTTTAAAATACTTTTACATGGGCTTATCTGCATCCGACATTCACATTGAGACAGCCTTATTGTCGTCCAATAATTGTGGTTGATGGATCAGCACTAAAGGCCAAGTTTGGAGGAATGATGCTTGTAGCATGCGGTCACGACGCAAATGTCTCCATATTTCCACTTGCATTTGGTATCGTTCCGTCGGAAAGCAATGAATCATGGAAATGGTTCTTTGAGAAGCTAAGGGATTTAATCGGCACGCGAGAGTCTCTTGCTATTGTGGCTGATAAGTATAAGGGTATTGAATATGCAGCCAACCTCGTGTATCCAGATGCTGCCTTCCGGATATGCGTCCAACACTTGGCTGCAAACTTGAAGACTAGGTACAAAGATTTAAAAGGCCATTTGAAGACCTATTTTAACGGTTCATCGAGGTCGTATCGTTTAAATGAGCACCATCGTCATATGGAATCCATCCGTGGTCGTAACCCCGACATGCATCGATACCTTGTGCAGGCCGATTCTACAAAGTGGTCACGAGCATACTTCAATGGACGGAGGTATGCAATCATGACAACCAACATTGCAGTGTCATTGAACAGTGTGGATCGAAAAGCCAGGTTAATGCCAGTTGGATTCTTAGTGGAATGGTTGAGAGAACTACTACAAAGATGGTTTGTCGAAAGACGTGAAGAGGCCCTTAAAATAACATCGAAACTAACCCCAATGGCAGAGAAATTGATTCGCACAAACTTCTCATTAGGACTAACAATAACGGTATGTGATAACGACCACATCACGCCGTACGGTATACGCAAATTTTTGTCTTAAAATAAATGAGATCAAATAAACTAATGTCTTAAAATTCCCTTTATTACAGCCGCGGCCAGCTGATCAATTTGAGTACGCCGTCACCAACAATGCTGTGCAAATATGGATTTTCGATATGAGCAAAAAGACCTGTACCTGCAGACGATTTCAGGTTGATCAAATTCATTGCCCTCATGCAATGGCCGTCTGTAACCACCGACGAATTGATCCACACAATTATTACTCTAATTACTACACGAAATATTATCTCTATGCATGCTATGCACATGTAGTCCATCCGATTGGCAGTGCAGAGGGCTGGGATGTTTCTGAAGAAGTCAGATCACAAATTGTGAATCCTCCCAATACAAAGCGTGGGCCCGGAAGGTTACGGGTTCGTAGGATTTTGTCCCAAGGTAAAGAACATGAGGCTACTCGGTGTGGTAGATGTAATGGTTATGGATACAACCGACAAATCTGTACTAACTCAGTACCCTTACAAATACGTCCAACAACAAGGACCCAGACATCGTTCACAACTCCCAGTTCATAAATGTTATGATTTTATCAGTCATTTTACTTTTACTTTTATGTTGTATAACAATTTTAGCACAATTGACATTAAACATTTATGTTCTTTATTCTAAGTACGTGTAATGTGTGTTCATGGAATTAGGTGTCAGCCATAATGTTAATGCTCTAGAAGTATGGAAACTAACATTTTTGGGCATTTTAGAGAAACGATCATAACTGTTATGACCAGGTGGTCATAACAGTTATGACCTCTGTGCCTATAATAAAACAAGGAGAATTTATGATACCTTTTTCTGTATCATAGTGTATTTTATAGTGCACACGAATGATCTAACACGTAGTTAATAATTGGAGTTAACCCAAAAAAAAAATATATATATATATATATATATAAACTAACATTTTTGGGTATTTTAGAGTAACGGTCATAACTGTTATGACCTCTATGCCTATAGTGAAACAAGGAGAATTTATGATACATTTTTCTGGATTATAGTGTATTTTATAGTGCACATGAATGATCTAACACGCAGTTAATAATTGGAGTTACACACAAAAAAATATATAGAAAAAATGCACATTTTTTGGCATTTTAGTTTAAAGGTAATTTCTGTTATTACCATATGGTCATAATAATTACAATCTCTGTGCCTATAGTGAAATAATGAGAATTTATGATACCTTTTTCTGGATCATAGTGTATTTTATAGTGCACACGAATGATCTAACACACTAGTTAATAATTGGAGTTAACACAAAAAAATATATAAAAACTAGCATTTTTGGGCATTTTAGAGTAACAATCATAACTGTTATGACCAGGTGGTCATAACAGTTATGACCTCTGTGCCTATAGTGAAATAAGGACAATTTATGATACATTTTTCTGGATTATAGTGTATTTTATAGTGCACACGAATGATCTAACACGCAGTTAATAATTGGAGTTAACACACAAAAAAATATATAGAAAAAATACACATTTTTGGGCATTTTAGTTTAAAGGTAATTCCTGTTATTACCATCTGGTCATAACAATTATGACATTTGTGCCTATAGTGAAACAAGGAGAATTTATGATACTTTTTTCTGGATCATAGTGTATTTTATAGTGCACACGAATGATCTAACACACAGTTAATAATTGGAGTTAACACAAAAAAATATATATTGAAAAAATGCACATTTTTTGACATTTTAGTTTAAAGGTAATTTCTATTATTACCATCTGGTCATAACAATTATGACCTATGTACCTATAATGAAACAAGGAGAATTTATGATACCTTTTTCTGGATCATAGTGTATTTAATAATGCACACGAATGATCTAACACGTAGTTAATAATTGGAGTTAACACAAAAATATATATATATATATATATATATATAAACTAACATTTTTTAGTATTTTACAGTAAACGTCATAACTGTTATGACTAGGTGGTCATAACAGTTATGACATCTGTGCCTATAGTGAAACAAGGCGAATTTATGATACCTTTTTCTGTATCATAGTGTATTTTATAGTGCACACGAATGATCTAACACGCAGTTAATAATTGGAGTTAACACAAAAAAAATTATAGAATAAACTAACATTTTTGGGCATTTTACAATAACGGTCATAACTGTTATGACCAGGTGGTCATAACAGTTATGACCTCTGTGCCTATAGTTAAACAAGGAGAATTTATGATACATTTTTCTGAATTATAGTGTATTTTATAGTGCACAAGAATGATCTAACACGCATGTTAATAGTTGGAGTTACACACAAAAAAATATATAGAAAAAATGCACATTTTTGGGCATTTTAGTGTAAAGGTAATTCCTGTTATTACCATATGGTCATAATAATTATGATCTCTGTGCCTATAGTGAAATAATGAGAATTTATGATACCTTTTTCTGGATCATAGTGTATTTTATAGTGCACACGAATGATCTAACACGCTAGTTAATAATTGGAGTTAACACAAAAAAAAATATATATAAAAACTAGCATTTTTGGGCATTTTAGAGTAACAATCATAACTGTTCTGACTAGATGGTCATAACTGTGATGCCCTAAAAATTCATAAGCTTAATTCATGAATTATTATTATGATCTCTTCATTAATATGTTTCTAATAATTGTTTTGATGAATATCAAATTTTAAGATCATGAACGACATATGAATTTATGCGATGTGTCGTATTAGGGGGATAACGATAATTTTTGGGAAAGACCCCGATTTTTATTGATAGGTCAATTTAGTGATCTTAGAATTTATTTTGATCATTCTAATAGTTAAGTTTTGGAGATGCGATTAAGAATTGATGTGTCACATAGGTAGAAGATGAATTATTAGTATTTACTCTTAGGAAATCAAAAGGTGGAAAATTGATCAAACATTGTGCTTTATTTGAAATCAATGGTGTGGATTTGGTGCTAGAGAATCCTAGGCAAATCAATGGCTAAACTTTGAGTGAGGATTGACCAATGAGAATTTAGGGTGAGGATAGGTGTGATGGAAGATCCAATGGATGTGAATGAAGATGATAACTTGGATCAAGGGTGGGAAATTGAAAGAGAGAAAAACAAAACAAAATTTGACTAGCAAGGGGGGTGGTCGGTTTTTGAAGTGCAAAGCCAAGGGAAATGTGAACAAAGGAGAAAAGAAGAAAGTGGTGCATGCATGCAACCACATGTAAGAGTTGGCATGGTTTCTTTTGACAATTTGACCTAAGGAAGAGGCTAGTGATAGTGACCCCTCATCTCAACTTTATTGAACCAAGTTTTACCCCAAAAACTCTCCCAATTTGCCGACCATTCAAGGGCTGTTTCAGCCAAGAATTTTTCAAATTTCCTCCCCCAAAAGACAGCTCTCTCAAGGCCAAAGTTGGCTAAGCACAAACCCCTAACACTCCATTTTCTTTCTCACACAAGTTAAGCTCTCAAACCCTAACTCTCTAACCACCACCAAGCTCTAAACAAACCAAGAACCACCAACACTATTCTCCATCTCCAACACCCCTCAAGCACTCTCCTTCATCCATTTTTGAGTTCTAAGAAACCCCGTTCCGAAGATCGAAGAAGTGAGAGACGGAGTTAGAGGACGTTTCACTAAAGGTAACCTATTGGTATTCTTCGTGTTTTAGTCTTTTTGGGAGAACTAAAGTATGATTTTTAGTCATAATCTTAATATTAGACTTCTTCTTACCTAGGAAAAGTTTTGAGAAGAACGCGTGAGGTTCGAGATCTCAAAGGATCCCCGGAGCATTTCGGTAAGATTTACGAACCTTGTTGAAGTTCGTAGTTGTTGTGGTCATATAGTATGCATTAGAAACTTTAGTATGAAAAATAAACTATATATTAAGATTCTCCAGAGGATAAGCTTCATTTTAGGCTTTGGAATCACTTGATTTGCTTTTATATGTAAAAAGTTATGTGCCTTTGAAGTTGTGACACAAAAATAATGAGAAAATGAACCTCCGAGCCACAGCATAGCCACGGGTTTACTGTACTCCGAACCTTTTAGACTCATGATTTTGGATTATAAGTTAGAGAACTGAAAAATATATTCTTTTATCTTTCCAACAAGGTATCATACGCCTTGAACGGATAAGTGTGCAATTTTTGGTGGATTTTACAAGTTTGGACCATGAACCGAAAATCCTGGCTGGAACCCTGTGCTAGCCACGGGTTTTGTAATTTTTGAGTTAGTAAATCTTAACGTTTTATAAAACTGTTCTTACCATACAAAATAGACATTATAATATTTCCAATGACATATCTTTTGCCTTATTTGGACTTGTAAGCAAATTGTTATGATTTTTCTAAACTTACCAATGAATCTGGACTTATTGTGCAAATGTGAGACCAGCAGTGACAAAACCTAAGTTTATGATGTGAAATACTCAAGCACTAAAGGAAATAACTTTATCACTGTAAAGTAGACATCTTAAGCTTCAAATCGAGATATTATACGTTTAAAACGGATATGTACATAAATTTTAATAAATCTCTTAAGATTGTAGTATAATCTAAGAATCTAAGATTTTACCATAAGACACTTAGAAAAACGTCCACATTAATATTTGAAATACTTGAAATCTTGGAAAACAAGTTATAAAGACAGAAAATAGATATTTCAAGCTTTCCAATAAGTTATCAAGTGTCGAAAACGGAATTATACTCAAATCTAAATAAATCTTACAAGTTAAAATCCTACACCGATAAAACGATTAAACATTAAAATGTAACACAAGAGTAAGTCTTGACATATGAACATATTTAGTTATGAAATGAATTGATTTTAAGTATATGATCAAATAATGTGAAAACCCTAACTTTATAAAATTAAATCATAAGTTTTGAATGGGCCAAGATAAAGTATACTAGAAGGTTACTATACATATACCAAGATATTACTTTAGCCCAATTAAATGAACATAACCAAGGGGATTGGACTAGCCCAATAAATCTAAGAGAGGTATACCCTTAGGTGACCCATCATCACCTTGATGGATTAATTAATTAATAAATTAATTAATACATAACCTAATGTAATTAATAAAGTAATTAATTAATTAACTGATTAATAATTAATTAATTAATTATAAGGGTTAGTATATAATAATCAAGATTATTATGTTGAATAACTATATAATTATAATATATGATTAATTAGAGATTAATTAATCATTAATTATTAATAATTGATTTAATCATCAAAATAATTATGGATAATTAACTAGAGATTAACCAAACATCAATTATTGAATAATCAAAATTTTCAATTATTAATATTAGAATTAATGATTAATAACTATTATATAAGAATGAATATTTAAGTAACGTAATTAAATTATTAACAAGATAATTCTAATAAGTCAATTAAAATTATATAATTTAATTATAATTTCTCAATTAGATAAAGTAATAATTAATTAATTAATTAATTAAAATATTGATTAATTAATTAATTAAAATGATTAATTAAATTAAATTAATTGAATAATAATTAATCGAAATTTATTTAACACTTAATAATTAATAAGGATTAATTGTTAAGGTTAATTATAATGTAAGTAAATTAAGTTCACTATAGGTTACAAAAATAAAGAAAAATAATAAAGTAATATTCCTATAACTCTATCTAATAATGATATATTGTTAATCAGGACAATTTCTCAAATCTGCATAGTAGGAGAGACAACTCCAGAAGTTTAAGCATATAAGACAAGTAAGTACAAACCTCACCTACAGCATGAAATAAAATGTTTTTGTTGTTGGTGTTCTATGTTCTTTATGATTTACCTCGATGAAGTGATGAGCCTATGAGTTATAAGTACTGTATTAATTAAGCATTTAACATGCATAAATTTTCATGCATTGATATGATTGATCTGCCTCATAAGTACGTATGCAATAATGATAGATGCATAGTGACATATAAATCCATATATTGTCACAGATAATAAGAATGAGGCTAACGAAAGATAGGATTAAGTGTCGTACCAACCTCCAACTAGTGAGAGGATATGATAAGAACGAAAGTTATAAGTTTTGACCTTGGAGGTTGTTGGAGGGTCGCTCCCCTAACTCCCCATTGGTTGCGCGCATATGGGTACGACATAGGGGCCCTTAACTAGACAAGACATGTAAATAATAAAGCATAATTGAACACATATAGTTCACATGCATTCTTAAACGTTCATAATGCTACATATGATGATATGATTTTATGAAAATGATTTGTGAGATATTGTTTGTACTTGCTGAGCGAAAGCTCATCAGTGTATGTTCATGCTGTAGGTAACGTGGGTAAGCAGCCCATTCCTTAGACGTCTTATGGACTGGCGAAGCTGTGCGGAGGCGATGAAGGGCGGGAGTGGGATACCACCACGAGTTAAATTTCGCATTTAGATTTCGTAATCTATTTTATATCGACTATATTTATAATTATGTTTTAATGTTTTGGTACAATTAATCTGATATGAGTATTTTACAAGAAAAGACTTTAGACTCTCTCGTTACAAATTATATGAAGTTTTAACTTTTTAAAATATCATCTAGTTACGGTTTTATTTGGGTAATTAGTTGCTAGAGGATTTCAATTTTCTCAGTTAAAAATTTTTAGTGACTCTATCTTTTGCAGCATGAATAAAAAAAAAATTTACTTTTTGGAACCAAACATAAATGAGTGTTAAGAGTAAATTAAATAAGAATAAGTAAGTTAGTTAACGGTCTGAAAAGTCGGGTCGTTACAGTTGGTATCAGAGCCGGTATCCTGCCATCCTACCTTACGTCGTTTCCACATCAGTTTCATGCCTGTCCAAGTAAGTTAGAATTTTATTTTAGTTTATTATTTGTAGTTATTATTGACCTAAATTTTAAAACTAGGCATCACTACATTATCATCATGCCACCATTTAGAGGATCATCATCCGAAGACACACTCCTTAGTGAGCTCGGTGTCAAAATAACGGCTGCATTTCGGAGAGCCAGACCAGATCACTACAATGGAGAAACTCATCCAGGAGATTGGCTACATCACATCGAGTCCTTATGCAGCTCGTGTGGCATAACACGAGGGGCGTGGTCGAGACTAGCAGTGATCCAACTGAGGGGTGCTGCTAGGCATTGGTGGGAGTCTATTGGACAAGACCTGAACCTCATACATTGGAGAGATTTCCGTCGCAACATCATGGAGTACTTTGTAGGTCCTTTCCTTTACCGAGAGAGGAGAGCTGAATTGACATACACACAAGGACGTCGTTTCTTCACTCGGGCGGCAGCATGGGCACCTATTCATGGTGAGAGCATGCAGGAGTACAAACGTCGATTCGAGGATGATTTCCTAGTTGAGTGCCCTTGCGAACTGCGCCAAGAGCATGCATGTGAGCTGTTTTGGAAGGGAGTCCCCCACGAGATACGAGCACTTGTTTACTTTCCCCGACCATATCCGGATTATGATCACTTATGTTCAGAGGTCATTTATGCTGAGATGCACCTGAAAGCAGATAGAGTAAATACTCCTCCAACAAGGGAATTAGAGAACGTGGAGGACGCTAGCAGCCATGTTGAGGCGTCAGCCCCGCACCAACCAGAAGCCGTGGGAGACGATGATGCCCATATTGGCTCAGAAGAGGAGGACCCCACCGAGGTTTTCTCTGAAGGGGAAGATGACGAGACTGATGGTCCATGAGTGTTAGTAGGAGATCGAGTGTAGTAGTTACTATCAAATAGTTGTTATTTGTCGTGGATGTTTTATCTATTATCTATTTTATTGTGTTTGGTAACTCCTGTGTTATTTTTATGATTTATGTATTCTCTATGACTAATTATGACCAGTATGGTTGATCATTATGTGAACTTATGATTATGTGATGTTATGACATGATGCGTTTAAGATGTGATATGCCATGAATTATGAGTCGTACCTTAATTATTATATTTAAATAAAACTCATATCATAAGACTATGATTAAGTTAAAATATCTGTGTGTGAGATATTAAACAAGCATGGTTCTTTTAGGTTGAACATTAGAGTTATACATAAAGTCATGGTACGTCCTCGAGCGGCAGCAGCAAGACAACCACAAGAAGTGAACCTAGCTGAAATGGTAGTTAACCTACAGCGCAGATTAGAGGACCAAGAGCGCGAAATGCAGAATCTCCGCGAGCAGCTTGCTCAACAGAATCAAGAAATACCCCCTCCACCAGCTGCCCCAGCTCAACCTGCAGCACCAGCTGCGCCTGCGGCACAAGCCGGCCAACCTGTGATTCGACAAGAACCGTTGTACGAGAGGTTCCGACGTATGAAACCACCAGAATTTGAGGGATCCACCAATCCTTTGGAGGCTGAGGAATGGTTAACCTCCCTCCAAATAGTTTTGAACTTTATGAACCTCACCGATCAAGAAAAAGTGTTTTGTGCTTCCTATGTCATGAAGAAGGATGCTCGTTATTGGTGGGAAACTGTACAAATGAGGAGAAATGTACTTGAGATGACATGGAATGATTTCATTCAAGAATTCAACGACAAATTCTACAATCGGATGGCTATGAAAGCACAGCAGAATGAATTCAACAACATCAAGCAAGGCACTATGTCCGTAACTGAGGCTGTTCGCAAGTTCGACCAACTGGCGCGACTTTGCCCCCACCTTGTGCCAACTGAGGATGAAAGAGTTAGGCGGATGTTGGATATGTTTCGTCCTGAGATAGCAGTAGTGATCGATAGTGGCGAGAAACCACCTACGACTGTTGCTGAATGTGTCGAAAGGGCACTACGCGCTGAGTATCGTCTTGCTCAAGCTAAACAAGAGAGGGCTAAGTTCTTTGAAGAGAAGAAGAAAGAGAAGTCACAATCAAAGCAGAACCAAGGAAATCAACTAAACAACCAGGGAAACAGATCCAATCCGATTGACAATCACTTTAATCAGAACCACAACAAGCGAAAGGGGAATTTCAATGGAAATAAGAACCAGAAGAGCCATCCTCAGAAGAAGAATGTCACTGTTTTCCCTACCTGCACCAAATGTGGGAAGAAGCATCCGGGAGAATGCAAACTTGGCTCAAATACTTGTTACTTATGTGACAAGGAGGGTCACTATGCCAAGAATTGTTATTCTAACAAGCAGAATCAGACTGGGCAGAACCAGCTAAAGCCACAAGGGACTCAACTCCACAACATGCAAGCCAAGATTGAGGGTCCACAAATTTACCAAGGACGTTTGGAAGCCCCGCCAGGACCGAACGCTCACATTTTCGCCTACACCAAGAATGATGTCGATGCTGGAACCTCGAATGTAGTGACAGGTCAGCTTTCTGTGGCCAATCAAGATGCTCATATTTTATTTGATTCTGGAGCAACTCATTCCTTTGCATCACATACATTTGCTAGGAAGCTCACTCAATTTAAGGATAGAATCAATCAGACCTTTAGGACGGCCTTGCCTTCAGGACAAACTTTGTTGTCAAGTTATTGGTTACGTCATGTTCCAATAATTATTGCTGGTAGAGAACTGTTCGTTAATCTAGTTATTTTAGAAATGTTTGACTACGACATCATTTTAGGGATGGACTTTCTAGGAAAATACAATGCGAACATCGACTGTCGGGCACGCAATGTGACATTTAAACCTGATGGAGCAGAAGAGTTCGAATTTGTTAGCATTTTTGAGAAACAATCGAGGGTGATGATTTCTGCCATGAGGGCGCGAAAGATGCTACATAGCGGATGCATTGGGTACCTAGCCAATATCATAGATGCGACGAAAGAAGAACGATCCAAACCGGAAGATGTGGCAGTAGTCAGGAATTTTGTCGAGGTCTTCCCAGAAGACTTGCCTGGGCTACCACCTGACCGTGAGATTTCTTTTGAAATCGAATTGATACCTGGCACAGCACCGATATCCAAGGCCCCATACCGCATGGCTCCAGCCGAACTTAAGGAATTGCAGACGCAACTTCAAGAACTTCTGGACAAGGGATTCATACGTCCGAGTTACTCACCTTGGGGTGCACCTGTCTTATTCGTCAAGAAGAAGGATGGTACGTTGAGGATGTGCATCGACTACCGTGAGCTCAACAAGGCGACCATCAAGAATAAGTATCCTCTTCCAAGAATCGATGACCTCTTCGATCAGCTTAAAGGAGCATCAGTCTTCTCTAAGATCGACTTACGCTCCGGTTATCACCAACTGAAGATTAAAGAAGGCGATGTCCCAAAGTCAACATTTCGTACACGTTACGGCCACTATGAGTTTTTAGTCATGCCTTTTGGATTGACGAATGCACCTGCAGCTTTCATGGATTTGATTAATCGTGTATTCAAAGAATATTTGGACAAGTTTATCATTATGTTCATTGATGATATCCTGATCTACTCGAAGACCCAAAAAGAGCATGAAGAACATTTAAGGATCGCTCTCCAAACTCTAAGGAACCACCAGCTCTATGTAAAATTCTCTAAATGTGAATTTTGGCTCGACAAGGTTCAATTTCTTGGACACGTGATCTCCAAGGATGGAGTATCTGTTGACCCATCCAAAATCGAAGTTGTGAGCAAGTGGCCAGCACCGAAGAGTGTGACTGAAGTGCGAAGCTTTTTAGGTTTAGCCGGCTACTACAGGAGATTTGTTGAAGGATTCGCGAAGTTAGCCACACCTCTTACCGCACTTACTCGAAAAGGAAAAAAGTATGAATGGACGGAGAAATGCAAGGAAAATTTTCAAGAATTGAAGAAGAAACTCACTAGTGCTCTTATTCTCACGATTCCATCAGACGAAGAAGAGTTTGATATCTACAGCGATGCATCCAAGATGGGCTTAGGAGCAGTTCTGATGTAAAACGGAAAAGTCGTAGCTTATGCCTCACGGCAATTGAAGGAGCACGAGAAGAATTACCCGACCCATGATTTGGAACTAGCAGCTGTGGTGTTCACCCTTAAGATCTGGCGACACTACCTATACGGCGTTAAATGTCAGATTTTTACGGATCATAAAAGTCTCAAGTACATCTTCACCCAGAAGGAACTCAACATGAGACAACGAAGATGGTTGGAATTAGTTAAGGATTATGATTGTGAGATTCTTTATCATCCCGGAAAGGCCAACAAAGTCGCTGATGCACTGAGTCGAAAGTCGTCTGCTACTCTCATGTCAATTCAAGCACTACCACAACCGCTTCAGGGAGATATTTTCAAGCTTGGAATGGAGCTCATTTCGGGAAAACTTTCCTCATTGACTCTCCAGCCTACAATTATTGGTGAAATCAAGGAAGCTCAATGGCTCGATCCTAGTTTGGTCAGGATAAGGAAAGAAGTCATGGAAGGGAAAGAAACTAATTTTGGCGTGTCAGATGAGGGCATCATTCATTTTAAAGGTAGGTTATGTGTGCCTAACAATGAAGAGCTTCGGAAGCAGATTCTATCAGAAGCCCACGATACTCCATACTCTGTCCATCCTGGAGCGACTAAGATGTATAAAGACTTGAAAGAGCATTTTTGGTGGAACAAGATGAAGAACGATGTGGCTGAATTCGTAAGTAAATGCCTAACTTGTCAGAAAGTTAAGGCAGAGCACAAGCGACCGGCTGGACAATTGCAACCTATTGAAGTTCCAGAGTGGAAATGAGAACAAATCACTATGGATTTTGTGGTCGGATTGCCGAAAACTATTGAAGGTTATGACGCCATCTGGTTAATTGTAGATCGTTTGACTAAATCAGCACGTTTCATAGAAATTAAAGTGACTTATTCCTTGGAGAAGTTGGCGGAATTGTATGTATCTAATGTCGTCAAGCTGCACGGCATCCCCTTATCAATCATTTCAGACCGCGACAGCCGTTTCACCTCCACTTTTTGGAAAAATGTTCAGCGAGCGTTAGGAACTGAGCTCAAGTTTAGCACTGCTTTTCACCCTCAGACGGATGGTCAATCCGAGCGAACCATTCAAACCTTAGAGGATATGCTTCGTGCTTGCGTTATGGACTTCAAAGGTGCATGGAATAAGAAGCTACCGTTGATTGAATTCTCCTACAACAATACTTATCAGGCGACCATCGGGATGGCATCCTATGAAGCACTCTATGGTAGGAAGTGCCGATCACCGGTACACTGGCATGAAACAGGGGAGAAGCAATTGGAAACCACAGATTTTATTATCAAGACCACTGAAGCAGTCAAGAAAATACGACAACGAATGGAAGCAGCTCAATGTCGACAGAAGAGTTATGCAGATAAGCGAAGGAGGCCCCTGGAATTCCAAAAAGGAGACTTTGTTTTCCTAAAGGTAGCACCAATGAAAGGCGTGATGCGATTCGGAAAGAAGGGCAAGTTGAGCTCGAGGTACATAGGACCCTTCGAGATCATAGAACGTGTCGGTAAGGTAGCTTATAGATTAGCATTACCGTCAGAGTTGTCAACAGTGCACAATGTCTTTCATGTCTCAATGCTGAAGAAATATGTCCCGGATCCGTCTCACGTAATAGATCATGAACCAATTCAAGTTCACGAGGACCTCACTTATGAAGAAAAGCCTGTGCAAATTCTGACTCGTGAAGAAAAGACTCTCAGAAACAAGATCATACCTCTTGTCAAGGTGTTATGGCGAAATCACAAGATCGAGGAAGCCACTTGGGAACGTGAAGACGAAATGAGGAAAAATTTTCCGTTTTTGTTCTAATTTTCGAGGACGAAAATTTTGTAAGAAGGGTAGATTGTGATGCCCTAGAAATTCATAAGCTTAATTCATGAATTATTATTATGATCTCTTCATTAATATGCTTCTAATAATTGTTTTGATGAATATCAAATTTCAAGATCATGAACGACATATGAATTTATGCGATGTGTCGTATTAGGGGGATAACGATAATTTTTGGGAAAGACCCCGATTTTTATTGATAGGTCAATTTAGTGATCTTAGAATTTATTTTGATCATACTAATAGTTAAGTTTTGGAGATGTGATTAAGAATTGATGTGTCACATAGGTAGAAGATGAATTATTAGTATTTACTCTTAGGAAATCAAAAGGTGGAAAATTGATCAAACATTGTGCTTTATTTGAAATCAATGGTGTGGATTTGGTGCTAGAGAATCCTAGGCAAATCAATGACTAAACTTTGAGTGAGGATTGACCAATGAGAATTTAGGGTGAGGATAGGTGTGATGGAAGATCCAATGGATGGGAATGAAGATGATAACTTGGATCAAGGGTGGGAAATTGAAAGAGAGAAAAACAAAACAAAATTTGACTAGCAAGGGGGGTGGTCGGTTTTTGAAGTGCAAAGCCAAGGGAAATGTGAACAAAGGAGAAAAGAAGAAAGTGGTGCATGCATGCAACCACATGTAAGAGTTGGCATGGTTTCTTTTGACAATTTGACCTAAGGAAGAGGCTAGTGATAGTGACCCCTCATCTCAACTTTATTGAACCAAGTTTTACCCCAAAAACTCTCCCAATTTGCCGACCATTCAAGGGCTTTTTCAGCCAAGAATTTTTCAAATTTCCTCCCCCAAAAGACAGCTCTCTCAAGGCCAAAGTTGGCTAAGCACAAACCCCTAACACTCCATTTTCTTTCTCACACAAGTTAAGCTCTCAAACCCTAACTCTCTAACCACCACCAAGCTCTAAACAAACCAAGAACCACCAACACTATTCTCCATCTCCAACACCCCTCAAGCACTCTCCTTCATCCATTTTTGAGTTCTAAGAAACCCCGTTCCGAAGATCGAAGAAGTGAGAGACGGAGTTAGAGGACGTTTCACTAAAGGTAACCTATTGGTATTCTTCGTGTTTTAGTCTTTTTGGGAGAACTAAAGTATGATTTTTAGTCATAATCTTAATATTAGACTTCTTCTTACCTAGGAAAAATTTTGAGAAGAACGCGTGAGGTTCGAGATCTCAAAGGATCCCCGGAGCATTTCGGTAAGATTTACGAACCTTGTTGAAGTTCGTAGTTGTTGTGGTCATATAGTATGCATTAGAAACTTTAGTATGAAAAATAAACTATATATTAAGATTCTCCAGAGGATAAGCTTCATTTTAGGCTTTGGAATCACTTGATTTGCTTTTATATGTAAAAAGTTATGTGCCTTTGAAGTTGTGACACAAAAATAATGAGAAAATGAACCTCCGAGCCACAGCATAGCCACGGGTTTACTGTACTCCGAACCTTTTAGACTCATGATTTTGGATTATAAGTTAGAGAACTGAAAAATATATTCTTTTATCTTTCCAACAAGGTATCATACGCCTTGAACGGATAAGTGTGCAATTTTTGGTGGATTTTACAAGTTTGGACCATGAACCGAAAATCCTGGCTGGAACCCTGTGCTAGCCACGGGTTTTGTAATTTTTGAGTTAGTAAATCTTAACGTTTTATAAAACTGTTCTTACCATACAAAATAGACATTATAATATTTCCAATGACATATCTTTTGCCTTATTTGGACTTGTAAGCAAATTGTTATGATTTTTCTAAACTTACCAATGAATCTGGACTTATTGTGCAAATGTGAGACCAGCAGTGACAAAACCTAAGTTTATGATGTGAAATACTCAAGCACTAAAGGAAATAACTTTATCACTGTAAAGTAGACATCTTAAGCTTCAAATTGAGATATTATACGTTTAAAATGGATATGAACATAAATTTTAATAAATCTCTTAAGATTGTAGTATAATCTAAGAATCTAAGATTTTACCATAAGACACTTAGAAAAACGTCCACATTAATATTTGAAATACTTGAAATCTTGGAAAACAAGTTATAAAGACAGAAAATAGATATTTCAAGCTTTCCAATAAGTTATCAAGTGTCGAAAACGGAATTATACTCAAATCTAAATAAATCTTACAAGTTAAAATCCTACACCGATAAAACGATTAAACATTAAAATGTAACACAAGAGTAAGTCTTGACATATGAACATATTTAGTTATGAAATGAATTGATTTTAAGTATATGATCAAATAATGTGAAAACCCTAACTTTATAAAATTAAATCATAAGTTTTGAATGGGCCAAGATAAAGTATACTAGAAGGTTACTATACATATACCAAGATATTACTTTAGCCCAATTAAATGAACATAACCAAGGGATTGGACTAGCCCAATAAATCTAAGAGAGGTATACCCTTAGGTGACCCATCATCACCTTGATGGATTAATTAATTAATAAATTAATTAATACATAACCTAATGTAATTAATAAAGTAATTAATTAATTACTGATTAATAATTAATTAATTAATTATAAGGGTTAGTATATAATAATCAAGATTATTATGTTGAATAACTATATAATTATAATATATGATTAATTAGAGATTAATTAATCATTAATTATTAATAATTGATTTAATCATCAAAATAATTATGGATAATTAACTAGAGATTAACCAAACATCAATTATTGAATAATCAAAATTTTCAATTATTAATATTAGAATTAATGATTAATAACTATTATATAAGAATGAATATTTAAGTAACGTAATTAAATTATTAACAAGATAATTCTAATAAGTCAATTAAAATTATATAATTTAATTATAATTTCTCAATTAGATAAAGTAATAATTAATTAATTAATTAATTAAATAAATAATAATTAATTAATTAAAATAAATAAATAATAATTAATTAAAATATTAATTAATTAATTAATTAAAATGATTAATTAAATTAAATTAATTGAATAATAATTAATCGAAATTTATTTAACACTTAATAATTAATAAGGATTAATTGTTAAGGTTAATTATAATGTAAGTAAATTAAGTTCACTATAGGTTACAAAAATAAAGAAAAATAATAAAGTAATATTCCTATAACTCTATCTAATAATGAGATATTGTTAATCAGGACAATTTCTCAAATCTGCATAGTAGGAGAGACAATTCCAGAAGTTTAAGCATATAAGACAAGTAAGTACAAACCTCACCTACAGCATGAAATAAAATGTTTTTGTTGTTGGTGTTCTATGTTCTTTATGATTTACCTCGATGAAGTGATGAGCCTATGAGTTATAAGTACTGTATTAATTAAGCATTTAACATGCATAAATTTTCATGCATTGATATGATTGATCTGCCTCATAAGTACGTATGCAATAATGATAGATGCATAGTGACATATAAATCCATATATTGTCACAGATAATAAGAATGAGGCTAACGAAAGATAGGATTAAGTGTCGTACCAACCTCCAACTAGTGAGAGGATATGATAAGAACGAAAGTTATAAGTTTTGACCTTGGAGGTTGTTGGAGGGTCGCTCCCCTAACTCCCCATTGGTTGCGCGCATATGGGTACGACATAGGGGCCCTTAACTAGACAAGACATGTAAATAATAAAGCATAATTGAACACATATAGTTCACATGCATTCTTAAACGTTCATAATGCTACATATGATGATATGATTTTATGAAAATGATTTGTGAGATATTGTTTGTACTTGCTGAGCGAAAGCTCATTAGTGTATGTTCATGTTATAGGTAACGTGGGTAAGCAGCCCATTCCTTAGACGTCTTATGGACTGGCGAAGCTGTGCGGAGGCGATGAAGGGCGGGAGTGGGATACCACCACGAGTTAAATTTCCGCATTTAGATTTCGTAATCTATTTTATATCGACTATATTTATAATTATGTTTTAATGTTTTGGTACAATTAATCTGATATGAGTATTTTACAAGAAAAGACTTTAGACTCTCTCGTTACAAATTATATGAAGTTTTAACTTTTTAAAATATCATCTAGTTACGGTTTTATTTGGGTAATTAGTTGCTAGAGGATTTCAATTTTCTCAGTTAAAAATTTTTAGTGACTCTATCTTTTGCAGCATGAATAAAAAAAAAATTTACTTTTTGGAACCAAACATAAATGAGTGTTAAGAGTAAATTAAATAAGAATAAGTAAGTTAGTTAACGGTCTGAAAAGTCGGGTCGTTACAATAACAGTTATAACCTCTGTGCCTATAGTGAAATAAGGAGAATTTATGATACATTTTTCTGGATTATAGTGTATTTTATAGTGCACACGAATGATTTAACACGCAGTTAATAATTGGAGTTAACACACAAAAAAATATATAGAAAAAATACACATTTTTGGGCATTTTAGTTTAAAGGTAATTCCTGTTATTACCATTTGGTCATAACAATTATGATCTTTGTGCCTATAGTGAAACAAGGAGAATTTATGATACTTTTTTCTGGATCATAGTGTATTTTATAGTGCACACGAATGATCTAACACACAGTTAATAATTGGAGTTAACACAAAAAAATATATATTGAAAAAATGCACATTTTTGGACATTTTAGTTTAAAGGTAATTTCTATTATTACCATCTGGTCATAACAATTATGACCTCTGTGCCTATAATGAAACAAGGAGAATTTATGATACCTTTTTCTGGATCATAGTGTATTTAATATTGCACACGAATGATCTAACACGTAGTTAATAATTGGAGTTAACACAAAATATATATATATATATATATAAACTAACATTTTTTGGTATTTTAGAGTAAACGTCATAACTGTTATGACTAGGTGGTCATAACAGTTATGACCTCTGTGCCTATAGTGAAACAAGGCGAATTTATGATACCTTTTTCTGTATCATAGTGTATTTTATAGTGCACACGAATGATCTAACATGCAGTTAATAATTGGAGTTAACACAAAAAAAAATTATAGAATAATCTAACATTTTTGGGCATTTTACAATAACGGTCATAACTGTTATGACCAGGTGGTCATAACAGTTATGACCTCTGTGCCTATAGTGAAACAAGGAGAATTTATGATACCTTTTTCTATATCATAGTGTATTTTATAGTGTACACCAATGATCTAACACACAGTTAATAATTGGAGATAACACAAAAAAAAAAATATATATATATATATTATAGAAAAAATGCATATTTTTGGGCATTTTAGTTTAAAGGTAATTCCTGTTATTACCATCTGGTCATAACAATTATGACCTCTGTCAATACAGTTAATCATGTTAACTTTTACAGTTTACAACAATATACCATATACGTAAAAAAATATGGTATATAATGAATAAAAAAAATGGGCCTATTTGCAGTCTGGTAAAGTTAAAAAACAAAATTTTGGTTAGTCAAAATGTTAAAAGTCTATATCCACATCATCATTGCTTTTATAATTTTGTTCAATCTTTCGCTTGGCATGGCACCATAAGTAACATGTTAGCCACTCCTTAAAGATTTGCATGCGTCCATGAATTACCCAATAACGGACATCCCTCCCTTCTATCAAGCAATCGACATATTTAATTGTAAACATTCCACAGTCACCCATGTAGCACGAATGTGAAAGAAAAAAAAAAAAAAAACGCATAAGCATCATAGTCAATATTGTCGTATGAAAAATGTTTCAATACTTGTACTAACCCATTGGCTTGTTGAGGGATATCTTTCATTATGGTGATCAGTATTGGGTAAATTCTCGGAGGCTCTCTTAGTTTGAACTCGAACAAACTGAGTCTTTCAGCCAGCACTGGAATGAACTTTGACATACATTTCACTCCTTCTCGGACCTTAAAATTGTGAGGGCCTTCATGCTGAAGAGAGTCGTACACCTCAATGGTCCAGTTTGTTAGATTCAGCTTTATTAATGCCCAATGTTTAAGATCAGCCAAGTGTATTGGTATTAGCTAAGTGTTCATATCAAACCATGACGACCCACTCTGGACACGCACGCCAAGCATGATCCTGAATATAGAGTCACAGGAGCCCCAATCGAACTTATCTGGTGCTTTCTGGTAGACACCCCACAATGCATGAACCTTTGCACTAAAAAACGTATCTACCGTTGTCACCTTCCGTTGTTCCAATTTGGGGAACTGCCTGATCTTCTTCCTCAAGTAGTAAAAAGCAACGTCAATGTACTGCATAAACAAAACAAAAGCAAATGTATTGTAAAAAAATGACAGTTCATCAAACTATGTACCTTCTTGACGTTAGGATTTACAAAAATTATAGAACATGGATCATAAAAAATGCAAGAACGGTACTTACTTCATCCCATAGCCAAACAGGGGAGGTACTAATTCATAATACCAACTTTTTTTATCCACCGCCATGAATCCGAGGTCATGGGGTTTGTTCAATGTCTCATTCTTGGAATTGTATCGGGGAAGCCGTGGACTAAACATTAAAAAATTTTAATTGGTGATGACATTATTAATATATTATAATTTTTAAATCGAACGGATAATTTTTCGTTATAAACAAATTACCCTGGAGGAGTCCTCTTCAATAATCCTTTCTTGATCCACTCCCTGAACTCCTCTAGCGTCTCTTGTGGAGGTTCATCTACGAGACCCGGTGGGATGGCATAAATAAGCTTACTCGGAGCCTTCGACGGGGAGCCAACATCAGTCAGAGGTCCGGATGGCCATTAGCCAAGCCTTGATAGTCTGGCCCTCTTCTTCTTAGGGATCTATAAATGACATCTATGAAACGAGTTAAAATTAAGGATGACACTTGTGAATATGTTTGTCAGTTACAGATATTCGTAACAACCACGTCACCGATGCTATACTCGTTGGTTGGCTCTTCAAGCTTTATAACATCCTGTTCTCTGATGATTTCTTTACCATCTTTCTCCTCTTCTGTTTCCTTCTCCGGGTCAGGCATGCTATCCTCCTTTATTCCAACAAATGGATCAGATTTTACCTTCGCTTCTCCCTCAATTCCCTCTGAATGTTCTTTAATATTTTCCTATGTGGTTTTACAACATGTCATAATAAATACAACTTTGTATATGTGGAAGAAAAAAATGATCATCTACATATATGGTAGACTCAATTTTGAAATACATGATTACCTTATTCTTCTCCTCCTCGACATCTTCACGAGAAACAATCACCTTATCGGCAGTAAGGAACTCCATGGCTGCCTGCACACCCATATCCGTAACGGCACCGATGTTAGAGTCGATGAACACATCATCTTGCGAGCCGGTGCCGATGTTAGGAGAGGTAGTCTTCAAGGCATTCAATTCAGTCATGTGAACATTAATATTCTAGCTGCTGCTGACATGGTCCGCCGTGTGTGCCTTTCCCTGTCCCTTCTCAATAATGTTGGCGGACAACATTTTGATAACCCTTCGCAAGAGTTTGTTGGACTTCTTCTGTCCCTTTTTAAGACCCTCTAACTTTTTGTTCATTGAGGCCACCTGTCCTCGGATCTCTTTTTGAAACTCCTGCTACTCGGAGTTTGTATCGGAGCTTGGTCGAGGGACAGAAGTCTTGGGAGGTAATTGAGGCACAACATTAGGGATTCAAATATAGCCGCTCAACCCATGGGTCCTTCAACTCTTTTTCGGTTGACATGATCACAAAACACTTAGGCTGCACACATTTGATTATATATTAATAAAAACAATGAGTAGGGGATACGGTCAATATGTTAATGACTGACATATATGAATATTAATAAGTTATGGTAATTTTAAGTTTTGGTAAATTAATAAAATTACCACCCGCGCACTATTACGATGACCAACAATGGTATTCAGAACTGCAAATGAACGGTCAATGCAGGAATGACCATCCGGTAATTATGAATATGACCAACGACATAGTCACTGTAGAAGGGGTATGGTCATTACAAGAATAACCACCCGGTCATTATATACATATGACCAACACACGTAGTAACTGTAGCATGTGAATGGTCATTACAGGAATGACCACCCGGTCATTACACAGATGACCAAGCCGCGTATTAGTAATACAAAAGATATGGTTATTTTTGTTATGACCACACGGACAGTAATGACTATTATGACTACCCAGACATTATGTAATTGACCGACACTGACATTTTACACAAAGAAAGGTATGGTTAATAGGGTAAGTTAACAACAGTATGATAATGACTACCCGGTCATTATGTTGATGACCAACAATTGTAATTGACACTACATACACAAATATATAGAAGAAAGTATATATTTTTATACCTGATTTTCACCAACCGCGGTAAAAGCAGACATAACATCATCGAATTTGATATTGTCTGCGGTGGTCCACGATAGCATACGCGGAATGGCCTGATCGTACTTGGTGGTGAATTTGGATGCTATCGATGGGAGGGTCTCATATGCCTAAACGAGTAAGGCATGAGGAAAGCCCGCAATACTGTAATACACTTTGTCAGTCTTTTTTAACTGTCTTCTCTTCGAAGACATCCTGTTTTCAACTGTATTACAGAATGCAGTCCGGGTTGCCTCCCATGAGAGCATGCCCCAAGGAAAATCATTGAAATCATCCAAGTTATCGGCCAGGGCAAAAAACTTCGGGTCTATCTTAACAGAGTTTGCATTTGATAAATGAATGCAAAATATCATGTATAGTAGGCTAAGCTTGACAGCGTCGTCGTCGTTGTCAAAGTTTGCATTCGACATCTGCAGCTCCAAATTTTCTCTCGACACACCTCTCAACGTCAAAAAATATCTTCTTATTAATCGGCTTTCGACCACGGGGAAGATGAGTAGACCCTACACATTTCATGCCGGTTATGAGGCAGAACTCGTTGATGGAAAATCTTGTAACCACCCGTCTTACGTAGGCCGTTACCTTACTTATCCTTACATACTAATTTAACATAATTACTTACTCACTTACTTATGCGGAAATAAAGTACATTTTTTTTTAACAACTTAAATCCATACTTTACTACTTACATATCAAACAATATACGTACATACTAAATTAATATATACTTTCAAAATTTTCGTAAAATAAAATAACTTGTAATAATTAAACAATACATATATTTATTTCAAAACACGTAGCAGTCTCCATCCCACGTTTCACAGATAGCCCTGCCAATGCATCACCGCCTTACATCAAGTATTGCCAGTAGGAAGCTTACCTACAGCATAAACGTAAGTTGTGAGCTTTCGCCCAGCAAGTACAACTATTAATCCGCAAAAACATTTCATAAGAAAACCATACATGAACCAATTATGCTTTCTTATGTTAACATAGTTTGGGGCCCCTACTTAACATAAGTGTTTGTACCGTGGCGCACAGTCATGGAGTGGTTGGGGCGGCCAGTCCAGTCCAACTCAAATCATGAACCAAACCTGACCTAGAACAGGTCGGTACAACACAAGAAAACTTATTTAACATCATACTTGAAAATATTTTCTTAAAACAGTTCTTACTTAAAACGTAGTCATCTTCTTACCATATGAATTATTATTAGTGAACATGCTTCATGATGTCACAATAATAAACATACATCATACATACCACATAAATGCATGAACTTAAAAAAAACATGTCAAGTCATAAACAATTTTCTTGCCTATGTTGTAGGCGGAGTTGTACTTACAGTTTACTCTTAGGTCTTGGGTTTTGTTGTTCTGACAGGTTACTTCCAATAGGTTACCTTCCTGTTTTCAAAAATGAAGTAAGATAAGAATCATCCTATCTTACTATAAATTATTTTATTAAATGTTGGTACCCTAACCAACATTTATTAGTGACCTTAGTTATATGTCCCTCCCCTATATGCTTAATGATATCCTTATTGGTTACTAAGTGTAACCCTAGGGCACATGTCCCAATAGTAATCAAATAGTATTCAATTTGATTACCTAATGAATCTTGGGCTTAAGGCCCAATAGTACTTGGTATCCTATTAGGTTACTATTAGTAACCTTAGGTTTAGGCCCAAGTTATATTTAAATTTAAAAAGCCTGTTGGGCTACTAAGGCCCAATAATTAAAGTGGTATCCCTTATGATTACCTTAAATAATCTTGGACCCAAGGCCTAACATACAACATTTGTTTCTAATCAACTTGGCCCAATTAGAAAAAGGTAACCTTTCGGATTAAATTAAGTTACCAATTAGCTTACTTTGCTTAATTATTTCTTTTCTTACAAAACTCAGTTTCATTTACCATTTAAAACTATTTTTAAATTAAACTGTCTAAGTTTTGAGAAAATTACTGAAAGCAGTCAACTTATCAGTGTATGTACAGGAATTTCCTGTGCATGTACTGTTTTGAAATTCTTGAACCATAGCTTACTATTATGATTCAGTTTCACATTGAAATCGGTTTGGATTTTGAAAAGGTTTTCTTCATAAAACTTTTAAATATTGAAAAACCCTACAACTTTCGTGTTTTTCTCAAAACCCAGTTCTGCTTCTAACTTATACTTTTTCCTTGTTGAATCTGCCTGGCCGTGTACATAGGTCTGGGTGGTCCAGGCACGGGTTTTTGTAAAAAAAAGAAGGCCTTTGGAGCCTTATTTTCAAAAACTGTCCATGCGACCCCCTATAATTTTCAATTTCCTACAACTTTTCAGTTTTTATTTTTCTCAAATTCGGCCTCTAAAGCCCTCAAAATACCGTTACCAGATCACTGCCCAGTTTTCACCCGAATTGGCAGTTTTGGTTTCGGTTCGTTCTTACGTACAATTTCGCACACCCTACCTTAAACGGTCACAACCGTGAGCCTATATCAAGCATGCAGCACATAATCTAACGTTCTCATGATCATTTAACTCATTCACCATTATTCAATCATAATCAAACCCATTTGGTGATTTTCACCAAACATGGGTTTTCTAGGGTTTTCTTGAACCCTAATTCATCATACAAACATTCAATTTCATAAACATTTATTCAACATCAGTCCTAAGCATATGGGGACATATAACAAACACTTAATGGTCACACACATAAAACACATAATCTTTAGAGCATACAATCCAAAACATACACCAAACCGTAACATAAGCATACCAAAACCTAAATCAAGCACATTCTAATCAAACCAACTAAAATAAGGACATAAATGGGTGAGCTTAAGCTCTTACAACCAAACTGAAAATACATGATAACTTGGCTCAAAACTTGAATAGAAAGGCTTAGGAGTTGAGAGAATTACCTCTAAACTGTGGAGATAATCTCTAGCTTGGATTCCAAAATTTGTTTCTAGCTTTTACTCACTAAAATCTGACCACACTCTCTTGGGTTTGGCTGCCTATGGAGTTCGGCTGAGAGAGAGAAAAGGAGAAGAAAAATGGCCAAAGTTTGGGGGAATTTTCCAATAAAATGGGTCAAAAAGTCACCCCCCCTCCACCTATTTATAGGTGAATTTTAATTTCTTTTCTTGATTTATTTTTATTCTCTAAATTGCACTCCAAGCCTTACAAAACAAATATTTGCTTAAAAGTCCCCAAGGTGGCCGGCCACTAGAGGCTTCCATGAGCCAAAGTTATCTATTTGTAATACTTTCCAATTTTTTCAAAAAATCAAGAAATTACATAATTATCATGTGATGAGGTGTCCTCCACCTATGGCTTTGTTTGGCTTTCTTTCTTAAAAACAGTCTATTTTCATACTAATGTAATTATAACAAATACTGTTTTTAACTAAAACAGTACTGTTATACTAAACTGCAGTCCAGAATTTATCTGTGTTTAACTGGACTGCGTATAGGTTTTTCTTAGGACTTAAAGTTAATTAGTCCTTATTGTCCTAAATATTGTGCTTGATTTTTCTAACATGATTATGTACCTTATTCTTACTTATCTATCCGTAATGACAGTTTTTCACAGTATAATTTTCATACTGCTTATTATACTGCAGTACCGCCTCAATCTTATCTTAGATCATTCTGGTCAAACTTTGACCGGAATTCAATCTTACATAAATCGTAATTCTGATAACTCAGATCAGGCAATTCATATACTTATACATAATACAAACTTTGATTCCTTGAGAAACAAGAAATCATAATTTGTAACAAAGTCGGTATTACAATCTACCCCCCTTAAAAATTTTCGTCCTCGAAAATTTGAACAAGTGGGGATAGTTCTTTCTCATATCTGCTTCTAGTTCCCATGTTGCTTCTTCAACATTGTGGTTTCGCCATACCACCTTAACCATGAGAATTGTCCTATTTCGTAAGACCTTTTCTTCCCGATCCAAAATCCGAATTGGCTTATCTTCGTACGTCAAATTGGTTTGAACTTCAATCGGTTCTTGACTTAGCACATGAAAAGGGTCCGGTACATACTTCTTTAACATCGAGATATGGAAAACGTTATGCACAGAAGCTAATTCTAGTGGCAAGGCAAGCTTATAAGCTACTTTTCCAATCCTTTTCAATATTTCGAACAGCCCCGTGTATCTAGGACTAAGTTTTCCTTTCTTGCCAAATCTCATAATTCCCTTCATAGGAGCAATCTTAAGGAAAACATAATCCCCAGCTTGGAATTCTAAGGGCCTTCGACGTTTATCTGCGTAGCTTTTCTGACGACTGAAAGCTACGTCGAGTCTTTGCTTAATCTTCTTAATATCTTCTGAGGTTTTCCGGATGAAATCCGTGGTTTGAAGCTGCTTCTGTCCAACTTCCTGCCAATGAATGGGGGATCGACATTTCCTTCCATATAATGCTTCGAATGGAGCCATACCAATTGAAGCGTGATAACTATTATTGTAAGAAAATTCGATCAAATGCAGCTTCTGGTCCCAGCTTCCTTTGAAATCCAAAACACATGACCTTAGCATATCCTCCAGCGTCTGGATAGTTCGTTCCGATTGTCCCCGTCTGGGGGTGAAACGCTGTACTGAACTTCAATTTCGATCCCATAGCCATATGAACACTTTTCCAGAATCGAGAGGTAAAGCGCCCATCCCGATCTGAAATGATAGATCTTGGCATTCCATGCAACCTAACAATCTGGGATACGAAAATTTCAGCCAATTTCTCAACTGAAAAGGTAGTTTTGATAGCGATAAAGTGGGCTGATTTGGTTAATCTATCCACAATCACCCAAATCATATCATTCCCACTTGCGGTCCTGGGTAAACCTACTATGAAATCCATAGTAATTTGTTCCCATTTCCATTCTAGGAGCTCGATCTTCTGAAGATCTCCGCCTGGTTGCCGATGCTGAGCCTTAACTTTTTGACAAGTTAAGGATTTTGATACAAAGTCAGCGATCTCGTTCTTCATATTCGGCCACCAATAGTTCTCTCTAAGGTCCTTGTACATCTTGGAAGCTCCAGGATGTACCGAATATGGCGTCTCATGTGCTTCGGACATGATTTGTTTCTTAAGGAATTCAAAGTTAGGAACGCAAATCCTTTCTTTGAAATAAACTACTCCATCCTCAGAGGTCTTAAATTCCTTATTAGAGTAGGGAACATCATGTCCCTGGAGCTTCCTTATTTGCTCCAAAAATTTGCGCCTTTAGCAGAAAAGAATCTTTCTTCTGATGGTCCTTAATGGATTCTAAAAGGTTAGACTGGAGAGTCAAAGCAGACAACTTTTCAGTTATCATCTCCAGGTGGAAATTAGAAATTTCCTTCTGAAGTGACTTGGGCAACGTTCCTAAAGACATCAGCATACCAGATGACTTCCTACTTAGAGCATCTGCTACTTTGTTCGCTTTACCAGGATGCTAAAGGATCTCGCAATCATATTCCTTCACGAGTTCTAGCCATATTCGTTGCCTCATATTGAGCTCTTTCTGGGAAAAGATATATTTGAGACTTTGATGATCGATGAAAATCTCACATCTATTCCCATACAAGTAGTATCTCCAGATCTTTAGCGCGAAGACCACCACTGCGAGCTCTAAATCGTGCGTAGGATAATTCCTTTCGTGATCCTTCAATTGTCGTGAGGCATAGGCGACCACCTTTCCTTGCTGCATTAGGACCGCTCCTAGTCCAGTTTTAGAAGCGTCACTTAGATTACGAAATTCCCCGCATCCACGTCAGGAATTACTAACACCGGGGCGCTAGTAAGCTTCCTTTTGAGCTCTTGGAAGTTATCTTCACACTTCTGTGTCCACTCGAATTTCTTCCCTTTTCGAGTAAGAGCTGTAAGGGGTGCAGCAATCTTGGAGAATCCTTCAACGAACCGTCGGTAATATCCGGCTAATCCAAGAAAGCTCCGTATTTCCGTAACATTTTTGGGTCTAGGCCACGTACTGACTGCCTCTACTTTAGCAGTATCAACGAAAATCCCTTCATTTAACACTACATGGCCCTAAAAGTGAACTTTCTCCAACCAAAATTCACATTTCGTGAACTTGGCATAAAGCTGGTTTCGTCTTAATATCTCCGAAACCATTCTGAGATGTTGCTCGTGTTCCTTCATGGACCTTGAGTATATCAGAATATCATCGATGAAAACGATGATAAACTTATCTAGATACTCCTTGAACACCTGGTTCATCAAGTCCATAAAAGCGGCTGGAGCGTTGGTCAAACCAAACGGCATGACAAGGAACTCGTAATGTCCATAGCGCGTCCGAAAAGCTATCTTCGAGATGTCGCCCTCCTTAATCTTGAGTTGATGGTATCCCGATCGCAAGTCGACCTTCGATAATACCACTGCTCCCCTAAGTTGATCAAATAGATCATCTATTCTAGGGAGTGGATACTTATTCTTAATCATAATCTTATTTAGCTCACGATAGTCGATGCACATCCGCAACGACCCATCCTTCTTCTTGACGAACAACACTGGTGCTCCCCATGGAGAATGACTTTGACGGATGAATCCCTTATCGAGCAATTCTTGTAACTGCACTTGGAGTTCCCTAAGTTTGGCTGGGGCCATACGATAAGGCGCTTTGGATACCGGTGTAGCTCCGGGTAATAATTCTATCTCAAAAGAAATTTCCCGCTCAGAAGGAAGTCCAGGCAATTCTTTTGGAAAGACATTCACATATTCCCTGATAATGGGAACGTCTTTCAGCTTTAGCTCTACCTCTTTCTCTTTGTCCACCATGTTGGCTAAGTATCCTTGACATCCATTAGCCAACATTTTCCATGCCTTCATAGCCGATACTAACCTAGTTGAGGAGTTTCGAGACTGACCGTAAAAGTTGAATTCCTCCTCACCATGCAGACCAAACATAACACAACGCTTTCGACAATCGATCTTAGCGTTGTACTTACCTAAGAAGTCCATTCCTAAAATAACGTCATAATCCTGAAGTTTAATTGCGATGAGATCAACATAAAGTTCTCTCCCGCAAATAACCACGGGAATGTTTGGCATCCAAAAGTCGGATAACAGAACTTCTCCTGACGGAAGGAATGTTCTGAAAGGTTGCTTAAAACTATCGACACATCTTCCTAATTTTTGGGCAAACTCCATTGATATGAATGAATGGGTGGCACCAGAATCAAACAGAGCAATAGTATCACATGCGGTGATAGAAATCTGACCTGTCACCACGTGAGAAGTTCCAGCCTCGGTATCCCCCTTGGTGTAAGCGTAAATCCTGGCTTGGGGTCCAGAAGCCTTTAGCCTCCCTTGTGCATTAGAAGTGTCCTCGATCTTGGCTTGCACAGCATACAGCTGACTGCTCGCATTCCTGTTCGGATACTGGGGGTTCTGGTTCTAGTTGTTGAAGGTGCAATTCCTCGCGTAATGACCTTCCTTGCCACAAAGGTAGCAAGCATTTGTCCCCAGTCTGCATATTCCCAGGTGCTTCTTCCCGCATTGTGCGCACACTGGATAGTCATTATTATTATTACCCTCATTGCCTCGGTTACTTTTCTTTTGAGGGTAATTTCTCTGTTGACCCTGGTTAGTAACATTTTCCTTCCTTTTGTTCTTTCCGAACTGCTTAGAATGCTGGACTGTATTACTAGTCTGGCCTTTCGCATACGCGTCCTGGTTTTGCCTGGGCTGTAGCTGTCTCTCCGTAGCCTTCTCCTCTTTCTTAGCCTTAAAAATCTGCGCCCTCGCCTCCTTATCTTGGTTGATCCAATATTCAGCCCTAATTGTCCGACTAATGCAGTCAAACACTAGGGTTGGAGGGCTATTTCCTGCACTAACTTGCTTAGAAATGTCCGTCCAAAACATCTTTATCATTCGTCTTACTTTCTCTTTTATGTTCGGTATGAGTTTGGGGCATAGGCGGCCTAACTGTTCAAATTTCTTAACAGCTTCCAGGACTGTCATCGATCTCTGTTTCAAACTATTGAACTCGTCCTGTTGAGCGGCAAGAATATCACTGTTGTAGTACATCATCTTAAACTCAGCCACAAAATCTTGTCAACTCATAGCCGCTACATTCCTACGCATTTGCACTGTTATCCACCAATGCCTTGCATCCTTTTTCAGTGCAAAGGAGGCACAAAGAACCCTTTCCTGCTCCGTGAGTCCCATGAAATCCAAAATTACTTAGATGTCCATGAGCCAGTTATCGGCTTCTATTGGGTCCATAAGACCCTCAAACTCAGGTGCCTTCATCCGCCTGAATCGCTCGTACAGTAAGTCTTCCCGAACTACGGGTGGGTTCACTTGCATCCCCGCAGGTGCTAACGGAACTTCAAAATTCCGTGGAACCTCTTGACGAACCTCCGATACCTGAGGCACTACCGGGGGTGCAGGGTTATCCTGTGGTGGAATTTCGTTTGCGCGAGGCATTTGGTTCAATCGGGCTATCTGTTCACGCAGCTGATTCGTTTCTTCCTATTGTTGTAGCAATTGTTGTTGCAACATGGCTACAACATTCGCAAGATCTGGTTCTTGCGGATTTGGGTGGGCTTGTGTGCGTGTACGCAACATCTTATGACTCCTAGTAAATATCAAGAAAAGATATCGTTATTCCGAATATCCTTTCTTCCATTCATATCCTATTACTCTTATCATATCATATCGTACTTAATCATATCGTAAAGCATTATATAGAAATCCTTCGGGATTTCTTCATAACATATCATATCATAAACTTATCATAAACTTATCATTTTATATATTTTCAAAAATACATCTTGTATATTATATACATAGTCAAAATGGGATGGAAGTGTCTACCACTTTACCATCGTTCCTATCCTATATACAATCCTAACGTCAAAAAGAATAAAAGAACAAAAGTCCGACTTAGATCTAAACTATCTACTCCGTCGTCACGTCGGAAAACACATCCCAATCCTCATCATCGAATGGAATCTCCTCAGGATCTTCCTCCTGTTCCTCGAGATCCTCTATCTCCTCGTCCTCCATGTCCTCAAACTCTTCCCATATTTCTTGCTCGTCATCGTCGCTCTCGATGAGGATTACCAGAGGATCATCAAGATCCATATCATCATCCGGTCCGGCCTCTGCCTTATGCGGAGGAATCTCCTGAAGTGGGATCGCTGGAATAGGGTCCTCGGGTACAGCTGGGACTCCCTCAAATAACGGCTCTGGAATACCAGCATCGTCGACTGGGTCCACATGATAAACATCCTCAGGGTCGGCTATAGGTACCATGTATGCTAGTATCTCTCCCTCCATAATAGCATCTATCATGTCCTCTAATGTTACTCCTACTACAGGAGTTGGGACAAAATACTTAACCTCCGGTGGTAGCCCGTCCCTGAGAATATGCATCGCCCGCCACTCCGGATCAACTAACTCCTGGGGAATATAGGGCAACATTGCCTCTCGGAACCTACGGCAATAGTGGCCCATGGACTCATTTGGGTAGACGTGCCACTCCGTAACAAAATCGAGATATCGCCTTCGATGCATGTCGCCGTAGATATCTGAGTCGCGATACGGCGCGTTGGCCCCCTCGTCAGGTGGAGGCCCATATCGTGCTATAATCCGGGCACGGAAATCCGCCCATGGTCCTCTGTGAATAGCCTGGTCCCCCTGTGCTATCCACCATAATCTAACGTCTCCTACTAAACATCTACTTGTTAATAAAACCTGGAGATGGGCTTCGATATGGCATATCCTGAAAATCGTCTCCATATCGAACAACCATCCTGCTAATGATACTGTGCGCTGAATCCCATCAAATAGTAAGGGTTGCAGCTCGAAAAATGCCATAGCAGCATCTCGATCCTCGTCCATAACTCGAATCCGGATAAACGAATCTACCAAGTTACGAGTACAAAATAAATATATATCTATGCACTAAAATAATTCTTACTTACAACGACAGTGGCGCTGGCAGGCAGACTGTGAAACTGGAGAACAGGATCCCGCTCTGATACCAACTCTGTAACGACCCGTCTTACGTAGGCCGTTACCTTACTTATCTTACATACTAATTTAACATAATTACTTGCTTACTTACTTATGCGGAAATAAAGTACTTTTTTTTAACACCTTAAATCCATACTTTACTAATTACATATCAAACAATATACGTACGTACTAAATTAATATGTACTTTCAAAATTGTCGTAAAATAAAATAACTTGTAATAATTAAACAATATATATTTATTTCAAAACACGTAGCAGTCTCCATCCCACGTTTCACAGATAGCCCTGCCAATGCATCACCGCCTTACATCAAGTATTGCCAGTAGGAAGCTTACCTACAGCAAAAACGTAAGTTGTGAGCTTTCGTCCAGCAAGTACAACTATTAACCCGCAAAAACATTTCATAAGAAAACCATGCATGAACCAATTATGCTTTCTTATGTTAACATAGTTTGGGGCCCCTACTTAACATAAGTGTTCGTACCGTGACGCACAGTCATGGAGTGGTTGGGACGGCCAGCCCAGTCCAACTCAAACCATGAACCAAACCTGAGCTAGAGCAGGTCGGTACAACACAAGAAAACTTATTTAACATCATACTTGAAAACATTTTCTTAAAACAGTTCTTACTTAAAACGTAGTCTTCTTCTTACCATATGAATTATTATTAGTGAACATGCTTCATGATGTCACAATAATAAACATACATCATACATACCACATAAATGCATGAACTTTAAAAAAACATGTCAAGTCATAAACAATTTTCTTGTCTATGTTGTAGGCGGAGTTGTACTTACAGTTTACTCTTAGGTCTTGGGTTTTGTCTTTCTGACAGGTTACTTCCAATAGGTTACCTTCCTGTTTCCAAAAAGGAAATAAGATAAGAATCATCCTATCTTACTATAAATTATTTTATTAAATATTGGTACCCTAACCAATATTTATTAGTGACCTTAGTTATATGTCCCTCCCCTATATGCTTAATGATATCCTTATTGGTTACTAAGTGTAACCCTAGGGCACATGCCCCAATAGTAATCAAATAGTATTCTGTTTGATTACCTAATGAATCTTGGGCTTAAGGCCCAATAGTACTTGGTATCCTATTAGGTTACTATTAGTAACCTTAGGTTTAGGCCCAAGTTATATTTAAATTTAAAAAGCCTGTTGGGCTACTAAGGCCCAATAATTAAAGTGGTATCCCTTATGATTACCTTAAATAATCTTGGACCCAAGGCCTAACATACAACATTTGTTTCTAATCAACTTGGCCCAATTAGAATAAGGTAACCTTTCGGATTACATTAAGTTACCAATTAGCTTACTTTGCTTAATTATTTCTTTTCTTACAAAACTGAGTTTAATTTATCATTTAAAACTATTTTTAAATTAAACTGTCTAAGTTTTGAGAAAATTGCTGAAAACAGTCAACTTATCAGTGTATGTACAGGAATTTCCTGTGCATGTACTGTTTTGAAATTCTTGAATCATAGCTTACTATTATGATTCAGTTTCACTTTGAAATTGGTTTGGATTTTGAAAAGGTTTTCTTCACAAAAGTTTTAGATATTGAAAAACCCTACAACTTTTGTGTTTTGCTCAAAACCTAGTTCTGCCTCTAACTTATACTTTTTCCTTGTTGAAACTGCCTGGCCGTGTACATAGGTCTGGGTGGTCCAGGCTCGGGTTTTTGTAAAAAAATAAAAGAAGGCCTTTGGAGCCTTATTTTCCACAACTGCTCATGTGACCCCCTATAATTTTCAATTTCCTACAACTTCTCAGTTTTGCGTTTTCTCAAATTCGGCCTCTAAAGACCTAAAAATACCGTTACCAGATCACTGCCAAGTTTTCACCCGAACTGACAGTTTTGGTTTCGGTTCGTTCTTACGTACAATTTCGCACACCCTACCTTCAACGGTCGCAACCATGCAGCGCATAATCTAACGTTCTCATGATCATTTCATTCATTCACCATTATTCAATCATAATCAAACCCATTTGGTGATTTTCACCAAACATGGGTTTTCTAGGGTTTTCTTGAACCCTAATTCATCATACAAACATTCGATTTCATAAACATTCATTCAACATCAGTCCTAAGCATATGGGGACATATAACAAACACCTAGTGGTCACACACATAAAACACATAATCTTTAGAGCATACAATCCAAAACATACACCAAACCGTAACATAAGCATATCAAAACCTAAATCAAGCACATTCTAAGCAAACCAACTAAAATAAGGACATAAATGGGTGAGCTTAAGCTCTTACAACCAAACTGAAAATACATGATAACTTGGCTCAAAACTTGAATAGAAAGGCTTAGGAGTTGAGAGAATTACCTCTAAACCGTGGAGATAATCTCTAGCTTGGATTCCGAAATTTTTTTCTAGCTTTCACTCACTGAAATCCGACCACACTCTCTTGAGTTTGGCTGCCTATGGAGTTCGGCTGAGAGAGAGAAAAGGAGAAGAAAAATGGCCAAAGTTTGGGGGAATTTTCCAATAAAATGGGTCAAAAAGTCACCCCCCCTCCACCTATTTATAGGTGAATTTTAATTTCTTTTCTTGATTTATTTTTATTCTCTAAATTGCACTCCAAGCCTTACAAAACAAATATTTGCTGAAAAGTCCCCAAGGTGGCCGGCCACTAGAGGCTTCCATGAGCCAAAGTTATCTATTTGTAATACTTTCCAATTTTTTCAAAAAATCAAGAAATTACATAATTATCATGTGATGAGGTGTCCTCCACCTATGGCTTTGTTTGGCTTTCTTTCTTAAAAACAGTCTATTTTCATACTAATGTAATTATAACAAATACTGTTTTTAACTAAAACAGTACTGTTATACTAAACTGCAGTCCAGAATTTATCTGTGTTTAACTGGACTGCGTATAGGTTTTTCTTAGGACTTAAAGTTAATTAGTCCTTATTGTCCTAAATATTGTGCTTGATTTTTCTAACATGATTCCGTACCTTATTCTTACTTATCTATCCGTAATGACAGTTTTTCACAGTATAATTTTCATACTGCTTATTATACTGCAGTACCGCCTCAATCTTATCTTAGATCATTCTGGTCAAACTTTGATCGGAATTCAATCATACATAAATCCTAATTCTGATAACTCAGATCAGGCAATTCATATACTTATACATAATACAAACTTTGATTCCTTGAGAAACAAGAAATCATAATTTGTAACAAAGTCGGTTATTACAAATCTGCCCAGGTTTTCACCCACCTCAAACCATAAAGTATCACCCATTTCCGAATGATTCGTCAGTCGCATAACAATGTTGTGGAAGACCTGCCCAGCCCAACCAAGAGTATTTAAACTCAGAAAGTGTTTAATGCATGGCTGATGGATGATGGCCTCGTACTGTCGGGGAGACAATCACTGTCTCAATTTAGTACATGTCTCTGGAATGTTAATAAAAGTATTTATTTTCGCCTGGGTAATTTCAGTATCCGGTACGCAGCGAATATATTGACCCTGCAGTTAATGGTAACATAAAAAAGTAATCAATTTATACTTATGACCCTGAAGTAATCATACAAATTACCTGACATAAAATCACAGAAATATGAAAATTGACAAATTGATCACCATCAAGTCAACATAAAAATTACCAAGTCATCATGAAAATGACCATCCGGAAATAACATAAAACTGAGTAATTATTATTGTGACCAACAACTCATAATGAAAATGACCATCCGAAAATATCAGAAAACTGAGTAAGTATTATTGTGACCAACAAGTCATAATGAAAATGACCATCCAAAAATAACTTAAAACTTAGTAATTATTATTATGACCAGAGAGTCATCACAAAAATGACCATTACAAAAATGAGAATAGTATCTACAAAACTAAATAACTGCCACCGATATCATCTACAATTAAACACAAACATCGACGAAAACCTAAATATTTATATAAACCAAAACACTAAATTTTACGAACGGATGGTTTATTGTACAAAATCAGATAAAAATACTAACTTTATGTATTTTAAGCAAAAAAAATTCAACAAATCAATTAGAAAGGTGGAATCTAAACAAAAACACATATAAAAATGAAAACTTTGTTTGTATATAATCATTAAAAACTACACATTCTTACTGAAAAATATTAAAAATGTAAACTTTTTAAACATAAAAACAAAAAATAACTTTTTTACCTCTCCAGCTTCTGATATCTTCTCTTCTACGGCACTTATCAACTTCTTTGAATCCTTTACTGCGATTTCCCCATGCTTTCTCTTCAACCTCCTTTCAGGAGTAGTGTTTTTCTCAGACATTTTCTTGGGCATCGACATGGGTAATTTTTTAAGATTCTCCGACGTTAACAGACGTCCAAGCAGTTTCTAAAAGGTTTTCGTGGTGGTTTAGGACGGTTTCCAAGCGGTTAAGAAGTGGTAGTTACCGGTTGCAACGCTTTCTCTGTAACGCCCCGGCTTACACCATCTACGTAGGGGGATGACTACGTAGACGTGGGCCGTCACTTTACTTACTTACTTAACTTAATTCTTAACAAAAAGCTTTAAGCTTGCTGAAAATTCCAGAGTAAATTTTTTTTTTCTTTAAAACTTTATTTTAAAACTCTTTTACTCTCAACTTAAACTTGACTTAGTCCCATACTTCTTCTCATACATAAAACTTAACTTATCTTCATACATATTCATACGTACTCACCTGAGTACCAAGATCGTGGACCAGACCCGACCTAGCGCGGATCGGTACAACACGAGGCAACTTGCTTGCCATACATACTTGAAACTTTTCTTAAAACATACCATTTTTTCAAAACACACTTTACAAATGTATTTTACAAAAACCTATTTTCCAAAACCCGTGGTGGTGTCCATTTCACATTTCACAGTCCGCAGCACCAACTCTCCACAGTATTGCATCAAGTACTGCCGTTAGGTTGCTTACCTACAGCATGAACGTAAATAATAAGCTGATTGCCCAGTAAGTACAATATTCAATCCACAAAAACATTTTGACGTGTAAAAATGCGTGAACCGATTATGTTTTCTTATAATTCAATTATGCTTTCATTAACTTGGTTCTATTCCCTAACATGTCATGTCATATGTGCACGTACCGTGGTATATAGCAATGGAGTGGTTGGAGGCGGCCAATCCAAACCAAATCAAACCATGAAACTAATCGTTTACATAGAGTGATTGGGGCAGCCAGTCCAATCCAATTCAAACCATAGACTAAACCGTTTAAACCAGCCCTCGTGGCAAGTTGGTACGACACAATAACATTAACAGGTCTTATCTTATCTTCTGACTTAACTTATTCTTACCATGTAATTTAATAATCGTGAACATGCTTCCTGATGTCACGTTGCCAAACATACAACATAAAATAATCACAATCATAATACATCATAACATAATTTACCATAACATAACATACCATAACATAACATATCATAGCATCATATCATAACATAAACTTATCATGACATAAACTTCATAGCATAACATCATAGCATAAACTTATCATAACATAAGCATATCATAGCATAATATCATAACATAAACTTATTATAACATAAACTTCATAGCATAACATCATAGCATAACTTATCATAACATAAACATATCATAACTTAAACTTATCATAACATAACTTAAGCTTATCATAACATAACTTAAACTTATTATAACTTAACTTAAGCTTATCATAACATAACTTAAACTTATCATAACATAACATAGGTAAATCATGTAAATCAATACATGATTTCTTAAAAACATATCATGCAACAAAAAATGTTTTGTCCATGCTGTAGGTGGAGTTGTACTTACCTGTTGTCCTACGCTCTTAGTTTATCGCCAAACATAGCACATACTCCCGTTTTTCTAACAAGGTGTAAGATAAGAATCAGTCATATTCTATCTTACCATAAATCATAATCCTTAAACGTTAATATCCTTTTAGGTTACTTCTAGCAACCCTGGGTATGAGCCCAAACATAAATCGGTTAATGCCCTATTGGGTTACTACGACCCAATAGTGGTATCCCACTTGGTTATCATACAACTTAACATAATTCAATTATTTCTTTTCTTCAAAAAACTTGTTCAATTCTTGAAAACAGTTTCTTAATTTAAGTGTCAGTGCATGAGTAGGGATTTCTTGTTTTTGCACTATTTTCTTAAAATCCAGTGTAGGAATTTCTTGATTCCTGCACAGTTTTGGGAATCTAATTTTTACTTTAAAATCTGTTTGGAATTAGAAAAATCTTTCTTCATGAAAGTTGTAGATCTTGAAAGATCCTAAAACTTTTATGTTTTACACAAAACCTAATTCTGTCTTTAACTTATTCATTTTCTTGGTTGAAGCCGGCTGGCCGTGTATAAGGTCTGGGCAGACCAATATTGACTAGGTCTCGGATTTTCATAAAAACAGAGGTCATTGGAGCCGTATTTTGAAAAACTGTCCACGATACCCCCTAGGAAAAATCCTTCCCAACAACTTTCATGTTTTATGTTTTTCCAAAATCTGCCTCTAAGGGCTTCAAAATTTCGTTTTCCTGTAAGCTGCCCGGTTTTACCCGAAACTGGCAGTTTTGCTTGAAAATCCGTTTATTCGTAAAGTCTACGCACACGCTACCTCAAACGGTCTCAACCGTGAGCCTACGACAAACATGCAGCGTATCTAATGGAAAATCATATCATCATACATCCATACATAAAATCATAACACATAAATAAAAATCTAGATCTAGCTTACCACAACATAGATCTAGCTTACCATAACCCTAATCAAGCACATACTAAGCTTTTGCATGAAAATAAATGAGCTTAAGCTCTTACAAAACCCACTGAAAATACACATAAAACCTTGAATCATAACTTAATAAAAAGACTTAGGGATTTGAGAAGATTACCCCTTAAATCTTAGAGATGAAATCTCAAACTTGGATCCAAATTTTCTTCTACCTATTTCTCTCTAAAATCCGGCCATACCTCTCTTTTTCTCTCTTATGGTTTTCATTTTCGGCCTTAGGGTGAGGGGGAGAGAATGAGTGGGAATTTTGGCAGAGTTTCGGGTTCAATTTCATGCTCAAAAATTGTGAACCAACTACCCCTATTTATAGGTGAAACTTAAGGTTTCTATAATTGCACATAAGGGTTTAATGAGCAAAATATTTACCCATCAATCCTCCTAGGTGGCCGGCCATTCATGGTGGGAATGAGCCAAGGATTTGCTTGCTCAACAAGGCTTCTAAACAAGTGTGTGGAAGCCAATGAGAGTGATGTGTCAAAAGGTGGACCAAAGGCAACACCTACCACCCAAGCTTACCTCACCATGCTTGCATCACATGGCCTACATCATCAAGCAAAATGCTTGCTCTACAAGGCTCTCAATGACCGGCCATACTAGTGCATGAACCAAAAGAATTTTGCTTGTTCACCAAGGCTTTCCTATCCACCTTCCACCGGTCATGCCATGCCATGTGTGTGAACCAAAATTGGCTTGCTCACCAAGCCACTTGGTTGCTCACCTCACCATGCTTATGTCACCTTTGCTTACCTCACCCAAAACAAAACTTGTTCACCAAGTCTTGCTAAAGAAAAGAACCGGCCATACTAGCTAGTTCTAGAACATGTGTGTGTGGAAGCCAAACAAGGTGATGTGTCCAAGGGTGAACCATAGACAACACCTACCACACATTTTCTATCTTATCTTGCATTTAATTCCTCAAAAGCAAGCATAATTGCCCCCCTAAAACCTTAGAGTGGCCGGCCATACAATGTGGTTTGTTGGCCAATTTTTCAACCTCAAATCATGCTTAAAACTTACTTTCCATAATTTTCAAAAATCCAATTAAACTAATTGGTCATCACCATATGAGGTGTCCTCAAAATTAAGGCTCCATTTGGTTTTTCTCCACCAATGCAGTCCATAATCATACTAATAAGGATTTTACAAATACTGTTTTCACTTAAAACAGTACGGTTTCACTAAATTACAGTCCAGAGTTCATCTGCGTAAAATTGGACTGCGTATGGATTTTTCTTAGAACTTGAAACTATTTATTCCATACTGCTCCAACTAATGTGCTTGATTTTTCTAGAGTGGTCTTATAGCTTATTTTGACTGAAATGAGGGTTTTTCGCAGTATAATTTTCATATTGTTGATTACACTGCAGTACCGTCTCAGTCAAACCAAAAGTCAACTTGGTCAATTTAAAGTCAACCTTGGTCAACTTAAAGTCAACCTTGGTCAAAGTTGACCCGAAGAAAATCATAAATTCTTATTTTGTCCTTTTTCCTCAAAAGGCCCCGTGCTTGACAAAACAACCTATTATTGAGTCTCGTAGCTAATTAAACGAGAACTTAAACATATTCTGATATTTACTCAGATCATGAGCTTTATATCGACATACATAATAAAATCTTAGATTTTCCTTATTTCTAAGGAAATCATAAGTTCATTGAAATTCGGGTTCTTACATTCTCTCTCTGGAATCGGAGTTTCTCTCTCTAAAACACTGTAGACACTAGTTTGGAAAATTTTTTTAGGGCATGCAAGGGAGAGTGACTTATGGGCGGGTGGGAGATTAGGGTAAATCTGTAATTTGGCATATAAATGCGGTTGGGCTGCACATAAATGACTCTTGGTATTTTTATCGGATGGTCATTTTCATAATGACCACATGGTCAATTCGTTGTGACCTCTGTAAATGGTCGATATAATTTTGTATTGGTCAAACCGTAGGCACAGAGGTCACAACGAAATTGACCAGGTGGTCATTATGAAAATGACCATCCTGTAAAAGTACCAAATGTTAGGCAAATTCATTATTTATTTATTATTTTTCCCTTAACACACATAGTGTGTTAACTCCTATGTGTATTTTAGAACAACTATTGTTTCATCACTTTGTGGTTCTATTTTGACCATTTACAGAGGTCACAACGAAATTGACCAGGTGGTCATTCATAATGACCGTTCTGTAAAAGTACCAAATGTTAGGTAAATTCATTATTTATTTATTTTGTTTCCCTTAACACACAAAGTGTGTTAACTCCTATGTGTATTTTAGAACACCTACTGTTCCATCAATTTGTTGTTCTATTTTGACCATTTACAGAGGTCACAACGAAATTGATCAGGTGGTCATTATGAAAATGACCGTCCTGTAAAAGTACCAAATGTTAGGCAAATTCATTATTTATTTTTTTTCCCTTTATACACAAAGTGTGTTAACTCCTATGTGTATTTTAGAACACCTACTGTTCCATCACTTTGTTGTTCTATTTTGACCATTTACAGAGGTCACAACGAAATTGACCATGTGGTCATTATGAAAATGACAGTCTTGTAAAAGTACCAAATGTTAGGCAAATTCAAATTCATTATTTATTAATTTTTTTTTACCCTTTACACACAAAGTGTGTTAACTCCTATGTTTACTTTAGAACACATGTTGTTCCATCACTTTGTTATTCTATTTTGGTCAAACTGTAGACACAGAGGTCACAACGAAATTGATCAGGTAGTCATCAAGATAATGACCATCCGGAAATAACATAAAACTAGGTAATTATTATTATGACCAACAAGTCATAATGAAAATGACCATCCGGAAAGATTAAAACTGAGTAATTATTATTATGACCAACAAGTCATAATGAAATGACCATCCGAAAATAAATTAAAACTTTGTAATTATTATTATGACCAACAAGTCATCATGAAAATGACCATCCGAAAATAACAGAAACTGAGTAAGTATTATTGTGACCAACAAGTCATCATGAAAATGATCATCCGGAAATAACTTAAAACTGAGTAATTATTATTATGATCAGAGAGTTATTACAAAAATGACCATTACAAAAATTATAGGATGCTCACAATATAAATAACCAGCCACCGATATCACCTACAATTAAATAAACATCAACGAAAACCCAAATATTTATATAAACCAAAATACTAAATTTTATAAACGGATGGTTTATGTTACAAAATCAGATAAAAATACTAACTTTATGTATTTCAAGCAAAAATTTTTCAACAAATCAATTAGAAAGGTGGAATCAATAAAAACTGCACATTCTTACTGAATAATATTAAAAATGCAAACTTTTTAGACATAAAAACGAAAAAGCAATATTTTTACATCTTCAGCTTTCGATATCTTCTATTCTACGACACTTTTCGGCTTCTTTGATTTCTTAACTTCGATTTCCCCCTGCTTTCTCTTCAACCCTTCCTCGGCCACCATTCTCTCGCTCTCTGGTGCCGGTTTTTTAGAACTTTTCTCGATACGTGGCCTTTTATATATGCCGAAGCCATTACTCTGAGAGACATCTTTTCGAGAGTAATGTTTCTCTCAATCAATTTCGTGGGTTTCGACATGGGTAGTTTTTGAAGATTTTCCGACGTTCACAGACTTCCAAGTGGTTTATAGAGGGCTTTCATGGTGGTTTCAGACGGTTTCCGAGCGGTTCCGGCCAGTTGCAACTCTTTTATTCTCTAGATTTCAGTTTCTCTCTCTAAAACACTGCAGATATTGGTTTGAAATTTTTTTTAAGGCATGCGAGGGAGAGGGATATTTGGGTGGATGGGAGATGAGGGTAAACCTGGAATTTGGCATACATTTAATGCTACTGGGCCTTACATATCAGAGATTTTCATGACATGGAAGTGCTAGAAATGAAGGGGGAAAAAAGTAGTGTTGTTTTTAATAATCTTTTTCCCACAAGTGCTATTAATGAAATTAACCCTATTTTAATTTGAGAAAATTTCCTTTATGTTTTTACAAGAATGCCCTTTTGAATTCTGGTCTTTGTTTGACTTCTGTTAGTTCCGTTAAAATACTTTACAGAATGAAAAAATTTGTAAAATTTCAGGGGAATAAATGTTACAAATTGAAATTGAAAGACATTTTGTGATAATATCTAAAGTTCATAGGGAAAAAGTGTAATTTGTCTCCCTCTTTTTTTTTTTTTTAAAGTAATGTCCAGATGAGGAATTTGCTCTTTGTGGGATTTTCTCCTTGTGTGATTCCCAATCTTGACATTGGATTATAATATTCATCTCTTCAACTTCAACATTCATCATTTGCCCCTGAGCAAGGCCCACTTCCTCCATTCCTGGCGATGGCAAACCAACACCTGCCTTCATGACGGTGACGACGCCCTCGCGACAGCGACGACACCTTTCCTCCCTTCCATCCCTTGAAATGAAAAATGCACCGTAATCCACCCCTTCCACCATGACGAAGACAAAAACAGAGACGGTGAGACCAATTGTCACCTTTTGCAAGCCCAAATCCCATGAGACCCAGTTTTCGTCAAGCCCAAATCTCTACTAGTCCTATAAATTCGGGAGGCCCGACCTGGACCTAATGGGCGGAGAGGGAAAATCCCAACCCGATCAAATGACAGGCCGGGTTGGGCCCATCCGAACTTTGAAATTATAAGCCTAGTTCGGCCCTAATGCCCAGCGAGCTTAAATTCGGACAGGATAAATGAGTATTTCTAAAAAATGTTTTGTAAAAAATAAAAGAACTAAATAAGATAATATAAGTAAATAATTGTAAAATCTTCAATCTTCCTAAATGAAAAAGAGTGCAACATTATTATTAAATAATTAGACTTTAAGTACTTAATAATTAAAAAAAAGGCCAAGTTGCCTACACTACTCGCCTTAGGAAAAATATAAATTACTATATATTTGAAATGATTTAGAGTACAAAATTTACAAACACATCAATATAATATGTTGTAGAAAAAAAAGGCGGGTTGGTGGGCCGGGGTTTGGGCGGCCTGACCGAGTGGGCTAAACGGGCAAGTCGGGCAAGGTCGGGCCGGCATGCCTAGCTCAAAACTTAGGCCCAACCCAACCCTAATGACTGCACCGGGCCGAGGACGGGCCAGACCAAGCCCCCCCTAGGGCCAAAATTGCGAGCTTTGGGTCGGCCCGCTTAACTCGGCCCATATTTATAGCTCTAATCTCTACTAGCAAACCCACTCGCATTGCCAAACATTGGGCTTCCATGTTGCATGAACCTATCTTTCCACTACTTTTGGCACGAGCCCAGATCCTTTAATTCCGCGCGAGATCTCTTCACAAGCACTTTGCCTTAAAAACCAAAAGATATATATGCATAAGCTTGTGGACCCCAAGCTTATCAATAGAAAGTTTGTAGATCTTAAAATGTCTTGTCATTTGGAGGGGGTTTTGATGATCTAACCTGTTGTTTATATCAAAATCTGGATCAACGACAAACAATGAAGATACTAAACTTTATTGGAATCAATGAAATCTACAACGATAAGAATTAAATTATCTCAAATGAATATGAAGTTCTCACTGTTTCTAAAAGTCTACAAATTTCCTATCCTCACCCCTATTTATAGTTTTTCTTGGGGGCTTAGATGTTACAATCATTGGTACATGTGTCAATTCAATCATTGCACTTAAATGACGTGTCTTCTAACAAACTTCTGCTGATGTGGCCTTCTGCTTTAGTTTCTGATTTCTTGCTTACCAAGCTTTTTCCCTTTTTTGGTCTTATTGTAACGACGTTGTTTCTCTCTTTTACTGAAATGCCTTGTCGTATTTAATTTTTGTCCCCACATCAGCCCCCTTTTTCGTATAAACTTGAAAGCTTTGTCTCAATTCTTGTTTTCAAATTTATCAAGAAAAATTGCTTAAAAGTGCTCAGCTTTTCCAGGTCTTCATCTATTCTTCTTCGAATTTCCTCACTTCCGAATCTTTCAATCTTCAATGGCTTCTTCTTCTTCTATTCGAAAAACTTTCGGAGACATCCACTTCAAATATAGACTCCCTGGGGCAGTTTCTATTACTTCTTTGCCTGAAAATGCCAACGTTTACACTAGCGAGAACTTGGACTCCAATGTCCTTATTCTTCCAGTAGAGGCTCTTGTTCCTCTTCAGTTTCACCTTACTCCATTTTTTCTTAATTTCTTTGATTTCATCCAGATTTCCCCACTGCAACTAGCCCCAAGTGCCTATAGGATCTTGGCTTCTTGTGAGGCTGCCTCTCGCCTTGGTTTTGGTGGCTATCTTTATCCACTGGTAGTTCTTGATTTTTACAAGTTGGTGTAAGATGGTCACTATTATTAGCTTCGTCCTCGCTTTTACAAAGATATCTTCATCAATCATGATTCCACGACCACGCTTGTTGGGGGAGAAATGGTGGTTGTCATCAGTGGGCACTGGTTTATTAGTTCAGAAGACAACATTACTCTTCCCCTCCAGCATTTTGCTCGTTCTCCAGTTGCTCATCCAGACTGGACTGCTCCTATTGGTTCTGAGATAAAGTTGGTTCTGAAGAATTTTAAATCAGACAAGAATTGCTGGGATGCCAACGTCTACTCGCGTTTCTCAGTAGCTATCATGATGACAAAAAGTAACATGATAAGAAGCATGTTTGTCTCTATCACCAACTTCGACATGTCAAATGTCTCTTCTACTGTTAGTTGCTGTCTTCCACCTCCTCAAGAACCCATCATCTCTGATCTGGTAAAGCCTGAACCTTTCAATCCTGTTGGTTATTCTGTTGAGGAATTCTCTTTCCCTACTATTCTTCCTACTATTTCCATTCCTCATGAGATTTTAAATAAATCAATCACCAAATTCTATCCTGGAATAATTGATTGTCAGAATAAGGATAAATTCTTTTTTGCTAAACTTTTGTTTGAAGAAGATATTTTGCCTGATCGATCTTCCCTGAAATCTCTTCAGCCTCACAAAAGTCTTCATGACCGTGCCAAAGAGATATTCAGCAACGTTCCTAGGTGTAGCCATTTTGCCCACAAGCTAGACTCGTCTTCTACTCAAAATAAGGAATTAGCTTCCGCCAAGCAGGATCAGACCAGATCCCAGAAAATGTTATACTCCTAACCCTCTAGAACAATCGTCAAACAAGCATCTTCACTGTTTAGAAATTTAGATCCAGTACAAGTTAAGATCCCTATTCAGGCTTCTGTTGCTCCTTTAACAGATGTGGGTTTTACTTGCGGTCCTTCGGACTCCATTTTTACTATTCCCAAGTCATCTGGTAACTCTATATTTCCTAATCTTTTCATTTTAAGTTGTATGTACTAATTTTGTGGTATTTGTTATAGATCCATCTGTTGGGGTTCAGAGACAATCTTTAGTTGCAAAATCTGCACATCCAGCCCATTCCTCTCAAATAAATTCATCTATCACTTCTATCCCATCCTTTAATCCAAGTCCAGTTCTATCTGCTCAGGCAGATCCATCTGTCCAAACCATTTCACCTACCAGAGCGATCCCACCAGTTCTGACAAATCCACTTGCCCCATCTGTTCCATCTACCAAAGCAAATCCTCCTAATTCCTTTGTCTCTTCCACGGAGACCACTCCAGCTTCTCCAATAAGGTCTCCATTACCCTATTTTGATAATCCCACCCCTCCAGATCCCATTCCTTCTTCTCAGCCAATTTCTGAATCTCCTCCTTCTATTGCTCCGAGTTCAAGTCCTATTCCTCCTCTTACTTTTCGACAACCGACAAATTCTGAGAATGAGGTTTTGACTTCTTATTTGAACCCCTCTGAAATTTCTACAATAAAAGAGCATGCGAAGAAAGCTACTGAAGAAAAAAAGAAGCAAGTAGGTTCTACCAGTCTCGGTCCACAGATTAGAGGTGTATCCATCTTTCACCAGGACAGTCACGAGCTGACAAGATTGGATTCCATAAGCGATCCTTCTGTCATGGGAGTTGTTCTTCCAGCACTCTTAACAGATCAAGATTGTGGACAAGCTGCTTCTCTTTCCTCTGAATAGAATAAGGATATTATTGAGTTCCTTGGTAAGCTCATTTCTGTAGCACTTACTTTCTCAATTGCTTACCTCAACTAATGCTGAAGACTCTGCATCTGAAATTCTACTTGAGAACATGAAGCAAGCGGATTCTTCATTGCATTCCCAGGTCCAGACTTTTATCTCTTCCGCGAGACTTCTACTTCAGAGTTGGATTCTGCACTCTTTGCTCAGAGGCTTGAGTATGAGAAGAAAATTCTTGATCAGTAGAGCCAGCATGACAGATCTGTTCCAGAGCTCCAGATTCAGCTTTCCAATTTGAGGAAGAAGAATCTGGCTCTTGAGAAGAAGAATTTAGATCTTGAAGCTGTACAAGCCGATCTTCAATCTTCTTCGGATCAAGAATAATCTGAGAGAAGCATTTTGCAGAACTTCGTCAATTCTCTTCAATTAAAGCTGAACCATATCCGTTCTAGATCTGAGGATTCCATTTTGAAGCAAGCATGCAAAGAGGTTTCAGAGAGTAAACTGGATATTCTTGTTCAGTCTTGCTAGTATAACTCCTTATGTCAACATGATCAGTCTCTTCCAGTAGAATAATGTTCTTATCGCGATGCCCATCATTTACTGAAGGCTCTCAATGTTTTTGCTGATCAGTTTGCCAGCACGCCTCTTCTGCCTCACAAGTTCAATGTCGGTGACCTTCCTACGGAGGTGCTTCTAGATTCTTAGAAGGCATTAAAAGATTTGCGTTCTGCTTTAGTTGAAGCTCAAGCCTTCGATCTGCAAGATTCTGCTGCTCCCAGAAGTGCTTAGACCAGGATCATAATGACGTAGAACAATTTTGTTTTGTTTTTTTTTTTTTTTTTTTGTAATCATATTTTGTCATATTTTTTTATCTGACAATGTTTCATAAACTTGTAATAAAATCTCATGTATTTCCTCTTTTATACTTTAATGAAAAATCCTTTATATTTCATTATTTTGCCTTATAGGATAATTCTATCTTAAATAAGTTTTCTTATTATTTACAATCATAACTTCGCAATATTGTCTTCGACTTCCAATAAATTCGGAATAAATTTTATTTTAATTCAACTCACTCAGATCTTTCTCAATTCTAATTACTGAATATTCTTTTTTCTAATTTCATGCATAGGCTTTTTCATACTAGCCTCTTTATTCTGAATCAATATAAATTTCTTGAATTTAATCTCTCTTTCTTTGACTTATTTTATCATAAGTCTTTTTCAATTTTGACTTTTCATTCTGAATTCAGTATAGGTATTTTTCAATATTGACTTTTCTTTCTGAATTCATTATAGGTTTTTTTATTTTATTTTACTTTTTTAATTTTGATTTTTCGTTCTGAATTCAGTGTAGGTCTTTTTCAACACTGATCTTTTTGTTATGAATTCAATGTAGATCTTTTTCAATACTGACATTTTCGTTCTGAATTCAGTGTACGTCCTTTTCAATACTGACCCTTTTGTTCTGAATTTAATATAGATATTTTTCAATACTGACCTTCTTATTCTGAATTTAGTACAGGTCTTTTTTAATACTGACCTTTTCGTTCGGAATTCAATACTGACATTTTCATTTTAAATTTTAAATTAGTTTCGATAGTCATTCAAAGATAGATTCGTAATAAAGAAAATCATTCCTCAGTATGATAAAGTAAATGGGTAAAAAATAATAAATGAGACAACATTTTATAGAGGTTCGGACCAATTATGTCCTACGTCCTCTCTAGTCCATTTTATTCATATTAACCAAGACTTTATTTACAAGCACTCGGCCTATGCCTCTACATATAGATCCCTAAAGCTATTGTTTGGGGGCACTATTTACAATTCTAGCCCTTTATTTTACTTAGAGGTTATGTAATTTTCTCTTCTTTATTATATTACTTCCATGGTTCTGCTTTAAACATAATACTTCCTCAAATGCATCGCACTCCAAGTGCTGGGGATTTTTCTTCCTGGGTTCTACAAGCCTTTCAAGTCGAAAGCTCCTCTTCCATACTCCTTTACTACTTCATATGGTCCTTCCTAAGTGGGTACCAATTTTCCAACGTTCTTTTCCTTGGTGTTTTATGTGACTTTTCGCAGTATCCAATCTCCTTTCTTGAAAATTCGTTCTATGATGGTTTTATTGTACTGCCGCGCTACTTCTTGCTGATACAATTGCAGTTTTATGGCAGCCATTTCTCTCATTTCTTCTGCCATATCCAGATTACTTCTAATTATTTTTGCATTCTCTTCGTCATGTTTTGTAGATAATGTCTTCAATGTAGGATATCCCATTTCCATTGGAATTACTGCTTCTGTTCTATAAGTCAAAGAAAATGGGGCCTCTCCTATCGATCTTCTTTGCGTGGTTCTGTATGCTTATAGCATCTTTGGGAGTTCTTCCGCCCATGTCCCTTTTTTCTCCTCTAACTTCTTTTTCAAATTTTCAAAGATGATCTTGTTGGACGCTTCTGCTTGTCCATTTCCTTGGGGATAGATTCTTGAAGCAAAGCTCAACTTTACTCTATGCTGATTGTAGAACTTTTTCATTCTTCCTTAGGTGAATTGTGTTCTATTGTTTGTAGTTATCTTGAATAGCAAACAAAACCTGCAGATGACATTCTTCATAATAAACTTTATCACTTATGTTTGCATTATGTTATTGTAAGCTTATGCTTTTATCTACTTGGTGAAATAATCTGTTGCTACCAAAGCATAACGCTTTCTAGAAGGAGTGGTAGGCGGGATGCCTACTATGTCTATTCCCCAATGCCAGAACGACCATGTACTCAGAACACTCTTCGTCTTCCCCGGTGGTACACGTGTCTGATGAGTGAATCTCTGGCATTTATCATAGCTTCTGCCATAGTTCTCTGCCTCCTTCATCATCTGTGGCTAGAAGTATCATTGCAAGATAGCTTTCTGCCCCAAACTTTTACCGCCATAATGATTTCCACATATGCCTTTGTGTATATGAAACAATACATTTCTGCCTTCTCCTGGAGTTGGACATTTCAAGTACGGGCCCCGATAAGATTGTCTGTATAGCTCTTCATTTATCATGGAGAATCTTACAGCTCTGATTCTTACCCTTCTGGCATCTTTCGGATCTTTAGGTAGTTCTCCCTTCTCTAAGAACTTGATTATTGGAGTCATCTAGCTCTGATCCGTTCTGACTTACTGTATTGACAGAGCTTCTCCTTCGTTGATCTTAGAATTTGATCTTTCATTCCAGTTAGGGGCGTTCAGTTCTAGAATCGGCATTATTCTGAAGGTGTTCCCTTCTTCTGCTAGAGCTACGTTCCTGGCTAACACATTTGCCATCTCATTCTGCTCTCTTGGAAGTTGCTATATGGAAAAATTGTCAAAACATTGTTTCCATTTTTCAGCCTCTATAAAGTATCTTCTAATATTATTATCTTTGACTTTGTAAGCTCCTTGCATCTGATTCACTACCAATTGCGAATCACTGCTAACTTTTATTCTTGTTGCTCCCAATGCTTTTACCAATCGCAGAGCTAGTATTAGGGCTTCATATTCTGCCACGTTATTCATCACTTCAAACGTCAGCTTGATAACTATAAATTTAGAGGAAATAAAAATAATCTCTTCATTGAAAAAAATGAATCAAGAGTACAACGTTAAATAGGAAAAACTTAGCATCAGAATCCCTATGAATTGGTGATTGATTCTAACTTTCCTAATTTCTAACTTTCCTGATTCTATTTTATTTAAATTTTAAAAAGTCAAACCGAACCACTCCTAATTTACCGACATTTCCCCTCAAGTTGGTGTATAGATATCTATCATGCCCAACTTACTAACTTGGAACTCAAATGCTTGTCTTAACTATCCTTTGGTGAGACTATCTACTAACTGTTGAGTGGTAGGAACAAACGGCGTGCAAATAACACCTTCTTCGAGCTTTTCCCTTATAAAGTGCTTATCGATCTCGATGTGCTTTGTCATGTCGTGTTGAATTGGATTGTGTGCTATGCTAATTGCTGCCTTATTATCACAATACAGTTTCATAGGAAAATTGACAGGCATCTTAAGCTCCTCTAAAATCCTCTTTAATCACAACATCTCATAAACTCCTTATGCCATTGATTGGTACTCGGCTTCTACACTACTCCTGGCTACCACACTCTGCTTCTTGCTCCTCCAAGTAACTAAATTGCCCCATAGGAATATGCAATATCCTGATGTTGATCTCATGTCAGTGATTGAACCTGCCTTGTCTGCAGCGGTATTAACCTCGATTCCTCTTTTATCATTTTTCTTGAAGAATAGCCATTTTCCCATAGTACTCTTTAGATATTATAGGATTCGATACACCGCTTCAAGGTGGTCCTCATAGGGTGAGTGCATGAACTGGCTAACCACACTCACTGCAAAGGCAATATCTGGTCAAGTGTATGATAAGTAAATCAACTTGCCTACATGTCTCTGGTATTTGCATGTGTCCATTGGAACGCCTTCTTTGACCTCTACAAGTTTGGCGTTAAACTCCATTGGTGTGTCTGATGGCCTACATCCACTCATTCCAGTTTCTTCTCAAAGATCCAGTATGTATTTGCGTTGTGACACCACAATACCTTTCTTCGATCTTGCAACCTCCATCCCAAGAAAGTATCGAAGTGGTCCCAGATCTTTAATCTCTAACTCAGTGGCTAGGCATGTAATAACTAGTTTTTCACACAATTACGATTTCCTTTTTAAAAGAATTAAAGTTGTACCATGAAGGTATTTTTGAAAATCCTGATTTGGGTTTTTATCAAATTTTGTGAGTCCTTATAATTTTATAAGACTCAGTAATGGATTGCTTAGTCAAGCATATGAGATTTTGAGGAAAAGGGCATAATAAAATTTTATGATTTTATTTCCGGTCAACGTTTGCCCAGAATGACCTAAGTTATGACGGTATTGCAGTATAGCAAGCAGCATGAAAATTATTTTGTGAAAAACCGTCATTACGGATAAGATAGTAAGAATAAGGTTCAAGACCACTATAGAAAAATCAAGCACATTATTTAGGACAATAAGGGCTAAGTAGCTTTAAGTCATAAGAAAATTTTATACGCAGTCTAATTATACACAGATGAATTCTGGACTGCAGTCCAGTATAACAGTACTATTATTAGTTAAGAACAGTATTGGAAATATCTGTATTAGTATGAAAATGGACTGTATTTTAAGAGAAAAGCCAAATAAGGCCCTAATGGGGTGACACCGCATCCTTGAGATAATTATGTGAATTATTGGAATTTTAGAAAAATTGGAAAGTGTTTAGGTGGATGAACATTGCAAGGTTGCTTGGCCTCCAAGGCACTTCAATGGCCGGCCACCTCAAGGGGGTGTTGAGCAAATATTTTACTCTTAAGGACTAGTATGCAATTCTAGAATTAAAAATAAATCAAAAAAGAAAATAATTATCACCTATAAATAGGTAATGGGGGGGTGCATTTTTGGTTCACTTTATGTGAAACTACCCCAAAACTATGCCAAATTTTCACCTCACTCTCTAGTTCTCTCTCTTAGGAAATCCGAAACCCATGAGAGAGGGGGAAAAAAAAGTGTGAAGAGAGAGTTCGGATTTTGATAGAAAGCAAGGAGGAAAGCTTTGATCCAAAACCTAGCACCAACTTCAAGTTGATTAAGGTAATCCTCTTTGATTCCCTAAGCCTTTCAAATTAAGTTTTAATTCAAGATTTATATGTATTTCAATGTTGGTTTGTAAAAGCATAAGCTCATTTTCTTTTTCTTATGCAATAGCTTAGATTAGTTTAGATTTGTGCTTGATTAGGAATTAGGTGGTTTTGATTTATGTTTTATGCATGTTTTTAATGGTATGGTTGTATGATATTAGGGTTTGCATGTATGCCTTTATGATGTTTGTTATATGTCCCCATGTGTTCAAGAAATTGTAGGTTATGTATGATTGATGAATGAGCTAGGTTAGGAACTTGTATGACAATTTGGATATGCAAACCAACCTTAAACCCTAGTTGGTGCTAGAACACCACAAGGGTTGCATGTGTATAAATGAATGTGTGTTAATGGAAAATTTATGTTAGAAACTCTGCATGTTTGTCGTAGGCTCACTGTTGCGACCGTTTGAGGTAGTGTGCGCGTAGATTTTATGTAAAAACGGATTCAAAGCAAACTGCCAGTTTCGGGTAAAACTAGGCAGCTTACTGGAAAGGCAATTTTAAGGCCCTTAGAGGCCGAATTTGGAGAAACTTAAAACATGAAAGTTGTAGAAAATGGAAATTCTTAGGGGGTAACTTCGACGGTTTTAAAAAATAAGACTCCAATGGTCTTTGTTTTTACAAAAATCCGAACCTGGTCATGCCTAGACTTCATGCACGGCCAGGCCCAAGATTTCACAGTTTGCCCTGCCATGCTCCACCGTCTTGCATCACATATTGCCATAAGATTTCTTATCTACAGCATAAACGTAAGTTGTGAGCTTTCACTCAGTTAGCACAACTATTAACCGGCAAAACATTTCATAATAAAAACAATGCATGAATTACTTATTCTTTCATTATGCTTTCTTAGGTTAGCATACTTTTTGGGCCCTTACATAACATAAGTGTACGTACCTTGGTGCGCAGCCATGGAGTGGTTGGGTGGCCAGCCCTGTCCAACTTAAACCATGGACCAAACCTGTCTTAGTGTAAGTTGGTACGACACGAGGTAACTTGCTTACCATCATATTTAAAAACTTGTTCTTACTTTAATTCATAGGAAGAATCATTTCATACTTATAAACAGTTTCTTACTTGAAACTGGGTTCTCATTCTTACCGAGTGACTTATCTTTAGTGAGCATGCTTCATAATGCCACAATAATAAAACATAAATCATATGCACCTCAACATGTATGGATGAGCTTGAAAACATACAAGCAGTAAAAACATTTTTCGTCAATGCTGTAGGTAGAGTTGTACTTACTTTATGCTAAATCCTGAATCCTGTGTTCCGCCAAATCACAGTAATATGTTACCTTCCTGTTCCCAGAAAAATCGTAAGATAAGAATCATCCTATCCTTTAATGTTAGTATACAAATCAACATTCATAAAAACCCTAGTTACAAGCTTATGTTACATGGTACCCTATTCGGTTACTATAAGTAACCTTGGATCCAAAACTCGACATATAACATTTGTTTCAATTTGATAAAGTTTCCTTCATGAAAGTTGTAGATTTCATCAAAATCTAAAACTTTTTTTTTTTTTTTTTGGTCAAAACCCTGAATCTATCTCCACTTGCTTGTTTTCTTCCTTTGAAAATTTTTGACCATAATCACTAACCATATAGATTGGTCTCGGATTTTAATTAAAACGGAGGACTTTGGAGCCTTATTTTTTAAAAAAGTCCATGTTACCCCCTAGGATTTTTCATTCCCTACAACTTTGTAGTTTTGACTTTTTTCCAAAATCTACCTTTAAAGACCTCAAAACTCTGTTTCCAGAAAACTGTCCAGTTAAACCCGAAAATGGCAGTTTTCATTTGGGTGAGTTCTTACGTAAAATTACGCGCATACTACCTCGAACGGTTAAAACCGTGAGTCTACGACAAGCATGCAGAGTGTTTCATAACTTTTTCATAATCATACAATCATTTCTTATCCATATAACCTTTGTGCAAACCCAAATGGTAATCTTTATCAAATTAGGGTTTTTAGGGTTTTTCTTAAACCCTAATTGCAACATATCACACTCTTTTCCTTATTCATTTAAAAGACATCATCTTTGAGCATATAAGGACATATAGCAAACATGTAATAGGCATTCACACAGCCAACTAACCTCTAACTCAAATAATCATAAACTTGCCTCAAATCATAACTAGAGACCACCAAACCCTAATTAAGCATAATCAAGCACTTACCATAAACCCTATTGCATAAAACTAAAAAGTGAGCTTATGCTATTACATTCACAACATGAGAACATACTTAAATCTTAAACCAAAACTTAATTGAAGAACTAGAGGGTGGAGAGGATTACCTCAAGGTTCAAAAGATTGGATCTAATTAGGGTTGAGCAATTTTCTTCACACTCCACTAACACAAAATCCAAACTTTCTCTCTCTCTTTTTCTTTCTTTTGGCTCGGCTTCTAAGGGTAGAAAAACTAGAGAATGAGCTGCCAAATTTTTTTTTTTGGGTTTCAACAAATATTCACCAAGTGCTTTAACCTCACCTATTTATAAGTGAAACAACTCTATTTCTAGGTTTGCATAATGGTCTTCAAGAGCAAGATTTTTGCAGCTCATAGATCCCTTATGGTGGCCGGCCATTCTTGCTCTAGCTAGCCAAGTAAGCAAGGCTAGGGGGCTTGCTCATCAAGGCTAGAAGCATAACATGTCCCTTCCTTGTGGTGGCCGGCCATATGTGGAGAGTTATGCTTGCTCTAGCTAGCCAAGTAAGCAAGGCTACCAAGCTTACTCACCAAAGCTAGAAACACCACTTGTCAATTCTCTAAAAGGTTAGGGTAAATTCTTATTTCTAAATTGCATATTGATCCTTAAGAGCACAATATTTGCACATAGAACCACTAGGGTGGCCGGCCCTAGTGCCAAATGAAAGATCATACTTGCTCTAGCTTAACACTTAGCCAAGCAAGCAAAGCTAGGGTGCTTGCTCATCAAGGCTAGAAGCATGAAGTGTCAAGCTCTCAATGAAACTCCTATTTCCACATCTGCATATGAGTCCTTAAGAGCACCATATTTGCTCATTCACCACATGAGGTGGCCGGCCATAGGCCATGTGGAAGGCTTGAGATGTCACAAAATTTTTCAAACTAATCCCTAACTAATTTTCCTTGGTTTTTAATGTAACTAGGTTAACCTAGCTTGTAACTAATAATTGGCTTAGTTGGATATGGAGACTTAGTTAGAAAAGTCCATCATTCAAAAAATTTCATACTTATCTACAATCACTCAATTTTTCTTAAAATTGCACATTGACCCCTAAAAATAAAATATTTGTATTTAGGTCCCTATGAGGTGGCCGGCTATGGTGGAGACATTTGGCATGAAATTTTTGCTTAGTCATCCACTTTAATACTTTCTTATTTTTTAAAAATCCATAATCATTTACTTTTCTTAAAATTACACTTTGACCCCTAAAGATAAAATATTTGCATTTAGGTCCCTATGAGGTGGCCGGTCATAAGGAATGCTTAGTGGCCAAGTAATTTTTCCAATATTCATCCATTTTTATCATAGGATGAGGTGTCATACCCTTAAGCTCTGCTTGATTTTTCTACAGTGGTCTCGTACCTTATTCTTACTTATTCATACGTAATGACGATTTTTCACAGTATAATTTCCATACTACTAATTATACTATAGTACCGTCTTAATCATACCTGAGGTCATTCTGGTCAAACATCGACCGACATAGGATCGTAAACCCTAATTTCGCCTCTTTCAACAAAAGGCTTCATATTCGTATAAATAAGCTATTATCGAGTCTTAAAACATTACAAGAACTCAATAATATTCTGATAAATCAGATCACATAAACATGCATATTACAAATTTTGATTCCCTAAAAAGGAAATCGTAAATTTGCAAAAAGGTTGGTTGTTACAATTGATCTCATGATCTAACTCTTGGTTGGATTCTTGGCAGTGCATCAAGGTGGTGATCTCCTTTCCCCGTCCACGATGATTTTTATTTGAATAGATAAGACCTTTATATTGTTTCGCACACATCTCAGTTGTTTCGTGACTTTGATCATGTAAAGGCATTATAGAAGGTAGTCCATTAACCTCAGTATCTAATGCATTTTGTTCCCCTGGATTAAGAATCTCAACTTCACTCACCTTAAATACCTCTTCACGGTTTTGGGAAGAATTTTCAAATAAAACATTGTCTTGAACAAAATCAATAGTTAAATATGAACAATTTAAAAATGAATTTTCACTATTGCTCTCCCCCTGAAGATGAGAATCGGAGTAATAAGATTGGCCTTCAAAAAAAGTGACATCCATGTTGACAAACAATTTTTCACAACAGTGGATCAAAATATTTGTATCCTTTTTGATTTGCGGGATAGCTGAAAAATAATGCACTTTCATGCTTTTAAATCAAGTTTTCCATGTCTAGATCATGGTTTTGAACAAAGGCAGTACTATCAAAAATTTTCAAAGGAATGTTTGTTGAAAGTCGAGTAGTAGGAAAACATTCGTTGAAGACATTTATGGGAGTTTTAGTTCAAAATCATTGTGGGCAGTCTATTGATCAGGTTAGTGGCTGTTAGGAGTGCTTGACCCCAAAGATATTTTGGAATTTTAGTTGAAAACCTTAAGGCTCTTGCAACTTTTGAGAGGTGTTTATTCTTTCTTTCAACCACACCATTTAGTTGAGATGTATTATTGCAAGAACTTTGATGTACAATGCCTTTTTCAGGAAAAAAAATTCCCAAAACATTATTAAAATACTATTTACCATTATCACTCTGAAAGATCTTAATCTGTGTGTGAAATTGTGTGGAAATCACTGTGTGGAAATTTGTTAATACAATTTCAGCATCAGACTTATCTTTCAAAAAAAGAAACCCATGTGACCCTAGTGTGATCATCAATAAATGTGATAAACTAACATTTGTTAGAAAAAGTTGCCACTCTTGAAGGACCCCCACACATCAATATGAATAATAGTAAAAGGTTTTGAGCTTTGGTATGGTCGTTGGGGGGAAAAAGCACGGCGATGTTTGGCCAACTCACAAAATTCACATTGAAAATCAAACGGAATTTTATTCATAAATAACTTAGGAAATAAATGCTTTAAATACTGAAAATTCGGATGTTACAAACGATAATGCCTTAACATAATTTTATTTTCGCTATGTACTGAAATAGAATTGAAACAAGTCCGCTGAACTTGCCTTCCAAATGTAGATTCGTCTTCAAAGAAATAAAGGCCCCCATTTTATCTAGCACTGCCAATCATCTTCCCCAAGTTTAAATCCTAAAAATCACACCGAGAAGAGAGAAATTAACTTGACAATTGTGATCATGTGTTAATTTGCTGACAGACAAAAGATTGTAAGACAATTGAGGAACATGGAGTACATCTCTAAGAGTAAGACACGAAGAAATAGCAATTGTCCCTTTCCCAGCAATAGCTAAGAGAGAACCATCTGCTATTTTTACTTTGTGATTGCCTGCACATGGTGTAGAAGATGAAAACATTTAGGAAGACCGGTCATATGATCGGTTGCACCCAAATCTAATACCCAGGAGCGACTAACATTGACATGAACAAGAGCGGCGATAAGGTAATTACCTGACTATGCTAAAGAACAAGATGGGTTAAAGTTTACTATTGGTGGAGACTGAAACATTTTGTACAGATGTTCTATTTGTTCCCTAGGGAAAGGAAGAAAATCTGAGGAAGATTGCTACCTTGAATTCATGTTGATGGTTTAGAAAACCCGAGCCTTACCACTCGGTTTCTTCATCCAGTTTGCTGGCTTACCATGGAGCTTCCAACAGGTGTCATGAGTGTGCCAGGGCTTCCAACAATGATCACACCACGATCTCTATTTGCCTCCTCGCTTGTCACCATCTAGATCGGTTCCACGGACCACAAGGGCAGACGAATCAATGTCGGGTTTTGGGTCCTCACTTTTCTTCAACATGACTTGTCTCCGAGCCTCCTCCCTCCTTACTTCGTAAAACACCTACTTAATGGAAGGTAAAGGTTTGCGTCCCAAGATTCGACCCCGAACCTCGTCAAGATCTTTTTCAAACTGACCAGAAAAACAAACACCCGACCCCGCTCAATTTTCTTCTTGTACTAGACACTATCATTGGGGACTTTCCCAGTCTTCTTCTTCAAATAAATGAAGCTCCTGCAAAAGCATTATCATCTCGTTGTAATGAGTCGTGACTTCTCGATCACCCTACTGCAAATGCCATATCCTAGCATTCAGTTCGAAAAGCAATGATTGATTTTCCATATCTAAGTATGTATCGCGAACGGCCTCCCAGACATCACGGTCTATTGGAAGGAACATGAAGGGCTTCCCAATAATCGATTCCATGGAGTTAATTAACTAGGTAGCGACCATAGAATTCTTTGACCTCCATTGCTTCCGATTTGGGTCATCAGCAACCGACGGCTTCACTTCACCAGTCAAGTAGCCAAGTTTCCCTTTTCTGTCAATGACAAGATGGACTGACTGAGACCATCAAGGTAGTTTTTGCCATTCAATTTATGAATGGTAATTTGAAGAGAACTTTCAGTAAGAGAAACAACCGTTAATCGGCTATGAAACGGATTGAATTTCCTCTGAGGAAGGCACGCCTCTAGTGGCCTCTGATGAAGTGGTTTTGGAACCAACCAAGGCGACTTTGTAATTCATGATCGAGCACCAGGGTTTTTTGTTGGCTTTTATAACATCTAAATTTAGAGGAAAGAAAAATAATCTCTTCATTGAAAAAAATGAATCAAGGGTACAACGTTAAATAGGAAAAACTTAGCATCAGAATCCCTAGGAATTAGTGACTGATTTCTGACTTTCCTAATCTCTAACTTTCCTATTTCTATTTTTATTTAAATTTTGAAAAATCAAACCAAACCACTCCTAATTTACCGACAACATCATATTCTAATTTTACCATGCCTTTCTGTAGAATTATTCCAACTCCTGCAGCAAATTGGTTGCTGGCTACATCAATCTACACTTCGCATGCTTCTTCTTCTTTTTCATTTTCATATTCTAATTTTTCTTCGTGTATCCCCCTTTTAGCCTGGGTGGTGTATTCAGAAACGAAATCAGATAGCACTTGCCCCCTTCTTGGTGGTTCTGGGCTTTATGCTGATGTCATGCATTCCCAATTCTATCACCCACTTGGTCATTCTCCCTGTTAGATCAGGCTTTGATAACATCGCTTTCAATGGTTGATTGGTCAGAACCACTATTGGGTGTCCTTCAAAGTTGTGGCTTAGTTTTCTCTTAGCGCAAACTAAAGACAATACCAAGTTTTCCATTGATGATTGCTCCATATCGCTTTTCTACATCCGTCATCATTCTACTGATGTAAAATACATGTAGTTGCTTTCTGTATGGTTCTCTGAATGGTACTCCACTCACGACCACGTCAGAACGAGCCAATTACAAATAAAGTTCTTCACCAGGTTTGGGTGTAGACAACACATGAGGGGTCATCAGGTAAGTCTTTATGCTTTCCAGCGCTTCATCTTGTTATGGTCCCTCTTCGATATCTTTGGTTTTCTTGATGCTTTTCAGGAAAGGCTTGCATTTGTCAGAAATCTTAGACACAAATCTCCCCATTGTAACTATCTTTCCTACCAATGATTACACATCTTTCATGGTTTTGGGCTTTCCCATTTCCATGACTTTCTTTACATGCGTCGGGTTCACTTCTATTCCCCTTCTGCTGACTATATTCCTCAGAAACTATCCTGATGACACTCCAAAAGTGCATTTGAAGGGGTTTAACTTCATCTGGTATTTCCTTAGAATGCAGAACGTCTCTTGCAAATCGCTTATATGGTCTTGTTTCATTTTGTTTTTAATCACCATATTGTCTATGTAGACTTCCATAGTCTTTCCAATCAGATCTTTGAACATCTTGTTCACTAGCCTCTGATAGGTGGCTCCTACATTCTTCAGTCCAAATGGCATGACTTTATAGCAGAACAGCCTCTTTTCGGTGATACAAGTCGTTTTTTCTTGATATTCCTTGTGCATCTTGATCCGATTGTATCCAGAATAAGCATTGAGGAATGTCAACCTCTCAAATCCAGTCGTGGCGTCTACCATCTAATCTATCTTGGGTAAATGATAGTTATCATTTGGGCACGCTCTGTTTAGATAAGTGAAATCGATGCAGACTCTCCACTTTCCGTTTTTTCTTCTGAACCAGCACCACATTAGAGACCTAGTCTAGATATTTAACCTCTCTAATCATTCCGTTTTGCAATAATTGTTCACTTATGCAGCTATTATCTCATAAAGCTATTATCTCATAACAAATCTTCTGATCTTTTGCTTTATGGGCTTGTGCTCTGTTTTTACATTTAGGCACGACAAAAAACACCAACTTCCACGTCGGTTCTAAACTAATGTGGAAAACCATCCTCGTCGATCAGCAAACCGACAAGGAAACAAGGAACGAGAAAAGTCCCTTCCTTTTCTTGTCTGGTTATAAAACGACGAGAATGGGTTATCTTCCTCATCGGTTGTCCCTTCCTTTTCTTGTCTTTTTTTTTTTTTTTTTTTTTTTCTCTCTTTAACAAATTATTAATGCAAGCCCAATAAAATAAAAAAATAAAAAAAATAAAAAATAAAAAATAAAAACCGTATACGACTACAATAGCACTTTATACACTTGTATATCTAAAATTATGGAGATAAATATTATAAAATGTACATAATTAATGTACAATAGTCTGAGTCTATCATTAAAAAAATAAAAAATAAAAATAAAAATAAAAAAAAACCTAATGTAAGCTAAATATTCAACTAATAAATTGCATCAATTCTCCTGCCCATTCTTCTCGAACCATATCCAAATCTTTAATTCTGTAGTTCCTTATTTCCGAACACTACAAGTAAGCAAATTGTAAAGTTAGATCGTAAAACTAATCAAATACACTAACTTAATATCACATATTAGTGTAAAATTGTAACCCAGTTAATTTATTTAAATTTCAAACTCTAATAAAATCTCAATATCAAAAACTAGTCAAAAGACATAATATCCTAAAAATATTTTACACATAATCATGTTTCCATAAAATCACCACAAATGAAATGAGTTTCGAACTACCTTATTAAATAGCTAAGTAACAGTACGTGCTTCAACTATGTCTTCATGTACCTTAATACATAGTATTCACATTCCCAATTTGAAGGCCGTGTAGTAACCTTAATACACAACGCAAATCATAGAAGTTGATATTGAAGTAATCTAACAAACCATTTTTGTTCTTAAATCGGTGGTAATATTACCTTAATCCATTTCCAAATTAGATCAGCCGAATTCTTTTCCTTTCTTCCCACTCGAGCATTATAAATTGCAAATGCCCTTCAAAACAAAATCTAATTAGATATCAAGTTTTAAATAACTAGATAATGTTTCGTAATAAATACAGTTTGACAAAGGAGATCCAACTAGCAAATGTACCTGCCAAACCTCATAGTTGATGCAGAGGATGACTGAGAAATAATATATAAACTAGATTGGCATCACAATACATTTTCAATAACAAAAGTCATTAAAATTCTCTCTTTCTGGATGGTTTTCGTTTAAGACACCTAGCAAACCATGTGCTATAATTTGGTTTGGGTACATGAACCCAGTTGCAACAAACCAGTGATTCAATTCTAAAAGCATCTGTAGTTTTGAAAAGCATCATATTAAGATGAAAATATTAAGAGAAACATCATATTATATATAGAGAAAGAACAGAGTTGCATAAAACTCTGAAGTTAACTGAATTAAGAAAGCAAATAGGAATGACTTCGAATAAAAACTCAAGGACGGTACAAGTCATGGCCTAACCCAGTAGACTGAAACAAAAACTATAGTCCCCCCGAAGTTGTTTTTTTTATTTTCATTCCTTTCTTTTAGTTTCCATGGCAAGGCAGATGCTAGCTAGAATTCGATTTCTTTTTAGGGAACTTCAACCGTAAGAATTCTTATTCTTTTAGTTTCCATGGCAAGGCAGATGCTAGCTCTAGTTCTTACTTTCTGCTGTACCTTCCATGCTTGAGGAAAAAAGATCAACCAAGGTTGTTAGGAGATCAAGACATTGTAACAAATACGCATAATCTGGCAAGTTTCATTTCAACAAACAGTACAAACACACACACACACACACACACAAAACTAACCTTCGATTACCAACAGATTCCTCATATTATAAAAATGCTTTTAAGTTATACAATCTTTTCATATCGTCGTGAGATTTAAGTTATCAAATGCCCTCCAACTTTTAAAGCCAAAACAACACTTTATCCTTGACAAAATTGTTGGGTTTCCTGATTTTCACTAAAATGATTGTTTAGAGCAGAATGTGACGCTCACATACACTAACTAGTATCACTAGAGTCTGATTTTCACTCGCATGTATGTATATATATATATATATATATATATATATATGCAAATAGAGCCTACTTTAGAGGAGCGGAGAGAAGATTGTATGTCGTCAACTGATTAATTAATTAGAGGTACAAGTAAATACTCTTCCCAAGATGTACTTCAGCGGTGGCAACCAAAATTGACAGAAATAATATGTCAACTCCAAACAATGTCGTTTTTTAACTATTTGTATGTCTTCTGGCACTTGCTCTTTTTCGAGCTTCACGATTGTCTGTAGAAAAGTTACTTCTAATGTCAATTTGTTTGATCTCTTCTCTCTCTCGCTCTCTCTCTTAAATTCAAGTTTTCTCTCGATAATCACTAAAGCAAATATGTTTCCCAGTGGGAACTTTCAATTGCAAAAACACGAAGCAATAGAAGAAATTATTATGCAAAGCAAAAAGGATCACACGGTTTACAAGATAATAATGATGATGAATAATCAATGGCTAGATCTCAATTCAACCAACGATCTGGTATTTTCCCAAAATTAAAATGCTCAATCTCACTGTGCATTCTAAAAAACTTATTTCGCCTAGTTCCACCGCTTAGTTGAAATATGAACATGATATATAATATGCATTAAGGGTCATGCAAAGGATAAAACATTAGCACGGAATTATGTGCACACAGCATTAAAAGTTCACACCTATCAGCAACGTATTAAAAATCTATTTTGATATACTAATCAACCTAAATATTAGGGAAAACAAATAACAAGAATCAAATTTTAAAAAAATTAAAAAAAAAAATCGCCAAACCTGATTTTGAATAAGCGGCAGATAGAGGAGAAGCGAGCGGCAACGGCGACAGTCGCAGAAAGAGGAGCGGCTGCGGCAGTCGAATCAAGCGCCTCAAACTTTTTCAAAACCCAAACATAAAACTCAAAATAGAACTTAAAAAAAAAAACAAAAAACCTGATTTTTATCATACCCAATGTCTGAATAAATGGGAGATTGAAAGAAACTGAGTGAAAAAGCATATGATTACCGGAAAATATGGTGGCTTTGTGGCTGACAGGTAGAGAGCGAACGGGAGAATGGGGATGATTTGGGGCAGAGAGAAAACACGTTTTAGGGTTGATTTGGGGCGGAGATCAGAGAAAAATAAACAGATTTGGGCGATTTAGGGCGGAGGGAGAGAGAGATTTGAGCGGTTTAATTTGGGGGAGAGTGATTGGGAGAGAAGAGAGCAGGACTTGGCAAGAACTAGTTTTATTTGGGGGAGGACGCTCGATCTGGTTTTCGGATAATTGCATAGCCGACCTTTTCTTTTCTTTTCTTTTCTTTTCTTTTTTAATCTAGCTTTTCTAGTCTGTTGTTGGGCAATTGACGAAGAAATTGCTCCTGGTGCCGTTTTTCTCGTCGGTGGCCTATCAGCCGACGATAAACTACTTCCTCGTTGCTCGCCGCGCAAACCGACGAGGTAGGGGCGACGAGAAAGGCACCGAATCTTATAGTGGCAATGCATTGATTGTGCTGAATCGATTCCCACCATATCTTTGTGGCTCCAGGTGAATACATCTTCATTCTCTTTTAAAAATTTTATCAATTCTTTTTTTACTTTTTCTCCAGGAGGTTACCCACCAAAACCGTTTTATCTGGTTCTGCAGGATCCGGGATTACCTGGGATAGCTGTCAGTGGTTCTGCTTCTTTTCCTTTTTTGATCTCTCCCAGCGGGCCCTTCTTTGGTTGCTATTCCTTTTTTGACTCTTCTTTCATTTCCATAGCCATATTGTAGTATGTCTGAGCTATCATCTGATCTCCTTTGATGTCCACCACTGATCTGCCATCCGGCGTTATGCATCTATCACTTGGTGAAGAGTGGAGACTACGCCTTCCATTATGTGTATCCATCCTCTTCACATGATGGCATTATAGCTAGATGGTGCATCAACCACCACAAAGTCTACATCCAAGGTTCTTTTTACTACTTGCACCTCTAAGATGATGGACCCTTTCGGCGTTATCTTGGTGCCTTCAAATCCTACCAGTGGTACGCCATTCGGTAGCATGTTATACTCGTTCAGCCACATTCTTTTGAAGGTCTTCTAGAAGAGCACGTCCGCACTACTTCCACCATCTACTAGTACTCTGCACACGTTTATTCCATGGATGTTGAGAGTTATAACCAGTGGATCATCATGTAGAGTTCTAATTCTGGCTAGGTCAACCAGCTCGAATTTGATTTATTTGGTCATCTTCCTCCTGAGTGGGTCTTTTTGTAGGTTGTGGATTTGTTTGGAGCATTCTCCACTTCTTCTCTTCACCTGCATTCCCAACTCGTATTTCTCTTCTCTTAATCTGCCATGGATCACAGAAATCGTTCTGATTGCTGGGCTTCCTGACTTTCCTGGCATGTTAGGTCTCTCGTTCTGTTTCACGTACTCCAGAAGTTTTCCTTGTCTGATCATGGCCTGGATCTGTCCTCCCAGACTCCCACACTCCTCAGTAATGTGTCAATGATCCTCATGCAGCTCACATTACTTTGTCCGATCTCTCTTCATTAGATCTGTCAGGATCGGTTTTGGTATTCTGAAAATTCCTTGGTGTTTGGTTTCCTAGAAGATCTGTTTTTCTGGCACCAATAGTTCTGCCTCATTTCTGATCAGATAAGGCTGAAAATTTCTCACATGTCTCCTCTCTTTTTGCGAGTTATCAACTTAGCTTACTCTTGCATTATGATCTGTCATTGGATTCTAGTTTTCCTTTCCATGTCTTGACTCCCGGGGCTTCCTCGCGGATCTGCCCTTGAATTGTTAACATTCTGCCTTATCATCTTCTCTCTCTTCATTTTTCTCTCATTTTCTCTTTCTATCCATTCCAACTTCTTCCACGCGTATGTTGCCTACTGCGTGGTAGAGTACTTCTGACATGTCCTTCGGCTGGTTTCTCCCCAATTGTTCTTTCAGATCGTGATCTGGCTGTAATCCTTGGTAGAATATCTCTGCTGCCAGGCCAGAGTCTACTCTCTCAATCTAATTTAGTTCATTTGTGAATCTAAGCAGATAAGACTTTAAATTATCCCTTTCGCCCATCTTGATCTTCATTAAGCTACCCATGGTATTCTTTTGCTTTCTATTGTAAATGAACTGAGTCACAAATTTTTGTGTCAATTGCTCAAAGTTGTGTATGGATCATGGTTCTAGCTGATTAAACCAAATCGTAGCTGCTCCAGTCAGCATTCTCGGATACACCTTGCACAACAGATCATCATCTGTAGTCTCCAGGATCATAACTTGGTAGAACAAGTGCAAGAATCCTATTGGATCTGTGGTTCCATCGTACTCCTTCATCTGTGGTATGTGGAAATTTTTTTGGTTTTGGAACTGCCAAACTCTTCCAGTGAAAGGGTATTTCGACATCCCTTTCGCCTCCTTGATCGCCTTTTTTGTTGGCGTCATGTTCTGTATCTCATTGATTTTGTTCTACAATCTTTCATCCATTTGCCTCATGAACTCAGAATGATCGTCGAAAAGATTTGTTTTCGCATTAGGTGTTTCCAACTTCGTCTCGGTCACTCCAGCTTTTTCTTTTATTGTTTCATTTATGGTTTCCTGATTCTTGTGATTAGTCGATTCATCTATCTCTTCTTCCACGTCCATCAGTTTCTGCCAGTTCCTTCTCTCGTTGTTCATTCCCTGGGCATTTGCAGTCTCTCTTCCTTTCTGTTCAGATTGTGCCTCATGCCCAATGACAGTTTTCTCAGCTATTTTACCCCATTCTTGCATCTTGGATTTCAATCTTTCGTTCTCGAGTTTCGCCATTTCCAGCTAAGTTTCCAAGTTTCGCTAATTTTCTCGCATCAGCCTTTGAGTTTCTTCCGTAATCCTCTGTTTCTCCATCAAGACTCGCACAGCATGTGCGAGGTCTAAATCATCAGTTTCTTGTGATTAGTCGATTTATCTATCTCTTCTTCCACGTCCATCAGTTTCTGCCAATTCCTTCTCTCTTTGTTCATTCCCTGGGCATTTGCAGTCTCTCTTCCTTTCTATTCAGATTGTGCCTCTTGCTCAATGACAATTTTCTCAGCTATTTTACCCCATTCTTGCATCCTGGATTTCAATATTTCGTTTTCTAGTTTCGTCATTTCTAGCTGAGTTTCCAAGTTTTGCTAATTTTCTCACATCTGCCTTTGAGTTTCTTCTGTAATCCTTTGTTTCTCCATCAAGACTCGCACAGCTTGTGTGAGGTCTAAATCATAGGCTCCTCGTCCCTCGAATCCGTTCGCCTGATCTTCATTCAGGTCAGCAGGTCTTTCATCCACCACATTCATGTTTCCAGTTCGCTTGGTGATTGCCATCTTTTTTGGATTTCTCTCTTCTCTTAGAGAAAAAAAAAAAGCTTGGTTTTTTGTTTAGTTTCCCACATACGGCGCCAATTGTTTGTGTCAAAATTTGGACCAATGACAAACAATGAAGATACTAAATTTTATAGGAATCAATGAAATCTAGAGCAATAAGAATCAAATTCTCTCAAACGAATCTGGATTTCTCTATTTCTTGCTGTTTCCAAAAGTCTACAAATTTCCTATCCTCACCCCTCTTTATAGTTTTTCTTGGAGGCTTGGATGTTACAATCATTGGTACATGTGTCAATTCAATCATTACACTTAAGTGGCGTGTCTTCTAACAAACTTATGCTGACGTGGCCTTCTACTTTAGTTCCTGATTTCTCGCTTACCAAGCTTATACCCTTTTCTGGTCTTATTGCAGCGATGTTGTTTCTCTCCTTAACTGAAACGTCTTGTCGTATTTAATTCTTGTACCCACACCCATTTAATATTCACTACGTCAAACTCATGGTTAACAACCATGAGCCTTAACTATGCAGACCTTTAAATTATCATTAAACAGTCTATGACTTTTTACCCCATCAATATGGTAAAGATAGCCTACCCCATTGTAGAAGTTCCCAAAAAAATAAACAATCTTTCCCAAATTTTCCTCCTTTGTTTCTCTTCCACATTAATTCCTATCCACTCTCAATAAACTTTAAGGTCCCTAACTTGAGCTATAAAATAATTGGTGGCCATTTATTGGTCTTCTTTTGCACGAGCAAGCTTAAGATCCAATCATGAGGGACGTTGTGGCTAGATTATGATGTCCCTATGCTCGCAGGAAGCCTTCGCTGAAGTTTCTCTTTTGATGACCTCTCAGGCCATCCATATCTTATTTACTGCTTTTACTGGCCATCGACCATTTAATTTAATTAAAAAACAAACAAACAAACAAACAAACAAACAAACTTTTGTCATTTATGAAAAGATCATCAAACCTAATTTTTCTCTTAAATAAATACGGATATTATAGCACAATTCTCAATTAAGTAGGATTCTAATCGAGAATCCTAATTGCTCAATATCAAATAACCTATTTAGAATTGTTCTTAATAAAGGAGACACATTTGCATTTTAGAACACATTAAAATTTAAAAAACGAAACGCTTTCTAGAAATCAACCTCTAAAAGTGAGGTTGGAGATGGAGAACCAAACTGGCCTTTAATCTTTTTTAACTTATATTAAAAATAGGCCAAAAAAAAAAAAAGAAGAAGAAGAAGTTTGTATCGTTTTTAAGCTATATTTGAAATATCTTACCAAAAAAAATATAATATATTTGAAATATCTTAAGAAATAGCATCAAATGAACATAAAAGTGACTTCCATATCGAAATAGACCTTAATTCAACGTTTTTTATATGCCTTGTTATTTTTTTTAATAAGCATAAAGTGAATTATATCGACCTCGCAGGGTTAAGAAACAGTCAAAGAACGTCACTAAGCCTATCTTTGATAAGAATGAAAGAAAACAAGAGGGGAAAAAAAATGGAAGTAAAAAAATAAGAGGGATGAAAAAAAAAAGTTAAGAAAATAAGAAAGTTGTACATTATTATAATATTCACTTATGTATATTATTTTAATTTAAATATAAAGACAAGAAAGTAATTTTCGTTTAGTGAATTTTTGTTTTCTATCCAATGCTAGGGAATGAAATTTGGTGGGCTCCATTAAAATTTTTTTCTATCATATTTTCCTTTCCATCCTTCCTTCCTTCCTACCAAATAAATACATATTTATTTTTCATTCATTTTTCCCTTTCCTTCAATTGTCTTCCTTCTTATTTTTCATCATACCAAACAAGGCTTATGGAAAACACCATACAGTGAAAGGTAAAACGGTGCGCAATATCACTATATACATTAATGGCAATTGGCAAGCAACAAAGAAAATGACATAGAAAAAAAATTTCAAAAACAACTAAAACACAAAACAACAACGATATATGAATATATTAAAAAAACAAAAAAAACAAAAAAAAAAAAAAAACCTAATCTGATTTTCTAGAATAATTGTTGAAAAGTGAAAATTAGGATTTCGTACTTTAGGTTTCAAAAATTCAAGGTTTATAAGTTGTTGTTTTGGGGGATATGAGGAGGGGGTGTGTGTGTGTGTGGAGAAACAAAGCATAATATTAAGTTTTTTTTACTTATTACAAAATTTAATTATACAAATATATTTATAATAAGGGTTAATTTCAAAAGTAACACCTGTGAGAAAAATATTAATAAAACTAACACCGCTTTTGTTTCCTTTTATTGTTAGCACTGTCACGTCATTAACGTCAATTGAGGTGGTTGTAAAAAGTCTAAAATGTCCTCAATCAACCCTAAACTGAAGTTTTTCCCACTCCCTCCCCCACCCACAATATATAAGTCCTAATTCTAAATCTCATTTTTTCTTCCATCGTTTTCCTCTTACCCTAGCCTCACGCACTTTCTCTTCACCATTATTGAAGATCTGAGCTCACTCTAAGTCCAACAAATCTCTCCCCATCTTTGTTCACTCTATTTACCTCACCCTCTCTATCAATACCATAGTTGAACCGAAGCTGCCGGCTCAGCTCCTAGTCCATTTGAAACTCTTCCCACTTCCCATCAGCCTCGTTCTAGCTTAGATCAAGTGCAAATCTGAGGTAATGCTGCTTGTTGTTTGGTTTTATTTGTTTCTATATGCCTTAAATGTATTTGCGTTTTGAATTTTAATCTAAAAAATGACTATGTTAAAATTTTGAGGGTAAGATCTTGCAACATCTGTCGTCTCTTATAGCACCTGTGGGCAGTAAAATAGATTTCCTGTATTTTTTGGTCTCTTATTGTAATATTTCTCATTCCGAAAAATTTTCAACACTACTAACAGTAAACAACATAATGACCTTTTGGTCATTATTATGATGACCAAATCGGTGAATAATAAAAAGAAATATTTACATATTATTTGATAGTCGAACCCAAATGGTCATTGTCATAATGACTAACAGGGGTAACAACAGGGGTTCTAAATGACAAATGGAAGTTGTCATACTATTTGAGAGTTGGACAGAAATGATCATTTTCATAATGACCAACAGGTAAATTTAACAGGAGTAACAACAGGGGTTCTAAATGATAAATGGAAGTTGTCATACTATTTGAGAGTTGGACACAAACGATCATTTTCATAATGACCAACAGGTAAATTTCATTATGACCTTCTCGGTGCTAATGATGTGATACATTTATTTTGATATTGATGTAACAACATGGGTTCTAAAACACAAATGGGAGTTGTCATACATTGTGTATAATGGGAAAAAAACATGTATTTGCCTAACTCTTATTTCGCCTAACATTTGAGAGTTGAACAAAACTGGTCATTCTCATAATAACCACAAGTCAATTTCATTGTGACCTCTGTGCCAATGGAAAATATATTGAAATTGATGAAACAACAGGAGTTCTAAAACAGAAATGAGAGTTGTCATACATTGTGTAAAATGGGGAAAATACATGGATTTGCCTTCGCCTAATATTTGAGAGTTGAACACAAATGATCATTTTCATAATAACCAACAGGTCAATCTCATTATAATATTCTTAGTGCTAATGGTGTGATACATATATCTTGACATTGTCGTAACAACAGTGGTTCTAAAACACAAATGGAAGTTGTTATACGTTGTGTATAATATAAAAATATAATTAGATGTTGTGCAAATGGGATGTTTCCCACTTCCCAGCCTAGCCCCGCCCCCACTCATAATATATAAGTCCTCTATCTATATCTGTCATCATTTTCCCTTTCTCTATAATGTAATTATAATATTGATTAACTTCTTGTTGTTTCATTCAGGAATGGCTGCGGTTTGTGTTTTCATTAAGTATAATGGTCAGTGGGACGGTATATTGAGATATATTGATGGTGAAATGAAGGGAATATTGATGTCCCTTATCATAACTTATGTGGGTCTTATTGAGTTGGTGAGGAGCGTTATTGGAATTAGAGGCCTAGAGAAGACTACAGTCACGAGATACACCGTTGAACCTAGAATGCCTCTTGTGAGGATACAGTGTGACGCTGACGTTAATTTCTACATACAACTAAAGAAGAATGATGTTTTTGTGTTTAACAAATTCCCAATTAGCATTAATGTATTGGATGAGTCTGTGGCCGAAGCGATACCACCTGAGGTTGGGGAAAGCAACCACATACATGTGCAACCTTCTAGGGATGGTGGACAGAGTGATGAAGCCGTGTAACCTGTAGCTGTTAACAATCTTATCAGCTCTTCTCATATCCCTCCTCATATCCCTTCTCCCACAGTAGGTCTGAATTTGCACATGGAAGATGGACTTGAAGAGCAACATGAATTATTAAACAATGACTTAGGCATGAACCATGATGATTGTAATGTATGGGAATTGAATGTTGCGAATGCTACTCGTAATTCAAACGAGAGAAGTATTGCAGGAAGCATTGGAACCCAATTTGTTGTCAATAGAATTAGAACTCAATCTATTCATGTACCTGGTAGTGACAATTTTTCTGGCGCAGTAGTTGTTGCTGATTTTACACCTATCACAATGCGCATAAATAATAATTTTGATAACAAAAAGTTATTGCAATACCATCTTCATCACGATACCATGAGTAAACACTACCAATTCAAGGTGAAGAGGTCGACCACTACTTTATTACACGTGGTATGTATAGATAATGAGACATGTCCATGGCAATTGCGTGCGACTAAGATGAAGGGTAGTGAATTGTTTGTTGTGAAGAGGTACGATGATGTCCATACTTGCTCTATTGAAATCGTTCAAGGGCATCATCGTCAAGCCAAGAGTTGGATGATTGGGGAGTGTGTGAAGGTAAAATACTTGGATCCGACTAATACCTCATATATACCTCAGAAAATAATGCGGGACATGTAGAATGAATTTGGAGTGTCTTTCAATCATCTAAGAGCATGGCGAAGGAAGGAAGCTGACCAGCCTGAGGGGCGATGATGCAGAGTTATACAAAGGTAAATTCCCATGGTTATTATGTTAATGACCGGCATGGTAACTTATATATTTACCACATGGTAATTATTTTTTAATAATGACCTCTCTTGGCCCTTTACAGTTCTGTCCGCCTAAGGTGAAATGGTTAAGAGAAAAAAATCATAGCTCCGACATTCACATTGAGACCGACTCAGAAAAGAGTTTAAAATACTTCTACATGTGCTTAGCTGCATTAAAGCAGGGTTGGCCTCATTGTCGTCCAGTAATTGTGGTTGATGGATCGGCATTAAAGGCTAGGTTTGGAGGAATGATGCTTGTAACTTGTGGTCACGACACAGATAGCTCCATATTTCCACTCGCTTTTGGTATCGTTTCGTCGGAGACCAATGAATCGTGGAAATGGTTCTTCGAGAAGCTACAGGATTCAATAGGCACGCGAGAGTCTCTTGCTATTGTGGCTGATACGCATAACGGTATCGAATATGCAGCCAACATTGTCTATCCAGATGCTAATTTCGGGATATGCGTTCAACACTTGACTGCAAACTTGAAGATGAGGTACAAAGATTTCGAAGGCCCTACGAAGACATATTTTGACGGTGCATCGGGGGCGTATCTTGTCAGTGAGCACCAGCATCATATGGAATCCATCCGGAGTTGTAACCCCGACATGCACCGATACCTTTTGCAAGCAGATCCTAAAAAATGGTCACGAGCATACTTCAATGGACAGAGGTATGCAATCATGACAACCAATATTGCAAAGTCATAGAACAGTGTGGATCGGAAAGTTAGGTTAATGCCAGTGGGATTCTTGGTAGAATGGTTAAGGGAACTACTACAAAGATGGTTTATGGAGAGACGTGGAGAGGTCCTGAAACTTACATCAAAACTAGCCCCCAAGGCAGAGAAACTTATTCGCACACAGTTTTCATTGGGACTAACAGTAACGGTACACTCTAAATTTTGTAATGATTGGTAATTTTTTAAACGATATTGCACTAATGTTGATAATGACTTCGAAAAAACTAATGTGTTCAACTTCCCTTTGTTTACAGCCTCGGCTAGCTAATCAGTTTGAGTATGCCGTTACTAACAAGGCTGCTCAAACCTGGATTGTGGATATGAGAGAAAGGACCTGTACCTGCAAACCCTTTCAATTTGATCAAATTCCTTGCCCTCATGCTATGACCGTTTATAACCACTGACGAATTGATCCGTATAATTATTGCTCTCAATACTACACGAAAGAGGCTCTCTATGCAACCTATGAACTTGTAGTCCATTCGATTGGCAGCGCAGAAGGCTGAGATGTTTCTGAATTAGTCAAATCCCAAGTTGTCAATCCTCCCAAGACAAAGCGTGGTTCCGGAAGGCCAGGTGTTACTAGGATTTTGTCCCAAGGTGAGGAATCAGAGACTACTCGGTGCAACAGATGTCATGGTTATGGACACAACCGGCAAATTTGTACTAAACCAGTACCATCACGCACATGTCCAACAACAAGGTTGCAGAGATCTTTGACAACTCAGAGCACCTTTATGTGATGATTTTATCATTATTTTGTATTCGAAGTTACACACAGTTTGCTATAACTTTATGTCATTGATTTTAAGTACTACGTTTGTGGGTTTCTTATTTAGGTGTTATGACTGATTGTGATTTGCCTAACTCTTATTTTGCCTAACATTTGAGAGTTTAACAGAAATAGTCATTTTCATAATAACCACCTGGTTAATTTTATTGTGACATCTGTGCCTACGATTTGACAAAATTATTTAGAAATTAATGTAGCAACAAGGGCTCTAAAATACACATGGGAGTGGCCATACGTAGTATATAATGGGAAAAAAATGGATTTGCCTAATATTTGAGAGTTTAACAGAAATTTTCATTCTCATAATGACCACCTAGTCAATTTCATTGTGATCTTTGTGTCTACGGTTTGACAAAAATATTTAGAAATTTATATAACAACAGGGGTTCTAAAATACACATGAGAGTTGTCATATGTTGTGTATAATGGGAGAAAAAAACATGGATTTGCCTAACATTTGAGAGTTTAACAGAAATTGTCATTTGTATATTGACCACCTGGTCAATTTCATTGTGACCTCTGTGCTTACGGTTTGACAAAAATATTTAGAAATTGATGTAACAACAGGGGTTCTAAAACACGTATGGGAGTTGCCATAAGTTGTGTATAATGAAAAAAAAAAAAACATGGATTTACCTAATTCTTGTTTGGCCTAACATTTGAGAGTTTAACATAAATGGTAATTTTCATAATGACCACCAAGTCAATTTTATTGTGACCTCTGTGCCTACGGTTTAACAAAAATATTTAGAAATTGATGTAACAATAGGGGTTCTAAAACACATATGGGAGTTGCCATACGTTATGTATAATGAAAAAAAAAACATGGATTTGCCTAACTTTTGTTTGACATAACGTTTGAGAGTTTAACAGAAATGGTCATTTTCATAACGACCACAAGGTCAATTTCATTGTGACTTCTGTGCCTACGATTTGACAAAAACATATTGAAGAGCATAGATAACATGTTAACCATTATATGTTGCAACAAACAGACATCTAAAACTTTAAATATGGTCTATAATGAATAAAATAATGGGGCTATTTACATCATGAAAATATAAAAATATTAAAAAAAATAAAGTTATTTACAAGTCTATCATATCCACCACATTATCACTTTTGTAATTGTCTTTAATCTTTCTCTTTGTATGAGACCACAAATAACATGTTAGCCACTCCCAAAACATATTCATGCGTCCCTGAATAACCCAATAATGGATGTCCCTCCCTTCTATCAAGTATTCAACACATTTAATAGTAAAAATGTCACTGTCACCCTGTTTCATGGTTCACAAATGAGAATGAATCACAAATCACATCATTATCATTGTTAAGAAGATCGTAGGAAAACATTATCAATACATTAACTCACTCATTTTCTTGTCGAGTGATATCTTGCATGATGGTGACAGGTATTGGGTAAGTTTCCGGAGGGTTCCTTGGTTTGAATTCGAACAAATTGATCCTATCAGCCAGTATTGGAATAAACTTTGACATACATTCCAATGCTTCTCGGACCTTGTTATTGTGAGGGCCTTTATGATGAAGAGAGTCATACACTTCAATGGTCTAATTCAAAAGGTCGAGCTTTGCTAATACCCAATATTTCAAATCTTGCAAGTGTATTGGGATTAGCAAAGTGTTCACCTCAAACCATGACAAATCACATCGGATACAGACACCAAGTATAATCTTCATTAAAGAATCACACGATCACCAATCAAATTTATCTAGTGCTTTATTGTAGACAGGCCACAATGCACCAATCTTGGCACTAAAAAACGTGTGTATCGTTGTGACTTTTCGTTGTACCAGTTCGCAAAAATGCATGATATTCTTCCTTAGATAGTAGAATGCAACGTAAATGTGTTAAATACACAAACCAAAAGCAAATGGCAAAACAGTAAGAGTCAGCACAAAAAGTACTTACTTCACATAAGGTTAACAAAAATTGAGTGCATGAAAAAAAAAAAAAAAGACTATTTACTTCATCCTAGAGCCACACAGGAGAGACTGCTAACTCATAAACCCAACTTTTTTTCTCAACTGCCATGAATCCGAGGTCATGGTGTTTGTCCAATGTGTTATACTTTGCGATGTATCAGGAAGGTCGTTTCCTAAAAAGAAAAATAATTAAATTAGTTAGGACAATTTTAAAGATCATTTTCAAAGCAAAATGACATTTTTTTTCGTCAGAACCAAATTATCCTTGAGGAGGCTTCTTCAATAATCATTTCTTTATCCACTCCATGAACTCCTCTAGCTTATCTCTAGGAGATTCATCTGAGAGACCTCGTGGGAGGGCATAATTAATCTTTGTCGGAGCATGGGTTGGTGAGCCAATCTCAACCACAGGTCCGGACCGCTCTCGTCTAAGCCTTGAAAATCTGGACCTCTTTTGCTTAGGAATCTATAAAATGACAAATATCAAACAGGTTAAAAAAATTTTGACTCGTAGGTAACAATTAATATGACTATGTTTGTTTGTTACAGAAATTAGTAACAACCACATCATTTATGCTCTCCTTTTGTTCATTGGTTGCTTCTTCATTCTTTATTTTCTCTTCTTCTCCCTTGGTTTCTTCCTCCTCCTTTCCTCTTCTTATTCCTATACTCTGTCAGGCTTTTTCTCCTCCTCATTTCCTTAGCTTCTCCCTCCTCTCCTTCTTAGTACCCTCATCTCCTTCTTAGTACTCTTTATATTTTTCATGAGTATTTTCATAGTTAGGTCATAATAAAAATTACCAGTTGACCATTATAGAAATGACTATCTACATATAAGGTATACTCAACACACATTTTCAAGATTACATCATCGTTTTCTCCCTTGTCATCTTTATCTTCTGCAATTTGTTTATCATCATCTCCCTCTTCTTGCAAAAGGGGAACATAGCTGCTTTCATTAACACGGGTCATTACAGAAATGACCACTTAGTCATTACAAAAATGACTAGTCGGTCATTAATATATCAATAAATTATCAAAGGATCATCATAGAAATCACCGGCAACGACAAACAATCACCTTATCAGCATTTAAGAACTTTATGGCTACTTTCACACCTTTAACCGCAACTGACACCGATGTCAAAGTCGATGAAGACATCATTTTGAGAGCCAAATCGGAGGTCATTAGAATCAGTCTTCAGGGCATCCGAGTCATCTTTTTTAACATTCCTCTTGTGCCTGCAGCTCACATGGTACGTAGTGGTTGGGTTCTCGTCAACATTGTCATTGAGGTTGTACAACAATTTTATAACCCTCGGCATGAGCTTCCTGGACTTCTTCTGTCCCTTTTTCAAATCCTCTAATTTTTTGTTCATTGAATCGACCTGTCCTCAAATTTCTTTTTGAAACTCCCACCATTCGGAGTTTGTCTCGGTGCTCGATTACGAGACAAGTGTCTTACGAGGTGCCTGAGGCACAACCATATGGTTCTTCAAATATAGTTGTGCAACATATGGCTCCTTCAACTCTTCATCCGTTGGCATCATCACAGAGCACTTCGGCTGCACACATTTGATTGAATAAAAAATTAGTACAGTATATTATATAAATGACCAACACTGGTATTGACACTAGCAAAAGTATGGTCATTACAAATATTATCTCCCGGTCATTATGTAACTGACCAACACTGGTATTGACACTAATAAAAGTATAGTCATTAACAAAAATTACCACCCGGTCATTATGTAAATGACCAACACTGATATTGACGCTAACAAAATTATAATTATTAAAAAAAATTATCACCCAGTCATTATGTAAACGACCAACACTAGTATTGACACTAACAAAAGTATGGTCATTACAAAAATTATCACCCGATCATTATGTAAGTGACCAACACTGGTATTGACACTAATAAAAGTATGGTCATTACAAAAATTACCACCCGATCATTAATTATGTAAATGTTAATGACCAACACTGGTATTGACACTAACAAAAATATGGTCATTACAAAAATTACCACCCGGTCATTATGTAAATGATCAACACTTGTAAATGACACTAACAACAATAAGAATATATTTAGTATGGAAATTACATGTTTCTCGCCAATAGCGGTTAAAGTCGACATCACAGCATCAAACTTCACATTATCTGCGGAGGTCCATGACAACATACGCGGAATGACCTTAATGTACTTGGTCGTAAATTTGCCTACTATTGTTAGGATACTCTCACATGCCCAAACGAGTAAGGCATGAGGAAAGCCCGCGATACTGTAATGCACTTTATCAGCCTTCTTTAATGGTCTTCTCTTTAAAGATAGCCTATTTTCAACTGTATTACATATTGCAACTCAGGTTGCCTCCCATGAGAGCACGCCCCACAGAAAAGCATTGAAATCCTCCAAGTTATCGGCTAGGGTAAAATATTTCGAGTCTATCTTCACGGAATTTGCATTTGTAAGAGGAATGCAAAATATCATGTATAGTAAGCCAAGCTTGACAGCGTCGTCATCATTGTCAAATTTTACATTCGACAGCTGCAACTCCAAATGTTCTCTCGACACAGCTCGTAATATCAAAAAATATCTTCTCATTAATCGGTTATCAACCGCCGATGCGAGATGGGTATACCCTACACATTTAATGCCGGTTATCAAGCATAACTCGTTGATGGAAAACTTGCTCAGGTCTTCACCAACCTTAAACCATAGAGCATCACCCATGCCTGAGTAATTCGTCAAACGCATTACAATATTGTGCAAGACCTACCCAGCCCAGCCAAGCGTCTTCAACTTCTGAAATTTCTTAATGCATGGCTGACTGATCACTCCCTCGTATTGTCAGGGTGACAACCACTTATTCAAGTTATTACAAGTCTTTGCAATGTTAATGAAATTATTTATTTTGACCGGAGTAATTTCATTATTCGGTACGCATCGAACGTACTGAACATGTGGTAATGGTATCATAAGAGAATAATTATATTTATGACCAACAAGTAATCATAAAAATGACAAGCGGTAAATAACAGAAATCTGAGTAATTAAATTGATGACCAGCAAGTCATCATAAAAATAACCAGCTAAAAATAACAAAAATCTGAGTAATTAAATTGATGCCCAGAAAATCATCATAAAAATGACATATGGGTAAAATTACAAAATGATCTCAAATAAATAACCAGACAACCGTATTTTTCGATATCACCTACAATTAACCAAACATCAACAAAAACCCAAACACCTTCGGCAACCAAATATTTATATAAAGCAATACACTCAATTTTCCTCTCAATATCCAAATACAAAACCAACAAACTTTTAGTTTATGTCATAAAATCAAATAAAAATACAAACTTTACGTTTTTTATGCAAAAAATTTTCAACAAATCAATTAGAAATGTAGAATCTCATCAAAAACACATCTAAAATGCAAACTTTTTTTTACATAATCAATAAAAATGCAAACGTCCTCACTAAAAATGCACATTCTTACCGAATGTATATTAAAATTGCAAACATTTTTAAACAATTAATTGAAAATGCAACATTTTTACCACTTCAGCATTCGAGATCTTCTTCTCTTCTACGGCTCTTTTCGCCTTCTTTGATTCCTTAACTTCGATTTCCCCATGCTTTCTCTTCAACCCTTCCTCGGGCACCCTCCTTCTCTTTTTTTCTGGTGTCAATTTTTTAGGAATTTTCTCGGCCGGTGGCCTTTTCTTTGCCGAAGCCATTACTCGAAGAGACCTCTTTTCGGGAGTAATTTTTTCTCCGTCAACTTCGTGGGTTTGGGCATAGGTGGTTTTAGAAAATTATCCAACGTTCACAGACTTCCAAAAGCTTTATAGAGGGCGTTGGTGGTGGTTTCGAATGATTTCCGAGCGGTTATGGAGCGGTTTCCAACGGTTTCTATGGGTGGTGGAAACTCTTTCTCTCTCTAAATGGGAGTTTCTCTCTCTAAAACGTTGTAAATAGTTTGAAATCAGGTTAGGGCAGACGAGGAAGATTTGGGCGGGTGGGAAGTGGGGGTAAACCCATAATTTAGCAACCCTTAAATGCTTTTGGGACCCACAAATCAAAAGAAAAAATGACGTGAGTGTGCTATTAATGAAGGAAAAAAAGTTGTGTTATTTTTAATAATATTTTTCCCACATGTGCCACTTTTGAAATTAACCCTTATAATAATTACCCTTTTATGTTATTTATTTGAGAGTTTATTACTAAAAGATTTAGATCAATGCATGTGTGTAAACAATTAGTTAAAGTGTGTAGATAGGATATCACTTGAAAATACTATAATCGAAAGAGATGCGTCACACATTTTATTATTCAATCGAGCATAATTGTATTTTATTTCATACAATAGCGAACAATTGAAACTTTTCAAATAATTATTGGGATAAATATCAATTTTTTAAAAATTTGATTGGGCCATTGATCGTATGGCTATTGTGGTGGATTCTATGATAAAGTATGGGATAACTGGGCCCCACGCCATAAAATTTAAGAGTCCGTTTGAAGTCAACTTTTGGAGATGATATTTTAGAGATTGGAGATAATTTGAGTTTTGAAAATATGTGTTTGGAGAAAATAAACTGTTTGGAGTGAAAATGTATAAAAATTTGTAATGTGTTCGGAAGTAAAAAAATAACAATATGGATATTATTTTGTTCCGCTCGAAATTCAATGCAATATAAAAAAAAAACATCTCATTTTGACTTAAAATGATCAAATTATGAATTTTAAAAAAATATTAAAAAATAATTAATAAAATTAGAGGAAAAGGACAAACAAAACTTTCCAAAAGTTAGACCTCAAACCGGCAATAAGTGTAGATTGATTTTTGATACAAATTTCAAAAATAGCACATGTGGAAAATATATATTAAAACTGGCATAACTTTTGTTTCCTTTCATTCCTAGCACTGTCACGTCATCACCATCAATTAAGGTGGATGTAAAAAGTCAAAATGCCCTCAGGCAAGCCTAAACCTTATTTTTTTCTCACTTTCCCGCCTAGCCCCCACCCATTTTGAAACCCAAATCTTCATCTAATACCATAACTTGATTTGAAACTATTTTCACTATTTTAGAGAGAGAAACTTCCATCTAGAGAGAGAAACTCTCACCGTCGGAAACCACTCCAAAAACCGCTTGGAAACTGTCGGAAACCACCATCAACGCCCTTTATAAAGCTTTTTCGAACTCTGTAATAGCTGGAGAATATTCTAAAATCACCCAAAATCAGTTGAAATTTCTTGAGTCTCCTTTATCCAAACCCAAGAAGTTGGCGGAGAAAAACATTACTCCCGAAAAAAGGAATGTTCGGCTAATGGCTTCGGTAGAGAAAAGGCCATCGGCAGAGAAAAATCCTCAAAAATCGAAACAAGAGAAAAAAAGAAGGGCGCCCAAGAAATGGTCGAAGAAAAATAAGGGAGAAATCTGTATTGCTAGTTGAAATCTTAAAAAGAAAAAAAAATTACATAAAAATTATAATGTTTGTATTTTTATTTGATTTTGTGACATAAACTAAATGTTTGTTAGTTGGGTATTTGGATTTTGAGAGGAAAATTTAGTGTATTGGTTTATATAAATTTTTATACTATATTTAATATTATTATTGTTAGTGTCATTTACAAGGTTTGGTCATTTATATAATGACCGGGTGGTAATTTTTTTAATGACCTTATTTTTATCTGTGTGAATGGCCAAAAATGTTAGAAATTTTTTTTAAAATTTTTTAGACATAGCTCATAACTATTATGACCGGGTGGTCATAACAGGAATGACCTTTACTGGAAAATGACCAAAAATGTTAGATTTTTTTGTAAAAATTTTTTTTAGACATAGGTCATAACTGTTATGACCGGGTGATCATAACAGGAATGACCTTTACTGGAAAATGGCCAAAAATATTAGATTTTTTTTAGAAATTTTTTTAGACATATGTCATAACTGTTATAACCGAGTGGCCATAAAAATGACCTTTACTGGAAAATGGCCAAAAATGTTAGATTTTTTTTATAATTTTTTTTTAGACATAGGTCATAACTGTTATGACCGGGTGATCATAACATGAATGACCTTTACTGGAAAATGGCCAAAAATATTAGATTTTTTATTTAAAAAAAAATTTAGACATGGGTCATAATTGTTATGACCGGGTGGTCATAACATGAATGACCTTTACTGGAAAATGGCCAAAAATGTTAAATTTTTTTTAAAATTTTTTTTAAACATAGGTCATAACTGTCATGACCGGGTGGTCATAACAAAAATGACCTTTATTGAAAAATAGCCAAATATGTTAGATTTTTTTTTTTAAAAAAAAATTTAGACATAGGTCATAACTGTTATGACCGGGTGGTCATAACAGTAATGACCTTTACTGGAAAATGGCCAAAACATTTAGATTTTTTTTAAAAAAAAATTTTAGACATATGTCATAAATGTTATGACCGGCTGGTCATAACAGGAATGACTTTTACTAGAAAATGGCAAAAAATATTAGATTTTTTTTTTTTTAAAATTTTTAGACATAGGTCATAACATGATTGACCTTTACTGGAAAATTGTCAAAAAAGTTAGGTTTTTTTTTAAATTTTTTTTGGACATAAGTTATAACTGTTATGACCAGTTGGTCATAACAGGAATGACCTTTATTGGAAAATGGCCAAAAATGTTAGAATTGTTTTTTTTTTTAAAAAAATTTAGACATAGGTCATGACAGGAATAACTTTTACTGGAAAATGGTCAAAAAAGTTAGATTTTTTTATAAAAAAAAATTTTAGACATAGGTCATAACTGTTATAACCGGGTGGTCATAACAGGAATGACCTTTACCACCCGGTCATTATGTAAATGACTAACCCCTGTAAATGACTCCAACAGTAATAATATTTAATATAGTATAAAAATTTTTATAAACCAATACACTAAATTTTCCTCTCGAAATCCAAATACGCAACTAACAAACATTTAGTTTATGTCACAAAATCAAATAAAAATAAAAATATTATAATTTTTATGCAAAATTATTATTTTTTTTTTCAGAAAATCAACTAGCAATATAAATTTCCCCCATATTTTCTTTGACCATTTCTCGAGCGCCCTTCTTTTTTTCTGTGGCTCCAATTTTTGAGGATTTTTCTCCGCCGATGGCCTTTTCTCTACCGAAGCCATTAGCTGAACATTCCTTTTTTCGGGGGTAATGTTTTCCTCCGCCAACTTCTTGGTTTGGATATGGGAGACTCAAGAAATTTCAACTGGTTTTGGGTGATTTTAGAATATTCTCCAGTTGTTACAGAGTTTGAAAAAGCTTTATAGAGGGCGTTGATGGTGGTTTCCGATAGTTTCATAGCGATTTTTGGAGTGGTTTCCGACGGTGAGAGTTTTCTCTTTAGATGGAAGTTTCTCTCTCTAAAATAGTGAAAATAGTTTTAAATCAAGTTAGAATATTATATGAAGATTTGGGTTTCAAAATGGGTGGGAGACTAGGCGAGAAAGTGAAAAAAAAAATATGGTTTAGGCTTACCTGAGGACATTTTTGACTTTTTACATATATCTTAATTGATAGTGATGACGTGACAGTATTAGAAATGAAAAGAAATAAAAATAATATCAATTTTAATAATATTTTTCTCACATGTACTATTTTTAACATTAACCCATTAAAATATTGTACATCTCTCTTTGAAAAAAAAAATAGATAAATAAAAAGGGAATAATATAACACCCTTCCGCCCCGTCGACGGCATCCCACGGCTGCTGAGAGCAAGCTCGCTACCAAGCCAGCTTTCCCCTTCCGGCGACTACACCTTTCCCCTTCGACGAAGACACCTCTCCGCCAACGGTTGTGCAACATTCCTCCATCCTTGATCTTGGCCGCAAACTTCCCGCGTCACTCCAGATCTCCACACTCCACCCCTTCCCCCGCCCAAATTAGATCTGCAACGCCGTGCTACCCCACCCCACACCCCCCCTCGAACTCTCCGGCGAGCCCCGTTCCCGCCAGATCGGCGATGCCCAACCCCCAAGCTCGCGGTCTCCTCTCGTCTCAGCTGTGAATCGTGACTCTTCCCCCACCCGGAATTACTCGTCACCACCCTCCCCACTTGAGACCTGCTTCACGATTCTCTCCACCCCAGCCCAGTTTGTGAACCAGCCCAACAACTGGTTTTCTGGGTTTGATTTGATTCGACCCTGCAAAGTCAATTTACTTTAATTGATTAAATATTATTGAATATTTGTTTGAGAACAATTATTTAGAACTGGTTGCTTTGAATTTGACCATTGTTGGGTCTTTTGCAATGTTTCGAATTAGATTTATTAAGCTCGTTTGTTATAATTTTTTAGGAGAAAAATACTTTTTAGTCATTAGTTTAAAACATTTTAAAGCAATTAATGAAATAAAATTACAGTTTAAATTGCTAATAAGCAATTAACATGTTATAAAATTATTCAAGTTCTGCAAATTTGTCAAAAATTGGAGTTTTTTGAATAATTAGTATTGTTAATATTAGATTTGTTTATGATCTTTGTAGTTATGCTAATAAAATTTGTTATTGGTTAAATTTATCTTTTAACTTTATTCTAGGGGTAATTTCCTAATTGTGCATTGAATATCCCAAACTCCTATTGCAAATGAGTGTCATGTTTCCATAAAAAGTTAACAGAGGGAGAAATTTTGCAAACGTTCAAAAGTTAAGAGGGAATAGATGTTACAAATTTAGGTCCATAGGTATTTTGTGATAATGTCTAAAGTTTAGCAACAAAAAAATATAATTTGTCCAAAAAAAAAAATCATCATCTATAGATTTGATTCAAACCAGAAAAAAGAAAAAAAATTACCGGAGACGAATTTTTCCAAAGCAGTTAACAGGATAAGAATTCCCACCTTCACATCCTATTTTAAATGTTTTAAGTAACAGGTCCCACAGTTAATCTATCCACAAATAACTTTTGGATCTTACCTCATTGATGAAGTAACGTGGGTGTACCACGTTATAAAATTACGTTTATTTTTTTTCAGCAATTTTCTTTTATTGTTATGGATAACTAAGATTAAGGTATGCCTTTTTTTTAATAATAAGATTAAGGTATGTAATTCTTTACAATAGATTTTTGGAATCTTCACAATAAGTTAAGGGCCCGTTTGGGGATACATTTGAAAATGATGTTTTGGAGATTGGAGATGGTTTGAGTTTTGTAAATGTGCGTTTGGTGAAAATAAACTGTTTGGAGTGAAAAGTGTAAACTTAAAATGTGATAGAAAAAATTAGAAATATGGATCTTATTTCATTTCTCTCGAAATTCTATGCAATTTGAAAAAAAAAAAAAAAACATCTTATTTCGACTTAAAATGATAAAGTTATGGACTTTAAAAGTTTAAGTTTTTTAAAAATGTTTGGAAAAGTGAATAGTAAAATTTGAGAAAAATGACAAAATAACTTACCTTTTAGAAACATGGTTTCCAAATATGTCCCCAAATGGAACCTAAATACTATAACTACTAACACACACACACACAGCTCTCACTTCTGTCGCTGTTGCCATCGCTACACAAACTCCGACATTGTTTTAGGCGAAATAAAGGTGCCCAAGACAGAGCCCCACTATTCCTCCAATGACGGCTGAAAGATCGCCATAAACGAGCGAGAATCTCATGAAGAACCTCGAGATTACTCTGGCAACGGCTAGACACTCTTCATTGGAAGACTCTCTTCGTCGTCATCATCACCCTAAGGCGCACATGGATAGAGATCAGAATGCGATTTTCGAGAAACGTAGCTCAGATCTCCGTCGAGATTGCGACGACTGAAAGATCGTCGGAAACATAGCGTGATGGACGAGCACTGATGATCGACGAGCAACCATCTCCCGATGACAACGGCTTTGTCTCCGGCAACGACATGGTTGCAGTGACGGCGCTGATTTGGGTGGGATTGGGTAAGGGTTTTTTTCAATTTGGGGTTATTTTAGTATTTTTAGTAAACTGGGGCTTTTTAAGAAAATGTTAATTAAATTGTGTGATTTAAAATTTTTGACCCATAAATTTAAAAAAATAAGGAAAAAAAAGTGAAAAGGTAAATCTTATTATTTACTAGTAAAGATAGTATTTATCATAAAATACTACTATTTTTATCATTTTAAAAATTATCAATTCATCAAATAAATCACATATTTTCTGAAATCTTAGTATTTACTTGAAAATCTAATATTCATCAGTAATCCAGTATTTACTTATAAATATAGTAAATCCAAATAATTTTTTAGTAAATTCAGTATTTTACTAATAAAATCTAGTACACATCTAATATTCGAAATCAGTAAATCTAATTATTTATCTATAAATAATGATATTTACTTGAATTTTTATAACTTGATACTTTCCAACAAATTGGATGTTTTCTAATAAATCTTTTATTTACCGTTTTTTTTTAGAAATCTATTTTTTTTAATAATATGTTATTTACACATAAAATCTATATATTCCATGTTAAATATATGAATAGTAGTTTTCAATTATATTGCTTTAGAACGTATAAAATTATTTTCTAAGTAAATAAATTTATTTACTTAGAAATATAGTATTTACGGTGAGACAATTTTAATAATAACTTTAGTATTTACTAATAAATTCAGCACTAATAAATACAATATGTACTAGTAAATCTATATATTTAATTTATGTTCATTTTTTATTATTAGGAAATACTTGGATTTATTATATATACACACTTTTATTTTATAAAACTTTTTTACGTAACATCTGTAAATACCCAAATTTACTAGTACAAACTTAGATTTATTGTATTGACCTAACATTTGTAAAAAATTTCGTAGTTAACATGTACTGGATTTACTAGTAAAAACATGTATTTAATGTATAATGATAAATACATGATAAAATACAAAAATAACAACAACATATTTTTATTAGTTAATAAATTTACAATAAATCCCTCAAAACTAAATAAATTCAAATCAACCCCAAAAATATACTAATCTTTACTCCAAACCTAACCCTAATTGTCCAATCCCTAAACTTTCGCCACTGTCGGAAAAGATTGCAGATCCGGTGTCAAAAATTGAAGGCGATCTTGAGCCGGCCTGCAAAAAGTAAACCACAAACCCAGAATGAAAACCCAGACGACACCTACGGTGCTGGAAATTAAAGGAGATCTTGATACGATCCTCATCAAGAAAAACGAGACTCGAACACAATTAGAAAACCAAGATCGTTCTATGATCAAATTTGAATGGAACCTCGACCCGTTGTTTATAACGAAACAAGAACCTCAGTATATTTTAGACGCCACAAACGGTGATGAAAATCTATTTGATAAGTCATTGTTGAAGGCCACAAGAATAATTCTTGATAACTTAGAATAGTTCTTCAAAGAACCAAAGAGAAAAGCTCTTAAATTTCTGAATAATTACTTGATTTCTTTCTTTTCCATAGGCGCCTATAAATATGTTGAATTATTACAAAGAACGTTCCTAAAATAACTTAATTACATGCCTTCTTAATTAATAGTAAAATTTGGTAATAATAGTTTTTACTTGGCTACAATAGAAACACTACTACAAAATGTGGATTCCACGACGGTATTTCCACGACCGTTTTTAAAAAAACCGTCGTGGAAAATACGTAAAAACACGGAGCGGAAAAGAATTTCCGAAAACCGTCGTGGAAGCCACCGCTTCCACGACGGTTTTTAATAACCGTCGTGGAATCAAGGTGCTTCCACGACGGTTATTCAAAACCGTCGTGGAATCGGTGGCTTCCACGACGGTTTTGAAAAACCGTTGTGGAAGCTTCATGATTCCACGACGGTTTTAAATAACCGTCGTGGGGCGCTTCCACGACGGTTATTAAAAACCGTCGTGGTAGGTACAAAGGAGGGAATTTTTTCAAAATTTTTTTTTTTAATTTTAAAAAAAAATTAAAATTTTTTTTTTGACTTACCACGACGGTTTTTTGAAAAAACGGTAGTGGCAGATCTACCACGACGGTTTTTGAAAAAAACAGTGGTGGTAGGTCTATCACGACGGTTTTTCCAAAAAACCGTCGTGGTAGGTCAAAATATTTTTTTTTATTTTTTTGACCTACCACGACGGTTTTTTTCAAAAAACCATCGTGGTATTTATCTACCACGACGGTTTTTCGTGGTAGGTCAAAAAATAAAAAAAAAATATTTTGACCTACCACGACGGTTTTTCCGTCAAAAAAATAAAAAAAAAATATTTTGACCTACCACGACGGTTTTTTGGAAAAACCGTCGTGGTAGGTATAAATGCGGGAATTTAAAAATTTTTGAAATTGTTCAACTTTTTTGAGCGTATATTAAAACCCAAAAAAATACTCTTTTTCCCACTCCATTACATTCCGAGCATTTTTCACTCTCTAATACAAACTCTAACTCCAAACCCAAAGCCACCCATATTCTCCCTCCATTTATCGCTCTCCGCTCCCTATCTACATTCTCACCGTCATTCCTCTCTCTCTCTCTAACTCCGAGTCTTTTTCCTTCTCTCTCTAGTCGTCATTCCTCCCTCTCTCTCTAACTCCAAGCCTTTTTCCCTCTCCCTTTCGCCGCCATTCCTCCGTCCCCTACATTCTCTACCACTCCACCCGTACCCACGCTCGACAATCCGGTAAGTTGAAATGTATCTTGCTTGGGTAAGGCACGGATTTGGGAATTTTCCTTCCAAAATGTTGATTTTGTTGATTGTGAAATTTCCATACAAATGTCAAAAATCCACAATGTTCCTTCCAAAATGTTGATTTGGTTGATTGTTGATTTGGGAATTTTCCGTAGAAAATTTTCCAAAATCCGTCATTTCGGTAATTGTTGACAGTCATTGTGATTTAGATTGCTTTAAAATTGATTGGGTAAAATACGGATTTGGGAATTTTCTAGAAAAAATATTGATTTTGTGAGTTAAAATTTCCGGATTTGTCACCCGTGGGAAATGAAATAAATTCACAATTTTTTTTTGTTTTCGGCGAACCCTACCACGACGATTTTTCAACCGTCGTGATAGGCGGACCTACCACGACGGTTTTAAAAAAAAAAACCGTCGTGGTAGGTCCATCTATCACGACGGTTTTTTACGTAAAACCGTCGTGGTATGTTCTTAAATGTCCACATTTAGGCCCTATTTTTGCTTATTTCACGACGGATAAAAAACCGTCGTGGAATCTAAAAAGATTCCACGACTCTGGATTCCACGACGGTTAGAAAACCGTCGTCGAAATGTTACCACGACGGTTAAAAACCGTCGTGGTATACACATTTTGTACTAGTGAAAAAGGAAACAATCTAAAAATTAAATGGTTGTACACGCCGAAAAAAATAGAAAAGGAAAGGGGACTAATGAGCTAATAAAATAAAAGATGAATGATGGCTAAATATTCAACAATAATAAAAATAAAAATAAAAAAGGAAACTAAATAGTTTTGAGTTTCTCTTTCTTGATTCACATGTCTATTGCATGGATTTGCATGGCTGATTTTCTTGATCTGAATTGACCTTGATGATGCGGACCAACATTTGTTGTCCCTCATTCGTGAGCACACCCAAATCCTCTTGCTGAACCTTCTGGATTAAATTGTTGAGTTCTTACTTGAAGTGTTTAGCTCGAGCTCTTGTTACTTAACCCACGGGAACTTTGATTGGTTCTTCAACTTTAAGCTTCTCAGTAGTCATGCCCTCATCATTCCTCTCTTTTTGAAAAGGATTTGTCCTCAAATCATCACCTATATCAAAATGAGATAAGTCAGCAACATTGAAGGTAACACTAACATTGTACTCACCTGGTAGATCCAATTTGTAGGTAGTATCATTAATGCGCTCGAGAACTTGAAATGGTTCATCCCCTCATGAAAGAAGCTTTGAACGTCTTTGAGCTGGAAACCTCTCCTTATGTATGTGCAACCACACCCAATCACCCGGCTCAAAAACAACCTTGTTTTGTCCCTTGTTGGCATGTTTGGCATATTACTTCGTCTTTCTCTCAATGTTTAGTCTTGCCGTCTCATGAATCTGTTTAACAATTTCAGCTTTCTTTTGACCATCTAAATTTACACGCTTAAACAAAAGTAAAGTAGTTAAATCCAAAAGAGTTAATGGATTAAAACCATACACAATTTTAAAAGGTGAAAATTTAGTAGTAGAATAAATAGATATGTTATAAGCAAACTCAACATGTGGCAAACACACTTCTCATGTTTTGATGTTCTTTTTAATGATTGCTCTAAATAAAGTAGATAAAATCATATTCACTACTTCAGTTTGACCATCAGTTTATGGATGACAAATTGTAGAAAACAATAACTTAGTTCTTAACTTAGTCCATAAAGTCTTCCAAAAATAACTCGAGAACTTAGCATCTCTACCCGAAACAATTGTTCTAGGCATACCATGTAACCTAACAATTTCGCGAAAGAACAAATCAACAACATTAGAAGCATCATCAATTTTGTGACATGGAATAAAATGTGACATCTTAAAAAACCTATCCACCACCACAAAAATAGAATCCCGGCCCCTTTTTGACCTAGGTAATCCTAACACAAAATCCATTGAAATGTCAATCCAAGGTATACTAGGAATTAGGAGTGGGGTGTACAAACAGTGGGGTTGAACTCTTAACTTAGCTTGCCTACAAGTGACACATCTCTCACAAATCCTCTCAACATCTCTTTTCATGCGAGGCCAATAAAAATGTTCTTGTATCACTCCTACGGTTTTAGCTACACCAAAATGCCCCATCAATCCTCCACCATGGGCTTCTCTCACTAACAAGCCCCTCAAAGAATAATTAGGCACACACAACTTATTATTCTGAAACAAATAATTATCAAGCATGAAATATTCCCCAAAGGCAGCCTTCTCACAGGATAAATACAACTCACTAAAATCTTGGTCTATCGGGTACAACTCTTTAATATGCTCAAAACCAAGTAATTTAACATCAAGAGTAGAAATCAATGCATACCTGCAAGAAAGTGCATCGGCCACCACATTCTCCTTACTGTGTTTGTACTTGATCACAAATGAAAATGGCTTAATGAACTCCATCCATTGTGCATGTCTCTTGTTCAACTTGTGTTGCCCCATTAAATGCTTTAAATATTCGGGATCCGTGTGGATCACAAATTTCTTGGCCAATAGGTCATGCTGCCATGTTTCCAATGCTCGTACCAATGCATACATCTCTCTGTCATAAGTAGGGTAGTTCAAGGCTGCCCCACTTAGTTTCTCATTGAAGTAAGCAATTGGTCTTCCATCCTACATAAGAACAACTCCAATACCTATACCTGATGCATCACATTCAATCTCAAATGCTTTAGAAAAATTAGGTAAGGCTAACAAAGGTGGTTTTGTTAATTTTTCTTTGATCAACTGGAATGCCGCCTCTTGCTCTTCTCCCCATTTGAATCCAACATTTTTCTTGATGACCTCGGTAAGGGGAGCAGTGATGGTACTGAAATCTTTCGCGAACCTCCTATAGAAACTAGCAAGCCCATGAAAACTTCTAACCTGCCCTACACTAGTTGGTCTCGGCCATTCTTGTATTGCGCAGACTTTTTCTTCATCAACCTCAATTCCCTTAGCACTAACAACAAAACCTAAGAAAACAACCTTATTGACACAAAAAGTACACTTTTTCAAGTTAGCAAATAATTTTTCTTTTCTAAGCACTTCAAAAACCGATTGTAAATGCATCAAATGATCATCCAAGTTTTTGTTGTAAATGAGAATATCATCAAAATAAATCATAACAAATTTTCTAAGGAAAGTATGTAAAACATGATTCATTAAATGCATGAAAGTGCTAGGTGCATTAGTTAATCCAAAAGGCATAACTAACCACTCATACAATCCATATTTAGTTTTGAATGCAGTTTTCCATTCATCACATTCCTTAATTCTTATTTGATGATAACCACTTTTCAGATCAATCTTAAAAAATACACAAGCACCATGCAGCTCATCTAACATGTCATCTAAACGAGGAATGGGAAAACGATACTTTACCGTGTGTTGTTGATGGCTCGGCATTCAACACACATTCTCCATGTCCCATCCTTCTTAGGTACTAACAACACCGGAACTGCTCATGGACTTATGCTTTCTCTCACGTACCGTTTTTCCATCAACTCCTCTACTTGCCTTTGAAGCTCCTTTGTCTCCTTTGGGTTACTTCTAATTCTATGGGCTGGTCGATTTGGAATGGTTGCACTGGGCAAAAAAATCAATTTGATGCTCGATCCTTTGGATTGGATTATGGTAATCCGTGTGGTGTATCCTCGGGGAAAACATCCTCATAATCCTGCAAAAGAGACACAATAAAACTAGGAAGAGCAGGGTCAAGTTGGTTAGTTAAAAATGCAGCATCCTTGTACACAAGTAAAATCATTGGCTGGTTTAATATCAATGCTCTATTTACATCACTCGCTCTTGCATAAAATTTTTTTTGTGTTCTCTCTATTTTTCTCTCATGCCGAAGCCTCCTTTTCCTTTTCAATCTCTTTTTTCTCAGCCAATCTTTCTCTTTCTTTACTCTCGGCCTCTCTCTCTCTTGCACTCTTTTTATTTTGATCACTCTCTTTCTTTTGCTCGCTCTCCTTTTGTAACTTCACTTGATCTTCATAAACTTGTTTCGGAGTTAATGGCACAAGAGTGATGGCTTGTTGATTGTGCACAAAGAGTACTTATTGGTGAAACCATCATGCTTCAAACGCTGATCAAACTGCCAAGGTCTTCCAAGAAGTATGTGTCCCGCATGCATTGGAACCACATCACACAACACCTCGTCTACATACTTCTTGATCCGGAATGAAACGAGAACTTGCTTGTTGACACTCACCTCGCCACAATCATTCAACCATTGCAGCTTGTAAGGCCGTGGGTGCTTTGTTGTTGGCAGCCCTAATTTCTCCACCATGGTAGTGCTAGCGACATTGGTACAACTCCCTCCATCAATGATCATACTACACAACTTGTCTTGAACATGGCATCTAATATGGAAAATATTTTCTCATTGCACCTCTTTGTCTTCCTTAGCTTGCACACTTAAGGCTCTCTTTGCCACCAAGGTCAACTTACCATGAGCAACATGCTCCTCATCTGAAGCGTCCACCAATGATGGCATAGAGTCAACATCTTCTTCATCCTTGGTTTCGATCTCGCCATTGTCCCGCATCACCATAACTCTTTTATTCGGACATTGACTCGATATGTGACTCCTTCCTTGACATTTGAAACACTTAATGTCACGATTGTGAGTGGAAGTATAGTCATTTTACCTTGTGAATTGGAAGTTGAGGAAGAAGGCTTGGCCTCGGCCTTAGGGTTGGCCGTGGCTTTCTTTTCCTTCTTTGGATAAGTCGGCTTCCAAGGAGTTTGTTCTGTATATCGGCTCAGTCGTGTACCCTCCTTTTGAGTTGCTTCTCAACTTTTATCGCCATGTATACCATATCCTCCATAATGTTGAAACTCCACCTGATTGGCGATTTCTTGATTCAAACTTGCCAAAAATCGTGCCATTGTGGCTTTTCAATCCTCTTTTACATTTGCTCGGATCATTGCTACCTCCATCTCTTGGTAGTAATCTTCGATACTCTGATTGCCTTGTGCGAGTCTTTACAGCTTCTTGTACAAATCCCGATAATATTGATTTCGCACAAAACGCCTCCTCATCATTGTTTTCATCTCCTCCCAAATGTCCCCGAGTCTTTCTCTATTTCGTCTCCTGTTTAACACCAATTGATCCCACCAAACAATAGCATAGTTAGAAAACTCATTGGTTGCAAGTTACTAGCTCCATCTTCTTTTCCCACTCTATATAAGCCTCAGGATCGAAGGCAGCTTCATCTTAATGCTGCCCAAATTATTATCCTCTTGATTCTTATCTCTTCTAATCCGTCCAAACCTCCTAACTCTGCCCACCGAGTGTCTATCGTCCTCTTCCTCAAAACCATCCTCATTGAACTCCTCAAAATCCTCCGCTACATATCTCGGTTGAACTCTTTCCCTCCTATGCACATTGGGAGCCATTTGTGGCTACCCCCGATTGGCATTTTCTACTTTATCCAACCGTTCATTGACTTGCTCTAATTCTACCCTCATCATCCGCCTCATCTCTCCCACCAAAGCTTCCATGTATAGCCTTGGATCCGCCCCCCTTTAAGCTTCCTCATGGTCGTGTTGAGACATGATTTCATCAAGAGATAAGTTATAAAAATAAAAAAAAAAAAGAACAGAACCTCACAATTCTCTCCCTCTCGTGTTTCACTCAAGGATTACTCAATACTCGTGTTTTTCACACAAAATATTTGGCTTTTACCCTCAAATAATCGAACACTCTTGCTTTTTTCCACTCGTGGTAATTCTCTTTCGGTTCTTATCAAACTAATCAAACAAGAACAAGAATTTCCAGCAAACAATGCATTCACAACTTACCAATGAGATTTTGATTTTAAGAACACCGAATGTGTCACACGAATTTCTAACAAGAATTTCCAATAAGAATATGTGTCACCCTAATTTTTTTTTTTCCCAAAGAAACTCAATTAGATTCAATGATTTTTTTTATTTTTTTATTTTTTTATTTATTTTGCAATATCAAGAACTGAAATTAAAGCTACAACAAGGAAAAGAGGAGGAAAAAAAAAAAAGAATTTGACCAAAAAGAAATGGGAAATTCGGCCAACTAAAGTTTGGAAAGAGATTGGGAAACTAGGCTGAAAAACAATAGGGATAGGCAAACCTAAGGCTAGAGTCTGGCTCTGATACCAAATGATACGAACCTCGTTAACAAAAACGAGACCCGAACACAATTAGGAAACTAAGATCATTCTACGATCAGATTTGAATGGAACCTCGACCCGTTGTTTTAACAAAAAAAGAACCTCGGTATATTGTAGACGCCACAAACGGTGATGGAAATCCGTTTGATAAGTCGTTGTTGAAGGTCACAAGAATAATTCTTGATAACTTCGAATAGTTCTTCAAAAAACCAAAGAGAAAAGCTCTCAAATTTCTAAATAATTACTTGTCCTCTTTCTTTTCCATAGACACCTATTAATAGGCTAAATTATTACAAAAAACGTTCTTAAAATTACTTAATTACATGACTTCTTAATTAATGTAAAAATCTGGTAATAATAGCTTTTACTTGGCTAAGAAAAGGAAACAATCTAAAAATTAAATAGCTGTATACGCCAAAAAAATAGAAAAGGAAAGTGGATTAATGAACTAATAAAATAAAGGATGAACGATGGTTGAATATTCAGCAATAATAAAAATAAAAAAAAAGGAAACTAAATTGTTTTGAGTTTCTCTTTCTTGATTCACACGCTTATTGCATGGATTTGCATGGCTGATCTTCTTGGTCCGAATTGACCTTGATGATATGGACCAACCTTTGTTGTCCCTCACTGGTGAGCACGCCTAAATCCTCTTGTTGAACCTTCGGGATTAATTTGATGAGTTCTTCCTTGAAGTGTTTAGCTCGAGCTCTTGTTACCGGACCCACGGGAACTTTGATTGGTTCATTAACTTCAAGCTTCTTAGCAGCCATGCCCTCATCAGATCTTGAAGCCTACAAAAAAAAAAAAAAAAAAAAAAAAAAAAAAAACCTCGACCGCCGTCGCAGTCCATTGTTGAAGATCGGAGGTCATCATCGCATCGTCACTGAAGAACCTTCATCAAATATGTCTCACTATTTGTCGTGACTCGTGAGTTCGAGAGTTTGCCGGAGCTCGGTTGCGATCGCAAATCCCATAGTCGTCGTTGTCGTTGTCGAGATCCTCCAACGTCGTGGCAAGATCCACCGGCGCAATAGCATCACCGTCAAGTCGCCGATCCTTTGCTCCGTCGAGTTTGTGTTAAGAGAGGGGGGAAGAAGTCGAGTCTATATAGAGAGAGAGAGAATGGCGAGGGTTAGAGAGAGTGTAGAGAGAAAGACACAAGGGAAAGGTGGGGAAGAGGGTGAGGAGAGAGAAAAAATAGTAAAATTGGAAACAAATCAATATATTTTAATTGAATAAAAAAATATGCTATAATTTTTATCATTTTAAAGATATGTTAGAATTTTAACAAGTACCTTTCAAATATGCTATATGGTACAAATACCCATAGATATTTTTGTTTTAGAAATTAGATCAATTTTTTAATGGCCTAATTTATAATGACTACATTTTCGGATGAGACTGTAAAAAGTTTAGTGGTGTTTGGGATAATATCTCCAGGTGATATTTGGTCATTAGATTTCAAATTTCCAACTATACATTAAACTATTTCTCTATTTCATCTAAAAAAAACTCAAATTTTAAAAGTTAGTAACTTTCTCATTTTAAAACAGAATAAGATATTTTTTATGTTAAAATATTTATAACGACGAGACGAATAACATAATATTCATTTTATAATTTTTCTCAATATATTTTAATTTTGTGCACTATTTTTTATATTATATAATTTTTTCAAAAATTTTCTCTCAAAATACATATTTTTAACTTAATTTTCAAAACATTATTTTCATGTGTTACTCCAAACTAGCCTAAAGCTTACTGTTGAAACAATAATATTTTCTTTACTGTCCGTATTTAATGATAATGTAAAAATACTGTTTCAATCACATATTTGTTAAAAAAAAATAAATAAAAAAAGTTTGAATAAGCCCTCTGCTCCGAGTTCCGATACAAGCGCGAAGAAATAAACAGAAAAATATATAATATAATAAAACAAGGGGTGACAGAAAACGTGTAGAAGGCCGAGTTGTCAACATCAAAAGCGGGTCCCACCGGATTTTGTGCCTGATTTCAGATTCATCCCTCCCTCTAATATAACTTCTCAATCCTTCCTCATTTACTCACCTCTCTCGCTCTCTCTCTCTCTCTATATATATATATATATATATATATATATATGCGTGTGTGTGTTACTCATCATCATATATCCAACAGTGTTATCTGCAAACGCAAGTGTTTGTATTCGAGTGTAGGCCGCCCAGCTCTGTCTGTTGCACTCTTCACGCAATCTCTCTCCGTAAGTTTCTCATCTAAATTAACACCCCCCTTTTTTTTTCTTTTAATCTTTCTTATATATATCCTTTTCTTCTTCTCCTTGATAAATTTTCTCGGGAAACTTTTCTTTCTTGGGGTTAAATTTGAGCAAAAAAGTCTTTCGATCGAGCTCTGTTTCTTGGGGTTAAATCAGTGTACATTTCTCTTTTCCTTCTTACTCTGCTTGAACGTACGTTCATCTGTTCCGTCGAAAAGGTTTGTGATCATAATAAGTGAAAATGCGCGCTCTTTCTAAATTTTCTCGGCAACCAAACAATGGAAGCCTGGGGAGATCAATTAATAGGTTTTCCAAATCCGAGTATCTCTTTTTACCTTTTTACAGTGCAGAAGATGAAAGAGAAAAATTAAAAAAGAAATAGACTTTTAATTTTATTTTCTTTTATTTGAGGGAGAAAAAAAAAAAGAACAGTGAAAACAGAAGAATAATGCATGGGGATTTGGGTCAAAAAATAACTATTGGTTGTAAGCGCTTTGAATGTTCATATTTCGATCATTCACATTTCTTCGTCAACATTTTAATGTTAATAATCGAGCGTTGGCCATTTAATGTTACCTCGAGATCAACAACAAAAAAATCAAGCGTCGGGCATTTAATGTTACCTCGAGATCTGTATTTAATTATTTTACTATTTTGTTTTATGTTTTTGTTTTAATTTATTAGTATTATATTCTTTTTTTTTTTTTTTTCAACCTTTTGTCCTTTGTAGAAATTAATACGAAGCTGATTCTATGTTCTTAGCATGAGTTTAGAATTAAGTACGAGATTATAGAATTTGAGTTTAAATTGATTATGTATTTTTGAGATATCTGAATTATTGAATTTAAAAATAAAAAAATTTAAATTATATTCAAAAATAAAATATTAATATAAAATTTATTTTGTTTGACTGAAAATTTTATATAACTTTAAAAATAATTTTATTTGAATTTGTTTATATAAAATTATGAATTTTTAAAATTAAAATTATAAATTATATAAATAATAAAATTAAGAGAAAAAAAATAAAAATTAAATTATAATTACAAGACATGGACCCTAAACAGGTCCTTGGAAGAAGAATTTGATGGGACTTGTAAGGCTTCGTTTTAAATGCTATATAGGTGTATATACATATATCCATAAATATTCATGTGTCGCATGACTGAAGGACCCATCACCTACTCTTAGCTCATAACTATTCCTACAATGACAAAGAAATAAAGCATAATAATTGCTATCTAAGGATCACTTTTCTCTTTATTTATATATTTATTTATTTATTTATATGATGAGAAATTCTCTAGTGTTTGGATTGCAGGAAAATAAGAGTGTGGTAGAGAAAGCAACAATGGAGAATGAGTCAAGTCCAAGTCCTAATTATAATTCATCTTCATCAAGGAAACCAAGCTGCCTTCTTTCCACACTTGCTGGTACGAACAATCCTTCCATTTTTTTTTTTAATTTTTTGTTTTATATATTTCGTATGCATATGAATTTTTTTATTTTTTTGGGTACACAATAATGTCACTTATTAGAAGAAGTTACTTAAAAATTTTGTGAGGGTCAGGATTGTTGAATTATATGGGTGCATTCTTTTATCAACCCTAGAGTGGAAAGGGAAAAAGGAGTTTGTTTGTTTGTTTGTTTGTTTTCTCTTTTCTTTTTTCTTCTAAATGACCAAGTGAGAAATAATTAATTGAAAAGAACAAAAAGATTATAAAAAAAAAAAAAAGGGAAATATGAAATCATATGAGTGCCAATTATTGTACAATAAATAAGAGAAGTTTTTCAAAAGCAAAAGTTTGAAGTTTGACAAAGTAGTGACTGGCATGTGGTTCAATTTTCTTTTTATCCTTATCTTTTTCGTTGTCTTTTTTTTTTTTTTTAATGGCTTTCTGCTAAGCTACTGCCATAGAGTGTGTTTCAAATTTGAAATTTAGACGTGTTGTTCGTATGGTTTGTGTTTAGGAATTTGAAATCCAAAGTGACTCAAAGTATGAACATATATATACAACGCGATTCCTTTTTTTTGCAGTGAATGAGATTAAATAGATTTTGTTGCCTTGGCACATGCATACATGCATGTGACATCGAACTTTCTGTCTTAAGGTCCTTTCACTACTTATTCCTCGAGACCCTCATATATTTTATTTAAAAAAAAAAAAAAAAAAAAAGAGCCCATAACTTGCCTTTCCTTTTCGTTGCATTTCAAATTTGAACTCATTTAATTGCTTCTTTTTTTTTTTTTTTTTTTCTGTCTTTGTTCCCTTTTGTTGGCCGGGGGGGGGGGGATATGAAAGTGTTCTTCCGCTTTTTTTTTTTTCAACCTTTTTTTCCCTTATATTGGCTGGGAAACTGGAAATTCAGAAGCAAAACCATCTTTAAGAAGTGAAGTGATTTAAAAAGAAAGAAAAACTTTTAAAATATTTACCAACAGTTAACAGCTTGCATTGTTGGGAAATTAACCCCACGAGTCGTGAAAACTCTCTGGTGTGGTTCTGAAGCTTTTTGGTAAATGATGAAATGAGAAAGAATCTTGTTTTTGACAGCGACACTGCATCTATAGATGGTCCTTCTTTTGTCTTTTTGGTCTCTCTCTCTTTCTCTCTTGATTCATCTGTCTACTTGTCTGCGTAATATTATGTGAAAAAGATATGTAACAATGACTACGACTTTGAACGCTCTTTAGCAAATAAATAAAAAATTAAAATTAAAAAAATTAAAGAATTAAAAAAAGAGAAAAAGAAGACTGTGAACATCCTATTATAGGGATTATTTATTTTAATTTGTGTTTGGAATAAAAGTTTAGATCTAATTCTTTGTTTGGATTACATGTTCAAGTTTGAAAATGGGAAAATTTTTATAAAATTCCTAACTTTTTTCATTATTTTCTTATTTTGAAAAAGAAAATTATCTCATTTTTAAATTTATTTTGTATAATAATATTTTGAGAAAAAAAATAAAATCTTTTTTAAATTTTCTCATATTATATTATTCCCAACATCATTTTTTCTCATTCTAAATAATTTTTTATTTTTAAAAAGAAAATTTTTTAGATGTTCAAACACTCATTCCTAAATTGAAATGACTTTCCATTTCAAACAAGAAAATTTTCCTTTCTGAAAATGGATATGCGTTTTAAATAGATCCTAAGTTTTTTTATCTCAGTGTTTATTTTTTTTAAAAAAATCAATAATTAATTTTTAAAAAGACAATCAACTTCAATCTCAAAAATCTATTTCAATCCTTTGTTTTAAATACAAGCTTAACAATATCTTTTGAGTGGTAGTTGACAGGTTTTTTCTTTTTTTTTCCCCTTTTTTTTCAATTGTTCCTTGCATCTTTTTGTGCATTATCTATCTAATTTTGGGATGTTTTGTCTTTCTAGTTATAATTAATTGTTAGCCATTTCGCGATAAAAACTCATAAAAATTTGAACTAACATGATAGATTTTAAATCTCATTTAGTTATATACATATATATATATATATATATATATATATGGAGTAAGATGACGGGGCCGTTGGGCCTGACTCAGTAGGTGGAAAATGAGGAGTTTGGATAGGATGTTGTCTTTCTAGCTAGCTGTAATTAATAATTAGCTATTACATGATAAAAACTCATAAAAATTTCAGCTAACATGATCGATTTTGAACATGATCAATTGACTAAGATGTATGTAGAGAGAGAGAGAGAGAGAGTAATACGACCTGGCCGACGGGGTTAAGTTAATAAGTGAAAGAAGAGGAGTTTGAATAAGAAATTTTAGAATAATTTCATTTATTTTTAACATATGGGAGTCATAGACCTATATGGTTTAGTAATTTCATTTATCTTTTTTTGAAAAAAATTTGTCTTTTCTGAAAAAGTTTTTTGTCTTTTCTAAAATGTCAATAAAAATTACTATTAAAATTTAAAATTTCCAACTCAAATTCATTCACCATACTAATCCTAAAAAAAAAAAAAAAAAAAAAAAAAAAAAAAAAAAAAAGAGGGTAAGATGAGATGTGTGATATAAATGTGTGTAGTAGCTAGTAGCTTAATTTCAAATTTTGAGGTCAGGTACTTGATATGATAGCGACCTGACATAAGTCGAGATATCTGAGAAAATACAAACACAGCGAAGCATAGCCAAATCTTTTGTCCCCAAACACAGCAATATTCCCAATCGCTTCTTCTCATTTAACGTTTCAAATTTCAACTTTTGAAATTTGGTGCAAAACTTCCTACTCTTCCATTTCTATCCATTTGGCTTTTTATTATTTTGATATACAAACTCTTAATTAAATGAAATGCAAGGAATTTCAGGGGCTCGCTAGCTGTTCCAAACAATAGAACAAACCAAACCAAACCATGTAATTTCTTATGTTTGACCAAATTGGGGACCCCGTTCTTTTATGTTTTTTTTTTTTCTTTATTTTATTTTCCTTTCTACAGTCCTCTGATTGTGATCCGTTATGAGAAATCCAGTCAAGTGATGAGCATTTCTTCTTTCGTAATTATTGCCCGGTTTTTGGTATCACATTTTTTGAACTTTAGCCAAAAAATTTTAAAAAGGATTGATAACTTTGGAAATTCTTTATATGACAATTTTCATGGGCCAATTTTATTTCTACATACAAATTTATCAAAATGCGTAGTGTTTCTACTTCTTATAACTTAACGCTACTCCTGAGATCATTATTCAAATTAACATATAGTTGATGAATACCCGTTTTGTGTAGTTTCTTTTCATTTTTTATTGCTGCATATAAAGTAAAATATTAATGTCCAAAGAAACTACTACTATATATGTGTGTGTGACATATATACATATATATGTAACACAAAAAATGTGCTACAGATATAGAGGAGAGAATGAAGATGTTAGCAGTGAACCCGAACGAAGAAGACGAAGGAGACACTTTCGCAGAGCGCGCTGAATCTTACTACAGAAAGCGGCCCCAGCTCTTGGCCTTACTTCAAGACCTCTACAACGCCTACCTCACTTTGTCCGACAAATACTCTCATCATCAATCCTCAAACTCCAATAACAAGTTTCATCATCATCATCATCGTAGACATTCTTCTCAAGTCTCCGACTACTATTACGACACTGTGACCGACATCGACTCCGACCTAGAGAGCTCTCTCTCCTACCAACAACCGACGAACACCATGGCAGGAGACAACGATCATCAAAACCCTAACTGCGAATCGGCGGACAACATCATTGTAGAGCTTGTCATGAAGAATGTGGAGTTAGAGCTGGCGGTGGAGGAGCTGGGGCGTTCGGAGAGGCAATGCACCGAGTCGTCGAGGAAGATCGAGCTGCAGAGGAGCCTGCTGGAGGTGCTGGAGTCGGAGCGGCTGGTGCTGCTGAACGAGAACGCGAGGCTGGAGTACAGGGCTGCGGCGCTGGCGGAGGAGAACAAGGGGTTGGCATCGGAGTCGATATTCATGAGGCGGAAGGTGGGGGAGCTGGCGAGGTGTGTGCTGAAGATGAGGGAGGAGCAGAGGGTCTGCATGCTGAGCGGGAAGATAGAGGACTTGCAACGACAAATTCATGGGCTGGAGAAGAGGAACAAGGAGTACTATGACCAGCTGGTTATGAGGAGGACTACTACTTCTTCAGACAAATTAGGAGAACATGATGAAAGCAGTAGTAGTACAACTAGTAGTAGTATTCATGTTCATGTTGATCAGAAGAAGAAGAAGAAGAAGAAGAAGAATGAGGTTGTATTTGAGAGTTGCTTTCAGATGAGGAAGCTAAACCGGAGGCTGATGAAGAGAATAATTAATAGTCAAAGTCAAAGTGGTAGTAAAGGAAACAATGGTGGTTCCAATTGGTGGGAAAGAGTCAAGAGCATGGACTTGCTTCTATGTGGGCTCAATCCTACTCGTTCTTCTTCTTGATTTTTTTTTGTTTTTTTTTTTTTTTTTTTGGGTGGGGGGGCTCAACTTTCTACTTTTGGATAATGTAGTTATATTTAGAACATCCTCTTTCCTCTTTATCTATATTTTTACGTACAAGTGGATTAGAATCTATATCTATATAGCTATATATATTTAATATACATATATATATATATATATATCTCTCTCTCTACTTGTAAACGGTCATGTGGTCTTGAAACTTTTCGGTAAATATATTTTTGTATGTTCATTTTATGAATGAAATTTTAAATCTAATTTGTAAACCATCATGTAGTCTAGAAACTTCTAGGCAAATATGTGTTTTTTATTTTTATTATTCTTTTGAATTAAGAAATGAAGGAATTCAAACTCTATTAAATGTGAAATTATTGATATAATACAAAAATTTAGTAACTTTTGGGCATGTTAATGTCAGTCGTAAAACATTAAACCTAATTTTGTATCTATATTTTCAAATTTGAAAATTTCAAGAGGCATTCATATAAAATAACTTTGATTTTAAAATAGTATAAACTTGAAATATATTCTATAGAAAAGCAATATAGATATTGTTATATATCTCGTCGTTGTGATCATTATTTAGACATAAGAATCATCCTATATCAACATGAAATTAGAAATTAGAAAGTTAGAAGTTTTAAAATTTTAATTATCTGAAAATGAAAATGAGAGAGAGAGATGTGACACTATAAACATCTGGAGTGTACGTTTTTAAAATAAATTAGTTAGCCAAATGTGATTTGGAAAACAAATTGAAAAACTCTTTGTTTCAAGCAAGGATTAAAATATCGATATTTGCGTAAATATCGGTACTTAAATTTTACAAAAATATTGATGGAAATATCGATATTAGTGGAAATTAACATAAAATATGGAAATTCATTTAAAAAACTAAATTTTTAAACAAAACTTTATAAAACGCTAAAATAATCAATAATACATAAATTAGACGAAACTGTCAATTAAAATTCTAAGTATATGATAAGTTTACAGGCGCAATCAAATTATTATTATTATTTTCTCATTGGCCAATTCCATTACTTAGTATCCCAAAAAGAGTACATCCAATCAATTAATTTTGTTCTATTTTGCAGGTATAGTTTAACTGTAGTTCCACGTTATGTACTTCAATTATTTATTATTTACTACTTTTCCCCTTTTAAAAGTGGTCATTGAAGCCTTTTCACCATACAACTCAAATTGTTAAGAAAAAAAGGGATTTGTGGAAAATTGACTTACCTTTTTTAAAAAGTTTTTTAATAAATTATCGAAATTTTGTGAATTATAAAAAATTACTTACCTTTTTTGTGAATTACAAAATTGTCGAAATTTTGTGAATTACAAAATAATTGACTTACCTTTTTTAAAAATGGACAATTAATCAATTCAAATAATAATTAGTTGATCAATAATGTATAGTTACTAATTTATTATGATTAATCATTGATTGACTATGGTTAACTAATAATTAAAAATCATTTTACTAAAAAAATTTGGTCATTTTATTTGAATAAGTGTTAAAAACTGCATATTTATCTAATTTTTACCAAAAAAAAAAAAAAAAAAGACAGAGAAAGAAAATATATATATATATTTACAATGTTAAATTTCCAAACCGTCCCATCCCGTCAATGTTCATATATACAAGTAAGAGATCGTAATTGACGTACAGGGAGAAGTAAAACTTTTGTTTTTTTTTTTTGGTTGAAAATTGAAGCTTTATTTAATTGCTTATGTATGTTTACTTTCACCTTCTACAGGTTAAACCTCGTAATTGTCATTTAATATTTAATTAAATAGTTTCTTATCTTTTTGGGCCAATCTGGTTTTTCAAGTTATAGAAAGACACAAACAAGTAATTAAAAATAATTTATTTCTTTGTTTGCGGTAATCTTGTTATGAAGACAAAAAGTTCTAAGATTGAAAATTATGTCTGTTAAGTTGAAGAGACATGCAAGATCAATATTAATTGAGTATTTTGTTCCATTCAATTTTATAACTTAAATTAGAATCATTAAGTTAAAAAAAATGCCTTATATATTATTTTTTATGACAGTACATGCTATTGTGTTTTTTACGTAGAATCGTGATTTAACCCAATTTATGATAGTGCCACGTGACATTTTAATGCAAAACAAAATAATAAAGAAAAATTAGTGTAATTAGATTAGTTGGCGATAAGCATATATCCATAACTAAATAAATATTATATATTACAGATATATTTCCCACGCCTTTGTGTCTATATAGAGCACTAGAAATCATTGTAAATCATAGCCTTTCTTCCTTATTAACCGTGAAAGATGAAAATGGTCGATGGCGATAAGTTACTTTATTTTTGTACATTTCTCTTGGTTTTCTCTATCTTCTTTGAATTTTCTGATACGTTACAATTTTATTTTGGGTAAATAATTAATAATTCAGATGGTTGTGAAAACAATTAAACTAACGTAAAACTTATTATTAAAACGTTGATAAATAATCATGTGGTTTGTCCTTGAAGTACTTTGGTTGTTGTGGATTAAGATGTAAGAAGCCTTCATATATCATATATATATATATATATATATATATTTATAGTAGGTACTGTACTTTACACTATTTATTGGTACTATTATTTGTAACTTTTTAATAGTCTATCTTGTAACTGAAAGTAGTTCGGTTATCATATTATAAAATTTGTAATTTGTACACTCACAGATGAAGTCATTAATAAAACAATTAATTTCACGGTTAAAAAAAAGTATCTACTAGTACAGTAAAAGTACATTTAATACTATATGTTTTGCCTTATTTAAATACTAATTACAAAGCTTAATGATGATTATAAATGGTAACACTAGTAATGACATTATAAATTAGAAAACAAAGTAATAAATATACTACTTATATATATATATATTTGTTTTTAACAAATATAACATTAGCAATATATATACGAGAACTCTCCCGTATGGCACTACTAGACCACCGAATGTGAGAGTTCTTCCTATTTTTCTTTAGCTCTCTCTTTCTCTCTCTCTAGTGGGTTGTACCATGCTCTTCCCCAAGTTATGCTAATCTCCTACGTATAATACCGCCGGATGGCCGTTTCATCGGACGGAAAAGTAATCATATATATATAAGATGGTCTAAAATGTTCTGCACATTTTGCTTTGATAATAATAAATATTTTGGCCCGGGTTGTAAGTTATGCTTGACAATTAATTCGACCAAAAAAAAAAAGAGAAGAAGAAGAAGAAAGAAGTACTGATGCTTAACAATCAGGCCAATATGAGAATAGAGTATTGATAAAATCATTCCCATAATTAATGGGGGGAAATATATATAGCTAGGCAGGTCTGAGAAATCCTTTATGAAGCATCTTCTAGCACTAGTAAAAATTGTGGATTCCACGACGGGTTTTTCCCGTCGTGTAAAGTTTACACGACGGTTCATCAACCGTCGTGTAATCCAGTGTCGTGGTAGATAACACGACGGTTTAGTTACCGTCGTGGTATTTCAATGTTACAACCAAGGTGGGGGGTCCTCAAAATCACATTACACGACGGTTCGGCCAAGAACCGTCGTGTAATGCGGATATTACACGACGGTTCTTGGCCGAACCGTCATGTAATGCGGGGATTACACGACGGTTCTTGGCCGAACCGTCGTGTAAGGCGGATATTACACGACGGTTCTTGGCCGAACCGTCGTGTAATGTGGAGATTACACGACGGTTCTTGGCCGAACCGTCATGTAAGAATGAGATTACACGACGGTTCGAACGAGAACCGTCATGTAATATTATTTAATTAAAAAAAAATTGGATTTTTTGTGATTCCCGTGCTAGCCTAAAACTGTATGTTATCAAATTAAAAATACACAATCCAAGTGATCAAATTAAAAATACATACCAATATTTACATTACAAGTTTACAAAACATAATTAATGAATTGTATTACATGGCTAGCCCATTCTTCCCTAATTAAATCCAAATCATCAGAAGTAAAAAATTCTTTACTTTCAAGTACATCAATTCCATTCAACACTATGTCCCTCATAAAACCTAAAATAAAATAACCACATTCAACACTTCCCTCTTGTATAGGACAAGGACGGTTCGAGATTTTAGTTTTATAGTCTTGTCTCCTTCTAATTCCTTCTCCGGCCATAATCTTCCAATCCGATAGGGCCCTAGCAAATTGGTTAAATTCAAACTAAATAATTAAGATACATATAATAATTAAGATTAAAAAAAAAGAACATATTAAAAATTGACTTATATGTTCATTAGCGCCGTAAAATCTTCCCGTTTCTTCTCTCGAAGAGGATCAAAATAAAGGACGAGGTCATCCCATGGGTCAATGACTCCCAAAACCCAATGTCTCCCTCTGTTATGTGGCACAAGATAAAGCCGGCCTTTTGGTGCGTCCCGCAAAAAGCTGATAAGATTGTCGGCTCGGTCTCTCATGCCAGCATCTTCAGTATCTGTCCTCACCGGTGAGATCAAGGTTGGAGACACAAACGCAAACTTGTCAGCTTGCCCGTTAATCCTACATAGTTCCTCCAAATATCTGCATATAAGCGTATCAAAATTGTTACTGTACCTGACATATAGAAGAATTTTTAGATTAAACAAATTATTGAGATAGAATATCGTACCTCATGTAGACTAATATACAATTTGCACTGATTTCTTGTAAATTAATGAACTCATAAATATCTTCATAGCTCAGAAAGACAGGCATTTCAAAGGTCATGATCGTGTATGGTATTGGGACCTCAATCTGATTACCTTGACGCATGGAACTATGGGCATAATAAGCCAAAGGCCTCAACGCCATGCTCATGTTATTAAAGTCGAACAAAGGTTGTTGTTGTTGTTGCACACCTTGTTGCACCTCTGTCTGAGAGTCGATGGTTTTTTTTCCAAGCTTTCTTTGGCGTTTTTTTTTTTCCAGATTCTGGGTCAGCAACGTGACTAGGCCCTCGACTCGCCTTGTTCATACTCGTGTCGAGCTCGACTAATGTTTTAGGCCAAGCAACAAACCCATCAATAGCATCCTCCACAGTTGTTGCCTCGTACGTCGGTATAGGTAATGGTGCTTTTTTTAATTTTGGCACATTGATTGACACTCGCACGTTCCCTTCCCCCAGGGGAATCCCATGCACCGTATCGGTGGGAAGGCTCTCCAGCCATGCTCTTCCAAACGCAACAAGCACCTGTCCACCCTGCACTTCATCGATAATATAGAGCTTACACTCCTGACTGTCGACTGCCATCGTTGGCGGATCAGAATCTCCATGTTGTTTTCCTTGGGCAGAGCAACTAGCCTTAACACTGTTGTGTTGGTCCACAGTTGGCACATTGTTGGGATCAACCGACGGCGCTACATCTTTGTTCGCACATAGACCACGCACCAATGCCTTTAATTCTTCTATTTCACGTCTCCTTGACTGTACTTCAAGGTCTTTACTCGAACTTCGATTTAGGTTAAAGTACTGAGACGGCTTTACGAACTTTGATTGTCCACGGACACGCCCTTTGTGTTCGGGTCTAGATAATGCATGCGACAATACATCACTAGTGCCAACTGATTCGAAAGTGCCTTGGCTCTCCTGTGTGTTGAACTCCATCTACAAGATAATTAACATAACTCAGTTAAGATTAAGGGTTGTAAGTACATATACTAATGATGAAAAATTCATTGTTAGTTAGCAAACTTACTATCAACTCGCTAGCTTTTTGACATGCTGGATCTTTCAACTCTCCATCAAGTCCCATCTGTTGCTCAAGCCATAAACAATCTCTTTTTACATATTTCCCAGTCTTCTTAAACTGCATGTAATTGAACATTATTAGTATAAATGATGGCATAATGTTCTATACATTAAATGACATATGATTTAGTTTGAACAAAATTTATTGAAATACCTTTTCCTGATCGAGCTTCCTATATCCGTCTCGGCCTCCTCTTGATGAGTATTCGTTGTTTGTCCTTATTTCGCTTCCACGATCAGATAGCTGTTGGAATTGGGAGGATGTTCTATACTGAACGAATTTCACCCAATCCTCTTCTTCTATATTAGGGTAGTTGTCAATAACTTTTTGCGGCCGTGTCCAAACACTTTCTTCTGTTAAAAATCCTTCGACAAACGTCTTGTACAGATCATGCCAGAAATTCCGTGCAGCTTCACTACATGATTTTATACACGCAGTCCGAAAGCTTCCATCAACGGTGAAAGAAGTAACGGTTTCTTTCCAAATAATATCTTTCACTTGGTCTAAATCACGAGATCGCCAATCTTGTATCCATATTGGAACATGCTCTCGAGCTAGCACACCAATCCAACTCATCAATTCGTCACCGTGCTTTCCTTCCGGTTGTCCTTTCTCGTCAAACGTGACGGGAATTCGTTCACCCCTTTTCCTCGCCATATGGACGCGTTTCATTATAGTTGCCCTTCGCACCCCTTCGACATTTGGATCCGAAGGGTTTTTCCTCCGTGCTCGTCCCTTTTTGGAATGTTCCATTGTAGTCGTTCACTTATAGTTATTGTAAAAAAAAAAAAATGCAACAAAACAAAATAATAATTATGTCATACCAATATAATAGAAGCAATTTATATTTAACTACTAAGTACACGATCCATTAATTTTTTAAAAAAACGGCAAAGGTACACAAAGAGGTAGATGTCCGGCCCCCACCACACGGTCGCCAGGCGGCCCCCACGGGCGGCCAGGGGCGCCAAGCGACGCACACAGGCGCCCAGGCACCCCATACTGGCGCCACGGGGGCCAGGCACCCCCCACGGGCGCAAGGGGCGCCAAAGATCACGGGCGCCCAGGCGCCCCCGACGGGCGCCAGGGGCGCCAGGCGCCCCCCAGGTGCCCCCCACGGGCGCCAGGGGCGCCAGGCGCCCCCCAGGTGCCCCCCACGGGCGCCACGGGCGCCAGGCGCCCCACACGGCAGCCCAAGAGCACGGGCGCCACGGGCGCCATGCGCGGTCTCCACGGTCATAGGCCGTTTTGAGTCATTATTTTTGTATTTTCATGGTAGAGAAAGTCATGTAATTTTGCATTAGTTATTCTATGAATATTTATCAAACTCTATTATGTTTTTTGAAAAGAGAAACTCATTATGGCATTTCGTCGAGCATGTTGTGTGCGAGAAAAAAGCATGTTCATAAATGTGTGTAAAGTGCCAAATTTGAAAACCAACAAGCCTCTTTTTTTCTATACAAAGAGAAATATTAAAAACAAAAACACTAATTTTAAAAAACTGATCTTTAGTGACAAACAACTATACAAAGAAGCAAATGGTTTTTAGTTTATATACGAAGTTACCTTGCTTGTACTTGAAGATGAAAATAAGGCCACACCAAGAAGGAGGCGGCGGTGGCGGCAATGACGGTAGGGCGGGTTGATCGGATTTTAAATTAATAGGAGCGGCGGGTTGGTGAAGGATATGGGCAGTTAAAAAATTTGGAGAATGTGAGGAAGAGTAAAGAAATTCGCGCTCAAATTTGAAGAGAAATGAAAAGGCTATTGTGGTATAAGTAGTGGGTTTTCGCGCGGATTTCAAAAAATGAAATTTGAAAATTTTCAAATTTTTTTACGATTCCACGACGGGTCCGAAGAAACCCGTCGTGTATTACAAAAAAAGATGATTGGACGACGGTCGCAAAGGGACCGTCGTCGTTTCCTCCACAGATGGGAGGAAACGACGACAGTCCCGGGACCGTCGTCGTTTCCTACTGAAAATGGTTGAAACGACGACGGTCCAAGGGACCGTCGTCGTTTCCTCTGAACCAGTGGGAAACGACGACGGTCCCCCAGCGGCCCGTCGTCGTTTTCCCACGGTTACCCTTTATTAAACGACGGTTCTTGGACGAACCGTCGTGTAATCCTTGTAATTCTGTTTTTAACCAACACATACATGGCCTTATAACCCTGTGTAGTTTCCAAAAATTACTGATACTATATTATTTATCTTTATGCAAAACTAATTTTCAAAATATATATAGCAATGAACATGTAAAAAAAAATTAAATAATACAATGTTTGTATATATATAATAAAAACAAAATAACTGATGTACAAAATAAATGTCATAATATTGTTCAAGTTTTTTTCTTTTTTCGCTTTGCTTTCTCAACACGTGTCCATTCAACATCTGGTCGAACCAAGTGGGAAACATCATCATCGAATTCGTCGATATCCTCTACCGGTGGCAAGCCCTGTGTGAAAGATGGAATGTCGGAGCCATCTTCCTCATCTTCTTGACCACGGATCAATTTTGGCTTCATCGGCACTACTAAGGACAACTCTACATTACTGGGGTCCGTTGTGTAAAATACTTGGAGTGCTTGTGATGCCATAATGAATGGATCATTTTTGTACCCCAATCGTCTAAAGTCCACCACTGTTATCCCATCATTGTCAATCTTTACGTAATTATTGTCGGCCCATTTGCACTTAAACAGTGCGACATGTAAACCACAATAATCGAGTTCCTAAATATCTTCAATGAAACCGAAGTAGTTCATAGTTCCATAGACTGGATTCTTGTCCTTTGCAGATGAAATGTGCATGGCTGTAGCATGGATACTGACACCACTATTTTGAACAGGATGCTTCTCATCTCTTTCGCGAGTGTAGAATGTAAAACCATTGACGAAGTATGATGTATACCGTGTAACAATCATCGACGGACCTCTAGCGAGGTTCATTAGCTCATGCGAAAAGCCACCATTCTGAATGAGAACATGTCTTCGTAGCCACTGACGAAACGTACGATTGTGTTCATCTTGTAGCAACCTTTCATTTCTTCCTCTTCTTGGATTTCTATCTCTTAATTCCTGTAGGTGGACCTCAATAAAAGGCTCAACTTCTACCCTATTATGTAAAGTATAGAGACAAGCTTTCTCCCATTCACATCGATTTACCGGCGATGGAATGCCGACGGATAGTCCCTTCCAGTCAATGTTTGTAGGCTTGGGCAAACCAATCGCTTCCGCGGTGGCCAAATATTCAGAGCAAAATTCGACCGATTCCTCCGCAATGTAGCTTTCTACTATACATCCTTCCGGCCTATTTCGGTTCTTGACATACCCCTTCAAAACCTTCATGTACCTTTCAAAAGGATACATCCATCTCAAGTACACCGGTCCACATAGCTTCACTTCCCGGACTAAGTGCACCGTTAGATGAATCATTATGTCAAAAAATGAGGGTGGAAAGTACTTTTCAAGCAAGCACAAAGTCTTAACCAACTCTGACTGTAGTGATTCTAGCGTCAATGGATCAATTACCTTGGAGCATATCGAGTTGAAAAATGAGCATAGCTTGGTAATTGCAAATCTCACGTCCTTCGTTAGAACTCCTCGCAAGGCAAGCGGTAAAAGCTGTTGCATCAATATATGGCAATCATGTGTTTTCATTCTAATCAACCTCATATCCTTCATAGACACCAACCTTTTGAAGTTAGAAGAATAACCGTTGGGCACTTTCACAGAGGCGAGCCACTCACAAAGCTTTCTTTTTTCTTGTCTTGATAAGGTGTACTTCGCCGGAGGTAAATAAGTTGCGTTCCCTTTTTTTGTAGGGATCAAGTTAAGTCTAATGTTCAACTCCTTAAGATCCAGCCGTGCTTTTTCACCATCTTTGCTCTTATTAGGAATGTCTAGCAATGTGCCCACTATTGATTCACAAACATTTTTCTCAATATGCATCACATCCAAGCAATGACGAACAAAAAGTGTCCTCCAATATGGAAGTTCGTAGAAGATTGACCGCTTTTTCCAAGGTCCATCAACCACGGAAGTATTGTTGCTTCGTTTTCTTTTCCCGAGCACCACTTCCAAATCCTTAACCATCTCGTAAACGTCGTCGCCCGTCAAAACTCGGGGAGGGGTTCTTTCTTCCGTGTTACCATCGAACGCCTTTTTCTGTTTGCGGTATCGATGATTTTGTGGTAAGAATCTCCTATGTCCAAGGAAAACAGTTTTCATACCGTTCTTCAATCGGATGGAAGATGTTTCTTTCATGCAAACGGGACAACCGATAGAACTCTTGACTGAATAGCCAGATAGATTTTCATAAGCAGGAAAGTCATTAATTGTCCACATCAACATTGCACGGAGTGTGAATGTCTCTTGACGGTGAGCATCTCTAACTTCTATTCCCTTTTCCCATAAGCTCTTTAGATCATCGATTAGTGGTGCTAAGTACACATCAATGTCATTCCCTGGTTGTTGAGGACCAGATATCAATAAGGTCAACATCAAGAACTTTCGCTTCATGCTCAACTTCGGAGGGAGATTGTAGTTGACAAGTACGACGGGCCAAGTACTATGCCTACTACTCATATTACCATGTGGGTTCATTCCGTCCGCCGACAAACCAAGACGTAGATTCCGTGGTTCCGCACAAAATTCAGGATGATCGGCATCAAAGGTCTTCCATTGTGGTGCATCAGCTGGATGTCTAAGCATGCCATCTTCGACACGTTTATCGTGGTGCCAAGTCAAATTCTTGGCATGCTCGGCATTACGGAATAAACGCCGCAGACGCGGTGCCGGAGGAATGTACCATAACACCTTTGCCGGCACACCTTTGCTGCAATTCGTTGGATTCTTGCCCTTCTTCCATCTTGACTCCTGACAAACCGGACATTCATCCAAATCCTCGTACGCATTTTGGTAAAAGGCGCAATCATTTGGATATGCATGAATTTTTTCATATTCCATTCCCAAACTGCTCAACGCCTTCTTAGCTTCGTACATACTAGCAGGTATTTTATTATCAACCGGTAGAACATCTTTTAGAAATTCTAAAAAAGCCGTGAAACTAGAATTTGTCCACCCTCCCGATGCCTTCATGTTCCATAATTTGACCAATGCGGACAATTTCGTATATTTAGTACACCCGTCATACAAGGGCATCTCGACATCATTCATCATTGCTTCAAATAACTCCGGACGATGCACAAACTGTTCTTCCAAATCATTAACCATATCAAACAAATTATCTCCTACATCTTCCTCACCAATCGGTTCTTTGGCTTTGTTGTTCGATGATGGATTAAAAAACATTTCACCGTGTAAATACCACGTTTGATACGAACAAATAATCCCACGAGCAAGCAAGTGTCTTCTAACTTCATCAACTGGATGAGATCTATGATTTCCACAATCCACACAAGGACATCGAATCTTATCATTCTTCATGTGAGTTTCCGCAAATGACAAAAATTCTTCAATCCCATCTCGATATTTTCTAGTCAATCTATTAGCCCACATCCATTTTCGATCCATTTCCAAGAACCCGACCTAAATCGATATTAAATTTATCATACAAATTATTCAATAATCAAGTTTTTGCATTTAAAAACACAACGTATATTCAACAACTAATCAAACCGAAAAAGAAAAAAAGAGAATATATACCATTATTGACATCTACAATAAATCGCCCATAAAAATCAAATAAATAAAATAAGAGCAAATAATAATCACAATACTTACAAATATTTAATATACGCGAGTGTTGGTTTCGCAGTGGAGAAGACTCGTATTCGCAGGTGTCTGTGATGTTTTTCGCGGCTGCGCGATAGATCTGTAATTAGATGAAATGAGGGCTGATGAAGGGTAAAAAAGTTAGGAATACACGACGGGTTCTTAAAAACCGTCGTGTAAAGTCGCACTTTACACGACGGTTTTTTGGAACCGTAGTGTAAAATCGGATTTTACACGACGGTTCTTTGGAACCGTAGTGTAAAGTGGCTCCGCGAGTGCATTTTACACGACGGTTCTTTTTAACCGTAGTGTAAAGTCGGACTTTACACGACGGTTCCAAAGAATCGTCGTGTAAAGTAGCTCCGCGAGGCACTTTACACGACGGTTCTTTGGAACTGAAGTGTAAAGTGGTTCCGCGAGACACTTTACACGACGGTTCTTTGGAACCGTAGTGTAAAGTCGGACTTTACACGACGGTTCTTTGGAACCGTAGTGTAAAGTGATTCCGCGAGACACTTTACACGACGGTTCTTTGGAACCGTAGTGTAAAGTCGGACTTTACACGACGGTTCGAACCGTCGTGTAAAGTCCATTGTGGAGCACTTTACACGACGGTTCCAATGAACCGTCGTGTAAAGTCCGACTTTACACGACGGTTTCAAGGAACCGTCGTGTAATCTCCGTCGTGTAATATACTTTTTGTAGTAGTGTAGCTCATTCTGCAAGAAGAGTAGATCCCAATTAATTCTATAATTTGTTTGTATTCATTATTGTTGTCTCTTTGCTTTTCTTTATTTGGTTCTAATTAAACCTTTTTGGTCTATTTTCTACTCTTATCTTCATTTAATAATAATCATCGCAATTTTCATTTTTATTTTAATAAATTTTTTGTTTTGAAATTATTTTTAATAAAAACTTGAGTTTTTGGCCTAGCGAAGTTCTCGAAATCGAGTGCGTCTCTTATCTCTTGTGAAGAAAAATCCCATGCAGGATAGAACTGTATTAATTTTATCTAATTAAAACAAGTTGCCAAATTCGTATTTTACCTTGTAACTTCAATAAATATAATTTTAATATATATATAAACTTTACTGTTATTTGTAAATGACACAATCCAAGACTACTGGTTCATCTAGAACAACTAGGATGTGTCAACGATTCAGAATGTCTTGCCAAATGCAAAGTACTGCATCCAACAACAACTCCGACAATTTGTGCAACATCTCGTTTCAAGAACAGATCTCAGTGCATTTGTTTTGTGGAAAAAGAATAATTAATCATATCATCGTATTATATAATGTGTTATCTATACTGTCGTTTAAAATTGAATGCAGAAAGAAAAAACGAGTAAAACTTGCGAGTTTATTATTATCTTTCTTTTCAAAAAACGTGTGTGTAAGAATCTTTAAAACTATATAAAAAAAAAAGAAAGAACTATACAAGACTTCGAGTAAACTTGTCAATCAACAATCATATCGTGTCTATATTCAATTAAATTAATACGTATATACAAATATAGTACCACTCGAGCAGTAATCACTCGAGTAAAGATGATTATGGGACAGAAAATTAAAAAAACCACAAGTGAGTTACCTTTTGAGTGAGGAAAATGAAAACAAATAACTTTTTCTTATATTCAAAACAACAGATTCTTCCTATTGAGTAATATAAATCTGAAATTGCAGCAATGATTAAATAGGAAACTCAGTTTCCTAGGACCCTAACTAACTTGAGAAAAACAAGGACACAATCTTAACAAACAAGCCTGAGTTGATTACTCAAATTTAATGACTAGAAAAAGTTAATCAAATTTGCTGGTTATCCCGAAGATGTTTTTGCTATAGAGCTCATGAGACTTGATGGTCAACTTGAAACTTATATCATCGATGTCACTTCAAATTAGCAGTTCTTGGGGATTAAAATGCATAGATGATCTTGAACAAAAAATGGTCTAGATAGGAAAAAATAAAGTGTATCCATTAGTTTTTCAGCTTATGGCATTAATTCTACTAGGTGTTACTGCTACCGTGGAAAGGTTTTTTTTTTTTTTTTTTTTTTTTTTTACATATTGTGAAGAATCAGCTATGCAATCTGACGGGAAATCAATTGATAACTGATACTCTACTCGTGTAACATCGAGAAAGATGTCTTCAATAGCCTCGATAATGAGGTTATTAATAACATTTTCAGGGTATGAAAACTCATTGGGGCAATTATATTTTTTCTGTCTGACTAGGACATTTTTTTTTTTTTTTTTTTGAATGATTGGTTAGTACAGTATTAGTTGTTGACTTTGATAAAAAAAATTTTGCAAATATAAGCCCTCCGATGAAAAATATTCCTGACTTTGTCATTGGACACAAGTACTTAAAAGTAAAAAAAGACAGTATATATCAAGTAATGTGTATGCAGGGGTGGAATGGGACAAGGCAGCGTTCTTAAAATACAATAACAGCTTGCCTATACTCAACTAACTAGCAGATAACATAGGACCAAAAAATGCTATGGAAGGACCAAGATAATAGTACCAGGGGCTACCATAGCATCTGCAAAAATTCTATTAAATGCCTTGTTCCAGCATTTTTGGGGCGCCATCAAAGGAATTATTTGCTGTAATATGTTCAATAAAAATAAAAAATAAAAAAAAAAACACCATGAGATTATGTCCCAATCCAAACTGAATATTCTGAAGCAGAGCATATTCAAACATAAAGACATATATTTAATAATTAAAGTGAACAGAAATCTTTACTGCTAAAAACGATCCCTAGATATCTAGCCTTCCAATTTGAGGTAGATTCAGCCAGAAACTTCAGCAAATTGCTAGAGTTGCGAAGAGTTCTGTCTTGGTTAAATTTACATATTTCCGGTCTGCCTGCATGGAAATAACGCCTAGATTAACAATATATCTTTGAAATTTACATCAACAAAACTTGACCCGGAAGTTTGACAAAAACAGTTTTAGGCGCATATGCATGCATATCGAGATCACCAGCACCATCAACGTCATTCAGAGTCAACCTCTCAAGCATAGAGAGCGCATCTCGACATCAGATTTTCAAACCAAAAAAAAAAAGAGAGAGTATCTTGTAATTGTTTGGTGATGGGATTTTAATCAAGGATGAGCTCTTTGATAGAGTTTCTTCTTGATTGATGACGAATCCACTAATTATGTGGAGGCCAGGCCGGTCATAACTTAAAATTAGTATTTATTCAGGATTTACGTGGAGAAGCTCACGTTGGGCGGTGATCATACCTACCTACTAATTGGTCAATACCTCCTCTTGGCCTTATGTTACTTGTTTATGTCTAGGAGCGTTGTCGTGTCTGCCAAACCTATTAAAAGAGTAAAGCAGCCTATTCTAATGCAGCCTTGAACCAATGTGAGTATGAACTTTGTTCTTGTTTTTTTCCCTTTACAAAATGAAGACATGGTTCTTTCTATGTGGTTGTTAGTTAATGGCTTTTCCAAGATGGCTCACTTTATGCCTTGCAATAAAATCATTGATCTTGTAAATGTGGCTTCACTTTATTTTCATGAGGTCTATTGCCTTCATGATTTGTCCACTTCCATCGTCTACTATTGTGACACAAGATTCCTAACCCGTTTCTGGCGTAGTCTTTGAAAGATGGTCGATACTCAATTTGATTTTACTCCGACCTACCATCCACATATTGATTGACAAACTGAGGTCATAAACAGAGCTTTCGGAGATTTACTTCGCAGCCTTGTAGGAGATCACTTGCAGCCCTGGGACCTCAAACTCAGCAAAGGCTGAATTTGCCGGTAACAATGCTGTAAACCGCAGTACCAATTACGGCCCTTTCCAGGTTGTCTATGGTTGTGTCAAGAGTTGTCCCCCTCAATTTGACCACTACACCGGACTGCACATGTGGCCATCACTCTTCTACGAGTTCGTTGAAGAATTACAAGCTATTCACCGGAAGATTTATGATCATCTTTTTGCCTCTGCATACAAAAATAATAATAATAATGATAATAATAAGGTTTCAGCTTATAAGAAAAGACGGCATGTGGAATTTGAAGCAGGAGATCTTGTTTGGGCTATTCTTACTAAAGATGGTTTCCAATTCTCATTAATACGACAGACAGAATAGCAGCCCGCAAGATTGGTCCTCTAAAGATTAGACAAAAGAAACTTTAATATTGCTGACCGCCTTCAGCTTCCATCAAATGTTCGTTCTTGTGATGTTTTCAATGTCAAATATTTGGTGCCTTGGAGGGGTCAAAATGATGATGTTGTTGACACCAATGACGATCTGAGGCCTGGTGGGAATGATGGCGATAAAGATTGGCTAGCATTCTTAATGATTATACTTTTGAATAGTTGTGGTCTATTTCCTTTTTCTGCTGAGTCGGGAGAGGAAGATTGTTGGATGCGGTTCCTTAAAAAAAAAAAAAAAAATTAACGGTTGCGACGGTGTGCACAACGCCCAAGAGAGAGAAGAACGAAAAAAAAAAGAAAAAAATAAAAAAGAAAGAGGTTCTGTGGGCATTTCTTATGTGAAAAATAAATACAAGATCCAACAACGAATCTTCCTTCACTCGTCTCTAGATTTTAGTGTGTAATTTACGGCATCCAAGCTCCGTTTATACTGATTTGGATCGTCAATCCCCTTCTTTAATTGCTAGTATGAGACTAAAACTTTGAGCTTCATGATTAATTTTGGAAATCCACTATTTGATTTATTAGTTGATGATTGTTACCTATTACTTTCATTAATAGAAAGTTTTGTATGGCTTACAGCCTGTGATTTTTACCTTTACATTGAACGGTTTTCCACATAAAACATAAAGATAGTGTTTTGATTTTATTGATTGCATTGATTTATTTTGTTTATTTGCTTGACTTGATATTGGATTTATTTACGTGCTCATTTGATTACACAAAAAGAAAAATATTTGATTGGCTGAATTATTTTTCAGCCAAGACCAGTGTTAAGATTTTTTTTTTTTTTTTTTTTAACCTTTTTCCCCCAATAAGATTTAAGTTCGAGTTTAAAGAATGAATATGAATTAGAAACAGAAATTTTTAATATTCTTTGTTTATAGTATTCCATTAAAAAAAAGAAAAGAAAAAAAAGGACAATTGGCTTGCTCACGACATATCAATATTTGATATGGAATTGGATTATGTTCTCATCGATCTTGGAAAATAGTTGAAATTTTAGTTTTTGAAACATGAACTTAACAAACAAGATTTTTTTTTTTTTTTTTTTTTTTTTTGGAATCCAGTTTTTTTTTTAATTCAATTTTTTATTTAATTTTGATAATACAATCAATGAGAAATTATCTTTAGAGATGGGATCTACCGTTTATAATAATTCCAGGGTACAATATGGGATGAGTTATAGCCTTAGTCCATATTCAACCAAAACTTGATCAACAATCCCCTTCAGATGTGTGGGTAAGGGAGAAATAAGTAAATAATATTTTTTTACGCAAATAATTAAAATAAATAACAGATTTAAAAAATCTTTAGAGTAAATAGCATAAATAATAATTTATTATGTAAATAATCTATTTACTTCTTTAAATTTACTTCTTTAAATAAATTTATTATGTTATTTACAAAATAAATTTACTGTTTACCTAGTAAATTTACTTTAAATATTTTAAATTCTTGCTAGTTACTTCAATTGTTTTTTTTGTAAAAATGCTATTTACTACAATTTCTTATAACGTGAATACTCAAATGGGAATGAATCGTCAAGTTTTGCTTGACTAACTTAAATGAAAATAAAAGTGACTTGATAAAACAAATATTTAAACAATTAAGTATCTTTGTTTTTTCTTAAATTTTAAATTAATCTCACTTTATCTTTGTCGTAAAGATTTAGGTTAAAATTAGACCCAAAAAAAAAAAAAAAAAAGAGTTAGTATGATCTTATAGTCTTTTTCGTTAGTTTTTAACAAAATTTCTAATTGAAAAACCACATGACCACACTGCATCCTTTTTTTTTTTTTTTTTTCCTATCTATCTTTTGAGTAATTAACCCAAACAGTCATTGAATTCTTTAAAAGGTGACGGTTTGCTCCCTATTTTATTTATTTACGAAATGATCCTAAACTTTCTAAATGTTCACCATTATAATCATTTCCGTCCAATTTCTGTTAAATTTATTACAGAATGAGTCATGTGCATTATATGTAATCTAATTTGATAAGATATTTTAGTAATTTTAAAATAATTAATCTTAAAAAAAAAAATCATTAAAAAAAAATTTAAAATCCATCCTTTCTCTCCTCTCTGTCCATTCTCCAATAGCAAACCCAAATTCAGGAAGGAGGGGGAAGGACGATCTGGCCCGAATCTGGCTCAGGGGGTGGGGGCAGTTGGGTTTGTCAATTGTGTGGGGTGGGGGATCTCGTCCAAATCAGACACGCTGGGGGAGGGGGGGGGGGGGGGGGGCGGGGGTTGGTTTTAGGTTTGTCGATAGGGTGGGGGGGCTGGGTTCTCTGACCTATTTATTATAAAAAAAAAATAAAAAAAATAAAAAAAAATAAAAATAATAACCTAATTGGGGGTGGGAAGGCTGAGTTTGGCAATGGAAAAGCGAGAGAGGAGGGGCTGGCATCGCCGGAGATGGAAGCCATTGCCGAAAAAGGAGGCTATTGCTGGATCTGCAAAGGTAGAGAGAGAGAGAGAAGGACTTTTAGGAGAGTTTAGGAGAAAGAGAAAATTAAAGGACATTTTGATCTTTTTACTACAAAAATGATCACTTGAGCAAGATTTCGTTAGAAATTTAACAGAATTGTACGGAAATGACTATAATGGCCAACATTTAAAGAGTTTAAGGTCGTCTCGATCAAAAAATATAAAAACATGGACCAAACCGTCGCATTTTAAAGAGTTCAAAAACTATTTAGGCCAATTAATCTTATCTTTTAATTAGTTTATTATTTGTTCGTGATATACAAATTTTGCTCCAAATAAATTTAGGAAAGAAAATAGGGCTTAAGAATTTCACCCTTGACTCCAACATAAGGTGTAGGGCTCGAATTCCCCACTCCCAAGTTTCAAAAAAAAAAAAAAAAAAGAGAAAAATTGTTTCAAATTAAGTTATTTAAAAAGTGAATTTAAATTAGAAATAGAAATGCTTTACTTTCTTTTGTTTTTGTTATTCCACCTTGTCAGCCTTGCAGAATTGGCCTGCGCGTAACGCATTCAGTCATATACGATAATCTCAATAATTGATGTGGAATTGGATTATATTCTCTAGAATCTTTGAAAACAAGTTGACATCTTATTAGTTTTGAACCATGAACTTCTCAAACAAGAATTTTTAAATTTAATTTAATTAAGATAATACTAAGAATGAGAAATTATCTTAAAGGTGGGACCTACCTTTAATAATGATCCGTCCGAGGGGTTCAATATGGGATAAGTTTTTTGGTGAATATAAAAGGATCTAGGGGGTGATCCCATCATTTCCAGGTTTTCAACCCCACATACAGGAACCCATTTCCCTACGTATGGCAAGATAAATTCTTTATATTAATTTCTCTCAGTCGGCCATCCGGGGCCTATCCTGCCATCACGGATCACCAAACCATGCTTTAACAGTCGAAGCTGGAGTGAGGCCTAAGGGGAGACAATGAGAATCGAACCCAGGTGGACGAAGGGGAGAAGCCTAGCAAAGGCACCCACCCCTGTGGGATGAGTTATCCCACACCACATTTGGATTTAAAGGTTGGATTGCTAATCTTATCCAAAAAATATCCACCAAAACATAGAATTAAAAAACTACTCCTTCGATCATCATATTTATGGTTGTTGCTTGTTGGCTCACCAAGTAAGTGGAGTTACATTGCAAATGTCCAATGCGTATTTACAGAAGCCAGCTTCTCCTGAAGCTTTGCAACTCGAGCCTGCATGTACGGGTTTCAAAAAATTCAGTAACCGGGTAGAAAGAGGTTCATTGTATTATTAATATTATTATTTTTTAAGAAGGATTTTTTATGCTTTTTCCCCTTGAAACATTATTAACTAATTAATGAAATGACCAGTCAATTTTCTGTCTTTTGATTTTATTGCTAATTTCACTTTGGCAAAAGAAACAAATAAAGAATCACTAGTCAATATCTGAAAAATATCAACGAGATTAACCACGAGTCGAGACAAAGATTGGATCAAGGTTGGAAAGAGAGAGAGAGAGAGAGAGAGAGAGAGAGAGAGTAAGAGAGAGACAAAGACGAGCGAGGGAGAGATTCTCATAGAGAATGGAAATAGTAGTGAATTTTAAGAGACGGTGAGCTTGACACTAGTGTAAGCTGAGAATGCAATAAATTGAAGGCAATCCCAGAGAAAACGTTACCCATTTTTGGCAGGTGATAGCATTACCCTTCTACTGACCAACGAAATTTCCACAAAATCTTGGTCAAGGGTTCACATTCTACTGAAAGAGAATCTACTAACATCTAATTTATACCTTAAGAAATAGAGTAATACCTTGAAAGATTTTGAACGTCGAATAGATGGATCCATTTCTAGAGCTGTTAAATATGACTTCTCAGCTAAATCAAATTGGTCCATAGCCAAAAATGCATCACCCTGGCAAATATACCCCTGCATAATGTAGATTCTAATCATATATATATATGTGTGTGTGTGTGTGTGTGTGTGCGTATCCACAAAAATAAAAATACAATTATGTTCAGAAACAATATGATTAACAAAAGAAAAAGTCTTCTTTATTAAGAAACCGCCTATACAATAATGATTCATATGACACGATTGTTCTCTCGCAGCATGCATGAGGACAAGAGGGAGTATGGAGAAGGATTCAACTATGACAGAACATTTGTTGTAGAAGGGTTAGATATTCTCTAAATATTCGTTTTTTCCAAGAAGATATGACCTTGCACTGCTGCAGGGCTCTCAACATTTCAATCACAGGATGGAAATTATTGTACGTCAAAATAACATCAAAAGTGTTGGTTTTGAAGATGGAATGTACAAGGTTATTTTTTACCCTGAGAACTAATAGGATGGTCTCGAATGGGATGAGAATAAGGTGTGCTAAAGAAGCAACTTGTTACAGAGCTATGCTATTGGGGATGATGAAAGCATCTCTAGATACACAAGTCACGCTCACTTCCTGGGTCCTATAAGAATAGTTTCAAAATAAGTTACACCTAACCAGGACCATTTAGAGGAGGGATTCACTGATTTTCTGAGCAAGAAGGCCAGAGCTTCGAACTGTGATTTTCTCCCCAAAAAAAAAGTTACATCTTCTGTTTAGAACTATATTAAGTGAAAATTTTTGGTGCTACAGGCAAAATAGGCTCCATTTTGTTCTCCGTATCAGATCCTTCTGCAGTAAGAATTCTTTATTTTCTATAAAAGATCCTATGACTGCACAAACTCCCAGTGGAAGGTCATTAAGCTTTGAAAGTGATATTATTTTTGTAACTTTTAATATGGTGCACTAATCCTGAAGTATAAGATCTGGTAGCTGAAACTCTGAAAAACATTTAAAAAGTCAGGAAGCAAATTGAAAGGGAAAAAAAATCCATTATCAAACCTCAACTAATTAAACTTTTTTTTTTTTCCCTCAAGTATGCTACTTGCTAATCTATAATAAGAAATACGGGGAAGCAACACATAATTTGGCATTCCATTTGACGCATTTACTTAACTATTTAATAAAATAAAAAAAATAAAAAAAAACAAAGCAACGTACCTTTTTCCTATGTGAGGAAACCATTTTAGCAAATACATTAGTGATAGAGACTAGAATATTTATTTAAAAAATTAGGAATTATGTTATGAGGGTAGTTTCCTTACCTCCTGTGTCTTAACTTAGATTAGTCTTTTAATTTGCCTATAAACATGGTAGCTTGTAGTTTTAATGGAAACAATGGTTAATTGATTTAATATAAGTGGTTTTCCTTTTCTTGTTCTTTTTATTTCTAGATTCTATCTATCTCTCTAGTGGTCTTCTTTTCTATCTTGATTCTATTCTTCTACCTCTCTTCTATCTTGGACCACATTGATCAGTCATTAGGAACATAAAAAATATCAACTTTATAATTATATTAATTTTATAGGACATTTCTTGTGGAAACAAACACGCACATATATATACATATACATGCATACATATATATATATATATATATATATATTCATTCCAATAGGAATGAGACATGGAATTTCTAACATCACAAACTTGTAAATCATGTAATCAGTGAACTTTCATATATGACAAAGACAAAATATAAGTTTTATAAGTTACACCTGTACTCCTAAAACTAAAATTTGGCTTTACCTCAACATATTGAGGGCTAAACGTCAAAGCTTCTCTTGCATCATCGAGAGCTTCTGGATACTTGTTCATTGCCAATCTTGCAAGAGACCTAAATGTTATGGGAGGAGAAAAAAAAGTTTCCTGTTATAATTATACGAAACTGAAACCTTTTTAATTTGCAGACTGATAGGCGAACGCCGACATTTTGAGTCGAGATGATCCCATGATAACTACATTAATTGCATATCAATTTAAATCAAGGAAATATATAACCATTTAGAGAAGTTGATATAACAGCAAACAGACTGGATTGATAGAACATTGCCTATGGAAAGCCTTAATTTTTATGTGTATGAGAGAATATCAAAGTTCAAACCTGTCTTTGTGTAAAATGTGGATACCACCAATTGGTTTTAATTCTATAGCCTGCACGATTAAGATACATTAACATATATATATATATATATATATATGAATTCCTTCTCTAATACACACACACACACACACACACACACACACACACATATATAGAGATATATCATCAGGTTAATTATCCTTACTTGAGAGAGCATAGACTCGGCGTGGGAGAAATTCATATTTTCCAACTCAATCTCAGCCTTCTTCCTCAAGGCGAGGGCTTGGATGCTCTTCTCGGCCGCTCGTTCTGGTCCTCCGCAGAGAGCGACGATGACCTCGGCAGAGCGGGAGGGGGTGGAGCAGTGGCCGACGACGACGGGGCCGGGAAGAGCGACGAGGTTGGGGCCGGAGCCGCAGCGGCCGAGGCAGCCGCAAGACTTGACGGAGACGGGCGGGGGAGCGAGTGCGGAGAGGGTTTCGAGGGTTAGGAGAGAGCCCTGTCGGCGGCAAGTGCGGTTGGTGCAGACGCGGATTTCTTCGACGGAGGAATGGCAACGACAGCGATGGCAGCGGCGTCGTGGAGAGGCTCTGTTGGTGGTGGTGGTGGTGGTGGTGGTGGAGATGATTGGGAGGAGGGAGTTGTTTGGTGGTAAGAGGACCTCCATTTTTCTGTCATTTTTCTGGGTGTGGGCTTTTGTTTTTGTATTATGCTGGGGGGACTTGGACTGGGACTCTGTTCAGTTCAGTGAAGACTGCATAATAAACGACTTGCTTGCAACGACAACTTAAAAAATTAATAATAATAACTTTTAATGTTTATATCAGAATTGGTGTTCATCAAATCAATTAAACTAAGGGTTTGTTTGGTGTATGAGTTTGAGTTGAAATTGATAAGTTTAAATAGTGATTGATGTATACTTTTTCAGAAAAGACAAAAAACTTTTGGAGAAAAAGACAAAAATTGAGTTAAAATCCATGGGTTTGGACCTGTGGTCCAAACGCACCCTAATTAAACCGATCAAACCAATTTAAAACCAAATCAAACCATATAATAGTTGGTTTGGTTCGATTTAAATTTTTAAAAAATCAATTAAATTAGTTTGATTTATGATTTTATTCCTAAAAAAATCAAACCAAACCAATTTCTAATTAAAATTACGTATGTATCTTTTTAAAGTACATATGCATGTTTATAAAATGTAATTGAGTAGTTTATTTTAATTATAGTTAGTTTATTATATGTTATTAAAATGTATTTTATATATTTTAAAAGATTTTTTATACCTAATTATGTATTTTTGTAGTTTCATTGCGAATGTTTTACTTTTAATTATGAGTGTTTTTTTTATTTGGATTCTTAATTTGAGTCATTAATATATAGGATTTAGAAATGCACAAATATTATTCATACTTAACATGTGGATCATATTTTATTTATGACAAAGACAAGATTGATGAATATTAATTTAAACCAATTAAAAAACCAAACCAAACCAATTGCAATCGGTTGGTTTGGTTTTGATACCTTAAATTGATTTGGTTTGGTATGAAAATCATCAAACCAATATATGTTTAGTTTGGTTTGCACTTTACTTAAAATAAGCTGTTTGTTTTTGTTGAACATCCCTAAGAATTGAAGAGTAAAATAGTAATCAATTTATACCTCAACCTTCATTCTTTAAAACGTGACACATATCTTTTCCGCCTTTTAAATTAATACAAGTTGTAGACATATGTCATATACATGCTTGATCAATTTGTTAACTAAAAAATTAATTATGAGGTATTGTAATAAAATAGTTTTTCAAAGAACATTGAGGAGAAAATATTTAAATAGTAAGAAATTGTAGAGAAGTTAACAAATCACATAAAAAGTTAATTAGATAGTGTTATAAAAAAATAATAGTTGAGATGATCACAAAAAAAAAAAATGTTAAGTCATGATACATTAAAAATCAGGTTAAATTTATCATGATCAGCAATAGCCCCCATGCCCCCATCCATTCCATTTCCTTTGCTTTTCATTTCCTTGGTTTTTTGCTTGGTTGGAGCTTCTCATTTCCTGTTGCATATTGCATACACAAGTTGGGCATTCACATCCATAGTTTTATATCGCTTTACCATCCGTCATGCCAAGTTATATGCTCTGCTTTGTTACATATACAAATATATATATATATATATATAAAGATCTTGTACTTGATACTGGCTTCTATTGAATAAGAACTTTCTGTTAAAAAACTTATAATAATCGAATTTAATTTATTTGTAACTTCTTAAATCACATGATACCAATATAAATATAGGAGCAAGAGACAAATATAATTGGAAAAAAAAAAAAAACCAAAAAAAAGGTTCGACAATGCAATCGCCTAATTCGTATGATATATACCACAAAAAAGTTAGAAGTGGCATATAAGGAGGGTGCCGGACTGCAACCCGCCCCTCCCTCTATACATATATATATATATATATATATATATATTTCTATTGTTTTTTTGTGTGCTGGTATCCCACAACCATCAAGCTTAGAGCCAAAAAGCCTTTAAAATGAAGAAACAGCTCACAGGCATCCGTTAGGCTACCAATCAACTTACCACCCCTGCTCACCACCCACCAAACACCACACACACAGGCACACACACACACACACACAAGTACCGTCTCAAAATCAAAGATCCATCAACTTATCATAATTTTTATTATTACTGAAGGTCATATCGTTTTATACTCCCCCGGCACATAAAGTGCTCCCAACCTAAGCCTTTTTGTAAGCATGAAAAATGCTTATGAACTTGAAATTTCTCCTAATCTCATGTCGCATTCGTGTCACAGCACGGCTGATTCCAGTAATTTACTCTCGAGAGATAAACGAGATGTCTCAGGAATCGGAGTAATATCCTAAAGATTGGCAACAGCAACGCCTAAATAGATGAAGTTGATTTGAACCATAACATATGATAACTACCTACCTTTTAGTGTATCACACGAAGCATCAAGATAAACATGCCAAAAAGATGAGGTAACTACTTTTCCAGTGTATGTCAAAGGAGGCATCAGATAAAACATGAAGCGACTCAAATTTGGGACGAAAAAGGGAATTTCAGAAGAAAGTTAAAAAAGGACCAAAAAGCTACAATTTTCAGAACATTTTAATAATAATAATTATATAAAAATTTAGCACAAAATCTCCCTTAGCTCTCTAAGATGATGCAGGCTTCTCCTCAGCAGCTGCTTCAAAGGTCTCCCCGGGGACAAGCTGTGGAACCTCTTCATCATCATCCTCATGTGCGTGTGCATGAGCAGCACTGGCATCGGCACCAGGAGCCTGCTTCTGAAACTGCTCCGCTAGCTTCTTAAGGTTGTCCAAATTATCAGGTCCTGAAGAAGATAATCCAGGGACTGAAGTTAAGTTAAAAGTTCTATAGCTGGCCAAGGAAAAGATAAAAGCTAAAAGCTTGCAAGTGCAGTACCCAATTGGTTGAGGATGCTGGGAAGGATATCCTGCAATTCTGGAATAGAAAAGAACCATATGTTAACACAGGCACAACGCGAACAAGATGACAGTTCCAGAAGATGAAAGGAATAAACATAAATAAATAAATAAGTAAATAAATAAATAACCAAAATTATGCTTCCTCTCAAAAGAAATCAAAATTGTGATTAGAGAAAAATGGTGCAAAGATAGTCATGTACTAAACTCGGTTAACTTGTAAAAATTGTGATAAGAGGAATATCAAAAATCTACAAAGCCAACCGCCAATTGTAGTAAGATACTTGTTATGTACTAAACTCGATTAACTTGTCAAAACTGTGATAGAGGAATATCAAAAATCTACAAAGCCAACCCCCCAACAGTAGTAAGATACTTGTTTAAGTGCAGAGAGAAAGCCCCAAAACTTAGAAACAGATTAAATCAACACCAAAACTATATCAAAGCTAAAACCAGTAGTGCATTTCAATTCAAACCTGACATGAGTTTACAAACTTAAACATTCCATTATATATGCCCAACAATTGCCATTTGAAAATATACATGTAACAGAGTCACATTAAATGCAAAAGTAATATATTGAAAGAAGAGAGAAAAGTACTCTTCGTTTGAGGAGAACCGCTAACGACCCAAGTGTTGGCAGCAATGGATGCTTGAACTGAAACAAACAAAGAAAGAAATAATTAACTTAGGGCAAAAGAAAGAAGACAGAAAACGACTAACACCTATCGATTCCAAGTACACATGTCAAGTCACCTTTGGGGTTTACAAATTGGATGACGGACTCATCCTTAAAGATGTTCACTTCCTCAATTGCAGGGATGGCATTGACCCCTATTCTCTTCAGGTGCTCTGAAGCCTCTTGTCATCTGTGGTTGTTGTCTTGTGCACGGCCTTCTTCTTTCTGTTGTTGGAAAGAACAAATCCAAAAACCAAAACAATAAAAACCTTAACAAAATCAAAACAAGAAATCCATCTTACCTTACTTAAAAAAACTAAATTTTGTCTCAGATGACTGCTTGAATGTGTTCTATTTCAAAGTTACAGCATGACCAACGAAAATAAGGAACTTCCATTCAAAAGGAACTTCCATTCAACTGTTTCTCTAAGGAAATGAGAATATTCATCAGACATAAAAATGCAAATAACTTCGAAATTGAAAGGCTATATTACCTTCTCACGCTACCCTTCCCACCGGTGCGGACGGCACCAGCCATTTTCATAAGTTTCTCAACATTCATCTGTACAACAATACAGAAATGATAATGATAGTAATAATTAAACAAAAACAAAAACAAAACAAAACAAAACAAAACAAAAGTGAACAAGCCCAAACACGTACACTCAGAATTGCACATAAAAAGAACTAATCTAGAGAAAAATAAATGAACAGAAAAAAAAAAGTTATCAACGAAAGCAAATAATACTTAAATTTATCTTGTTTTCAAGCTTAAGAAAGCAATGACAACCTATCACGGATAATTCACCAGATAGTCTTTTACCCATGTATCAATTTCCTAAAGTTGTTCATCTGTCATATTGAAAAAAATAATAATAAAAAAATCTTAACAAACAAAATTCTAAGGAGAAAATCTCTTTACAGCAACACAATAATAACAGTGAAAGTCATAAATTCGTCGAATTCTAACTTTAATACCCCATTAATAAATCCCGTATAATCTCAACTATACATATGTATACATATAAATATATATATATATATATATGAATCCGTACAAACAGAACAAAACCCAGAGAGAAAATGGATGAAATCCGTCAACTTTTCTAGAGTGTGAGAACCCTAGATTCATGCGATGAAAACCCCAAAACCAAACAATAGCAAACCCTAGACCAAAACCCGATTAAAACAAACAAATCAAATACTGAAATTCCCAAATCAAAGTCGTTGACAACCATAACTAAGTAGAGAGAAAGGAGAAGAGAAGAGGAAGTTTGAGGGGGCGGATTTTACCTTGGCTAGGGTTTAGATAGTGGGAACCGAAGACTGGTTAGAGAGAGAGAAGAGAGAGAGAAAGAGATGAAGGCACAGACGGCGCTAAGGAAGGAAGGAAAGCCCTGTGGTGAGTAGTCTATAAAGATGCGGCCAGGATGATAACGGATGTGGGTGATGATCCGACGGTCACCGTTTCATCTCACTCTATCGCTTTCTCAAACCCCTCTTACGGTAGGGTTTGGTTTAAAAGCTCCTTCTCCTGTGCTCAAGGTGTACCCTATTTTATGCCCTCATTCCCTTCCGTTCGATCAAATTCTTCTCATCAAAATGGTTTGATGGATTATGGCATTTTTTATTTGTTATTTATTATTCATCATTTTTTTTTTTTTTGTATAATTAGCTTAAATAGTCTATGAATTCTTTCGAAGGTGAAGTGTGGTCCTTTTTTTTTTTTTTTTTAATTTTGACCGAGAAGACCCTATACTCTCTAAATGTTGGTAATGTTAGTCATTTCCATCCAATTCCGATAAGTTTCTAACGGAAGAGATCACGTGCAGTGTATGTGATCCAATTTAAAATGATATTTTAGTAATAAAATAATAATGAATTTCATAAGAATAAAAAATAATAAAAAAATTAAAATTCCTCTTTCTCTCTCTCTCTCCAATCACAAACCCAGATAGGGGCAAGGGCTGAGTTCGTTACGAGGGAAGAGGATGAACTTAGAGCGAAGCAGGGCAGGCGGCGTGGCTGGGGGGGGGGGGGGGGGGGTGCTAAGTTTGTCGCGAGGAAGGGAGCGAACCCAAAAAATCCGATTCGTGCGGATTCTTCCCCCAACTAAAGAAGAGATCTTGGCGGAATTAGGAGTTGGAACGCTTCTTTGCCACATGGCTCCGCTACGACTCATCAACCAAGGGACTGATGCTTGCCTGACGTTCCATAATGTCTACAAATTGCTATTGTATCTTGACAATTTTGAATCATATATCTTGGACTTCCTATATAAGATGATGGTAAAATAATTCTTTTTTCAATTGCTTGTACATCTGTATCGCCTCTAATTATAGCATCTTGAATACCTTTATATATTTCATATCTTAAATTGTTTTGATTTTGTCTAATATAATCTAAATGATCTTCTTCAATTGAGGCATAAATATCTACAATATATTGTTGAAAAAGTCATCCAGATCTAAATAATATATTTCCTTGTTGTATTCGTTGTTGAAGTTAAAAAGCATAACATGATCTCATTGATATTCAATGTCTATGTGGTTGTCTGCTAGTAAAATTTGGATTCCAACATATATCAATTATATATCCATCTTTTTCATAAGAGAATAATTATGGATATTGTAATGCCATATAAGATGGATGTAGTTTATTGATTTTTTACAATTCTCCAGTTTGACTATAAATAATAATATATAATCTATCTACATTTTGATCAATATCTCCGACAATTAAAGCACATATATCTGTTGAAGTTGAAAGATCATATTATGTACTATCTCTTTGTCGTCTTCCTATTAATCTTAATTTCATTGAGAGTACTTGATTATTTTCATAAGTATCTCTAACAGTTCTAAAAAGTTGTACTAATCTATTTGTTTCATCTAAATTGTAATTAATTTTTTAATTATTGTTTCATTTAAATTATTATTATTTGGAAGTGTAGTAATTCTATTTGAATTTCATTTCTGTATCATAAATATATAATTGTGCCAAATTTTGGATGATTGTTATCAGTTAGAACTAAAGATCCAATTAGATGATATATTTGACCACTGATTTTGAAATATATGGTGCTGTTGAATTGTTAATATCTGATTGAATATTTACTCCGAATGAAGTGAAAGCAAATATTGAATTATAAATTCTAATATTTTTTCTAAAATTCGAACTTAAAGGTCCTCCATAAAATCTAATAATTGATCTAAAATTGATGGTGTTTTTTTAGTTAAAGGAATGTTTAATTTTTCAATTTTGGCAGCACAAATAATACTTTGGTAGATTTGTATTTCGTTTTTGTTCATTTTTCTAAAATAATGCCTGATAATATTGACATATGTAATTATAATCTCCAATATTTATATATTCATCTTCTGGGTGTAAATTAAAAATTGTGTAAAAAGGAAAAGGGAAAAAATTAGAAAATGTTATTAAAAAATTTGTTGTGAAAATAATAAATATATGGAAAATAAATAAATAAAATTAAAATAATGAAATTACCTTTTTCAATTGATGGTGAATTGTAATCTGTTAAAAATAGATTTAATGTTTTTTCACTGACGTTATTAGCTGAAGGTAATTGAATATATTTATTTCGATAACTAGTAGTAAATTTTACACTTAATTCTTCAAACTGATTATTTGAAGAATATATATTTGTCGATGTAGATGCTTGCATTATTATTGACATAATTTTCGTTCTTTTGATGTTTCGATTGTCTTAAATAGTTAGTATTTTTTTGTGGATCTTTTTTCATTGTTGGCCCTTTTTCCTTGAAAAAAGAAAAATAACGACATGAAATATTGTTAGAAAATAGAAATTATATATATAAATCTAAAAACAATTAATAACTAATTCATTTAGTTAAAAAAAAAAAAAAAAAGGACTCAAGTAATAAAAAAATGATGGAACCAAATATTAAGATAAAATATTAGGCATAAAATTTATTTGCAATATAACAAAATAGCATAATTTTCTTTAATGAAGAAAGTACAAATAATAAATAAAATTTGAAAAATCACAGGGATAACAAAAGTTGAGGAGTAAATTTAATAAATAAAAAACCAATTAATTAACAAATAAATGTAAAAAATGAATAAATATTTTAAAAAATTTAATTATAAAGATTATAGATATAAATATAAAAGAAGCTTATTGAACATTTTGTTTAAAGAAAAGAAGATATTAAAAAAAAAAAAAAAAGAAGTCAAAGAGTAAAAATAATAATATTGAATATTAAATAAAATATTAAGTATAAGAATTATTGAATAATATATTATGATTAAGAAATCAGAAAGAATAAATAAAATTAAAAACTTTTAAACCTATATAGTAAAAAAAAATTAATAACTTTAGTAAATGTAATAAATTTAAACAAAATTAATTAATTCAATAAATAAATCTAGAAATTGATTAAATATTTTTAAAAATTTAATTGTAAAGAATAATATAATATATGACATAAATAATAATTTAGTTATAAAAAGTATAAGTATACATTTTTTATAATTATGTTTCATTACAGTAGAAAATTATTGATTGATTTTTAATTTTATTGTAATTTTATATCCCTTTTATATTTTGAAATTTCTATAAATTATTATTTAATTTTTCATTTTTACTTAGTTTGTTTATTTTTAATATTATAATTTAATTGTATTAATTTAATTTTTTTAAATGATTATTCTGTTTTTTTTTTCTCGTTAAATTTTTATAATTGAATAATTTAAAATTTTCACTTATTATTTAACTATATAATTTTTTTATAATTGGAAATAATGAATAAAATATAATTTTTATCTCTGGTTTTTCTTTTTCTATTTTAAATTTTATTTAAATTTTATCGTAAATTTATACAACTCTTATACTCACAAATTTTTATGATTTATTTTATCAATTTTATATTTTAAATTGATTTTTATTTTTAGTGCCATAATTTAATTATATTAATTTATTTTTAATTATATGAAAACGTGTTTTTTTTTTTTGTTTGTTGTAAATTATTCAAATAGAGAACATAGTTTTTTTAGTTTGTTTTTTTTCCTCTTATTATCATTTCTATTTAATTTTAGTTATTGAAGTCTCGGATTATGAATCATATGGTTTGTCAAATGTATTTAGTAATTCATACTATTATATAATAAATTGTTTTTGAACTTATATATTTTTATTTAGATTGTATATGACATTTATTTGTCTAAATTTGTTGTTAATTTTATTGTATAACACATGTTATATCATTGAAGGCAAAAAATTTTACGAATTGTTGTATATTAACAAATATGATGTTTATTTGCTAAATTTAATTATAATTTATCATACTTAATAAAGATGTTAATTTGCACTTTAATTTTTAATTTTTTTTTCCTGTAAAAAGTTACATTCATTAGATGAACAATAAGTAAATTATGTCATTTATGTTCTTTATAAACTATCATTTTTTCCAATACAAATTTAACAAACTAAAAATCCATAAGGGGAAAAAAAATATAATATTGCATTATCAGATTACATAATATAAAAATTAAAGAGTACAATAAAAATTACAATAGTTACTAATTGTAAAGACATTTCTATACAAAAAGGGTTATAATAAATCTAAACATCTCAGGAACTTGATAAAAAGAAAAAAAAAAAAAAAAAAAAAAAAAAAAAACCCCCGCGAGTAATAAAAACTACGAAAAACAAATTATATTAAGTTACAACGGAACAAAATCAGGGAAAATAACAATATAATAGTAAAATAATAACCGGAAAAACATAAATAAATAAGAACACTGCAACATAGTCAACTTCATTATACTAATCTAAATAAACAATTTAATATATACAAGCATTAAAAATAATAAAAAAAACTTTAAATAAACATTTTCTGTGAAAAATAAAGAAAACTAAAAATTATTGGGACTACGCTCAGATCTCTTATATGATAAGAATATCTGTAAAGTATAACTAACTTATAATTCAACTTCGTCTTTTAGTAGCTACCTGAGAAATGTTTGGGAATTTACAGTCAGAAAAACCTACTAGAAAGAAAGAAAGAATAGCAGACAAAGAGAGAAGGAGTATGAGAAAAGACTAAACAAGAAAAAAAGCTAGTGAAAAATAAGGGATAACCGGTATAGATAATATAGGAAACCAAAAGGTAGAATTAGGAGAGCATAAACCTACATATCATAAGAGAATGAGAATGGCAGAGAGAGCAAAAAAAATGAGAGGAGAGTAAATATTAAATAAACCAAACAAACAGTAAACATACTCAATACTGTTTTGTTGTGGAAAGAAAGAAAAAACATCATAACTCCCAAACATCCACAGCAAACAATAAAGATTGTCAAATAATATTTATTAGTTATTCATCATATTCTATCAATGATATCATATTCAGCAATATATATCAAATTAACTAAACATTTAGTATATGCATTATTACATATCTAACAGAGATCATCATAACAAGTTAAAATTTTTTACAAAAATTCTCGTAGAAAACATTTGCGGTCTGAGGAGGGAAAAAAAAAACAATACAAAGACAGGGGAAGAAAAATAGAACAAAACAAATAAAAACAAAAAACACTTATCACAACAATACTAATCAAATTCATCACACAATTATAAGTACAAAACTTTATAAAACATATATAAAGAAGAATAATTAACATAAAACAGGAAAAAAAAAAAAAAAGAATAAACACAATAACAAAATTATATACTCTACAATGTCATATATAATAATAACAATATCATAACTGAAAAAAAATGAAAAGTAGGCAAATATTAAACAAACATAAAAAAAAAAAAAACGAAGACATATAAAATAAACAGAAACTGATCATTGTTATAAAGCAGAACGTTAAAAATTAAAACAACAATTATCATAATACAATAAAACAATAATCAACTGTAATTAAGGCACATAAATAAGAGAAGTACCTGAATAAAAATAACAGCTTTGCACAAAAATGATTATACTAAAATAATTAGTCCTCTGAAGGTAAGAAAGAGCAGAATAAAAGTTATGAGGTAAGAAGTAAAGGAGGTTGAAACCGGAGCAATTAGAGAGTGGTAGAAGATAGTAATAGTAAATTGTGAGAATAATGTAAAATAAGGGAAAAAAGTTATTTGTAGAAAAAATTTTAAGCAAAAAAAATAATAAATTTTTAAAAAAAAAGAGTCGGTGAAGAATAGAGACAATATCCGAACTACACATATTTACACACAAAACAGATCACACAATTAAAATAAATTAGAAACATTAATGACAAAGTTACAAATCTCAGTCAAACTAATCATTACACTGTAAATAGCAGAATTATAAGAAATAGCACAATTACAACTAAAAGAAAATAATCTTGAAGCATTAAATGTGTAGGACAAAGCAGCAAAAAAAGACTAAAATCTTTGACCACAGAAAGAAGCTGCATAAATAATCCAAAAGACTAAATAATGGAAAACCCTAACAATCCATTGAAATTTAACTAAAAGATAGAATATAGTTATGAAATATAATAGAAAATTATAAATAGAAAAAATAAGTGAACAAAATTCGGCCATAAAATCAAAAAAATATTACCTGGGGGATAAAAACCAAAAAAAAAAAATATTACAAACATCACAGAGAAAAAGCGTTCATATCTCCCTTAAGACTGCCAATAAGCCACCTAGTAGCATACCATTGCAATCTACAAAAACAATTTAACAAATAACAAAAAATCAAAATCAATTTATATTACATCTAAGAAAGGAAAAAATGAAAAAAAAAACTTACTAAAATAAATAGAACAAAAGCAAAAGCATTCCTTTTTTTTTTCTCTACACCTATTTTATACATACGAAAAAAAAATCCCCAAATCAAAACTTAGGGTTTGGATGATAAACAAACACACAGAGGGGGAGAAAAAATTTTGGCATGAACAATAGAAGAAGATAGGACAAAAGGCTAACCAACGAAGACGAAAAAAAAACTAAACGCAAGCTAGATTTCGGAGACCATAATCCAAAAAATAAAAAGATAGAGAAAGCATAAAAAGAAAACCTGCATTATATATTCCTTCCATTATACATGTACATGGAACCCAAAAAAAAAAAAATAACTCCCCAAAACCAAAAAAAAAAAAAAAATTGCAAAAATAATTACAAAAGAGAAAAAAAGGGGAAAAAAAAAACCCAACAAAACAAAAACTAAAACCTAAACCTCCAAAACAAAAATCATTACAGAAAAAAAAAATACACACCCTAAAAAAAAAAAAGGATTAATTTCACTTTTAGCACCTGTAAAAATTTTATTATAAAAATAGTATTACTTTTTTTTCCCTTCATTACTAGCACTTAATGTGGGGCCCAGCAGCATTAATGTATATCAAATTACGGTTTACCCTCATCTCCTTCAGCTCAAATATCTCTCTCCCTCGCATGGCTCAAAAATTTTTATGCACAGACCAAACTCACAGTGTTTTAGAGAGAGAAAACTGAAATCGAGAGAGGAAATAGTTACCACCCACCGGAATCTTTTTTTTTTTTTTTCACTTTTTCGCCTAGCCCCCCACCCATTTTGAACCCAAATTTTATATAATAGAGAGAAACTTCCATTTAGAGAGAGAAACTTCCATCGAAAGTTTTTTTTTATTTTAAATCTAACATTTTATAGCCATTTTTGAGTAAAGGTCATTCCTGTTATGACCATCGAAAGTTTTTTTTTTTTTTTTTTTTTTTTTTTATGACCATCGAAACTTTCATTATATGAGAGAACTTCATCAAAAGTTTTTTTTTTTATTTTTAAATCTAACATTTTTTAACCATTTTTGGAGTAAATGTCATTCTATTATGACCATCCGCTCATAATAGTTATGACCTATGTTAACAATTTTTTTTTAAAAAAAATCTAACATTTTGGCCATTTTTTAGTAAAGGTCATAACATTATGACCGGTTAGTCATAATGGTTATGACCGGATGGTCATAATGGTTTGACCGGGTAGTCATATACAGTGTGGTCATAAACGGTTATGACTGGGTGGTCATAATGGTTATGACCGGTAGTCATAACAGTGTGGTCATAATGGTTATGACCGGGTGGTCATAACAGTGTGGTCATAATGGTTATGACCGGGGGGTCATAATGGTTATGACCGGGTAGTCATAACAGTGTGGTCATAACGGTTATGACCCGGTCATAACCGTTATGACCACACTGTTATGAATACCCGGTCATAACCATTATGACCACACTGTTATGACCACCCGGTCATAACCATTATGACCCGGTCATAACCATTATGACCACCCGGTCAACTATTATGACCACACTGTTATGACTACCCGGTCATAAACTGTTTATGACCATCCGGTCATAACTGTTATGACCTGTACTAAAAAATGACAAAAATATTAGATTTTTTTTTAAATTTTTTTACATAGGTCATAACTATTATGACCGGATGGTCATAATAAGAATGACCTTTACTCAAAATGGCTAAAACTGTTAGATTTAAAAAAAAAAAAAAACTTTCGATGGAAGTGTCTCTCTCTGAATGGAAGTTTCGATGGTCATAAAAAAAAAAAAAAAAACTTTCGATGGTCATAACAGGAATGACCTTTTACTCAAAATGGCTAAAAATGTTAGATTTAAAAAAAAAAAAAAAAAAAAACTTTCGATGGAAGTTTCTCTCTCTAAATGAAGTTTCTCTCTATTATATGAAGATTTGGGTTTCAAAATGGGTGGGGGGCTAGGCGAAAAAGTGAAAACAAATAAGATTCCGGTGGGTGGTAACTCTTTCTCTCTCTAGATTTCAGTTTTCTCTCTCTAAAACATTGTAGATGTTGGTCTGTGCATAAAAAGTTTTTGAGCCATGCGAGGGAGGAGAGAGATATTTGAGCTGAAGGAGATGAGGGTAAACCCGTAATTTGATATAAATTAAATGCTTGCTGGGTCCCACATTAAGTGCTAGTAATGAAGGGAAAAAAAAATAATACTATTTTTAATAATAAAATTTTTACAGGTGCTAAAAGTGAAATTAACCCAAAAAAAACCCCCAAAATCAAACCCTAAAAATCCGACAAAACAAAGCCACCGAGGAAAAATAAATAAAATAAGGAGAACAACAACAATAGACAAAGAAAGTGAAAAAACATAGATAACCAGCAAAAATACCAAAAAAAAAAAAAAAAACAAACAAAACAAAACCTAGGATTTGAAGACCAAGAATCAAAAAAATAAAAAAAGAGAGAGAGAGAACAACAGAGAGAAACAAAATGAAAAAAGAGTAAAGTGCGAAGAAAGATAGCAAAAAAAAAAAAAAAGAGAGGATCGGTGAACAACAAAAACCAAAAGTTTAGGGTTTGAAAACCAAAATGCATAAAATCTAAAGAGAGAGAGAGTAGCGAAGAGAGAAAAAATTAGAGAGGAATGAACAATGAGAGACAAACACAAAATGAAGAAAGGGGTGGAGGCAACAGCAAGAGAAAGACAAACTTAGGGTTTGGGGAGGCAAAAAGGGTATGAAGAGAAGGGGGAGAGAGAGAGCCAGCGGCGAGAGAAAAAGGGAAAGAGAAATGAATAGTGAGAAGTCAAACACAAAATGGGGAGAGAGGGGCGTTGACAACAGCAGGAGAAAAGCAACATAGGGTTGGAGGGGCAAAAAACGGCAAGTCACTGTAGAGCCCATATATGGTACACACACTGAGAGGGGCAAAAATGATCGGATAATGCCAAAAGGGCAAAACCGACAATTCACTGTGTACTCTGCAGGCAAACCAGCGGTTTTGAAGGACAAAAAACATCATTTTACTGTACAGTTTACTGTTAAAAGAACAATAAACCCTAACATCCTTTTAGTATATTTATAATATCACCTTATAACAAAATATTTAAATAATTCCAATAATAATAATATAAAAGAAATGATGTATATCATGACCAGTACACACACTGCAAATTTTTTTTATAAATAATCACATATTCACATATCAATTATGAGATCCATTAATTATACCGATCAATAACTGATTAAAAAAGTTAATAACTAGCATTAAAAAAAAAAAGAGTAATTGGTCTAAATAGTCCAGAAACTCTTCCGAAGTTGACGGTTTGGTCTATGCTTTTTTAATTTGGCCAAGAAGACCCTAACTACTCTATAAATGTTGACGATTTTAGTCCTTTCCGTCCAATTCTATTAAGTTTCTAATAGAATCTTACTCAAGTGATTATTTTTGTAAATAAAAAGACCAAAATTGTAACGCCCCGACCTACGTAGGGCCGTTACCATACATACTTATACTACATCTTGGTTTTAATAAATTTATACTTACTTGAAAAATTGAGAATAATTTTTTTTTAAAGCATAAATAGATTAGCTCATATAGCAAACTTGTCGTGTATACATACTGAAATGAAAAAAGACATGCATATCCTTACAACTTACTCAAGTCTTTAAACCCTCATATTTCTGTACAACATAATTTACTTTAATATATATATACATATAAACTTTGCAGAGCTTGTGGAAAAACTTGCGTAGTGGTATCTCACACTGCCCTTCATTCGCCGCATCGTCCACCTGGCCCACCAATTAAGCTGCAGGCCTTTTACCTACAGTATGAAATATACTGATGAGCTTTCGCCCAGCAAGTACAAACACAATCTCACAAAACGTAACAAATATCGTGCAACTTATGCATGAACCGATTATGTTCAATTATTAATCTTTTATGATTAATTATTGACTTGAACTTATTATCTTGCTTAACATGTGGGCCCCTTGTGTACGTACCAAATGCGCGCATTCCATAGAAAGTTAAGGTTTGCAAGGTCCCTAAACAATTCCGGGAATCATAAACTTAAACTTGAAACATGTATAATCCTCCACGATCTGGCAGGAGGTTGGTACGACACCTTACTTGTCTTAGTTTAGTCTTAGTCTTGTTACTTTTACGAAGATCAAGATTCTTTACATGTGATCTTATTAGTCATGATGCATGTGATATATAGATATGGCATGACTTAAAAATGAATAGTTTAAAATAACTTATGGCATGTTTTATTTATTATAACATGGCATAACCATAAAATCATGGCATAACTTGACATATCATGACATAATATGGCATAACATGACTAAACATGACATAACATGACTAAACATGAAAACGTGTCATATACTTGAAAATAGTATTTACTATTTTCCATACTGTAGGTGAGGTTTGTACTTACTTGATATGTTATATCTTAAGCTTTGTTGCTCCAAATCGGGTCGCAACAACAGGTTACTTCCTGCTATTTAAAAAGACATAGGATAAGGATCCTATAAATCATAATTATAAAATGTTGGTAACCTAACCAACATCTATACATAACCTTAGTTATATGTTCCCCTTATATACACATGATAACTTACTGGGTTACTTAGAAGTAACCCTAGAGTTTATGGTCTATCATACTTAGATAATAATTTATTAGGTTACATAGGGTAATCTTTGGTACTAAGCCCAAACATAAATAGGGTTAGGTTACTTTTCCTAACCTTGAGTCTAAACCTTAACATTCTCAACCCTCATCCTATTGGGTACTATGGGTAACTTTGGGCTTTGGGCCCAGTCCAGTAACTCGGGTATTCTTCCCGGTTACTGTTGGTTATCGTCTTGTTACCAAGTTTTAAGATAACTTGGAGTCCAAATTCATTTTTCTACACTTTGTAAAACTTAGCTTTTTATGTAAAAATCCTTGTTCAACTTTAAAAATTGATAATTCTTTGAGTAGGGTTTGTAAAAATTACTAAGTGTTGGAAACTGCCTTTGGAACAGTTTTCCTCAGTTAATTTATCAGTGTATGTGCATGAATGCGCTTTTCCTGCACTGTTTTAGAAAATCCTGTGTAGGAATTTCCCGTTTCCTGCACAGTTTTTTTTTTTTTGAAATCCAATTTTATTTAAAAATCTAGGTCGAATCTGGAAAATTTTTCTTCATAAAAGTTTTAGACCTCGAAAAGCCCTACAATTTTTATGTTTTACTCAAAACCCAATTCGGGCTCTAACCTACTCAATTCCCCTGTTGAACCTACCTGACCGTGCATGAAGTCTGGGCATGACTAGGTTCGGATTTTTATAAAAACAGAGACTATTGGAGTCTTATTTTTAAAAACGGTCTATGCTACCCACTAGGAAAAACCCTTTTCTACGACTTTCATGTTTTACGTTTTTTTCCAAATTCGGCTCCAAGGGCCTTAAAACCAGCTTTCCAGAAAACTGGCCAGTTTTTATCCGAACTGGCAGTTTTCATTCTTAGATTCATTTTACGTCCTAATACGCGCACTCTACCGCAACCGGCTGCAGCCGAGAGCCTATACCAGTCATGCAGTTCTTTTCTAACATAAAGCTTCATTAAACACATAACCAATCATGTTCATGCAAACCATTGGTGATTTTGCACCAACTAGAGTTTGCATAAGTTTTAGGATGCACAAACCATTCCATACATCTTAGCAACCTAGCATTCACTTTCTACAACATACTTAAACATATTTGGGACATATAACCACATCATAAATCAATCATGCAAACCCTAATTTCATGTAACCAAATCACATAAGCATGCATAACTTGCAAATCAAAACCACCTAAGCACCTAAATCAAGCACAACCCTAAAATTTCTAAACTAGGGCATGGAATTTAAATTTAGCTTAAGCTCTTACAAACCAACTTGAAATACACTTAAATTTCCAAATTAAAGCTTGAATTGAAAAGCTTAGGGTCCAAGAGGGTTTACCTTAATTCAATTTAAGGAGTTGGCTTGCTTGGCTCAAGTTTCTCCCTTTCTCCCTGGCAACTTCACAACTGGCCTTCCCCTCCAATGGGGTTCCAATAATTTCGGCCACCCTTGCTTGTTTCTCACCAAAATCCGGTCACCTTGGACCTTTCCTTCCTCACTTTTTCTTCTCTTTTTCCTTCCCCACAACCGGCCTCTCTAGCCTAAATGAGTACCAAAAATTTTCCAATCTTTTTCTTGTTGTTCCAATCAAAAATCCGGTCACCCCTACAAACTTTTCCTCTTGGGTTTTTTTTTTTTTTTTTTTTTTTTTTTTTTTTTTTCCTTTCTTTCTTGAGTTCGGTTTTTAGAGGGAGGAAGTGAAGAAAATTTGGGCATAGTTTAGTTATGTTTCTCAATTTTGTGAACAAAACGAGTCACCCCCCTCCACCTATTTATAGGTGATTTGGAACTTTTTAAAATTACCCATTAGTTCTTGGAGAAACAAAATTTTGCTCAAAAGCCCCCTTAGGTGGTCGGCCACTATGCTCTAGAATCACCCATGCATTCTTTCCAATTTTTCTTTAAATTAAGAATTGATGTCATAATTTTATGGTAAGGTGAGGTAAGCTCCCTTAAGGCCTTGTTTGGCTTTTTCCTTAATATGCAATCCATTTTTATGATAATATAGATAATTCCAGTACTGTTCTTACTAATACACAATACTGTTATACTGAATTGCAGTCCAAAATTTATCTGTGTAAAAATAAACTGTATAAAAAATTTTCTTGTAACTTAAAGCCATTTGACCATTGATATCCTAATTAATGTGCTTGATTTTTTTATGGTGGTCTTGAACCTTACTCTTGCTTATTTGTTCGTAATGACGGTTTTTCGCAGTTTAATTTTCATACTGTTATTATACTGCAGTATCATCTCAGTCAAACCTTATGTCAACTGGGTCAAACTTTGATTGGAATAAAAATCATAAATTCTTATTTTGCCCTTTTTATCAAAAGGCCTCATGCATGACTAAGCAAACTGCTTATTGAGTCTCATAGCTAATTAAATGAGAACTCAAACATTTACTGACAAAATTATGAATTTCACATTGATACTCATAATGTTCATGAAACATTACATAAACACATAGTACAGACTTAAATTTCTTTATGTATAAGAAAATCATGAGTCCGTAGAAATTTTTGGTTATTATAATCCACCCTCCTTACAAAATTTTCGTCCTAGAAAATTAGAATAATTCTGGGTGGCTTTTCTTCATATCCTCTTCATGTTCCCATGTTGCTTCCTCAATCTCATGATTTCGCCATAGAACCTTAACTAAAGGTATAACCTTGTTTCTTAGCACCCTTTCTTCTTGTGCCAAAATTCGAACCAGTTTTTTCCTCATAAGTCAGATCCTGGTGAACCTCAATTGGTTCGTGGTTCAATACGTGTGATGGATCCGAGATATATTTCTTTAGCATCGACACATAAATACATTGTGTACATATGCTAATTCTTGGGGCAAAGCCAATTTATAGGCCACATTACCAATTCTTTCAAGTATTTCGAATGGCCCTATATATCTTGGACTTAACTTCCCCTTCTTTCCGAATCTCATGACTCCTTTGAATAGAGCAACCTTGAGGAATACTGAGTCTCCTACTTGGAATTCTAGAGGCCTTCTGCGTTTGTCGGCATAACTCTTTTGTCGACTAAATGCAGTTTTCATCCGTTGACGTATAAGTTTTACGGCCTCAGTGGTTCTCTGAATAAAGTCCGTAGATACAAGTTCTTTCTCTCTTATCTCGCACCAATAAACTGGAGATCTACACCTTCTTCCATACAAAGCTTAATAAGGAGCCATTTCAATTGAAGCTTGGAAACTGTTGTTGTACGAGAACTCAATCAAAGGAAGCTTCTTATCCCAAGTTCCTTTGAAGTCCATCACGCATGCTCGTAACATATCTTCTAGAGTCTGAATGGTCCTCTCTGATTGTCTATCTGTCTGAGGGTGAAAAGCTGTACTAAAAGTAAGCTTTGTACCCATTGCTTGATGTACACTTCTCCAAAATTTAGAAGTGAAACGACCATCACGATCTGAGATAATCGATTTTGGAATCCCATGGTAGCGAACAATTTGCGCAACATACAGTTCTGCTAGCTGGTCTACTGAAAAGCTAAGCTTAATAGCTTAAAAGTGCACGAATTTCGTCAATCGATCAACAATCACCCAAATAGCATCGTTGCCGCTAGGAGTTCGAGGTAGACCAACCACGAAATCCATCGTCACTTGGTCCCATTTCCATTATGGGATGGAAATTTTCTGCAATTCTCCCTCTGGACGTTAATGTTCAACCTTCACTTTTTGACACGTAAGGCATTTACTGACAAATGTGGCAACGTCATTCTTCATTTTGGGCCACCAAAAACTTTCCTTCAAATCTTTGTACATCTTTGTGGCTTCAGGATGAATGGAATACGGAGTCTCATGAGCCTCTTTCATGATCTGCTCCTTCAACTCGTCCTCATTAGGAATGCATAGTCTAATTTTCCGATAGAGTATGCCCTCATCAGATATGTTGAAGTCTGACTCTTTTCCTTCTAAGACTTCGTTTCTCGTCCTAAATAGTGAGGCATCTCCTTCTTGACGCTCCTTCATGCCATCCAAAATGATAGGTTGGAAGGTTAGGGTAGCTAAACCTCCCGTAATAAGCTCTATTCCAGCTTTCACTAGCTCCTTTTGAAGGGGCTCGATCAATGACTGAATTGACATCAACGAGGAAGACGACTTCCGACTAAGGGCATCGGCTACTTTGTTAGCCTTCCCGGGATGGTAACGGATGTCTATGTCATAATCTTTCACTAGTTCGAGCCATCTTCTTTGTCTCATGTTGAGCTCTTTTTGTGTGAAGATATACTTCAAACTTTGATGATCTGTATAAACTTCACACCTAGAACCGTAAAGATAGTGTCTCCAGATTTTGAGCGCAAATACTACCGCCGCAAGTTCCAAATCATGCGTCAGATAGTTCTTCTCATGATCCTTGAGCTATCGTGAAGCATAAGCAATCACTTTTCCATTCTGCATGAAAACGGCTCCCAATCCTATCTTGGAAGCATCGCTATATATCACGAAGTTCCCTTCCTCTACAACTGGAATTGTAAGGATTGGAGCACTAATCAGCTTACTTTTAGCTCTTGGAAGTGTTATTTACACTTTGCAGTCCATTCGTACTTCTTTCCTTTCCGTGTAAGTACGGTGAACGGTGCTACGATCTTAGCAAATCCCTCGACGAAATGTCGGTAGTAGCCTGCTAAGCCAAGGAAACTATGTACTTCGGTGACGTTTTCAGAGCTGGCCATTTACTTACTGCTTCAATTTTGGCCGGATCTACAGATATGCCTTTTTTAGAGACCACATGTCCTAAGAAATGGACCTTCTCCAACCAAAATTCACACTTGGTGAATTTAGCATAAAGCTGGTTTTGCTTTAGAATCCGTAAGGCAATCCTTAGGTGCTCCTCATGCTCCTCATTTGATCTTGAATAAATCAATATATCATTTATAAAGACAATAACGAACTTGTCCAAGTAATCCTTAAACACTCGATTCATCAGGTCTATAAAGGCAGCTGGAGCATTTGTCAATCCAAATGGCATAACGAGGAACTCGTAGTGTCCATATCGCGTACGAAAGGCCGTCTTAGGAATATCTCATTCCCTAATTTGGATCAAATAATATCTTGATCGCAGGTCAATTTTTGAAAAAATTGAAGCTTCTTTCATTTGATCGAACAAATCGTCGATCCTGGGTAATGGATACTTATTCTTGATGGTAATCTTATTCAATTCCCGATAGTTAATGCCCATCCTAAGAGTGTCATCCTTCTTTTTAACAAACAAAACTGGGGCTCCCCATGGTGAATAGCTCTGACGGATGAATCCTCGATCCAGGAGCTCTTGCAACTGAAGTTGCAATTCCTTAAGTTCGGCGAGGGCCATCCTATAAGGTGCCTTGGATACTGGTGCGGATCCAGGAAACAATTCAATCTCAAAAGAGATCTCTCGCTCCGGTGGTAATCCTGGCAAGTCTTCAGGAAAAACTTCTATAAAATCCTTGACTATCGGTACTTCTTCCGGCCTACTCTTGGTTTCTTGCTTCTTATCCACCATGTTGGCCAGAAATCCAATACATCCTTCTGCCAACAACTTTCTAGCCTTTAGCGTAGAAATGAACATTTTCGGCTGTTTTGGAGTTGATCCTCTAAAATGAACTCCTTGCCTCCAATTGGCTTGAACGTGACAATACGACGTTGACAGTCTATAACTGCGTTGTATTTTCCCAAGAAATCCATACCCAAAATGACATCGTAGTCATATAGGTCAATGATGATCAAATTGACATAAATTTCCCTACCACATATAATTATTGGAACGTGACGTATCTAATAATCAGACAACAAAATTTCCCCGGAGGGTAATGCAGTTCTGAAAGTTCTTCCGATTCTATCACTTCCTCTACCTAGTTTCTTAGCGAACTTAGGTGATGTGAATGAATGCGTAGCTCCAGAATCAATTAACATATATGCATCTTGTTGGGCAAAAGAAAGCTGACCTGTCACCACTGTGGATGGTCTTGCTTGAACATCTTCCTTAGTGTAGGCATAAATGCGTCCTTGAGGTTCTAGAGCTTCAAGTCTACCTTGAGAGATTGCAGGTCCTTCAAGTTTCATCTGTGCTGCATGAAGCTGATACCCCTGACCTTTCTGATGGTTTTGCAGATTCTGGAAATTAACAGTGCAGTTCTTAGCATAATGACCTTTCTTGCCACACAAATAGCAGCGATTGGTTCCAGCACGGCAATCTCCCGGGTACATCCTCCCACATTTCTGACAATTGGGATAGCTGTTGTTATCAGGAGCATTCTTCTTTTGGGAAATATTTTGTTGATTCCCCTGTCCTCCTGCATTCCATTTCCTTTTCTGTTGATTATTGCCGTACTGCTTGTTATTGCTTTGTTGACCAAAAGATCCTCTTTGACTTTTATGCTGCGGATTTGGCTTGGTCTTGCTTGAATCTGCTTAGCTTGGGCCTTCTTTTCTTTCTTATCCTTAAAAAACTTAGCCCGTTGTTCTCTGTTTTGTCCTACCCAATATTCAGCTCGAATTGCCCGACTGACACATTCAGCTACAGTGATTGGTGGAAACGGGCCAATGCTAATTACTACTGCCAAATCCGAGTGGAACATCCTCATTATCCTTCTTACTTTGTCCCTCTCGGAACTGACAAGGTGAGGACAGAGACGTGCTAGCTGTTCGAACTTTTTGACAGCTTCAGCTACAGACAGATTACCCTGGCGAAAATTATTGAATTCATCCTGTTGAGCTTCCATAACCTCGGTGTTGAAGTATTTCTCTTTAAATTCATTAACAAAGTCCTCCCAAGTCATTTGAGTAACATCTTGCCAGATCTGGATTGTTTCCCACCAGAGGCGAGCATCTTTCTTTAGCATAAAGTATGCGCAGAGAACTTTCTCTTGATCATTGAGCCTGAGGAAGTTCAGGATAACCTAGAGGTCGATCAACCAGTTGTCGGCCTCAATCGGGTTTGTCGACCCTTCAAATTCCAGTGCCTTCATGCGCCGAAATTTGTCATATAATTCTTCCTGAGTTCGAACCAGGGGTGCTGGTGGAACAGCCACAGGCGCAATAGGTACTTCAGGGGCTATAGGGTTTTCTGGAATCACCGGGTCAACATTAGGAATTTCCGGTGCAGCAGGCTGATTTACAGGTGCTGGTGGTACCCCGGCATTTGGAGGTCCCTGATGCTGCTTAGCCAATTGAGCTCTAAGCCCTCCTATCTCTTGTTGTTGGGCTAACATCATTTGTCTTAGTTCATTCATCTGGGCCGTAAGATCAACGTCTTGGGTTTGTGCCATTCTACGTTTTGGTGGCATGGTTCTATACAGAAAATAATGAAATAAGCTTCTTGTTTTAATAAATTAATGAAATCATGTCTCTTATATAGAACCATAATCTTAATTTCCATATCATAACATAACATGGAACATATTTGAATCCATCATAACCTTGTACATATCTACTTCATAACATGGTTACATAATCATAACATTTAGGAAGGTATAAAACTTTCTCATCATGCTCACATATTATCTAATTGCCACCACCAAGCTAAGGCACCACTCAACGTCATCCCCGTATCTAACATTTTTCTTATGTGGATAAGAGTTCCACAAATACAACATATAACTTCCGTATTGTTGGTCCAATTCCTTAGCATGAAAAGTTCCCGGCTATCACCTTATCAGGGTGGAAGTCCCTTAAAAGCACCAGGAGTATCATTTCCCAGCGTGGCCATTGAAGAAAGATGCTTACTACGCACGTAAGATCTTAACTAATTCTAAGTATAAGAAAAATAACTTAACTTACTTGGGCCGTTGCGGAAACGATGTGAAGCAAAGTGAAGTAGGCTGGCAGGATACCGCTCTGATACCAATTTTGTAACGCCCCGACCTACGTAGGGCCGTTACCATACATACTTATACTACATCTTGGTTTTAATAAATTTAAACTTACTTGAAAAATTGAGAATAATTTTTTTTAAAGCATAAATAGATTAGCTCATATAGCAAACTTGTCGTGTAGACATACTGAAATGAAAAAGACTTACATAATCCTTACAACTTACTCAAGTCTTTAAACCCTCATATTTCTGTACAACATAATTTACTTTAATATATATATACGTATAAACTTTGCAGAGCTTGCGGAAAAACTTGCGTAGTGGTATTCCACACAGCCCTTCACTCGCCGCACCATCCACCTAGCCCACCAATTAAGCTGCATGCCTTTTACCTACAGTATGAAATATGCTGATGAGCTTTCGCCCAGTAAGTACAAACACAATCTCACAAAACATAACAAATATCGTGCAACTTATGCATGAACCGATTATGTTCAATTATTAATCTTTTATGATTAATTATTGACTTGAACTTATTATCTTGCTTAACATGTGGGCCCCTTGTGTAGTACCAAATGCGTGCATTCCACAGAAAGTTAAGGTTTGTAATGTCCCTAACAATTCCGGGAATCATAAACTTGAACTTGAAACATGTATAATCTTCCACGATCTGGCGGGAGGTTGGTACGACACCTTACTTGTCTTAGTTTAGTCTTAGTCTTGTTACTTTTACCAAGACCAAGATTCTTTACATGTGATCTTATTAGTCATGATGCATGTGATACATAGACATGACATGACTTAAAAATGAATAGCTTAAAATAACTTGTGGCATGTTTTATTTATTATAACATAGCATAACCATAAATCATGGCATAACTTGACATATCATGACATAACATGACTAAACATGACTAAACATGACATAACATGTGACTAAACATGACATAACATGAAAACATGTCATATACTTGAAAAGAGTATTTACTATTTTACATACTGTATGTGAGGTTTGTACTTACTTGATATGTTATTTCTTAAGCTTTGTTGCTCCAAATTGGGTTGCAACAACATGTTACTTCCTGCTATTTAAAAAGACATAGGATAAGGATCCTATAAATCATAATTATAAAATGTTGGTAACCTAACCAACATCTATACATAACCTTAGTTATATGTCCCCCTTATATACACATGATAACTTACTGGGTTACTTAGAAGTAACCCTAGAGTTTATGGTCTATCATACTTAGATCATAATTTATTTGGTTACATAGGATAATCTTGGGTACTAAGCCCAAACATAAATAGGGTTAGGTTACTTTTCCTAACCTTGGGTCTAAACCTTAACATTCTCAACCCTCATCCTATTGGGTTACTATGGGTAACTTTGGGCTTTGGGACCAGTCCAGTAACTCGGGTATCCTTCTCGGTTACTATTGGTTATCATCCTGTTACCAAGTTTTAAGGTAACTTGAAGTCCAAATTCATTTTTCTACACTTTTAAAAAACTTAGCTTTTTATGTAAAAATCCTTGTTCAATTCTAAAAATTGATAATTCTTTGAGTAGGCTTGTAAAAATTACTAAGTGTTAGAAACTGCCTTTGGAATAGTTTTCCTCAGTCAATTTATCAGTGTATGTGCAGGAATGCCCTTTTCCTGCACTGTTTTAGAAAATCCTGTGTAGGAATTTCCTGTTTCCTGCACAGTTTTTTTTTTTTTTTGAAATCCAATTTTATTTAAAAATCTAGGTCGAATCTGGAAAATGTTTCTTCATGAAAGTTTTACATCTCGAAAAACCCTATAACTTTTGTGTTTTACTCAAAACCTATTTCAGGCTCTAACCTACTCAATTCCTCTGTTGAACCTACTTGGCCGTGCATGAAGTCTGGGCATGACCAGGTTCGGATTTTTGTAAAAACGGAGGCCATTGGAGCCTTATTTTTGAAAACGATCCACAATTCTCATTAGGAAAAACCCTTCTCTACAACTTTCATGTTTTACGTTTTTCAAAATTCGGCCTCTAAGGGCCTTAAAACCAGCTTTCCAGAAAACTGGCCAGTTTTTACCCGAACTGGCAGTTTTCATTCTTAGATTCATTTTACGTCCTAATACGCGCACTCTACCTCAACCTGCTGTAGCCGAGAGCCTATAACAGTCATGCAGCACTTTTCTTTAAACACATAACCAATCATGCTCATGCAAACCATTGGTGATTTTGTACCAACTAGAGTTTGCATAAGTTTTATGTTGCACAAACCATTCCATACATCTAATCAATCTAGCATTCACATTCTATAACATACTTAAACATATTTGGGACATATAACCACATCACAAATCAATCATGCAAACCCTAATTTCATGCAACCAAATCACATAAGCATGCATAACTTGCAAATCAAAACCACCTAAGCACCTAAATCAAGCACAACCCTAAAATTTCTAAACTAGGGCATGGAAATTAAATTGAGCTTAAGCTCTTACAAACCAACTTGAAATACACTTAAATTTCCAAATTGAAGCTTAAATTGAAAAGCTTAGGGTCCAAGAGGGTTTACCTTAATTCAATTCAAGGAGTTGGCTTGCTTGGCTCAAGTTTCTTCCTTTCTCCTTGGCAACTTCACAACCGGCCTTTCCCTCCAATGGGGTTCCAAAATTTCGGCCACCCTTGCTTGTTTCTCACCAAACTTTTGGTCACCTTGGACCTTTCCTTCCTCACTTTTTCTTCTCTTTTTTCCTTCCCCACAACTGGCCTCTCTAGCCTAAATTGGTACCAAAAACTTTCCAATCTTTTTCTTGTTGTTCCAATCAAAAATCCGGTCACCCCTACAAACTTTTCCTCTTGGGTTTTATTTTTTTTTTCTCTCTCTTCTTCCTTTCTTTCTTGAGTTCGGTTTTTAGAGGGAGGAAGTGAAGAAAATATGGGCATAGTTTGGTTATGTTTCTCAATTTTGTGAACCAAATGAGTCAACCCCCTCCACCTATTTATAGGTGATTTGGAACTTTTCAAAATTGCCCATTAGTCCTTGGAGAAACAAAATTTTGCTAAAAAGCCCTCTTAGGTGGCCGGCCACTATGCTCTAGAATCACCTATGAATTCTTTCCAATTTTTCTTTAAATCAAGAAATGATGTCATAATTTTTTGTAAGGTGAGGTAAGCTCCCTTAAGGCCTTGTTTGGCTTTTTCCTTAATATGCAGTCCATTTTTATGATAACACAAATAATTCCAGTACTGTTCTTACTAATACACAATACTGTTATACTGAACTGCAGTCCAAAATTTATCTGTGTAAAAATGAACTGTATAAAAAATTTTCTTATAATTTAAAGCCATTTGACCCTTGATATCCTAATTAATATGCTTGATTTTTCTATGGTGGTCTTGAACCTTACTCTTGCTTATTTGTTCGTAATGACGGTTTTCCGCAGTATAATTTTCATACTGTTTATTATACTGCAGTATCATCTCAGTCAAACCTTAGGTCAACTGGGTCAAACTTTGACCGGAATAAAAATCATAAATTCTTATTTTGTCATTTTTATCAAAAGGCCTCATGCATGACTAAGCAAACTGCTTATTGAGTCTCATAGCTAATTAAATGAAAACTCAAACATTTACTGACAAAATTATGAATTTCACATTGATACTCATAATGTTCATGAAACATTATATAAACACATAGTACGGACTTAAATTTCTTTATGTATAAGAAAATCATGAGTCCGTAGAAATTTTTAGTTATTACAAAAATACCCTTCAAATTTTTTCTTTCCTCTAACCTTTCTCAAAAATCCCTGTCTCCCCCCTTTATCTCTTTACCTTTGCAGATCCAGCGACAACTTCCATCTTCGGTGATGCCATGGCCCCCTCTCTCTCCTCCGTTGCCAAACTCAACCTTCCCAACCCTTAATCATTATTATTTTTTTTGGTGAATAAAGTAGGTTAAAGCGAGCTAGACCCACCCTACGATCGCTGAACCCAAACCCCCCAACCATGTTGACGAAAAGCAGCTCCCGTGTCTCTGCCACTGAAACTCAGGCCCCACGTCTCCATAATCGAAACTCAAGCCCCCGCCCCACTGCTGAAACCTAGGTTACGACGAACTCAGGTCCTTCCCCACCCCCAACCCATATTATAAGTAGAATATTTAAAATTAAATTAGATCGTCTGTTAAATACAATGAAATCAGGAGTCATTTTTGGACCCATAATAGCAGGTACCTTAATTTATTTTCTATAATAAAAAAATAAATATACTATTATTATAATATTTTATTTAAAAAACAAAAAACTAAAATTGATTTTTTCCCATCCTTTTTTTTTTCTCTACTGCAGATTTATACGTAGTCGAATTTCAAAAACGTAGTTTACCTCATTGTCATATGTTATTTTGGTTATATCTTAAACATAAATACCATTATCCAATACAAATAGATAAAATTATTTCTCCAAAAATTCCAAACCCAATAATCGATCCTTTAGGTTATAAAATTGTAACTGAATATATGATACATGGACCATGTGGATATGTAAAAACATCTACACCATGTATGAAAAATCAAAATATACAAAAAAAATTTCAAAACAAATAAAAAATGAAACAACTATAGAAGAAAATTGTTTCATAAATTATCGTCGTAAAGATACAGATGTCAACATTATTAAAGAAGGAATAAAACTTAACAATACATATGTTGTTCCTTATAATCGAACTTTATGCTTAAAATATCGTGCATATATTAATGTCAAAATTTGTTCTCAATCTATGCTCATTAAATATTTATTTAAATACTTAACAAAAGGTCCCAATCGAATAAGGCACATTATCGAAGATAATATTATTATTGAAAATAATAAAACAATAAACTATAAAGAAGTTGATGAAATAAAAGCTTATCTTAACTGTTGATATATTACACCTTATGAAACAATTTGGAGAATATTTAAATATTTAATTCACCATAAAAATCTAGTTATTCAACGTCTTTCTATTCATCTACCAAATATGCAAAATATTACATTTCATAAAAATCAACAATTACAAAATATAATACGACAACCACAAATTCAAAAAACAACATTAACAGAATGGATGAAAATTAATAAAACTAATGAAGATGCTCAACAACTTACCTATACAGAATTTTCAATAAAATTTGTTTGGAATAATAAAGATAAGATTTGGACTCATAGACAAAATGGACATACTATAGGACGAACATTTTATATTCATCCAAGTTGCAGTGAATTATAATACTTAAAATTATTATTAAATTATCAAAAAGGTTCAACAAGTTATGAATCATTTCGAACAGTAAATAATATTACTTATCCCACAAATCAAACAGCCTGTCATGCATTAGGTTTATTAGGAGATGATAAATAATAGGACGAATTAATAGAAGAAGCATCATTTTGGTCAACATCTATACAACTTCGTCAACTTTTTATTACAATACTATTATTTTGTAATATTTTTGATTCAATAAATTTTTACAAAAACATTGGAAGTTAATGTGTGATGATATTTTATACAAAATAAAAGTCTTATTTAACAATCCAAAATTTCAAATTCCTGAAAATGAAATATATAATTTTGTATTGTATGAATCAGAAAAATTTAGTAAATTTAAATTCATCTTCTTTATCACATTATAATCTTCCACTTCCTACTAGATTGTTAATTGAAGATTTAAATAATAATATTTTAAGAGAATAACTTAATTACAATAGAGATAAATTGAAAGAGGAAAATTTCAACTTAGTACAAAATCTAAATAAAAAATAACAATTTATTTATAATCAAATTCTAGAAGCAATTAAAAATAAACAAAATAATTTATTCTTTATATATGACTATGGTGGTACAGGAAAAACATATTTATCAAATGTAATTATTAGTAAAATTAGAGCAAATGGTGAAATTATATTAGCTGTAACATCATCTGGGATAACATCATTATTATTAACAAAAGGTCGAACTGCACTATTCAAGATTTCGCATACTATTTTCAATCGACAAATTTTCAACTTGTCAAATTAAAAAATGTACCCAACTAGCAAAATTAATTGATAAAACAACATTAATTTTATGGGATAAAGCACCTATGACAAATAAATATTGTTTTGAAGTTTTAAATAAAACGATACAAGATTTAATAAATGACCTTAATCATCCTTTTGGAAGAATGATAGTTATATTAGGTGGCGACTTTAGAGAAATATTACCAGTTATTTCAAATGGAACAAAAGAAACTATAATTGATGTCAACTATAAATAATTTTTACCTTTGGCCATATTTTCGAATACTTACTTTAACAAAAAATATGCGGTTAAGAAAATTTAACTACTGTATTAATGAACAAATAGAAATTAGTAACTTCTCTGAATGGATTTTAAATATTTGTAATGGAACAACAAATAGAATCAAATATACCAACATTGAAGATGCTACATGGATTAAAATACCATAAAATATATAATCTCATATAATATAAACTCTATTGAATGCATTTCTACCACGATATATGAAATTTTTAAAAATAATTTTAACAATATTGATTATTTAAAACAAAGAGCAATTATTACACGTAGAAATAAAATAATTGATGCAATAAATAAATACTTATTAAGCTTAGTATCAACAGAAACAAAAATTTATTATAGTTATGATACTATTTTATCATAATCTAGAAATCTCGACGAATTAAGTCTTTTATATCATTATGAATTTTTGCACACACTTAATTTTAATGGATTACCTCCATATGAATTACAATTAAAAATCAGAATTCTTGTTATGTTAATATGAAACCGTAACCAATCAATAGGATTATGTAATGGTATAAGACTTATCGTAACACAACTAACAAATAGAATTGTTGAAGGTCGTATTATTAATTCTAACGAGATAAGTAAAAAAGTTTATATACCAAGAATATAAATGACTATAAATGAATCTAAATATCCTTTTATATTAAAAAGATGACAATTTCCTTTAAAAGTATATTATGCCATGACAATAAACAAAAGTCAAGGTCAATCATCAAATAAAGTTGGACTCAATTTAGAAGATGAAATTTTAGTCATGGACATTATATATTATACTATCTAGAGTAATATCACCAAAAGGTTTACATATTTTAATATATGATTCAATTAATAAATATTCAAATCATATTAAAAATATTATCTACAAAAAAATATTACATAAGATTAATCAAAATTAATAATCTATGAAAAACAATTAATGTTCAACAAAAATAAATTTTCTTTCAATAATTATATTATCAAACAATTGTCATAATTTTTAACTTTCAAATTTAATCATCAATTTTTAAATAAATATATTTATATATTTTTATTATTTATAGAACGTGTTCAGTCCACTGCGAATACTAAAACCAGGAGAACCATATGAAATGATCCGTGCACGAGTCTGTCGTCTATGGAGGAACACAGATTATAATATTAGTTGTCTAATAAGCGTTGACTGTTTATTAATAGATGAACAGGTAATTACATTTATATTTTATGAGCATTTTATTTATTAATAATAAACAATTTATATTATTAACCAATTTATAAATAAAAAAATTATTATATATTTTTTACAAGATAAAGTAATACATGGATTTATTCGTGTAAAAGATGCTGATTTCATAACAAATGCAATACAAGTGGACAACCTATATGAAATCAGTAACTTCTTCATTACAAATAACAAACAAAGATATAAAATTATTCCGCACAGAGCAATGTTGCAGTTTGCACGGTCCATAATTTTCAAAGAAGTTGAAGAAGATATTCCTGAAATACCTCAAGACAAATTTAATTTTGTAGAGTACGATCAATTAACATCAAGAGTTGACATTAATAACCTTCTTTCAGGTAAATAATAAATAATATATTATATCTATATTTATTAACTAAAAAATTATACATTTATAATATTAATATTAATAAATAATAACTTTATATTTATAATGTTATACTAGATGTCATTGGTTATCTTATATCTGTTAAAGGCATTGAAGAATCTAATTGTAAGGTGACAAACTGGTTAAAAGACGAAACCTAATAATTCAAAATATCAGGTAATTAAAAATTATATATTATTATAAATATATTTTCAATAAATTTAAAATCTTTTATTAATAAATTATTATTTTAAATTTATTATATTTTTCAGAGATGAATCACTGAATATAACTCTTTGGGAAGAAATTGGAGAAACTTTTGATGAAAATGCAGTCCAAAGAATGTCTGAACCAGTAGTAATCGCCTTTACAGCCATGGAAGTAAAGTAATATCTTGGTAAGTATATATAAAATAAAAACTACTACAAATTTATTTTTAATAACAATAATAAACATCTTCAATTATTAATTTCAATAATTATAAATATACAAGTGAACTTTACGTAGCAAGTATTTCTGCAACTTCACTTTATTTTGAATTAGATATCGCTGAATCAAAAAAAATTAAAAAAAAAGGTATTATAAATATTTTTTACATGAATATTAAGATAATTTATATTTAATAATTTTGTAAAAAAAAATTTCTATTATTTAATTTATTATTTATTTACAGGTTTAGTAATTTCATTCAAGAAATAGACTTTATTACTCCATCAACCTAAAAATTAATACATTAGAAGAACAAAATATTATGAATAGAATGAAAATAGCAGAGCTCCAAGCCGTAAATCCATACCAAAATCAGGTAAATATTTATTTATTACATCTTAATTATAAATATAATTTATTAAATATTTGTTAATCAAACAACAGGACAAAAAATTTACTACAAAAGCAACCATCATGGAACTTAATGCACACCAAGGTTGGTTTTACAATGCCTATCTACGGTGCTACAAACGTGTCAAACAATCGATGATCTCATGGTGGTGTGATACTCACGCATATTTAACAACAATGCCAGTCAGCTAGTAATATTCTTTACTTTTACTATAAAAAAAATAAAAAAAAATGCTTTTAAATAGTAAAAAAAAATTAAATTTTTAACATTATAACAGATACAAACTCAATGCTCGAATCGAGGATAGCAGTGGTGGAATGAATATTGTGATACTTGGAAAAACTGTTCAATCAATGGTAAATAAACCTTACTCCATAATAACAATACAAGATGGGTACACTGATTCAAACATCATTCCCTCTCTCATTGAGCAACTTAAAGGCATGTCAAAAATATTTTCGATTCAATTTCGTCCAAGAGGTGCTTTTATTGATGTAACAATTATTAAACTTTTGACGATGATGAATCACCAATGTTATTGTTTGCACCACCAACTGAATCCCCCGAACATATCCAACCACCACTAGTATCATTGGATTCAGAAACACCACAACCAGAAACAAAAAAAACTGCAAAAAAGCAACTCAATTTGACCCAACCCATAACAGAAAAAATTGAATCAAGCTACGTTACTATTCATAATTTGTTGAATTTTTTTCCCTTTACTCAATATATATATACATAAATTAAATACTATTATATAAATAAATTTATTATTATTTCAGCCCCCAGCACCAACATTCTGTACCAGAAATACAAACATCTTCAACTGACTCATCCAGAAAACGAAAGGAAACAAGGTATGATTATCTATTGTATATAATCACATATTATGTAATCATACTACTTCAATTTTATTTATAAATATAAAATAACTTATTTTTTTCCCCATCATAACAGATTAGAAGAAAAGCTGAAGAAAATTAAACATGATTGATGACATTTCAGTAGAAACTATATGATTTACAAGACTTTTGTTTGTAAACATATATCTATATATGTTTATTTATATATATAACTATGACTTTAATATAAATATAAATGTATGTTCTTTAATATTATAATAGTAAATACTAAAAAAATTATACTTAATGTAATTATAATCTTTATCTTAATCAATTGCTTTAATTATATAATACTTAATCTTTTTCATTTATATTTTTTCTTCCTTCCCCGTGCAACGCATGTATATTAAACTCGTAAAGAACTAATTTATGTTTGGTACTTGATATAGTACGAAAAAAAAAGGGGAATATAAGATAAGATAAGAGATTTCAGTGTAGAAGAGAATATGAATGTTTGCACTAGGGTTCAAGCCCTATAATTACAATCTAATTTTTATCTTTTTCTCCCAGCTTCACTAGTGACACAGTTTTATACCTTAAACTTGAAAATTCTATAACTTTGCATAGACAAGTCCAAATGAGATATTTTTAAAATTGCATAGAATTTTAAGACAAACAAAACAAGCTCCATATTGATTTTTTTTCCAAAAACATTTTAAGTTTTACACTTTTTAACTCCAGCAATTTAAATGTTTCAATAAATGTATAGTCAATTGAAATCCAAATTTTACAATCCAAACTTTAATACCAAACGCATGGTTTAAGTTGTTTTGTAAAGAAAAACTAACGAGGATGTTAAAAAAAATTATTGATCCTTCTAACTTTTGAAAGAAAATGAAAGAGAAAATTTTACACAAAATAAGAATGTAAATATGATTTGGGAAAATAGGGGGGAAAGTGGGAAAATGGGGGAACAAGAAGATTTGAGGAATTGTGAAAAAAAAAAAAAAAAAAAAACTTAGGAAACTATGGGCAAAAATTAGCAATTTGGAATGCGTTTTGAAGTCAGAGAATAAGGGGAAAAAATTAAATAGATTAAAGAAGCTGTAACAAGATTTGAAGGAGCTATAGGTTTCACTTGATAAAGATTTTGCTTTTGCAATTAGTCAGTATAAGAATAGAAGTAAAAATCATGATTTTTCAATAAGTTTTTTGGAATCATATTTTTATTAGAGCTTTTGAAGTAAAAATGATTTTAAAGTTTTCTAATAAGTAATAATAATGTTATAATAAAGTTTATAATATCTAAGTTAAATTTTAATATGCGTTTTAAAGTCTATTCATAATTATTTTTTTTCCGAAAACCAAATTTTTTTATCTTTGACAGGAAGCTCTTTCGATGTGTCATCCAGATACTCTCTGAAGCATTTTTTAGACTTAGAAATCCAAAAACAACTTCTAGGAAGCTATACCAAAAAAACTCAAAGAATTATTTCATGTTAAAGGGACGTGAATGACAAATAATCAGGCTTGTACAATCTTTTGTACGACACTGTTATTTTGCAGGATGAAATTTAGCATTAGAAATAGCTTTTATCAATTTTTTTTTGGAATAATTAGATCTTGAACTTATGATTTGGCGTTAATCTTAATTTGGTTTAGTCTTCTAAATTTCGTGTGATGTCAACTTTTTCAACCATTTTAAGTGAGGAAATGGAAAATTTGCTAACATTTAAAAGTTCAAGAAGTAAAGTAAAAATGAGACACAAGTTTAGGGGATTTATAAGACTAGCTCTTTTAACTTAGTGTCACATCAGTTTTTCCATCCATGAGGATAAATCTGCTAAAGTATTAAGGTTCCAGAAGAGCAAATGCAGTTTCCAAATTTAGTAGGCAAAATAAAAAAAAATGACCTAAATTTAAGTTCATTAAAGTTATCCTTATTTTGTCACTATGGTCCAATTTAATGTATTCTAAATACGTAGATGTCTCCACTTTGTAACACATTTAAAAATGATTTAGATTAGTCATTTAATTAATTTGAAAGTAAACAGCATCACAACCTTATCAAAATAAAATGTATAGTTTTATTCATGGTTGATGATAGTTATTTATACTTGAATCCTTAAGATCATATCTGCTAGCATTTGGTCCTCAATATATACATAATCAAAATATATCTAAAAATAATAAAACATGATGTATCTCACTCCCACAAACATACATCCTAATCCTAATCCTAAATATATAAAATAGGGAATGAGAATTACACTATTCTTTTTTGATCGTTATAAACGAACCATTTATATACGTTGTTGTTGTTGTTGTTCTTCTTCTTCTTCTTCTTCGGCTGTCCTTTTTGCCTGCAAAATCACTGCATAACTAGTTACTTTATACCTTCCACCACGTGTTGCAAACTTACCATTACAAGTTCAAAGACTTGTATATCTAATATTTTAATATAATTATATAATTGCCATCTTATAACTTACAAATTTTTTTTTTTTTTTTTTTTAAGTGTAAAGCGTTTATTGAAAAAAAAAAAAAAAGTATAGCTTTTCTTTTCTTTCTTTCTTTTTTTCCCCCCTAACATTTAAAGGAAAAGTTCAAGTAATATAGTGTTGGACAGGGGGAAAAAAACAAATATGGTGGTTAGCAGACCATTTAAAGATGAAAATCAAAATGCTTTGTTCTAAATTTTTTGTTTTATTTTACTTTTATTTTCTCGTCAATTTTTCTTTTCTTTTAACCCATTTTATTTTGTCAAATTTTCCTAATAGTTTTCTTTAATTTGCATTTTTTAAAAATTTTTTTTCTATATTTATTTATATTTGTACATTGATTTTCATGTTTTACATCATAAAAATTTCAATATCAATTCAATACAACTCAATACGTGCATCACACATGCTTTAACTAGTATATAACAAAAACATGATATGATTTAATAATCAAAATACAAAATTACTTTACAATAATATCTCTATGTCAAAACAAGATTGTTTTACAAGCACCATATTTTAACACTTATTTTTGTCTTTTTATGAAAACTTAACAAAAATGTTAACTAATTTTTAAAAAGTTAAACAACTCCAACCTAATAAATTTAGTTATAACCAGTGAATCAAATACAAGCTTAATATAGTAGTTGTTCTCGTATGGTGTTGTATGGTGTCGTTATTTGTAATACGCATTTATCATTTTGTTTACTACGTATTAAAAAGGTGAATGACACTAATTCAATGCCATCCGTCTACACCTTGAAAGGCACCACATGATGCTTCTAGTGCTCACCAATCACCATATTTCTCTTTGTTGCCTATCCCTTCGCACATGCTCTACAACTGGTTTGAAATAAAAAAATGAAATATTAAAAGAGTGAAATTGCTCCAGAATGTCATGTCGCCCCATGACGCTTCCAGTGCTAGCCCACATGACCCTTTTTTTTTTTTTTTTTGGTTTTTTTTTTTTGTGTAGACACTTTCTAAACTTTTCGAATTTGACAAATTAGTCGTAAACTTTTTTTTTGTTGACAATTAACCTCTGAACTTATTATTTTTGGCATTGTCATTGCTCCTTATTGAAATCCATTAAATTTAGAAGTTTTTTGCACATGACTTTCATATTATAGCCTAAGAAAAACATTGCTAATTATTTTTATTGAATTTCAACATAAATTTCTTTGAAAACTTGAACTTAGTTCAATTATAAATCAAACTAGAACCTAAACGTCAAAAGCAATTTATGTTGATATTAAGTTAAAGGGATCAATAATGCCATTCTTGTACAATAATATGCAAGTTATGTATAAAAAAAATCTCTAAATTTTAATAAATTTGAGTAAGAAGGACTAACATTATTAAAAATTTAAAGTTAAGGAGGGTAATTGTCCAGTAAACATGCCTTCGAAATCCATCCAATAGGCATTAGCAAATTTTTGGCTAAAGCCTACTCTTTAGTCTTTATCTTACTCGGGTAAAACCTAGAAGCAACCTAGAAAGTAGAAACCAAAACGGCCAAAGCAACTAATACAGAACATATCATTATCTTATTAAGCAGTAACTGTTGGGGTTAGACTTCGTCTTCCCATTACACCGTTAGCCTTCGAATGTTTATTGAATGAACAAAGAACTTCTAATTCAAATCTACAATATTTTCATATATTTGGGCCGGACCCAATTTACAATCTCAATTCTTTCCATCATTGATTATGATCGTTCGCATTCGAACGTCGAACCAGTAGGTTCAAACATGATCAAACATACATTGAATCTAATATAAGCCACGAACGACACGTTCGCAAGAACTAGGCCTTATTTCCTAGTCATCGTTCGTCGCTCGTGTTTGACAAGAAATACAAGGGATACTCCCCATAACCGTCAAATCCACAATCGACAATGACATGTTAGACCTTTTATGATAACTAACAAGCCCATGATTGACAATGACGTCATATCTTGTAATTGCTAATCCCATTATTTGTGATTCAGCCCAATAACCACTAAGTCCACATCATGACATGTGTCCCAAAAGACATTGAGCAAGAACTGCACCACGAATTACGGGTTTAGACCCTATTCTTCCTTTAAATAATAGGGAAGACCCCCTTTCAGACAAGGGACCTCTTTTTTTTGATTTTGGCTTACTCTTACGCTGCCCAAATTCACTCAGAAATTGTAACTCATTGTATTCAAGAACAGTCATATACAATGAAGAAATACACATACAGAGGACGTAGCACATATTTGGCGAACCTCTCTAAATTTTAGTTTGTTGATTCTCTTTTCGTTTATCTTACTTGATTATTTTTCAATTATAATGCTTTATGAATTTCATAAACGATTTCCAAGGGCCCAATTGATCGTTTATTTTATTATTTTTTACTAACTGTTAAAATTTGACGGTACATTCCCAGCATCGACAGTTTGGCGCCCACCGTAGGGCCCTTGGCCATCTTACACAGGAGATTCATAGAGCATTCATGGCAGACGAACGCGAATATCAGGAGGAACCTTCACAGGGTAGCCCTGCTAATCAACCAGAAGCCTCGGCATCAGGAGGAAATGCCCAAATCGCTAACCTGATGCATTCGGTTGAAGAACTCACACGGAAACACAACACCCAGCAGAGCCAGATGGAAAGAATCAGCGCAGAGAATCAAGTTCTAAAGAACCAGTTATGGCACTTAACACACAGGCCGCCTACTTCTACTACTACAACCCGTATGTTGGGTATATAGCAGGGGCAAGCATTGGGGGCTGGTAGCACGCTACACCCTAAGGGAGTGAGAAACACCGCTCACAGCCCCATGGCTCCGATGTAGCCCCTGTCTATACTTAGAAATACACCAATGGGGAACGAAAGGCGAGCACAGTAGCAGTACCAGAACCAGCAGCCAGCACACGGATCTGATTCCAGAAGACACGCCAACTCAACGCAGCGTTAGATGCCCGATTTACCACTACCACCAGAAGGTCTCGTTCCACCAGGGACGATGAACGTTGAAGAAATGATGCGAAGCATAATGTCTGAGGAAATGAGGACATTAGAAGCATAGATGAAGCAGCGTTTCTCTTCACATATACACAGTGACAACTTCAACGCCGAGGTTCGACGATCTCGCTCGCGGAGTCTGAGAGACGCCCCTTACAAAGCGGATTATGAACACAATCACCCCAAAGTTTGGCAGCATTTCTTTTCCAAGGTTTGATGGAATGTCAGAACCCCATGATCATCTATTACAATACAAACATGTCGTACAGTCGACGAACATTCCGACTGGCATGCTTGACGACATGATGTGCAAACTTTTTGCACAGAGCCTAAAAGGAGCTGCCTTGAGATGGTTTTGCAATCTCCCTCCCGAATCCATTGATTCTGTAACGACCCGACTTTCAGACCGCTAACTAGCTTGCTTAATCTTATTTAATTTAGTCTTAACACTTATTTGTTTGATTCAAAACTACATTTTTTTTTTTTTTTACATAATTATATTCGTATTATAAAAATTAAATTTACTAAAACTTTTAACTGAGGAAATTGAAAACCTCTAGATAATAATTATACTATTAAATTTCGTATTTAGATAATATTTAAAAAACTATAACTTCATGTTGATTAAAATGAACGAGTCTAAAGTCTTTTTTTTTTTGTAAAGTACTCGTACTAATTTAGTAGAACCAAAACATTGGAACATAGTTATAAAATACGTACAAAATTAATTTATGAAGTTCTAAATGCGGAAATTAAATTCGTGGTGGTATCTCACTCCCTTCTTTTATCGCCTCGCACAGCTTCGCCGGTCCATGAAATATCTAGGTAACGGGCTGCTTACCCGCGTTACCTACAATACGAACACACAAGTATGAGCTTTCGCTCAGCAAGTACAAACAAATCTTACAAAACATTTCCACAAAATCATATCATCACATGTAACATCAAAATGTTCAAAGGGCATGTGATAATGTGTGTTCATTTATACTTAATTATATATATATCTTGTCTACTTAAGGGCCCCTATGTCGTACCCATATGCGCAACCAATGGGAGTTAGGGGAGCGACCCTCTAAGAGCATCCAAGGTCATATCTTATAACTTTCGTTCTTATCATATCCTCTCACTAATTGGAAGTTGATACGATATCCTAATCCTATCTCTTATTTGCTGATTCTCATAAGTGACAATGGAGAGTTACAATCACTATACATCGATCATGTGGCATAATGTGAGGCATCGGATCGGTCAAACAAGAGAAAATTATGCACATCAATACTTAATCAAAGCAAGACGGAATTCATATACTCAATATCATCAGGCAAGGTCATGCAAACGTAGAGCAGCAACAGAGAAAATAGTTCGTTCCATCTGTAGGTGAGGTTTGTATGGACTTACTGTCTGTATATGCTTAAACTTCCGGAGAAATCTCCCTACGATGCAGATGAAAATGCTTGATGAACAATATCTCATATGAGTGAATCAGTATATGATTATTTCATTTATTTATAACATATAATGAACTTAATTTACTATATCATAATTAACCCTTAACAATTAATTCTATTAATTATTAAGTGTTAAAATAAATTTCTACTTAATGATTATTTATTTATTTAATTTAATTAATTATTATAATTGATTAATTAAACAATTGGTTAATTAATTAATTAACTAATAATTAGGCAATAGTTAATTATTACTTTATTTAATTGGGTAATTATAATTAAATTATAATTTTAATTGACTTTTATCTTAATAATTTAATTATATTATTTAAATATTCTTTCACATTACTAATTAATTATTAATTATAGTATTAATAATTAATAATTAATTAATCTAATAATTAATGTTGATTAATCTCTAATTAATCATCCATAGCTATTTTGATGTTATTAATGATTAATTAATCTCTAATTAATCACGATTATAATTATTTAGTTATTCAATATCATAATCTTGATTATCACATATTAACTCTTATATTAAAATTTATTATTAATCAATTAATTAATTAATTACTTCATTAATCACATTTGGTTATGTATATTAATTAATTAATTAATCAATCAAGGTGACAAGGAGTCACCTAAGGGTATACCTCTTTTTATTATTGGGCTAGTCCAAACCCCTTAGTTATGTTCATTTAGTTGGGCTAAAGTAATCTCTTGGTATATGCCCAATAACCCTCTGGTATACTTTATCTTAGCCCATTAAAACTTGTGATTTAATTTTATGAAATTAGGGTTTTTCACATTATTTGATCATACAATTAAAATCAACTCATTTCATAACTAAATATATTCATATGCTATGACTTACCCTTATGTCACATTTTAATATTTAATCGTTTTATCGGTGTAAGATTTTAACTTGTAAGATTTATTTAGATTTAAGTATAATTCCGTTTTGGACACTTGATGACTTGTTGGAAAGCTTGAAACATCTAGTTTCTGTCTTTATAACTTATTTTCTAAGATTTCAAGCATTTCAAATATTAATGTGGACGTTTCCTTAAGTGTCTTATGGTAAAATCTCAGATTACCAGATTACAATACAATTTTAAGGGATTTATTAAAATTTATGTACATATCCGTTTTAAACGTATGATATCTCATGTTGAAGCTTAAGATGTATACTTTACAGTAGTAAAGTTATTTCCTTTAGTACTTGAGCATTTCATATAAACTTAGATTTTGTCACTATTGGTCCCCCGTTTGTACCACAAGTCCAGAATCATGGGTAAGATTAGAAAAATCATAACAATTTACTTACAAGTCCAAATAAGACAAAAGATATGTCATTGGAAAGTTTATAATGTCTATTTTGTATGATAAAAACAGTTTTATAAAAAGTTATGGTTTACTAACTCAAAATCTACAAAATCGTGGCTAGTATAGGGTTCCAGCAAGGATTTTCGGTTCGTAGCCCAAACTTGTAAAATTCGCCAAAAATTGTACATTTATCCGTTCAAGGCGTATGATACCTTGTTGGAAAGCTCAAAGAATCTAGTTTTTAGTTTTCTAACTTATAATCCAAAATTTTGAGTCTAAAGGGTTCGGAGTACAATAAACCCGTGGCTATGCTGTGTCTCGAAGGTTCATTTTCTCTCTAGTTTTGTGTCACAACTTCAAATGCACATAACTTTAGACATACAAAAGCAAACCAAGTGATTCCAAAGCCTAAAATGAAGCTTATCCTCTGTAGAATCTTAACACATAATTTATTTTTTATACCAAAGTTTCAATGCATGCTATATCACCACAACATCTATAAACTTTAACAAAGATCTTACCGAAATGCTCCGTAGATCCTTTAAGATCTCGGACCTCCAAAGTTCTTCTCAAAACTTTTTCCTAGGTAAGAAGAAGTCTAACATTAAGATCATAACTAAACATATGCTTTAGTTATCCAAAAATGACCAAAACAAAGAATATCACTAGGTTACCTCTAGTAAAACGTCCTCTAACTCCGTCTCACACTCCTTCGGTCTTGGTGACGGGGTTGCTTAGAGCTTGAAAATGGAGGGAGGAGGGTGCTTGAGAGGTGTTGGAGATAGAGAATAGTGTTGGTGGTTCTTCTTTTGTTTTGAGCTTGGTGGTGGCTAGAGAGTTAGGGTTTTTGAGCTTAACTTGTGTGAGAGCAAAATGAAGTGTTAGGGGCTTATTTTCAGCCAACTTTTACCTTAAGGGGAGCTGTCTTTTGGGGTAAAATCGGAAAATTTTTGGCTGATATCCTCCTTCATTGCTGCCACTTCAAGAAGGGTTTTTGGGGTGAAGATTGGTTCAACAAGGTGGAGACAAGAGGTCACTTTCACTTGTCTCTTCCTTGGGTCAACTTGCCAAAATAAACCATGCCATCTCTTACATGTGGTTGTATGCATGCACCACTTTCTTCTTTTCTCATTTGCTCACACTTCCCCTTGCTTTCTTGAACCAAAATCCGGATTCTAGGATTCTCATTTTTATTTGTTTTTCTTTCTTCCAATTTCCACCCTTGATCCAAGGTTGTCATCCTTATTCTCATTGGATCTTCCATCACATCAATCCTTACCTTAAGCTCTCATTGGTCACTTATCATCCAAAGTTTAGCCATTGATTTGCCTAGGATTCTCTAGCATCAAATCTACACCACTGATTTCAAATCAAGCACAATTTTTATTAATCTTCCACCTTTGGATTTCCAAAGAGTAAATACTAATCATTCATATTCTATTTATGTGACACATTAATTTTCCAATCACACTCTCAAAATTTAACTATTGATATGATCAAAATAAATACTAAGATCATTAAATCGACTACTAATAAAAATCGGGGTTCTTCCAAAAATTATTGTTATCCCCCTAATACGACATAATAAATTTTTCATATAAATTTATATGTCGTTCAACTTATCTTTTTATGTATTTAAAATTTCTCATTTAAATAGAGAAACTCGACGTTATTATATCATCGATATCATCACACCGATGATACATATGCAGTGATTCATGATCTTGAAATTTAATATCCATTAAAATAATTCATAGAAGTAATTTAATGAAGAAAATCCAAATATAATAATTCATGAATCAAGCTTATGAATTTCTAAGGCATCACAGATTCGTTCGATGAGCTCTCACTCGAGTTCATGAGAAGCTATTCCGTTCATATACAGTTTGGAAAAATCACGAAGGATCTGTGGGGTTTGGTCCAAGGACCGCACGAATCGCTCCGCGCTTACATCAAGCATTTCAACAAAGCGATTTCAAAGATTTCTGGACTAGACGACGGAACCGCGAGAAAAGCACTGAAGAAAGGCTTGAGGCATAAGTCTTCATTTAAGAATGAAATCTGCACCATATATCTGCCTACAATCTAAGACGCTATGCATCGGGCAAAAGGATTTATCAAGGAAGAAGAGAACGAACGAGTCGAATGCGACTTAGCTCGAACGAGAGAGGAAGTAGCAAAAGCTTGTGACGAGTGAGAGAAAACGTTTAGACGCGAACGTAAACACCTAGCAAGACAATTGGAACAGCGAGGAGAGTGCGCTCCAAGGCGTGATCACAAGCGTCCTTTCTCACCACCCAAATATGCACTTGGCATCAGCCCGTCAGAATTGATCGCTCATCTGAAGCGCCAAGACTTTGTCACATGTCAAAGATCTTACCAGAAAATCCAGATAGAGACACGACGAAGTACTGTGAGTTCCACAAGGATCACGGTCACCATACAATCGATTGTAGGGCGCTAAGAGCTGAGGTCACCGAGCTGCTGAAGAAGGGACATCTTAGGGAGTTCCTCACTGAGAAGGGAAGAGAGACATATGGACTTGGCAATGAGTCCAAAGAACGAAAGATAATACAGCAAATCGAGGATACGCCTTCACCACCACCTGTTTGAAGATGATAGCGTCAGTTGTGGGGGTTCAACCTATAGCGGAAAGACTGTGATCGTAATCAAGTCACACAGAAGAAAAGCTTTACAACCGATTGCGACGATTCTTCCTGACGATCTCATAGAACATTCAATCACCTTCCACAATAGCGAGGCAACCAACCTCAGTTGACCACATGACGACGCATTGGTTCTAAACATTGAACGTTTCAAACTGTGAGTCGGTAGAAGTCTAGTCGACAATGAGAGTTCAGCTGACGTTCTTTCCTCTCGACATTAAGAGAGATGGAGTTGTCAGAGTCCAACATTGAGAAATCGACGACGGCTCTTACGGGTTTCAATGGTAAATCAACCGCGGCTGTTGGCAAGATCAAGCTTTCTGTTTTCGCAGCAAGAGAGAATAAGATGACAAGTTTTCTAGTCTTAGACTGCCCATCCACCTACAACATCATACTTGGTAGGTCATGGATCCATGCAATGAAGGTAGTACCATCGACGTACCACCAGAAGATTCGATTTCCCATGAAGAGGGGTATACGGGAGATAAAGGGGAGCCAGGAAGTCGTGTGAACGTGCTACCTCCATTCCATGAAACTAAAGAAAAGCAAAAGCTTATAGCAATTCACTGCGAAGAAGTCAAACGACAAAGCTCAGCCGGACATCAAGCACCTAGACGAAATCCAGATTGATCCAGCGAGGCCAGAACGAGTCATTAACGTTGGCTCATTACTTGATAACACAGTTCGCGGTGAATTGGTGAATTTTCTTCTAAACAACCAAGATTGTTTTGCTTGGTCGCATTCCAACATGCCCAGCATCGACCCTGAAGTGACGACGCATTGACTTAACGACGATTCTAATCATAAGCCAGTGAAACAGAATAGGCAGAAACTAGGTATCGAACGGAATCGTATAGTCAACGATAAAGTGCGCAAGCTGATCGAAGTAGGGTTCATACATGAAGTTTGTTATCCAGAATGGCTAGCCAATGTCATTATCGTGAGGAAGAAAACAGAAAATGGAGGGTTTGCATTGATTTCATTGACCTGAATAAAGCTTGTTCGAAAGACAGCTTTCCATTGCCACACATCGATCGTTTAGTCGATGCGACTGCTGGACATCAATTACTCTCATTCATAGATGCATTTTCTGGATACAACCAGATCCTCATGCATCCAGACGACCAAGATAAGACGACATTTATTACAGAAAGAGGAATTTATTGCTACAAGGTAATGCCATTTGGTTTGAAGAATACTGGAGTGATGTATCAAAGGCTCGTCAATGCTATGTTCGCTGATCAACTCGGTAGAACGATGGAAGTTTACATAGACGACATGCTGGTCAAATCATTAAAGACCGAAGATCATATCGGACACCTATCAGAGTGCTTTTCAATACTTAGGCAGCACAACAAGCGTTTGAATCCCTCCAGATGCTCTTTTGGCGTCTCATCTGGGATATTCTTGGGCTACATCATCATAAAGCGAGGGATCGAAGCCAATCCAGATCAAATATGAGCGATCATGAACATGCCTTCACCAAGAAACAAATGAGAAATTCAGAAGTTAACTGGCCGGATCGTAGCACTAAGCAGATTCATCTCTCGATTAACCAACAAGTGTCAACCCTTATTTAAATTGCTAAAGGGGAATAAAAAATTCGAGTGGAACGAACAATGTCAGCAGGCGTTCGATGAGCTTAAAAGGTATCTATTGACCTCTCCTCTTCTAGCCAAACCTCTAACTGGCGAGAGTTTGTTTCTGTACTTGGCAGTTACAGTGGATGCAGTTAGTGCTGTCTTGGTTAAAGATTCGAATGGTGAGCAGCCGGTTTATTATGTTAGTAAATTGTTGCTTGATGCTGAAACAAGATATCCGGTGGTTGAGAAGTTAGCCCTTGCCCTTGTCACTGCTACTCACAAACTGAGGCCGTACTTCCAGTCGTATTCGATCATCGTGATGACAACTTACCCCCTGCGAGCCATTCTTCACAGTCCAAACTTATCTGGACATTTAACAAAATGGGCGGTCGAGTTAAGCGAATTCGACATCGAATACCGGGTCTGAACTAGCCTGAATCACAAGTACTTGCTGACTTCGTAGCTGAATTGACTTCTGATCCTCCAACAACGAATGCCGAACAGAAGACTGGTTGACACTTATGGTGAACAGGGCATCCAATGTCAAGGTTCTGGTGTAGGAGTACACCTCAGTCCCCATAGAGAGGTTATCGAACAATCATTCTGCCTTGGATTCAATGCCTCCAACATGAGGCTGAATACGAAGCCTTGGTCGCTGGACTGAGGTTGGCGAAAACGCTGGGGGCTCGACGTTTGAAAATTCATAGTGATTCACAGCTCGTTGTGAACCAAGTAATCGAAGATACATACACAGGCAAAAGACACAAGAATGGAAGCCTACCTAAGTGTCGTTCACTCACTTGTAAAGCATTTCGAGGAGTATATGATCTAGCAAGTCTCTAGGAACTTGAACACTCAAGCGGACGCTTTGGCTACATTTGGTTCAACATCTGAGCCAACCTTATGTCGAAGTATCCCTATCCGTTTTATTGAAGAACCAAGCATCAAGGTCAAAACTATGGTCAATACAGAGGAAGTTGGAGAGGACTGGAAAACGCCCATTGTAGCTTATTTGAAGGAAGGTCAACTCTACCCGAAGACAAGCAGGAGGCATGAAAGATCAAAACGAATTATGCATGATTTTCACTAATAAACGACGTTTATGCCGTCGTTCGTTTAACGGCCCGTATACTCGCTATCTTGATGAAAAAGAAGCTACATACGTTCTGAAGGAAATCCATGAAGGTGAATGTTGGAATCATTTTGAAGGAAAGTCTTTATGAAATAAAACCAAACGACATGGCTATTACTAGCCAACAATGTTCCACGACAGCGAGACATCGTTAAGCGGTGCGACAAATGCCAAAGACATTCCCCAGTATTCCATCGACTTGCGGAACAGCTATCAAGCATTGGATCTCCTTATCCTTATATGAAATACTCGATGGACATAGTAGGGTCATTATCAAGAGCGAGCGGTCAACGTAAGTACCTGCTAATACTCACTGACTACTTCACAAAGTGGGTCGAAGCAGAGGCGTATGCAGATATAAAGGATTCAGACGTCGAAGGCTTCATATAGAAGAACATTATTTGCAATTTTGGCGTGCCCCAAGAAATAGTCACTGACAATGGATCCGAGTTCATTTCGGGCAACTTCAGAAAATTCTGTCAAGGTTGGAAGATCGAGCTTAGCTTTTCTACCCTGAGGTATCCCCAGGGAAACGGACAAGCTGAAGCAACCAAGAAAACAATAGTTCAGAATTTGAAGAAAAAACTCGAAGCTTGAAAGGGATGATGGGCGGATAAACTCCACGGTGTTCTTTGGGCATATAGGACAACTCCAAGAAGAGCGAACGGAGAATCTCCATTTTCATTGACTTTTGGTGCAGAAGCGCTGTTCTAGCAGAAATTGATGTTCCCATACTTCGATGTCAGCTTTCCTTTGAAAACGAGGATCAGAATCAAGAGATGCTCAACGACAGTTTGGATGTACTTGACGAGAAACGAGATCGAGCTCTGGTACGTATGGCGAGCTATCAGCAATCAATTCCGGAATATTATAACACAAAAGTTCACCCACGAAATTTCAACGAAGGAGACCTCGTGCTTCGCAAAGTATTCCAGAACACTACCGAATCAAATGCTGGAAAGTTGGGAGCAAATTGGGGAAGGCCCTTACAGAATCTTGAAGGTCATTCATTCGGTGTTTATCATCTAGAGACGCTCGATGAAGTTGAAGTGCTTCGCAGTTGGAATTGTCACCACCTTCGCAAGTACTACTTGTAATTTCTTGAAATTTTTTACCAAGTCTTGTAATTTCTTGTAACTTTGCTGACATTTATAAGGTTCGATCCGTTACAGTGAACGTTCGATACAATATCGAACCTGTAGGTCGAATCTTAAAACTACATCATGCTTCTGAACTACGTTCGACTTGATCCCAACACGGGTACGTAAGCAGCTCGTATACGCTTGTGCGAGTCCAGTCACAAAAAATCAAAACACTACAGTCTATCTAAACAACGAACGGCTTGATCCCTAAACATGGGTACGTAGGCAGCTCCTGGAATATAAACGAGTGTAGCTACTCTTTCTAATGAAGAACCTGTTTCTTCGCATTCATAGCCGACTTGTCAATTGTTAAATTGTCCAATTTTTGTCATAAACATATCGAATCATACTCTTCCTATATGATCGAATGACAAAATAACTGGATATTAGTTGGCTTCGCGTGGAACTAAAAAATCCAACGTTCATTTGTCATCAACGTTCGTTTTCTTGCTAATGATATGGTACATGATCAAGCTCGATCGATTCTTGATTTGTCATACAACAGTCAAGTTTTCACTTCATACCATATCAACCAAATGATCCATGATCGTACGATTATGCAACACATCGTTCAGCACGTTCGATTTCGATTTGTCTTATGACATTTAACATTTCACATCACCATTACGTAAAAGAGATGGATTGAATTTGATAAAATTTTTAAACAAAAACAATCATCAATGTTTACAACTTGATGTTCAAACAAAAATAAAAATAAAAGTACAAACACTATTACATCAAAATAACTATTGCCGCATCTTGCGGTCTTCTGTAGGTTCGAAACTGCTAGGGGGGCTCGACTTCAGCTTGCTCGGGTTCGTTCGGAGCTGGCACATCTTCATTAACTGGGATAGACGATGAAGCTCTAGCTTCAGCGAGATAACCCTCATATAAGCTCGATCTCTTTCGATATCGGCGGCAATGAGAAGGCCTTGCTTGTACTATTTTAGCAAGTCATTACCGAGCCTTTAAGAGTGGGCCCCCTCTCCCTCTCGACGCATCAACGATGCCAGCAACGAGCGTAGCATTATCACTCTTTTACTTCAACGACTCTTCAAGAGTCTTAATTTTGGCTGTCGCCTCGTCATATCTTTCGGCCAATGCTTGCATCATGTTTGCCCCTTCCTTCACCGATTGATTATCATCAGCGCTCGACTTGACATCTGCGAACTTTCGTTTGATGTCGAGCAGCTTCTCACCACGCTCCCTGTCAATCTCCTGAAGCTCCCTAACTAGTTTCTTCTGCTCGACAACTTTGTTGCTTGCACGGTAGATCATCCCATGGCACGCAGATTACTCTGAAATGTCAAGCCACAGTTAGACAACCTTTTTGAATGATCATTATAAGGAGATTTGAATTCATACGTTAAGAAGACATACCTTCAAACCGTCCCATAAGAGTTCATCGAGATGGTTTTGAATTCGACCCACGTTGATAGCCTTAACATCAACGTCGGATAATAGCTGTCGCATGATCCCAGCACCAATGCTCTTGTTTTGGAAGAGGCTTATCCCTTGTGGTAAGTCCACCTCTATGCCTTTATCCTCTTTAATGGAGTCGTGACGCTCGACATCTGTTTCTGAGGTTGAGGTCTTTGCAATCTTCTTCCTTTTAGAGCACCTTCCTCTTGGGTTTTTTGTCCGCCTTCCTTTTTTGGCAGGGGACTGAATAGCTTAGTTGGAGGTTCCGGAGAAGATTCAATGATCGGCAACAGAGGAGGCTTGGCCGCTTGACTTGCTGGTGTTGCCTTCTCTGATGCTGCCCGCCTTTGCAGCTCCTTTTGTGCCTTTCTTCTTCACAAGAGGTCTTGGGATTGGGGAAATCTATGTTCATCGTGTCTAACGCTAATTTGCGATCAAAGCTTCTTCGTCAATGAGTGGTTCGATGAACAGTAGGGTGCCAAAGAGTCTCCTTAACGCTTATCTGATCACGAACAGCCAATCAACCCAAGAAGGAACTCGTTTAACTATACCTGTTTGGATTTTGATAAAGTCTTTCCAAAGGCTCGACGCTCTGAGTTTTTTAGGAACGTTTATCTCGTCCCACTCTCATTTTGGTTGTGCTAGAAATTGTTCGAGCTTCTCTTCGAATAGAAGAGCCTTCGGAGTTGGCTTCTTTAGTTCCTTTCCTGCAACACAAACAACAAAAAACTACATCAGAATTTCAATGTCAAACACTTTGTTTAACCCCGATGTTCTTCGTTTAAAACTTACGAAGAATACCCCATAAAGGGTAAAAAGCATTGTCTAGTTCGCCCATCAATTTTTCATTTACATGCATAAAAAAGTAACGGTCCTGCCAATATCGGTCGACGTTCTTCATTTCACTAACCACCTGTTTCTTCCTCCTCGGTTACATCGAATACCAATCGTGATCCTTCGAGTTTTCTTGTGGATAATAAATTGCAAGGATATCAATTACAGATAGCTTGACGCCCGCCTCATCTGCCAATACAATCAAACCCAAGAAAACTCTCATACCATTCGACATCAATTGAGGAATCGCAAGTTGATAATGATGCATGCTCTGGATGAGAAGAGGAGGAATAGGGAGTCTAAGCCCACATTCGAAGTAGATGGTGTACATGCAGATCCACCCCTCAGACATGGTGTCTACTCGCTCATTTGGAAAGGGGAGGCGAAGTTGGACTTCTTAGGAAATCCATATCGACCCCTGATTTCCGACAAGTCTTCCTCTGTTAATACGGAGCGAGGATTCGATATTCATAGAAAGGACACAACACTTAAATGGCGAGGAGGTTTAGTCAAGCGACCAATCGGAGGAATCGATAAAACCCTAGCTCCCAACACCGATGCTGGACGACTCCTCTCTGACACTTCACTGCTCGTCTTAGAGCCTTTCCATTTTTTAAGCAACTCGTACTCTTCTTTCGAACGATGAATGGTTGATGCCCATTCTTCGTCAGAAGAGCTACTCTAATCAGAATCACTACTCGTCCATTCTACATCTAAGTCCTCGATAGACTACTTCCCTCTATCCATGTGTTTATAAACAAAATTTGGGCAAACGATAGAAGGATTTTGGATCTAAAGCCTCTATTCAGTCGAATCCCTATGAAGCTAAGGATGAACATGAAGAACAACAAACCAAAAAACTCAAAGAAAAACCCAGAAACTCACCAAATTCCCTCAACCAAATCACTCACCCAAAGAAATGCAGAAATTAACTAGAAACGCTTGGAAACATAATAGAAATGACCTTACCAAATCAAAATTACTCAAAATGAAGAAGATACGAAATCTTGCCTGAGATTCGAAGGTCTTGGGAAAACTCTTGGACTTTGATTTTTCGAATGCTCCAAGTGTGTAGAAATAGGGAAAGAGTGGGGAATGCAAAACATTATATAGCTTCACCATACATCTAACGGCCCTGATTTTTAGATGGCACCTGATCGAACGGTATGAATCACGAAACCTTTCGAATTCCCACTCAGAGATCTTACATCACAACGGTTCGAATTTCAAAAAAGGAGAAGCCGTCGTTTCAAATATCCAATCAGTGCATTCTACTTGTATAAAAGCTACTTTTCTTCCTGGGCTCGAGATTTTTTCTTAATCAATTAATGTCAGTTCGTTCAGTTTTGCCTAATTGACGTACCAGAGATTGACACTATAGTTCGTCAATGATCAAACATTCTATTGAGGATCCATCACTCGATAGAATGGAGGGCTATCTGTTGGGGTTAGACTTCGTCTTCCCATTACACTGTGAGCCTTCGAATGTTTATTGAACGAACAAAGAACTTCTGATTCAAATCTACAATATTTTCATATATTTGGGCCGGACCCAATTTACGATCTCAATTCTTTTCATCATTGATTATGATCGTTCGCATTCGAACGTCGAACCAGTCGGTTCAAAACATGATCAAACGTACATTGAATCTAATATAAGCCACGAATGGCACGTTCGTAAGAACTGGGCCTTGTTCTCCTAATCATTGTTCGTCGCTCGTGTTTGACAAGAAATACAACTGATACTCCCCATAACCGTCAAATCCACAATCGACAATGATACGTCAGACCTTTTATGATAACTGACAAGCCCATGATTGACAGTGATATCATATCTTGTAACTGCTGATCCCATTATCTATGATTCAGCCCAATAACCGCTAAGTCCACATCATGACATGTGTCCCAAAAGACATTGAGCGAGAACCGCTCACCACAAATTACGGGTTTAGACCCACTATTCTTCCTTTATAAATAGAGAAAGACCCCCTTTCAGACATGGGACTCTCTTTTCTAATTTTGGCTTACACTTACGCTGCCCAAATTTACTCAGAAATTGTAACTCATTGTATTCAAGAACAGTCATATACAGTGAAGAAATCACACATACAGAGGACGTAGTACATACTTGGCGAACCTCTCTAAATTTTGGTGTTGTTGACTCTCTTTTCGTTTATCTTACTTGATTATTTTTCAATTATAATGCTTAATGAATTTCATAAACGATTTCCAAGGGCCCAATTGATCGTTTATTTTATTATTTTTATTAACTTATGTTAAAATTTGACGGTAGATCCCAGCATCGACAGTAACATAAGTATGTTGGTTTCGAAAATCGATTTTTTTAAAAATAGAGTAAGCGTGGTACAGATCAAATCTCACATATAAAATCGTCTTGAGAACTCCAAATATTTCGAAAACACCAATGACTTTTTCTCAGTGTTCTCCAAATCACGATGAACAAGAAATGAGTGGGCGTTTTTGATTTTGGGTTTGATCACACATGTGAATTTTGATTCACTTTGCATTGGGCATTTTTGATTTTGGGTTTGATCACACACTTGAATTTTGATCACTTTGTATTCTCAACTCATGAGACAAGTGAAGGAAAGAAAGAGAATAAACTCCATGGAAAAATGTATGTACTTTTTTCTCTGTTAAAAGGAATTAATATTTATGTATTTCTAGATACATCGCATGTACCCCTTTTTTATTGTCACAGAGAAATAGCTAATACATTTTTTTAAAAAAAAATTAATTAAATTAATTAATTATTCCAATCCCCACTTAGTGGAAAAATCACACGCCCACTACTAGAGTGGTAGGCGTTTTTGGCAGATATGGGAGAGAGAAAATCTCTCTCCCATTATCCATTAATAAGTTTTTTTTTTTTTTTTTAATTTGATCAAAAAATATTTATTTTGAACTATTCAAAATAAAAACAACTGATCGTTTCTTTTCCACATGTGTCAAAATTGAAAATTCCATATGCGCTTTGTTGTGAATAAAATGTGAACCACCCTGTGGTATATAACTACGATGTGATCCTTACCACACTGTATAGTTTTTAATTTAAAACTATTTTAAATTTATTTTAATTAATCATATTATTTAAAATATAAATTAATCCAATTATTCTGTTGTGTAAATATGAATTAGAAGTATCAATTCTAAATTAATAAATTTAACCCAACATAAATAATGTTCACATGATTCAATTGAGCCGTTGATAGGAACTCTAGACATTATAATTTTAAGCTCCAATAATTTTGATAATGAATTAACACCTTAATTAAAATATCAAAATTATTAATTCCAAATTATTCCACTAAAAATTTGGAATTGCACTCTTAAAATTATAAAAACTAATTATATTCAAAGGATTTGAATTGTCCATTGATATAGTCACTACATACAAATCAATCCTCCATAAACGGTTCATAATTAAAGTTAGGTATTTTCCATTAACCTCTTTAATTATATATTTTTTTTCTTAAGTACCATGTCTCTAATGAATAATATATTTATGATCTAATCATATATTGAGAGCTCTTACTATTCAAATCCTGAATCAATACTTATGATAACTGTCCATCTAACTTCTTTACGAAGGAATATATTAATCTTGTATATTAATTTTCTCAGCTATTTATTGTATTATATTTCCAATATACTAAGAATTTGACATTATTCATTTGTGTCATTATTCGGTATCTCAAAAAATACAACACAATAAATAGGAGTCTATTAATTACTTACAATTAAGATCGATTCATAAATGATCTTCATTGATTAAATTTGAATGCTCTCTATGACAACGAAAATTATTAGGGTTGAGTTTGGGGCATGAGTTTGAACTGATGGTTTTCAGTTCAAACTAAACTTGTTCAGTTTGGTGGCTTAGTTCAGCTTGAACTTGTCACTGAACCGTTATGTAGTGCCCTGAACATATTGCACTGTTGCGAGTTGACGCCCACATGGTGATCCACACCTCGTTCGCCGAGAGACATAGAGAAGAAGGGCGATCCAGGGCACTGAAGAAGGCAGCTCTGAGAAGATTCCACGCCTTCTCCTTCAAGGTAGCTGGCTTTAGGTTTTTTTTTTTTTTTTTTTATCTCTCCCCACCTTCAACCATTAGCTCTCTCCTTCTCAAAAACCCATTCTCTTTCCTCAGCCCATCTGGCGAATAAATCCGCCCCGTACCCATCGACGACTCTGAGCCCCAACCGTCGGCAAGTCCCCCATCCGGCCAGCCAATCGACGGTGCCCGTAGAAACCATCGGCCGTCAACCCCATTTGTGAGTCATAATTTTTTGCTTTCTCTCTCTAGTTTCTCTCTTTAGCTTCTCTGCAATGTTAACAATTACAAAAAATTTGAGGTCCTTTCTGGCGATTGTGGAACCGATTCATCGTTGTGGTTGGCCGCAGAGAGAGAAAGCGAGAGCGAGAGGCCGAGTGGGAGAGCGAGAGCGAGAGGCCGAGAGAGAGAGCGAGAGAGAGAGAGCGAGAGCGAGAGGCCGAGAGAGAGAGCCAGAGATTGAATCCCAGAGAGAGCCATCGGACTCAGAGTTGCAGGAATGCAAAAATTTGAGAGAGAGAGAGAGAGAGATGAGAGATTAGAGATGACATCGCAGAAGAGGAGTTGGTAGAAAGCCAGGGGGATTTTTTCCCTTTTTTTTTTTTAATTGGGTTTCCTTTCCTACCCACGTTGACTTTTCAAACCCCATTTGCTATGTTATATTGTATTTGTTTACAATATTTGTGGGTTCTTTGTAGCCGATTGATGGATCAGTTTCGGCCATATTTAGGGGGGTGGGTGGGCGTTTTTTTTTTTTTTTTTTTTGATAAAGAAATAAAAAAGAAAAGAAAAGAGATTGGATTTATGTTGGAGGGGAGGCCTATAATTAGTGAAGTAATCATAAAAAGCCACAAAAATTGAAAGCCCTTGTATTCGCTATATTTTTATGGAAAAAAAATATCGAGTGTTACAGCTAGTGTCTCCAAATTAATTATTTTTAATTTAAAAAATTAAATTGAGAGATTTTTTTGATATGATGCCACAAAACTTTTAACATTCTCTTGGACTCCAACATTTGTTTATCAACATTATTTTCCTCTTTACGCTATCTTTTTATTTGTCTTCTTACTCTTATTTTTTAGGTCCTACTTTCGGCTTCGGTATCGTTGGTGACACATGCGTCGTAGATTGAGGTCCGCGAAACAGAATAGGACAAAAGGCTTGATTACCCACTATTCTCGCGTTAGGAAAGCATTGGTGCGACCCATTGCTTCCTGCCCTGATCCGCCGGCCTCCACCGTTTATTCCTCTTCCGGCTCGAACTCGGTTAACCTGGTAGGCTTTCTTAAACTTGTCAAGTAATTGTTAATTTGTGGGAATGTTGAGTTTCATGATTTCATGCTCGGGTTGTTAGTAATTTGTGCTAAATTTGTTGTGATGCTAAACTCAGAAATGTTTGGTTTTCCGTTTATTGTCATGTGTTGAATTTCGATGTTCAAGTTGAGTTTACACTTTCATACCCAAAACTCGTATCCGTATCGTACACGTATAAATTATTGCTTTTTTTTTTCCCTTGTATTCGCTATATTAAGGAAATGCCCCGTAAATCTTCGGGTGAGACGTTTGTTTGGAACCCCGTCAAGGAAAAAACGGTTACTGGAAAATTGGATGACTTCTACTCATCCAATCCCGGCCGACAGCCCGGCATGCAGATATATGACTTATGGGTCAATGAGTTTAACACCGAGTTTGGTGGCGTTCCCGCTCACGGCGTTACTTTATACCAAAAAAACGAGCGCATGAAAAAAATTTATAAGGGTTGGACGTTCTTGCAAGCCCAGACCGGCTAGGGTACGATCCTGTAGCCGATAGAGTTGTTTGCTCAGATGAGGCGTAGCAGAGTTTCATCAAAGTAATATTAATTTTCTAATATAAGTCATGCTTATTATATTTATTAACCACTTGAGTAGTAGAGATGGATAATGTGGCGGATGATGTGGCATATCCCATTTGCAGGTGCATCCAGAGTGCAGGCATCTCCGTTACGAGGGCCTTCGCCATAAGGAGTTGCAGTACATCGTGTTCGAGAAAACTCATGCGGCTGGCGCCTACGGGTATGGATCAGTTACGATGGGGGACGGCAGTACTCCATCCGTAGACTACGAGTTCAACTTCGCCAACTCTGAAACACACCCGTGCTTAGAGGAGGACCTAACCCCGACCGCCGGTGGGCGGCAGGCCGACACGCGACAAGGGCCCAACGTAGCCGGTCCGTCCCGATGTAGTGGAAGCCTGGGTAAGAGAAAGCAAATGGATGCAACCGATGAGATGGCGTACTCGGCTATGCAGGAAGTCCGAGACTACTTCCGAGGTAGATCGCAAACTGGCGGTGGCAGTGAGCAATCAGTCCAAAACGGTGGCCTTGTGCAGTGCATGAACATAATGAAGGGGATGGGTTTCTCAACACATCATCAGATGATGATGTGACACTACTTTGATTCTCACCCACATCTTATGGGTCCATTCTGCCAGATTGACGACGACCTTCGGAGAGCCATTATTGGCTCCGTCATCAACCCCCAGCCGCCGCCAGCTATATGATTGTTTATGTGTTTTTCCATGTTTGTTTCATTTTTTCATGGCTCTTTTCGGCAACATTGAGACTATTTTTTTAAATATTTTTTAAAGTTAAATTATTAGTGCGTAATGCATTAATTTTGTGTAACAATTAACGCTAAATTGTCTTGTTAAGTGAATTTACTTTTAGGTTAAATGTGCGCTGAATGAATTTAATTACGTTATGTTATGTGGGCAGTTGCCAAAATTACACAACTGTGTAACGGATTTCCAACTAATGCAACATTTTTTTGACGTACGTTAATGTATAACAGGAATTCTAGAGCAAGTATAGTGCAGAACGGCAATATGAACATGAACGACCATGGTCCCGCCCACCACCATGAAGATGACAACCATGGGGCTGAAAACGGCCAACGCGACGTTGACGCTATGGCTGCAATGACAGTGTTTGCGACCTGTACATGGCGGCGTAAAAGGCGCAGGGATCCTGTACCAATGCATAATTCAAGCTTAACTGGCAGGATGCGGGTGAACGAGATACTAAATGGCCACCCACAAATAATTCAAGGAATAATAAGTATGGAAGCCGGCACATTCAGAGTGCTAACTGACCTATTAAGTAGTCGGGCATTATTATCGCCAACTAATAACATGACTGTGGACGAGCAGTTGTTCATTTTTCTATATATTTGTGCCCAAGGCGCCACAATCCAACAAACCTCGTACTTATTCCAACACTCGAAAGAAACAACATCGCGGTGGTTCTATGCAGTGTTATTGGCCATTTGTTCGCTGAAAGACGGGTTCATCAGGCCACCCGACTACACAGCGATTCAACCGTTGATTCAAGAGCACGGGTACAAATATCGACCGTGGTTTGATGTACGTTATCCATTAACAATTACTGATATCATCGTATGGCACTAATTTAATAGAAAATCAGATGTAAGTTGATTGGATGTTAACATTTAAATAGTTTGAATATTTTGCAGGGTTGTATTGGGGCGATAAACGGCACACACATCCCATGTGTGCCTCCCTCTGAAAATGCGGACGGCTGGATTAATCGAAAAGGGTTTCACTCACAGAATATATTAGCGGCCTGTTCGCTTGACATGAAATTCACTTATATGTTGGCCGGGTATGAGGGATCGTGTCATGATGCTTGAATGTTGGAAGAGGCAATTGCATTCAAGGGTTTCCCAATACCTCCTCCAGGTAAAAAGAGTTGGCCTTGTTATGTCAGTAAATTATTTATATTCCACTTTATTGAAATAGAAAGTTGGACTTACCATTCATATTGTGGTATTTATTTTGTAGGTAAATTTTACTTAGCCGATTCAGGCTACGCTAACAAGGATTGTTTCCTGAGCCCATATCGCCGAGAGACATATCATTTACCTGAATATCGAAGAAGGTGCGGCGGGCTCGGCAACCGAAGAGAGGTGTTTAACTACACACATTCATCGCTGCGGAACTGTATTGAGCAGACATTTGGTGTCTGGAAGGCAAGATTCAAAATACTAAAATGCATCAATAGCTACCCGATGGACAAACAAGCTATGATCCCTGTGGCTTGTGCGGTTCTGCATAATTTTATACGGATGGTGCAGGTTGGGGATCCCTTACACGAGGATTACACCGGAGATTGTATGCTTGTAAGTGAAAATGTCGATGTGAACACAGATTATGTATTTGACGACGTAGCCTCTGGTACTGGCCCCAGTACAGGACCGCAGCAACATGACACGAGGATGGATGCCATGAATCGGGTGAGAGATATGATGGCTGATGATATGTGGGACAGATTTCAATCAGGCCCGTGGTATAAAACCACGTGATAGTCGGCGTCGTTTTGTCACTGTTGGCAACATTATGACTGTAATGCTTATAAAAATATTTTAACATAAAGTTCACTGACCCTACTACATACTGATGGTGAGTGTATTTTACGGCTATTTACGTAATTTCACAAAATATTTCGATGACGTAAGTTGATTGGTGTTATAGATTAAAATTGTTAATCGTGACATTTTGCGTTAATAGAACCTATAATAGAATGTTAAATTGAGGATAAATAGAAAAATTTAAGTTCTGAGTAGTTTGATTATAATTTTTCTTCAATAAAATAAATAAAATTTTGTTGATTTTTTGAAAAAGACTAGAAGTTAGAGGTGAAAAAATTCCATTTAGTTGGAGTTAAGATAAGTTTACCAAACACAAAAAGGCAAAAAAATTGGTTAACTCAATTATTAAACATCCAACAGGGCCTTTGTTTTTTTTTAAACTTTTTAACTCAAACTTTTTATACCAAACAATCAACTCAAAACTAAACTTTTTATCTAAACTTTTTATCAAACACTCACATTTTAAACTAAACTTAATTTAACTCAAAACTAAACTTAAAAATATTAACTCAAACTTACACACCAAACACCCCCTAATTTTTCTTCAATAAAATAAATAAATTTTGTTGTTTTTTTGAAAAAGACAGAAGTTGAGGTAAAAAAATTTCATTTAGTTGGAGTTAAGAGAAGTTACCAAACACAAAAGGCAAAAAAATTGGTAACTCAATTTTAAACATCCAAACAGGGCCCTTGTGTTTTTTAAAACTTTTTAACTCAAACTTTTTTACCAAACAATTAACTCAAACTAAACTTTTTATCTCAAACTTTTTACCAAACACTCACCTTTTAAACTAAACTTAATTTAACTCAAACTAAACTTAAAAATCTTAACTCAAACTTACACACCAAATACCCCATAATTTTTCTTCAATAAAATAAATAAATTTTGTTGATTTTTTGAAAAAGACAGAAGTTGAGATGAAAAAATTCCATTTAGTTGGAGTTAAGATAAGTTACCAAACACAAAAGGCAAAAAAATTGGTTAACTCAATTTTTAAACATCCAAACAGGGCCCTTGTTTTTTTTAAACTTTTTAACTCAAACTTTTTATACCAAACAATCAACTCAAACTAAACTTTTTATCTCAAACTTTTTACCAAACACTCACCTTTTAAACTAAACTTAATTTAACTCAAACTAAACTTAAAAATCTTAACTCAAACTTACACACCAAACACCCCTTAGAGATTCATAATTGATCGTGTTCCAGTCCTATATAATCAAATTATATAAAGCGTTTTTATTATAATAATCTCATTATTAACAATTCAGATAAGATCATTTCAATCATAATATAATAAACTGTACTAATAATTTTAAATTAAAGATTTAATTAATAATTACAGATAATTTCAAATTATTTTACTTTAAATATTATTTTTGTATATAATATTTATATATAATATTTAAATTCATATTAAAATAATATAAAGTTTTCGAAATGTATAATGTATCAATCATGCTTGTAAATTTAATATTGAAATTTTTTTTAAAAATTAATTCAGTAAAATAATACATTTAGTTTGTCGGTGGCTGCATATCCCAACAATATAAAGTCTGGAGATTAGAGAGAGAGAGAGAGAGAGAGAGAGATAAACAGGATGAGAGGCTGTGCGGTGAGTAGTATGCTATGCTGCAGCACAATATTCACTCCAAATCGAATTGACGAGCCTAAAAAACAAGACCATTTTCACTTCACACTGCATTTTCCAGCTTCTTCTTCTTCTTTTTCTTCTTCTTGTTCCAGAAGCCATGGCTTCGTGTCTTTATCCGAAATAACAAAGAGGGGTGTGATTTGGGGATGTTGTAGGCGTGGAGATTTGGATGGTCGTCTTTCTAAGGATTTCGTGGTCGTCAGCTTCTATCGTTTTGTGTTCATCAAAGACCCTCTTTCAGACGTCTCCAATCACCTCTCTTTCCTTCACATCCAGGTTCCTTCCTTTCCTTTTACCCTTTTTGTCTTTCTTTGTATTCTTTTTTGGAACAAAATGGTCCCAATCTTATAGTTTATTTGTTGGAAAAATAGCAGGTTTGAAATGCATTAGAAATTCAAGTTTTCTTTTTTATCCTGGTATTCAAAGACTTTTTGGTTGTGCAAGGTTTTCACTAACATCTTAGTTTTTGGTTGAATGTATCACTAGGGCCTTGACATTCGTGGTCGGGTATATCTAAACGAGCAAGGCATTAACGCACAGGTACTTTGCTCCTTCATGGTCGACACCAACACATCTCCTTTTCTTTGTTTATGTTGTTGCATTCAGATACAATTATCTTTGTGACTCTCAACGGCTGTCGGCTGAGGCCTTGTTTGTAAATATTTCTCTTTGTCTGTATTACATCTGACCAAATCTTACCCTCGGATCAATGTTGCAACAATTTTCGTCTTTTGAATTTTTTTTAAAGAGTGAGTGTGTAATGATTGATAAGCTATTATACTAGGAATAGAGTTATGCTATGCAATATAACAGAACTAGACTCAGATTGGAAAATTTTTAACAGCAATTTATCTTTTGCGCCTCAGCTACGATGTTTTTAACCATCTTCTACGTCCTGTTTTGGTTTGAAAATTGTGCCGACAGCTTTGTTTCTAGTAGTTATTCCCTTTCAATTTCAAGTACTGGTTGAGAATTTGGCTTGATAGCATGTTGCATACGAAAGCATTTAAATGGACTCAAGAGTTTTATGGCTTCTCGTAATGTACTAATTTCATGTATGTTGTTTGAAGCTATAAGTAGTTTCACCATTCAAAAAGTTTCCACATATTTTTATTCCCCAATATGGAGTGCTTATTTCATTCTTTTTGGCATCTGGATATTGATTTCTCATACTGATGTGTTTCATCTTTGTGCAGTACAGTGGGCCGTCAAAAGATGCTCTCACATATGTCAAATGGTTAAGGGAAGATAAAAGGTTTTCTGATATTTTAGTTCAGGTTTCTCCAGCAATAAATGGGCATGCCTTTCCAAGATTGAAGTTGCGGTACAAGCCTTCATTAGTTCAGGCAAGCCACGTCATTTTATTCTTTTATTCCTTCTTGTGATATAATGTCTTTCCATGCCATTGCTTTCTTCATTCGATTCATTTTTTTGTCTTCCATTTTTGGTTTTGTAATCTATGTCTTGAGTGATTATGTGGGATCTAATATCTATGAATACACACCGACCCTTAGCCATATACATGTGTAGTAACATAAATCTACTCTACTTAGCCAGATATAGAAGCGTGCAATATTTTGTCTTTTCATGGTAGACAGATTTCTGAATTACCGAGATTCTAGATGTCTAACATAAAATGTGTTGGGCCCATTTCGGATCGTTTTGGCATATGATTTCAAGTAGTAGACGAAGAAAAGTAAAAGCTATGATTTTTCAGTCCATATTCAGAAATTTCCATATTAATAAAAGAGCTTAATGAGAGAAAAGTATTATCTTAATTTTGTCAACGGGCAAAAAAAATGTTAGAACAAAGTTTATATTTCTATATTTAAACTCTGATGCCAGTTTATAAGTCTTCAGTTTTTAGAAGACATCGTCATATATGTGGCTTTTACCGGAAGCTCTTGTACAAGACTAAAAGTTTTTGAAAGGTCATCGAAGCACTCTCAAAAGAATGGAAGCAGTGCCAAACAGGCCCCGTGTGTATGTTCTTTTGTGGCGGGGTATTTTGGCTTTTAAAATGGAATCGCTAACATGAAACTTTCTAATTTCTCCAGTTTGAAGGAGGTGTTAATCGTCTTCCTTTGCTTGATCCTTCAATGAGAGCAACAAGGCTAGCGCCATCTGACTGGAGAAAAAGATTAGAAAAAGGAAATACAACTGATGATCCCTCTAGTGAGAAAACAAGTGCTGACTACATTTTACTGGATGTGAGAAATGGTATGTACTTCCTTCTTTTAAAACTGCAGCTTCCATTCTTCGTCTTCTTCTTCTTCTTCTTCTTCTTCTTTTTATTTTATTTATTTTATTTTATTTATTTTTTATTTAATGAAAGGTGTTCTCTCTGTTTGTTTTCCTAATAATTTTTCTTGTGTTTCATATGCTTTTCCGATTATTGTCCATTGTACTCTTCAAGTTCTAAAAGCAGCTCCAGTTGTCAAAGTAATTTTAGTTTGCATTTTAACCATCTATTTGGTTGATGTGAATTTAGATTCATGAATTGATAGGAAATTTCCGAGCATATTTTCTCTAAGTTAGAAGTGGGAAAGAAGTGAAATTTATGGATGCAAACACACGCACACACGAACGATGTTACGGATGCGATAACCATTTTACTGATGCATTTTAACCATTTTACTCTTGTTTTGCGGCATCTCAGTTTCAAATGATGTTACTGATGCAATAAGTTGTTCTTTACATAAGACTTTTTCTTCTTTCTTCATCTGACATATAACATATGTGTTGTTGTATATGTTCTCTACTCTTTTGGTGTCAATTGTATAGGTTGTTGCTAACGTGAATGTGGTAGAGTGCAGTTAGTAGTAGTTAGTTAGTTTGTCGTGTGATATATTAGTTCGAAGGCTAGGAAAAATTAAAAGTGAACTGAGTGAATGGTTTGTTAGGCGGTTATAGAGTTTGGAAGAGTCTCGGGCATTCGGTTTTTATGCCTGTTTTTGTTCCTTTTTTTTCCCTTCGGTTTCCCTTTTGAAGATTGAGTTCTTTCATCATAACTTTATTGTTTCAATTTGGAAGTTTCATTTTCCTTTTTAAGCTTAAATTTTTTGTTGGCTGATAGTGCATGGTAGGATAAATACCTGTGAGATTATGAATACAAAAACATTTTGACTCTTATCTCCTTATTGGTCTCTAATCCGTTATTAAAACACAAAGAGTTTGAACGTTGCACTGTAACAATAATCAGGGTAAATTACTCAGGGAGCTGGGAATATTGTTTTTGTGATTCCAAGGTTGGCTGGTTGGTTTATAACATGGAACGGATGCTGCCAGATTGCAAGGATTGGGGGTGATAGATCACAAGCGGTTGAGCCATTTAGTCATCTGTTTGATTTATTATTTGGCTCAATAAGATTAGGGGAATTTTTAAGATATCTAAGAGGATTTGGCTTTTCTGTCAGATAGAAGGTTCTTTCGTGGATGTTTTCCATTATATCTTTTCATTAGTTTCCCTTAAAAAAATAATAATAATAATTCTGGAGGGATACAAGTGTTAGCTCTTGTAATTTATCTTCTCTTAACTGGATTTGATATAATATTTAATGTTGCTTAAAATCAGCATTGTAAGGCTGAAGATCTTGTACTTGCTAGTAATCAGGTTATGAGTGGGACATTGGTCATTTCGAAGGAGCTCGACGACCTGATGTGGACTGCTTCAGGAGCACTTCATTTGGGTTATCAGAACCAGAGGTATGGTCAATTATGCATTGTCTTGGTTGTGTGAATTTGACTTTGGATATTTTAAAGCTTTTCAGAAAGCGAAGATGACTAGAAAACTATTTTTCTGTAGCCTATATTTAAACACGTCATGTAAGTGGACACGTGATGAAAGTCAAATCTTGATTGCCAGACGAGTGTTATTAAACCAAAAATTAAAAAATTAAAAAATAATTTTGAAAGGAAGAAACTGTCCAGAAAGGTCTGAAATTTCTATAAGATGATGTCAATTGGGGGGCATAACTCAAATAGGATTTATAATGGCTCTAGGTTGAATGCAGAACTGAACATGGGCATGTGAAGGATCATAAAATAACCTTCAAAACTCTATAATTCCTCACTAATATGCAAGCCTCTTCTCTTCTTTAAGAACCAGATTGAGCAGCAAGAATTCATAAAACAGCCAAATCCATGGCTGGAAGGACGAAAAGAGGCGCACCTGTGCTCTTTGATATTTCAATATCTCAAAATACTCTCCTCGTTCTTCAATGAAGGCAACATATATGGCCCTAACTCTAACCCCCAAAATGGTGTTTAATTAACACTAAAAACATAAAGGCCCAGACGACATCGAACTAAAATATAAAGGGCTAAACGGCAACCAAGTAGAAAAACCAGCAAGTAGAAAAGAAAGCCCACAAAGACAATGGTCAAAAACTTCTTCTTCAGCCTCCTACATCACAGATATAACCTGATGAATACTGAACTGTTGCCTCAGGAGTTCAAGAAAAGCCGTATGCCTCGGTCTTGCCACATTCTAGGGGACTGTCCCAGTTTTGTACCTCATCAATGCCGTTGTAGTAATCTGCTGCTAGCCAAGCTAGTTTGTCCAAGGCAGTTTTGACTAAGGAAAAGGCAGTCTAATGCTTTGCTCTTGGAGAGAAGGAAAAAAAGACAAAACACCTTGCCTTCCATCAACCACCTGATATTTGATGCGCTTCATAAAATATATGTTTTTTAGAGTAAGAAAATAAAAAGAACCCTAGGCCTACCTAATTGATGCCATTATAATCCCTTCATCATTTGAGACATTCATTGTCGAGTTTAAATGACGTCACCGCAGCTACTTACCACACAAAAGCTGATTTTTAGCCTTAATCAAAGCCCAGGATCTGGGCGTGGATAGAAAATTTTAAGAGCTTTTTCTGTATTGTAGTGTAAGGCAGCTTAGCTTCAGCAGTCTGAAATAATTCATAGGAACCCCAGCTAAACTAAGAACTCAGAGTTTTCAGGCCCAACATTAAATTACTTAATAATAGACTTGAGGAAAATATAAATGAATAGTTTGTGGCGTGGAAACAATATCAAACAAGATAATTCAATGAAAAAGGAAAAAAAAAAAAATAATACTGTATTCAGTGATGGTTTTAAAATTTGAATCCAGTGGGGGCACAGATAAGAAAATAAGTTATAGCAAATTAGATATAAAACTTTTAACATTTATTAATTAATTTTTTTAATTTAATATATGTATATTTGAAAATAGTATCGCGTGTATATATATAATTGACCTCTTTTTTAAAATAAAATTACAGTTAAACAAGTTCCTAAATCGGGAATTGTTTTACTAAGAAACGAGATTTTACATTTCTCAACATGTTAATGTGCTTCTTGAAGCTTATAAATTTTGGGAAACAACTAAACTTTGGATCTGAGAGTATGAAGAAAGAAATTGATAAGAGAAGATAAGATGAAAGGGAAAAAAATTAAAGAGACACCATAAATGAAAAGGAAAAGAATAGAGTGAGAGAAAGAAGGGAAAAAAAAGAAAACCAAATTTCAAAAGAAAAATGAAAAGTAAAATAAAGACTTCAAAAAAAATTATAAATAAAATAAAATAGGAAAAAAAGTAGTTATATGAGCAAACTAGGGCTCCGTTTGAATCACATGTCCATTTTTGGAAAGAAAAATTTTCTTATTTTAAATGAGAAAGTTTTTCATTTTGAGAATAGGATGGTGTTTGGATGCATAAAAAATTTTCTTCTTGAAAAGAAAAAGTTATTTGGAATGAGAAAAAAGAGTGTTGAGAATTTTGCATTGTAAGAAAATTTTAAAAAGATTCATTTTCTTTTTTCAAAGAGGTATTGTACAAAATAAGTTTGAAAATGAGATAGTTTTCTTTTTCAAAATCAGAGAATGATGGAAAAAGTTGGGAAAAACACTCTTTTGTAAAAAATTTTTGATTTCCAAAATTGGATATATCATCTAAACAATGGATAAAATTTTATATAGACATATATTGACGAATTTTTGAACAAATAAACGAGTATCTCAACTAAAAAACTTCAAGAAAAGTATGATATGGGGGAAAATTCACTTAAGTGATAAAAGTGGATCTAGAGTTCAATTCCAATCAAAGCCCAAGTGCACTGAAAAGCCCAGCACTTAGCTGCAGACTTGAGCAATTTGCAGTGGCCCAGTGGGGGCGCCCTCTACTGTATTCGTCATTGACTGTATTGTGATCTAAATTATAAAAACATAGTTAGAAATCATTAAATTAATTATTATTACTATTTTGATAGATTGCGGCAACAAAATCTTTCATAATTGGATTTCGGGTTGGCAACTAACTGTTTTGTTTTGTTTTTTTTGTTTTTTTGTTTTTGTCTTTGTCTTTGCTAAAGGTTGCAGCCTGTAGTTTCTTATAGTTCATACGCAAGTTAGATGTATGAAATATGATAATTTGACATAAAAATCTAGTGGAAAAGTATTCTTTTACGGTGATAGGCACAAACATATTTCTTCAATTTCTTTTTTTGTTTTCTTGATTTTATTCTGTTTCTGCTCATTCAGGTTACTGCATCAGATCCTTTAGCGGATGTGGACAAAGAAAAAACGGACATATTGATGTATTGTACTGGAGGTATCCGTTGTGATGTATTTTCTACAATACTAAGGTAAGTCGGTTTTTCTTTTCGTCACTTGTTGGGGATTCGAACACTCTCTGCCACTAGTACTTGGCAATGGGATTTTTAGGTTTAATTTCACATACAGCTCCGAAACTTTATATCGAGTGTCAGTGTAGCCCGTGTAACATAAGAAGTCACAATGAGGCCACGTAAACTTTGTCCCGAGTGTCAGTATAGACCATCCATTAAGATTCTTCTAAGTTGTTATTTGGCATCATATATTGAAAAACTGGCAGCAAGTAATAGTCTTTCCTGTCAGAGGTGGTTTTGGCGCCGTCAAACCCCCAAATTCTCTCAGACCTCTTTAAATAGCTTTCAACTCAGCTTGAAGGGGATATATCTTCAGATGGGTAAAACCTTTCCTCGAGTGCTTTTGAGTACTATAGGATCTTTCATATGAATTTCAAAAGGAGAGTGCATGTTGCAAGTCTCTCTGCAAAAACAGTGCTCTGTTTGTGTCTCTTTTTCACCAATCTTTACTAATTCGTTCTAAAATTCATAAAGTGCATAGCGAACAACTATTGTTCGTGTAATGCTATTTGACCTGCATATTTTGTCTATTTGACTTTTCACATGAGCACTTTAAAATTATTCCTTTTGCATACTCTCGAGTACAATTACCTGCTTCTTAGAGAGGGTTCATACAACAATGGACAATTTTTTGAGGGAAACGGATCGATATTTGTTATTGCTAGAATTCTGAATGTTTTTCTCATGCCTGGGATTTAGGGTGTTAGTTTTGTCTTGCAGGCAGCGGGGATTTCAAAATTTGTATAGTTTAGAGGGTGGTGTCTCTAATTTTCTGAAAAACGAAGGTCCAGTCAAATGGACTGGGAATCTGTTCGTGTTTGATGCTCGTCTCTCTCTCCCACCTTCTTCATACAAACCTTCGGCCATGGATGAAGCAACGAAGAACCAAGAAGCTTCCAAGAATAATGCATTTGCTAGATGCTACATTTGTGGTTCTCAAGTCTGCGAGTTGAGGCATCGAAACTGTGCAAACTTGGACTGCAACCTACTTTTTCTGTAAGCTTTCAGTTCCAATTACTCTCTCTCTCTCTCTCTCTCTCTGTGTCAGCTTGGAATGACCTTTTATGTACATTTATTTTATATATTTCATGCACGCGTTTCCGATATCAGATGCTGTACAGTCTGCGTGAAGGACTTGAGGGGTTGTTGCTGTCCGAATTGCACGACGGCTCCACGACTTAGACCCGTTCTACCCGGGCATCAGCGATACCAAAAGTGGCACATATATAGAGATTCAGAGTTGCATAGCAAGCTGACATCTTGATCAACAAATATCATTTTGAACGTATTATTCCATGGCGCTCTGGATTTTTTTTGGTGTTTTGGCAAAAAGGGAAATAGTTGGAGGGTCTGGTTTCTTTTAATTCTCTTTATTATGCTGTTTGCATGTTGTATCAAGTCCTTGTATTAATTCAACAAAATTGAAATCTTAAGAAAATCAATGATTATAGTTATAAACTTGAATAGCTAAGCAGTCACAACTAGTGGTGACAAGATGAGGCAAAACCCAAAAAATAACCAGAAAAAGAAACAGTGCCTGGTAACAGGATAAACGCAACCGGATCTTCAGAGATTAAGGGGTGTTTAGTGAATGAGTTTAGTTTAAGATTTTTAAGTTTCAATAGTAATTTTTGTTGATTTTTTCAGAAAAGACAAAAAAATTTCAGAAAAAAAATAAAATCATGATGAAAGAAGTATAATTTAATTTAAATTTTTTTGGATGCCAAACATCCCCTAAATAATTAAATAACATACAGTTTTGCCTGACATTATTATGACTTCCATGTGAGAGAGTCTTACAAGACCTAATAAAGCTAACTCGAGGACCCTTATCAATGCCTATGATGTAAACATTCTACTCTATTGATGAGGAGCATCCCATCCAAAATATAAAAATTGACAATCCTGTATAAAATTGACATACTTTATTTTGCTTCATACGGTATACTATAATTGTGGATTGTGGGTGAGATTTTGTAAGCACAAGTGGACTGACCATGACATCGTAGACGTTTATTGTAAAAAGCACTATATATATAACGGTGGAATTAAGGTGACTCCTCTGCAGCAGAAATGAGTTTGTTCATTATTGTAATGGTGCATGAACCAAGTTTCGAGTTGTGATTACTCGTTTTACTGAAACCGCCGGTTCAAGTGTGTAAGGAGTCTGATGATGTTGAAATTTATTTCGTATACACAATCCGCCTTCACACCACCATCGCGGTCGCCGTTTGAAAGCTTCAATCTCCTCCACACACGAGCTTCAGCCAACTCTGGAGATCATTTGGAGCTGCAAGTAGTAGCTATCGGCAACCAATTGGTAACTAGGCGGTTACTAATTGGTAACCAATTGCTGGCTAGTTACCACTAAGTGACTAAGTAGTTATTGATCGGTAACCAGTTAGTGTTAAACATGAATCTTAATTGATGCTAGTTGGTAATTTAAGGGTATTTAATAATTTTAAATAAATAAACAAATAAATTTTATATGATGTCATTTTATGGTATTTTATGCAATAACTTTTCTTTTATGGCAAAAATCAATCCAATCCATGAATCTATGGTATTTTTCTAAAGTTACCTTTTTCTTTTGGGTTATATGTGCTTAAGAAAATGAGAGTGTACACCATTTTGACAAAAGTGAGAAAAAAGATGGGTAAAGTGATGCAGGACTAGAGGGAGAAAGAAAAAAATAGAAAGAATAGAGAAGAGGAAGAAGAGAATTTTAGAGAGAGGAAAATGTTTATATCAATTAGTTATAAGCTTCCCTTTTATTGAACATTAAAGGCCTATTTATAGATAGGCAATTACATAATATTGGAAACGAGCAATATAGGAAACTAACAATAACAGAAAGCTAATGTAAAAGAGGAAATAATAACATAATTGGGCAACTTACTAAAACTAAATATAAAAAATAAGAATAATAATAATTAATCTCTAATTTTACGCTTAGGATTGGGACACAGATTATATCCATGTTGACGATCTCTATCATTTCCCCCCGGTTGAAAAGAACTCAGCTCCGACGAGATAAAGCACATGTAGTCGTCCAAAAGATCAGGATCCAAGCAACGAAAATCTTCTTCAGAAAGCCAAGTCTCATCAGTGGGAGTGCGATTTTTCCAACAAACAAGGAAACGACGGAAACCGCCAACGGGCGAAGTAACAATCTCATTGTCAAGAACATCAAGAATATCTTCTGAAGGATCCAACAAAACAGAAGGAGCACGAGGAACCGGTGTGGAAGAGGTGCCTGCAGAAATAGACGAAGGCAAAACTGGAGGCTCGAAAGTGTCTCCGTAAGGAAACAAATATAAAACATTGAAAACTGGACTAATAGGCATTGTTGATGGCCAATCAATTAAATAAGCATTAGATCCAAGTCTACGAAGGATAGGAAAAGGCCCAATGGTTCGGGCATGAAACTTCTTAACAGAATCCTTTGGAAAACGTTCAGGATTAACGCAAACCAGAACATAATCACCTTCATTAAATTCTCTATGCCTACGATGTGCATCAGCAGCAAGTTTATATTTATCGTTACTTAAATTAATTTTCCGGGTAATTTCAGCATACAAATTTTGGATGTGGTCAGCAAAAGCTTGGGCAAAATCAGAATGTCGAGAATCGGCAGGCAAAGGAATAAGGTTAACAGGTTGGCGTGGAAGGAGGCCATAGACAATCTCGAAAGGACTTTTACCTGTGGATCTATTGACAGAATTGTTATAGGCAAACTCAGCTTGTGGCAAAATGAGACCCCAATTCCCCAGTTTCTCTCCAACTAAGCATCGAAGCAAATCACCTAAACTTCGGTTCACAACTTCAGTTGACGATCAGTTTGTGGGTGAAACGCAGAAGAACACTGCAAAGTAGTTCCAAACAATTTCCAGAGAGTCTTCCAAAAATAACTAACAAACTTGACATCCCTATCAGACACAATGGTAGTCGGAAGGCCATGTAGTCTAACAATCTCCTTAAAAATAATTTGGCAACATGAGAAGCATCAGTACTTTTAGAACAAGGAATAAAGTGAGCTATCTTAGAAAACCTATCAACGACAACAAATATTAAATCATGTCCTCAAGCTGTTTTTAGTAATCCCAAGAAAAAATCCATGCTAAGATCACACCAAGGAGTATGTGGCACAGGAAGTAAAGTATACAAACCAGTGTTTTGCTTTTTGGACTTACCTAATTGACAGGTGCGGCACTGGGAAACAATACGCACAAGATCCCGTTTAAGTGAGGACCAATAAAATCGATCTTCGACCAAAGCAACAGTCTTATCGTGACCAAAGTGACCTGCTAGACCACCAGCATGTAATTCCCAACCAAAAAATTGCGAAGTACGTGGAATACACAACCTAATTCATTTGAATAGATATCCATTCCTAATCAGAAAATCTCTTTGGGTAGGACCAATGTTGCCTAAACATTCCTTGAAAATGAGACCAAAATCTGGACATTGTTGGTTCTCATCCGTAAGTCGATCAAATCGGATATCAGAAGTATGCATGGATTGTAAAACAAGTGCAACATGACTAAAAGCATCAGCAACCTTATTGTCTACCCCAGGACAATATTTTAGAACAAAAGTGTAATCTTGAAGAAATTCTACCCACTTAACATGACGAGGGCTCAACTTACTTTGGGAGTGAAGATAATGAAGGGCTTGGTGATCAGAGTAAAGAACAAACTCCTTAGGCAAAAGATAGTAGCGCCAATGGTGAAGAGACTAGATGACAGCATAAAACTCTTTATCATATGTAGAATAGCGTTGCTTCGCCTCATTGAGTTTTTCACTAAAATAAGCAATAGGGTGACCATCTTGACTTGAGACACCTCCAATACCAACACCCAAAGCATCACAAGCGACCTCAAAAACCTTTGAGAGGTCAGGGTGTTTCAACACGGGCTTTAAACATTTTTTTTTAATGTCTAAATAAGCTTTATGTGCAGCCGGACACTTAAAAGTTCCCAATTTCAAACATTCAGTTATTGGTGTCGTAATGGTGCTAAAACCCTTAATAAATCTCCTATAGAAGGAAACCAAGCCATGAAAGCTAAGGGCTTCAGTCAAAGTCTGAGGTTCTGGGAACTCACTAATAGCTCTAACGTTAACAGGATCTGCCGAAATACCTTGATCAGACACAATGAACCCTAAGAACAAAACTTGTTTTTGCATGAAAGAACACTTCGTAAGGTTTATAAACAACTTATCAACACAAAGAGTTAAAAATACCTGACGGAGGTGATCCAAATGTTGTTCCCTAGTCTTGCTATATAAATCAAGATATCATCAAAGTACACAACAAGAAACTTGCCTATAAATGAATGTAAGACATGAGTCATCACTCGCATAAAGGTGCTAGGGGCATTAGACATTCCGAAAGGCATAACTAACCATTCATACAGGCCATCATGAGTCTTAAAAGTAATTTTACATTCATCTCCCGGGCAAATCCTAATTTGATGGTATCCACTATGCATATCAATCTTAGAAAACCATTTAGCTCCAGCGAGCTCATCTAACATATCCTCAAGTCTTGGAATAGGGAACCTATACTTGACAATAATTTTGTTTATTGCTTTACTATCTATAGAGAAATTTGTCAAAATGACCTAACAACAAAGTTATATTAGGGAAATGACTTTCCCTTTTATTTTTTATTTTTTTGTTCCCAAAAATACTGATTTTTAATTAAAATTTTTTTAAATAGATAAAATTATTTAAAATCAAATTCTTCACAAAAGAAGAAGAGGACTTCGAGGAAACCAACGGAAACCGAACCTGGGCACCAAAATTCTTCAAATTTTCTCCTCTTCCTCGAACTTGGCTCTCGAGCTCTTCCCTTCATTCCTCTGCTTCTTCTTCTTCTACTTCTTCTTCTTCTTCTTCTTCCTCTTCTTCCCCTCCGACCACCACAAGCTCCGCAGCCACCTCGAACTTGCCTCTTCCCTTCCTTCCTTCCTCTGCTTCTTCTTCTTCTTCTTCTTCTTCCTCGTTCCCTCCCCCCAAAAGAATCTCCCCAAATCCGCCTCCTCCACCACCGGCGCCTCCGCCATCCTAAACGACGCCGTTGAAGATCCGAAGACCGCGCCACAAGCTCCGACCACGCCTTCTTCTTCCTCTTCTTCCCCTCCGACCACCACAAGCTCCGCCGCCCCTAAATCCGCCTCTGGCCCCGGCTCCGGCTCCGCCTTCCGTTTCTACTCCCTCGCAGCCCAGTTTCCAGGTTTCTTTCAATTTTCCCCCTAAATTTCACTTTTCTTTCAGATGTAATTAAGCTCTCTCTCTCTCTCACTCTCACTGTTCTCTATTTGATTTTGAATATGTCCTTAAACTTGAGTGCTTTAACATGATTATCTGAAATTAGCTCTCTGTTTGGGAGTTTTTTGGAACTTGGATTTAGAGTAATTTGGGGATTTGGTGAATTTGATATCCTCGGCGTTGTGGGTTGCATAAAGTTTGATGTTTATTTGGTTACAAACTAAGCGAGGAAAATTCAATATTTTCTGTCAATATTTTTTCTCTTAATTACAGAGAAAAGGATGCACGTAAAAGGTAGTTTTCCGTTGTTTAGACTTCATCATCGTTTCTCGAATTGACGTAATGCTGTTATATAGTCATTTGCTTTTTAATTTTATTTTATTTTTTTGATAGTAGCTGCCATTCTTCATTAATCCTTTAACTCATTGTGGTCAATTTTCAGTCGTTTGGCCTTCTCAGCTTCGAGTATTTTGTCTCATAGCTAGTTTTCCAACTTTGAAAAGAAATGGTCCAAGATCGAAAATCCGAAACAGGTTTACTTTCTTAACTAATTTCAATCTTTCAGTGTAAATTTGATAAACATTAGATCGACACATATATACATACATATAAATATATGGTCATGCTCAACTTTTACGTAAAATTTCTCTAGACGCATAGTGAAGAACCAAAGGGAAATATTTCTGGTGGATTTCGTTGAATTTGAACTTTTATCAAGGAAGCTGTACCTTGACTGAAGTGGTAATCAAGTTGAGAAAAAAAAAAATTATATATATATATATATAATCAAAATATATACATGTCTTTATTTAGCCCCCCAAAACAATAAAACGTGTCCTTATTTTGACGTAGTATTAATCTTCCTATTATCGAACCATCATACAGATTTACATTTCTTTCGGATCTGTTCTCTGTTTTTTTTTAAAATTTTTTTTTTTGTACTCTGCTTTTATACAGTTGGCATAATAAAAGGATGTTTGTGGTGATGTTGCATCAGAGCTTTTTGAATTTAACTTAGATTCTGAGGCTATGAATTTTTCTTTTCCCCTTGTTGATTGTCCTTTTTGGTTATGATACTCATTTCTTTCTCAATTTCACTCTTTATTGCTCATAATTTATGGTAGTTTGATGCAACCTTTCATGTTGTCCATAATTTATGGTGTATTTGCTCTATTTTTGTTTTCCTCAGGATTCTTGCTCCTTCGAAGAGCCACAGTGAGACTTCTGAACGCCAACCTCTCACTGTTCTTCCCCATTTCCAACTTTCCAACTTTCCTCATACTCCCTACAGCCAACACTTGAAGCTCGGGATGTCGGAGTCGTGCCCTCCATCGTCGCCGCCTTTGATGATGCTGTCGGCTTCGTCATCGCAGCCAACCACGTCGCTGTTATCGTCTTCACCTCCGGCCTGAGAGGCATTGGAAAAGAGTGGCAGTCTTACTCTCACCTTATGTGGTACAGTTGCCAAAAAAGATTCAGCACTCAAGTTCTGATGCTCAAAAAAGGTTGCAAGATGCTTCTAAGCCCACAAAAACACTTTAAAGAATCAAGAAATTTAGTATTATCAGTACTTTGAGTAACAATATGGTTATTTATGAATGTGTAAAGACAATATTTGGATATTATTTTGGTTTTTAACGCGTTAATGTTAACTGTAGTTATTTTGTTTATGAAAATCACATGTGTATAAGCAGGAACTACCACAAATATAACAGGAACAATCACTGAAATTTTTTACGTTAAATTTTTTTCCCTTAAAGGATAAACGCAAATTTCCATATGAGAGTCTTCGTCCATGCATGATTTGTGTGGAAAACATTGGAACGACAAACCAAAAAAATAATAATAATAAATGACGTTACGAAATTTTATGAACGGCCATACGGTCGTTCCGTCGAAAATTTTACATTTTTTAATTTTTTTTACCTTAAGCGAAAAGCACAAATAACAGTATCAGCACCTAATTTCATGTATTAAAAAAATAGTAAATGTTTGGAAGGAACGACGTCGTTCCGAAAAATTTATTGGTCGTTCCTTATCTGTTGTGGTCGTTCCGTGGGTTTTGAGGCAAAGCATACATGACATAAGTCACAAATCCGGTTATTTTTGCTTTTCGTTTAAGGGAAAAAATTATAAAAATCAAAGTTTAGAACGTGATGGTTTGGTTATTTTTGCACTTCGTTTAAAAGAAAAAATAAAAAAACTCAATAAGTCATCATCCATTGACATGTTTTATGAATGATATTCATTGTGTGTGTGTGAGAGACTCATTATTTTGGTTATAGGTTTTTTTTGTTTTTTGTTTTTGTTTTGTTTTTTGTTTTAGGCAAATCATACATTACTTAAGGTGATAGTATGGTTATTTTTGAATTTCGTTTAAAGGAAAAATTAAAAAAAGTCAATGTTTCGAAAGAACGACCATACGGTCGTTCCGGAAAATTCGGTAGTCGTTCCTAAACTTTTGTGGTCGTTCCGTGGGATTGGAGGCCAATAATACATGACATGAGGTGATGGTATGGTTTTTTTTACTTTTTGCTTAATTGAAAAAAATTAAAAAAAGTCACCAACGACAAAAGGGAAGTATGACAAGCCTCCAAACCTTCGGAACGACCAGGAACGACCACGGAACGACCATCGAAAAGTGCGGAACGACCACTAAGAATGACTTGGAAATGTTGACTTTTCTCAAATTTTTTACCGTTAAATTAAAAAAAAAAAAAAAAGTCCCCAACGACAATAGGGGAGTATGACAAGCCTCCAAACCTTCGGAACGACCATCGAAAAGTGCGGAACGACCACTAAGAATGACTTGGAAATGTTGACTTTTCTCAAATTTTTTACCGTTAAATGAAAAAAATTAAAAAAAGTCACCAACGACAAAAGGGAAGTATGACAAGCCTCCAAACCTTCGGAACGACCAGGAATGACCACGGAACGACCATCGAAAAGTGCGGAACGACCACTAAAAATGACTTGGAAATATTGACTTTTTTCAAATTTTTTACCTTTAAATGAAAAAAATTAAAAAAAGTCCCCAACAACAAAAGGGGAGTACGACAAGCCTCGAAACCTTCGAAACGACCAGGAACGACCACGGAACGACCATCGAAAAGTGCGGAACGACCACTAAAAATAACTTGGAAATGTCATTTTTAGTTTTTTTCAAATTCCAAGCCATTTTTAGTGGTCGTTCCGCATTTTTGATGGTCTTTCCGCGGTCGTTCTGAAGGTTTATAGGCTTGTCATACATGACTTTTGTCGGTGGCAACTTTTTTTTTTAATTTTTTTCATTTAACGGTAAAACATTTGAGAAAAGTCAACATTTCCAAGTCATTCTTAGTGATCGTTCCGCACTTTTTGATGGTCGTTCCGAAGGTTTGGAGGCTTTTCATACTTCCCTTTTGTCGTTGGGGACTTTTTTTAATTTTTTTCATTTAACGGTAAAAAATTTGAGAAAAGTCAACATTTTCAAGTCATTCTTAGTGGTCGTTCCGCACTTTTCGATGGTTGTTCCGTGGTCGTTCCTGGTCGTTCCGAATGTTTCGAGGCTTGTCATACTCCCCTATTGTCGTTAGGGACTTTTTTTAATTTTTTTCATTTAACTGTAAAAAATTTGAGAAAAGTCAACATTTCCAAGTCATTCTTAGTGGTCGTTCCGCACTTTTCGATGGTCGTTCCTGGTTGTTCCGAAGGTTTCGAGGCTTGTCATACATCCCTTTTGTCGTTGGGGACTTTTTTTAATTTTTTTCATTTAACGGTAAAAAATTTGAGAAAAGTCAACATTTCCAAGTCATTTTTAGTGGTCGTTCCGCACTTTTCGATGGTCGTTCCGTGGTCGTTCCGAAGGTTTCGAGGCTTGTCATACTCCCCTATTGTCATTTGGGACTTTTTTTTAATTTTTTTCATTTAACGGTAAAAAATTTGAGAAAAGTCAACATTTCCAAGTCATTCTTAGTGGTCGTTCCGCACTTTTCGATGGTCGTTCCGTGGTCGTTCCGAAGGTTTCGAGGCTTGTCATACTCCCCTTTTGTCGTTGGGGACTTTTTTTAATTTTTTTCATTTAACGGTAAAAAATTTGAGAAAAGTCAACATTTCCAAGTCATTCTTAGTGGTCGTTCCGCACTTTTCGATGGTCGTTCCGTGGTCGTTCCTGGTCGTTCCGAAGGTTTCTAGGCTTGTCATACTTCCCTTTTGTCGTTGGGGACTTTTTTTAATTTTTTTTTAATTTAACGGTAAAAAATTTGAGAAAAGTCAACATTTCCAAGTCATTCTTAGTGGTCGTTCCGCACTTTTCGATGGTCTTTCCTGGTCGTTCCGAAGGTTTCGAGACTTGTCATACTTCCCTTTTGTCGTTGGGAACTTTTTTTAATTTTTTTAATTTAACGGTAAAAAATTTGAGAAAAGTCAACATTTCCAAGTCATTTTTAGTGGTCGTTCCGCACTTTTCGATGGTCGTTCCGTGGTCGTTCCGAAGGTTTGGAGGCTTTTCATACTTCCGTTTTGTCGTTGGTGACTTTTTTAATTTTTTTCATTTAACGGTAAAAAATTTGAGAAAAGTCAACATTTCCAAGTCATTTTTAGTGGTCGTTCCGCACTTTTCGATGGTCGTTCCGTGGTCGTTCCGAAGGTTTCGAGGCTTGTCATACTCCCCTATTGTCATTTGGGACTTTTTTTAATTTTTTTCATTTAACGGTAAAAAATTTGAGAAAAGTCAACATTTCCAAGTCATTCGTAGTGGTCGTTCCGCACTTTTCGATGGTCGTTCCGTGGTCGTTCCGAAGGTTTCGAGGCTTGTCATACTCCCCTTTTGTCGTTGGGGACTTTTTTTAATTTTTTTCATTTAACGGTAAAAAATTTGAGAAAAGTCAACATTTCCAAGTCATTCTTAGTGGTCGTTCTGCACTTTTCGATGGTCGTTCCGTGGTCGTTCCTGGTCGTTCCGAAGGTTTCGAGGCTTGTCATACTCCCCTATTGTCGTTGGGGACTTTTTTTAATTTTTTTCATTTAACGGTAAAAAATTTGAGAAAAGTCAACATTTCCAAGTCATTCTTAGTGGTCGTTCCGCACTTTTCGATGGTCGTTCCGTGGTCGTTCCTGGTCGTTCCGAAGGTTTCGAGGCTTGTCATACTTCCCTTTTGTCGTTGGGGACTTTTTTTAATTTTTTTTTAATTTAACGGTAAAAAATTTGAGAAAAGTCAACATTTCCAAGTCATTGTTAGTGGTCGTTCCGCACTTTTCGATGGTCTTTCCTGGTCGTTCCGAAGGTTTCGAGACTTGTCATACTTCCCTTTTGTCGTTGGGAACTTTTTTTAATTTTTTTAATTTAACGGTAAAAAATTTGAGAAAAGTCAACATTTCCAAGTCATTTTTAGTGGTCGTTCCGCACTTTTCGATGGTCGTTCCGTGGTCGTTCCTGGTCGTTCCGAAGGTTTGGAGGCTTTCCATATTTCCGTTTTGTCGTTGGTGACTTTTTTTAATTTTTTTCATTTAACGGTAAAAAATTTGAGAAAAGTCAACATTTCCAAGTCATTTTTAGTGGTCGTTCCGCACTTTTCGATGGTCGTTCCGTGGTCGTTCCGAAGGTTTCGAGGCTTGTCATACTCCCCTATTGTCATTTGGGACTTTTTTTAATTTTTTTCATTTAACGGTAAAAAATTTGAGAAAAGTCAACATTTCCAAGTCATTCTTAGTGGTCGTTCCGCACTTTTCGATGGTCGTTCCGTGGTCGTTCCGAAGGTTTCGAGGCTTGTCATACTCCCCTTTTGTCGTTGGGGACTTTTTTTAATTTTTTTCATTTAACGGTAAAAAATTTGAGAAAAGTCAACATTTCCAAGTCATTCTTAGTGGTCGTTCTGCACTTTTCGATGGTCGTTCCGTGGTCGTTCCTGGTCGTTCCGAAGGTTTCGAGGCTTGTCATACTCCCCTATTGTCGTTGGGGACTTTTTTTAATTTTTTTCATTGAACGGTAAAAAATTTGAGAAAAGTCAACATTTCCAAGTCATTCTTAGTGGTCTTTCCGCACTTTTCGATGGTCGTTCCGTGGTCGTTCCTGGTCGTTCCGAAGGTTTCGAGGCTTGTCATACTCCCCTTTTGTAGTGAGGGGATGGTATGGTTAGCGAGAGATTTTTAGAACGAAAAAAAAAAATAATTAACTCACTTCACTCACTAACCATGGACACATTGTTTTATAAATGAAATTCATTATGCATGTGTGAGATTTGTCTCTATTTTGTTTTTAATCACGTTTTTTTTCTCTCGCTAACCATACCATCCCCTCACTACATGTATTATTGGACTTAAAACCCACGGAACGACCACAAAAGTTCCGGAACGATCATGGAATTTTACGGAACGACCGTGTGGTCGTTCCGTCCAAACATAGAGTTAATTTTTTTTTGGTTCCGAAAATGAAAAAAAACCATACCATCCCCTCACTACATGTATTATTGGACTTAAAACCCACGGAACGACCACAAAAGTTCCGGAACGACCACGGAATTTTACGGAACGACCACACGGTCGTTCCGTCAAAACATAGAGTTAATTTTTTTTTTCGTTCCAAAAATGAAAAAAAACCATATCATCCTCTCACTACATGTAGTATTAGACTTAAAACCCAAGGAACGACCACGGAATTTTACGGAACAACCGTATGGTCGTTCCGTCCAAACATAGAGTTAATTTTTTTTTTTTCGCCTTTCTATACTTGGAAATTCATTAGACAAAACAGCCAAGAAATGAAGTAGATGTCGAAGGTGCCGGAGTCGAAGCTTTGCAAAGAGATTAAAAGGTTCGTTTAGAAAAAGATCGTGCACTCTTTGCTTCCGAATAATACACCTCATTGAAACAACATTTAAACCAAAACTGCATTAAGTTGCAGACCTTTACCTTTATTTAATAATGACCTGATGTTAAAATACAATTTAATAACCAAACGGTCTGAGCATAAATAGGAGAGAACGAAGGAAATATAAACTGCAACGTGGACTCCTAACAAACTTTAATAAAACCAGGGGAGAAAAAGGAAAGAATATATATATGTATATATATATATATATAGCAGCATACTGTGGGCAATTCACTTGACGTCGTTAGCTCAAGTCCACGCCTTTCGCCGTTTTGCTTCACTGTTCGCCGAGGCTGCTCCGCCAGAGTTTTGATTTGCGAAGCTACTGCTGTGTGGGCGTAAAAAGCAGATATGGGATTTTCGACACTATCACCGGCATCCCTCATCGTCGTTGGCCTATCGTAGTTCATTTGATGCCACCGTCCACGTCCGGCGTTGTTCACTGTCGCCGATTTGCTTCACCATTTGTACCTGTCACCTTCATACCTCGCCAACTTCAGATGATCTGGCTAATTATACATACAATTTTTTGTGTATTCTCGTAGACTGTTCTTCTATAAGGGGACGGCTAATGTAATTATAACAAATATATATATATATATATATATATATATATAGAAAATACATATTTGAACTCAAGAATATTACTTGATCTGAATTCAAGAAGGGATCTGAATGTAGGAGGAGTGGCCGGCGAGAAAATCGGCGCGAAGAGCAGGGTCATTTTCGGCAAAGGAGAAGGCGTGGTGGAGGTGGCGGCGGAGCTTCTGGTGGTTGGAGGGGAAGAAGAGGAAGAAGAAGGCGTGGTCAGAGAGCTTGTGGCGCGGTCTCCGGATCTTCGACGGCGTCGTGTAGGGTGGCGGCGGCGCCGGAGGTGGAGGCGGCGGACTTGGGGAGACTCTTTTGGGGGGAGGGAACCACGAAGAAGAAGAAGGAAAAAGCGTGCGAAGAAGAAGAAGAAGACGACTAGTCTTTTTTGTTTTTTAGTTTTTTTTAACCTATTATATTAATATCTTTTCTTTTTACATTATTTTTAAAAACAAAAAGTCATTTTGTTAATTAAAAATTTTTAAAGGTTATTTTACAAAATAAACAAAGTGAAAAGGTTATTTTACTAAATGACTCGTTTTATTGACCTCCCTCTCTCTCTCTAGTCTCTTGGAAGGTTTTTATTTATTTATTCAAAGGTCCCTATATTTTGCTGTTATTAATAGGGTTAACTGTAAAACGACAGTCGTTATGAAATTAGTAATAGAGTTGGTTTTAATTTTAGCCCCTGAAAAATACATATTATCTAACTTTTCCCTTTAAAACTATGGTACGGTTGGAAACACGGTTCATCGTGTATTATATCGGAATGAAATATAATGTGTTCGGATATATTGCATATTTTATTTAAATTTAAATATTTTTAAATATTAAATATAATATAATCACAATTCATTATTTTCTTGTTTTATTTATTTTTATTAATCACATCATATATTCTCTTTTTTGTCAACAATTCAAACATAATATATTTGAAGACAATGTAAGAGGAAAAAATTCAAATACATATTGTATTTTAGGATATTATATTTAAATACAATACATAATTCGTATGGTTTTCCAAACGTATCATCTCTTCTTATTTGACACCCAAAGTCCCTCAGTGAAACAAACATAGAGAATGACAGAATTAAGCACATGATGGGTGGATAGAGGGTAATTTGGTAAATAAATTTGAGAGATCCCTTTGTTTTGTTGTTATCATAGGGTAGCTGTACAACGCGTTCTCAAACGACATGTCGTTTTATGTCAGAATGGCACAAAGCCAAGTTGCTGTTGAAAACGACATGACGTTCAAATTGCAAAGACTAAGGATTATAAACGGCTTTGATGGCTTCTTGGTCTTTCTCACTCAAAGACAGCAGATTTTAACAAACCTATATTGATTTCCGGGAAAATAATTCGTAGGTTTGAATTCATAAATGAATCGATCTTAATTCTGAGTAATTAATAAACTTTTATTTATTCTATCATATTTTTTAACTTATCAAGTAATGACATAAATGAATTGTAATGCCTTAGAAATTCATAAGCTTGAATCATGAATTATTATTATGGATTTTCTTCATTAATATACTTTTAATAAATTATTTTAATAAATATTAAATTTTAAGATCATGAATCACTGCATATGTATCATCGGTGTGATGATGTCGATGATATAACAACGTCGAATTTCTCTATTCAAATGAGAAATTTTAAATACATAAAAGATGAGTTGAACGACAAATAAATTTATACAAAAAATTAATTATGTCGTATTAGTGGGATAATGTTAATTTTTGGAAAGGACCCCGATTTTTTATATTAATAAGTCAATTTAAGGATCTTAGTATTTATTTTGATCATATCAATAGTTAAGCTTTGAGAGCATGATTGGAAAACTAATATGTCACATGGATAGAAGATGAGTGATAAGTATTTATTCTTAGAAAATCCAAAGGTGGGAGATTGATCAAGAATTGTGCTTAAGTTTGAAATCAATGGTGTAGATTTTATGTTAAAGAATCCTAGGCAAATCAATGGTCAAACTTTAGATGATAAGTGACCAATGAGAACTTAAGGTAAGGATTGGTGTGATGGAAGATCCAATGGATGAGAATAAAGATGACAACTTTGGATCAAGGGTGGAAATTGAAAGAAAGAAAAACAAAATAAAAAAAATGAGAAGCCAAGGGAGAGTCCGGATTTTTGGTTCAAGAAAGCAAGGGGAAATGTGAACAAATGAGAAAAGAAGAAAGTGGTGCATGCATGCAACCACATGTAAGAGATGGCATGGTTTATTTTGGCAAGTTGACCCAAGGAAGAGACAAGTGAAAGTGACCTCTTGTCTCCACCTTGTTGAACCAAATCTTCACCCCAAAAACCCTTCTTGAAGTGGCAGCAATGAAGGAGTATATCAGCCAAAAATTTTTTAATTTTACCCGCCAAAAGACAACTCCCCTTAAGGTAAAAATTGGCTGAAAATAAGCCCCTAACACTTCATTTTGCTCTAACACAATTTAAGCTCAAAAACCCTAACTCTCGAGCCACCACCAAACTCAAAACAAAAAGAAGAACCACCAACACTATTCTTCATCTCTAACACCCCTCAAGCATCTTTCTCCCTCCATTTTCAAGTTCTAAGCAACCCTGATACCGAGTTCGAAGAAGTGTGAAACGGAGTTAGAGGACGTTTTACTAGAGGTAACCTAGTGGTATTTTTTGTGTTTTAGTCATTTTTGGAGAACTAAAGCATGATGTTTAGTTATGATCTTAATGTTAGACTTCTTCTTACCTAGGAAAAAGTTTTGAGAAGAACTTTAGAGATCCGAGATCTTAAAGGATCCACGGAGCATTTCAGTAAGATCTAAGAACTTTGTTAGAGTTTGTGGTTGTTGTGGTGATATAGCATGCATCAGAAATTTGGTATGTAAAATAAATTAGATGTTAAGATTCTACAGAGGATAAAATTCATTTTAGGCTTTGGAATCACTTGATTTGCTTTTATATGTCCAAAGTTATGTGCTTTTGAATTTGTGACACAAAACTAGGGAGAAAATGGATCTCTGGAGTACAGACCAGCCACGGTTTTATTGTACTCCGAACCCTTTAGACTCAAAATTTTGGATTATAATTAGAGAAATAAAGACTAGATTCTTTAAGCTTTCTAACAAGGTATCATATGCCTTGAACGAATATATGTACAATTTTTGGTGAATTTTACAAATTTGGACTACGAACCGAAAATCCTTGCTGGAACCCTGTACTAGCCACGAGTTTTGTAGATTTTGAGTTAGTAAACCATAACATTTTATTAAAAAAATTTTATCATACAAAATAGACATTATATCTTCCCAATGACATATATTTTGCCTTATTTGGACTTGTAAGTAAATTGTTATGATTTTTCTAATCTTACCCATGAATCTGAAGTGGTACAAACGTGGGAACAACAGTGACAAAACCTAAGTTTATGGTGTGAAATGCTCTAGTACTAAAGGAAATAATTTTACCACTATAAAGTAGACATCTTGAGCTTCAAAATGAGATATCATACGTTTAAAACGGATATGTACATAAAATTTAATAAATCCCTTAATATTGTTTTGTAATCTGGTAATTCGAGATTTTACCATAAGACACTTAGGAAAACGTCCACATTAATATTTGAAATGCTTGAAATCTTAGAAAAAAAAATTATAATGACAGAAACTAGATGTTTCAAGCTTTCCAACAAGTCATCAAGTGTCCAAAACAGAATTATACTCAAATATAAATAAATCTTACAAGTTAAAATCGTATACCGATAAAACGATTAAACATTAAAATGTGACATAAGGATAAGTCATAGCATATGAATATATTTAGTTATGAAATGAGTTGATTTTAAGTGTATGATCAAATAATGTGAAAAACCCTAATTTCATAAAATTAAATCACAAGTTTTAATGGGCTAAGATAAAGTATACTAGAGGGTTACTAGGCATATACCAAGAGATTATCTTAGCCCAACTAAATGAATATAACTAAGGGGATTGGACTAGCCCAATAATAAAAGAGAGGTATATCTTAGGTGACTCCTTGTCACATTGATTGATTAATTAATTAATTAATTAATTAATTAATTAATTACTTAATACATAACCAAATGTGATTAATGAAATAATTAATTAATAATTAATTAATTAATTATAAGAGTTAGTATGTGATAATCAAGATTATTATATTGAATAACTACATAATTATAATACATGATTAATTAATCATTAAGCATTAATCATTAATATAAGCATCAAAATAACTATGGATGATTAATTAGAGATTAATCAAACATTAATTATTAATATTAGAATTAATAATTAATAATTAGTACATGAGAAAGAATATTTAAATAACATAATTAAATTATTAACAAGATAATAAATCAATTAAAATTATGTAATTTAATTATAATTACCCAATTAAATAAAGTAATAATTAACCATTAACTAATTAATTAATTAACCAATTGTTTAATTAATCAATTATAATAATTAATTAAATTAAATTAATTAAATAATAATTAGTATAAATTTATTTTAACTCTTAATAAATAATATAAATTAATTATTAAGGTAAATTGTGAAATAAGTAAATTAAGTTCACTATAATTTATAAAATAAATGACTAATTGAATAAAGTAATATAACTATGATTATATCTAATAATGAGATATTGTTAAATCAGGACAATTTCTCAAATTTGTATAGTAGGAGATATAACTCTGGAAGTTTAAGCACATACGACAAGTAAGTACAAACCTCACCTACAGCATGGAACAAAATGTTTTTCTTTGTTGATGCTTTTCGTTTGCTATGACTTGACTTGATGATGTGATGAGTATATGAATTATACGTATTGCTTTGATTAAGTATTTGACGTGCATAATTTCTCTTGCATTGACATGATCGGCATGCCTCACAGATAATTATGCCATAATGATAGATGTATAGTGACATGTAAATCTACACATTGTCACAATTAATGAGAATAATACAAATAAAAGATATGATTAAGTGTCGTACCAACTTCCAATTAATGAGAGGATATAATAAGAACGAAAGTTATAAGATATGACCTTAGAGGCTGTTGGAGGGTCGCTCCCCTAACTCCTCATTGGTTGCGCGTATATGGGTACGACATATGGGCCCTTAAGTAAACAAGATATGTATATAATTAAGCATAAACGAACACACATTATCACATGCACTTTTGAACATTCTTGATGTTACATGTGATGATATGATTTTGTGGAAATGTTTTGGGAGTTATTGTTTGTACTTGCTGAGCGAAAGCTCATACCTATGTATTCGTGTTGTAAGTAACGCGGGTAAGCAGCCCGCTACTTAGATATTTTATGGACCGGCAAAACTGTGCGGAGGCGATGAAAGAAGGGAGTGGGATACCACCATGAATTTAATTTCCGCATTTAGACTTCATAAAATTATTTTGTAATGATTGTATTTATAACTATGTTCCAATGTTTTGGTACTACTAAATTAGTATGAGTACTTTACGAGAAAAAGTTTAGACTCGTTCGTTTTAATCAACATGAAGTTGTAGCTTTTTAAATGTTATCTAAATACGAATTTGAATAGTATAATTATTATTTAGAGGTTTTCAATTTCCTTAGTTAAAAGTTTTAGTAAATTTAATTTTTATAGTACGAATATGAATTATGTAAAAAAAAAAAAAATGTAGTTTTGGAATCAAACACAAATAGGTGTTAAGACTAAATTAAATAAGATTAAGCAAGCTAGTTAGCGGTCTGAAAAGTCGGGTCGTTAAATGAAAAGTGTCAAATTCTTAGTATATATAAATAGCCGGAAATATTAATATACATGATGATATTCATTCTTTCGTAAAGAAGTCATATGGATGGTTCTCATAAGTTTTGATTCGGGACTTGAATAATAAGAGTGCTCAATTTATGATTAGATCATAAATATGTTATTGATTAGAGAATTAATGGTACTTAAGGAGAAATATATAATTAAAGAGGTTAATGGAAAATACCTAGCTTTAATTATGAACCGTTTATGGAGGATTGATTTATATGTAATGACTATATCAATGGGCAATTCAAATCCTTTAAATATAATTAGTTTTATAATTTTAAGTGTGCAATTCCAAATTTTTAATAGAATAATTTAGAATTAATAATTTTGATATTTTAATTAAGGTGTTAATTAATTTTCAACATTATTGAAGCTTAAAATTATTAAGTCCATAGTTTCTCTCAACGACTCCATTGAATCATGTGAACAGTATTTGATGCTGGTTTAATTTATTAATTTAGAATTGAGAATTCTACATTAATATTCACACAACAAATTAATTGGATTAATTCGTATTTTAAATAATACGATTATTTAAAAATAAATTTAAAAATAGTTTTAAATTAAAGATTATACAGTGTGATAAGGACTACACCGTATTTGTGCACCATAGGATGGTTCACATTATATCCACAAAGTGTATGTGGAATTTCGAATTTTGAATTTTGACACATGTGGAAAAGAAAAAATCAGTTGTTTTTATTTTGAATAGTTCAAAATCAAATATTAAAAAAAAGATAACTGATTAGATAATGGAAGAGAGAGAAAATCTCTCTCCCATATCTATCATACATGCCCACTCTAGGGAGGTAGTGGGCGTGTGTTATTTCACATGGAGAAGTGGATTAATTAATTAATTTAAAAATTAAAAAAAATGGATGTCAGTTATTTATCTGTAATATTAAAAAAGGATTATATACGATTATCTAAAAAAATAAAAGGGATAGATTAATTCCTTTTTGACAGAGAAAATAGATATACGTACTTTTTTTTTTTTTTTCTAGAGAGTTTCTTTCCTCTTCTATTTCACTTTGTCTTATGAGTTGAGAACGCAAAGCAAATTGAAATTCAGGTGTGTGATCAAACCCAAATTCAGAAACGCCCACTCATTTCCTGTTCATCGTGACCTGGAGAACGCTGAGAAAGAATCGTTTGTGTTTCAAAAGAATTTGGAGTTCTCAAGAAGGTTATTAAAAGAGTTCAAGAATTTCGACCTAATCAGACAACGGTTAATTTCTAAACTTTCTTCTTAATTTATTTTTATTAAATTAATATAAGTATTGTTGCCAGATAAAATTTTGAGAAAATTTTTATATGTGCGATTTGATTCGTACTATGCTTTCACTATTTTTCAAAAACCGGTTTTCGAAACCAACAGAGGCACTCTGCTGCGTGCTGATCAGCCTACATCTTGGAAGCCTCCAGATCAGATGGGAGTACTCAAACTGAACTGCGATGCGGGCCATGCGGCTAGCTTTCAAGAATGGCAAAGGGGCAGTGGGGATCATGGCTAAGGACGGACGGGGGAGAACACTGGTTGCTTGGGCGAGGTGCGTGGATGCCCCTGCGCCCTTTGCATGCGGAGTTTATAGCCTTGTGTAGAGCAGTTGAGTTGGCCAAAATTAAGCGCTGGTCTCATGTTATTTTGAAAAGGGATTGCAAATTGGCCATTGATGCTCTTAGGAAGGGGGAGTCCTCTCCAGACTCGAGAGTTCAGTCGGATTTCCTCTGTGTGCTTGAGTTGGCTAAGGATTTACCAGTTGATCCTTCGAAGCTGTAACAGAGCAGCTCACGAACTTAGTTCTTGGGCTTTTAATGTCGGTTTTTATGGTTTTTGACTATACGGATGCTGGCCCCCTCTGTGGCAGCAATTTTGTTCGCTAAGTGCTCGTAATAAAGGTCTTAACGTTCAAACGAAAAAAAAAAAAAAATGTGCAATTAATTTAACAAGCTACAAAACTAATAGTGAATGTAAAAAAAATAATAATAATAATAAAGAAAAAGAAAAGGATTTGATTAAGCTGGCACAAATGGCAAGCGATGGTGGGGTGTATTTCACACGCACCCTGAATAGAATCAGCGGGGGAAACTGCAAAACACGCGCTGTGTCAAGCGCGTTGGGGGTAGTGTCTTACCGTTAACGGATTCGGATTATTCACATTTTCCGATCACGAATATCAAAGTGTAGAAAAGGCGGGAACGCGACCGTGTTCACGCATTCTCTTCTCCTCTCGATCCTGGTAATTTCCTCTCTCTCTAGCTTCTTCGATCTTCTTCTTCTTCTTCTTCTTCTGATTTTCTGGACTTTCAAACAATTTTCTTCGATCACTTTTGTGGTGAATTTGCAGAAGAGGCGAGACTTTGCGAGCTCATTTCCTCTGTTTCAGTACCAGAGAACTCGATCCAGATCAACTACTGCTTTGAGAAGTGCCTTTTCCGGTAACTTACTGGTGCTCGCTCATGGTTTTCTCGAGAAACTAACAGAAAACCTTACTCTCGTAGATTATTATTATTATTTGTTTTTTCTGGTAGCGCATCTCTCTTCATTTTACAATTATTAGCTACATATTTCTGTTCAGGAGCTTGAATAATTACTTCTCCATTGATTGTGATTCTGAATAAATTGTGTATACATACAGATTGAGAATGGAGGGCGTGACACTGCAAATGCAATGTGGTGTGATGGCAATTTTCATCATAATCATGGTGTCGATGTTGTTCCGTGGTGCCGCCTCTGCTACCAATCACACTGTCGGTGGAGTTTCTGGTTGGGATCTTACTTCCGACATCCAAGCTTGGACTTCCGGGACTAGCTTTCACGTCGGTGACTCTCTTGGTACGTTATATAATATATATATATATATATATTATTACAACATTTATAATCTGTTTATTACTTTCGTAATTTATCTGTGGCTGGTTGGCAATGAGTAAATTGTATATTGTGTCCTTAATTTTCAGTTGTTAATTAGTCAGTATATATGAAATTTGCATTTGATTTTTCAGCTTCGATTCATATAGATCAACCTAAGTTTTTCCTCTGTTTATCTTTTTCTTACTTTCTGTGAGGCTGTTTGGTTATGGTTGGTTGGTTTATGCGTGTTGGATCTGATTTTGTTTTTTCGACTCTATTTTATCTTTCCTTTTGATTTATGTTCTGTTTTAATCTTCGTTTACTGTTATCATTTACTTTTCTCCTGTTTCGTTGTCGTTAAATTTGGGTGTTGATATATGTTTGGTTAACGAGAAAATTCGAGGTAAAGATGAAAAAAATTCACACCTAGTTGACTTAGAATTCTGTTTCGTGTTTTTGCAATTTGTTATCATTTTGGTTTTCTGGATATTTTCAACCGGAATAGAACAAATAGTTTGTTATTCTAATGGTTCGATTTACTGGTAAATTCTTGGAAGCAAACTTTGATTTCAGTCTGAGTTCCCTTTGCTTGAGTCTTAAACAAACTCTATTTTCTTGATTTTTAGAAAACCTTTTTGTTAGAAACAAACAAATTTTAATCTTTTGACAATAAATTTACTCATGCTCTGAATTCTGAAAGGTTGATTCGCTCATAAAATTGCGGTTTCTTTTTTTTTTTTTTTTTTTTTTTTGTAATTTCATATTGAATTGTGAAATAAAGAAATTAAAACTTTTGGCAACTAGTATGAGTATGTGGGTGTGTTGTTTGTGCTTGGCATTTTTTTTTATAATAATTATTCATTTCCGGTAAATAAATTAAAATGGATGGTGGGGAGGGCAGTGTTCTCGTACACGCCAGTGCACGATGTAGCGGAAGTGGAGGAAGAGGACTACCAAATGTGTGATGCAACAGAGCCAATCCGGACATACAACGACGGAGAGACGGTGATCCCACTGACCCAAGAAGGGAGCAGATACTTCATATGTGGGCGACAGGGCCACTGCTCCATGGGCCTCAAACTGGAGGCACAAGTCCTGGCCTCCTCCCCTAACGCAACAGAGCCCCGCGGCAAGGGAAATTCACCTGGTACTCCTAGTAGAACACCAAGCCATCCTCCTCGATCTCCTCCTCCTCTGCTGCGGCCACCGCCTCCGCCAAAAGATGATGGTGATAATGGAAATTTTGAGATTCCTCCAGGTAGTCCTTCACCAACCGAAGCCCCGGGAACCACCAGCGCTTCTTCCCGCAACATCATCATCATGCCTTTGGTAATAACCACGCTGCTGCTGCTGCTGCTGGTGATGATCACCATCTTCTTCCTCTGAATGGTCGATTCTGGGTCTTCATTTCCTTTGTATTGAACACCTTTTTGTTGTTGTTGTTCATTCGTTCTTTCGGGAATCGTGTGCGACATGCAAGTTTGATGTTTTGATTTGTAACTGGAAAAACTGGTACCACACCGCTACTGGCTATTGCGTTTACTTTTTTACATGGAATAATTGCCGTCCTTCCTTAATTGATGTGTTTGTGTTTTTACACCGTCTTCGGTACAATTGGGTTGGTTCTTCCTTCTTATCCACAGCAACAGATGCTAAAAAGAACGGTTACTGATAGAATCAACATGCCTCATGAAGGGCTTAATATGTCTGATATTGCAATGGTTAATGTGAATGATGGATGAACTCCGTTTGTGCTATAGCTCAACGGGTGGGATGTGCGGGATTTGGGTAGGAACTCCCGAGTAAAAAAAAAAAAAAAAAAGGGTTTAATGATTGATGATCTCAAAGGAGGTTGTTTTGTGTCATGACTCATGAGGCTAATCCTTTGTTTGGTCTCTTTCCCATAATTGCAGATTTATATTCTCGTATGAAGAGGAAGAATATATATTCCATTATACACACACACATACATATAAAGCAAGCTCAACACAAGTATTTTAATAAGAGAAAAAAAAAAAGAAAAAGAGTAGAAATACTTAAATCTGCACTGGTGTGTTGAGAGTATAGCAAGAACATGTGCGCCATGGTCCTGTCAACAGGGAGACAAACTCCCCAGACTGCCTTTGGAAACTTAAACTTGCATGATCACTAGTACATTCACTTCTTGTTTACGTGACATGGTTTTATCTATTGTTGCATGTCTTGATAATGACAATATGTAGAAAATGGATATCAAAGAGCGCATATTCTTGATTGACCATCTTTAAAGAGCAAACAACTATATGATGGAAACGGAAGGTTAGAAAAAAAGGTTTGCAAATTACAAAAGTCAATTTATAAGAGACTTAAAGCAAGCATCGAGATCACTAGACCATATATTCGACCAAGCAGTTGTATCATGTATATATATTATAGTCCTGATTAAAACTTTGATGAGCTTATGTCTGCAAGAAAACAAAAGATAAAAAGGTGGTTTTCCTTGTATTTTATTTGGATGATGTTCGATTCATTGGGATCTTGATGTAGGGAACAATGACACTAGTCGAGAATTATATGGTTAGCTGAGCAATTCCAAAAACAAAGTGGTTTATAAGAATTAAAGCAAGCTTAGTTCTTGAATTCCAATTTCTGGTAATGCCTCCAAAGTTTTTATAACTTAACTTTTATATATCAAATCAAAGCACAATTTCATTTCACTATATTTATTTTACTACTACAAGTTTTGATTTGGTTTTAGTTAGTGCTATTGATATTTGAATTTGGATTTTTATTTATATCTAAATTAATGAAAATTTATATGACGTTTAATGAATCAAGATTTGCTGTCCCGTATTTCCTGTCTCATTAGCTGTCCCCTCATTAGTGTTTTGTCATATAATCTAAATTCAAAAATTTAGCCACATAAAAAAAGCTAAATACTAAAAATTTTAACAAATTGATGAGCTGTCAATGCATTATTGAAGGAACAACTATTAAGACATGAAAATGGTACAATGGATATGGACTCTGTTTTTATTTGAGTAGTGAGGAATTGATCTGATCATTCAAATTGTGGTCGAGAATCGAGATGATGTGCTAAGACAGAAAGGATTTCATTAAAAATGTGTTAGCAGAACTATATGTCTTTCTCATTCAATTTGAGTTATCTTTTAACTAGGCTAGATTATACTCTTCGTAGTAATACCTACAACCTAATTTTACCTAATTTTAGCAATACCTACAACCTCGTTGCTCCTAAATATATATTCTAATTGAATTTGTAATCTTGGTAGTAAATTAAATTTTCACAACAATCATTGTAGAGATATTATATTTTGAATGAAGTAGTGGAAAAATTTTGTGAGGATTTATCTACTAGTGGGTGAGCACCATCACATGGAAATCATACTATATATGATGGGCGATTTTTCTTCGACAGGTAGAGAGAGAAAAATCTAAAAAAAAAAAAAAAAAAAAAAAAATCCGAGCAATTTGAAAAACCTCAATTGGACTCTGCCGGTAGCATAGATAAAATTACTAAGCTTTCCCTTTTAGCGATTAATAATTTCAGTTAACTAGTGATCCGAAGGAGTTCCATACCATAGTCATTATAGAGAATCAGAATTTCACGACGTGCACCCACCAAAACACATACTGGTTTGTGGGAAGGAGAATAGTAAAATTATATCTTTTGTTGAAAAAAGCCATTGATCATTCTATCAGAAATGCTAAGCTTTACACCGTATATAAGTAGATCATTAAAAAAATATATATTATACGTCTTAATCACAAAGCAATTATTTTAGTGGTGTTTTGATAATTATAATTAGAAGGGTACATGGCAAAAACAGGAGCGCCAAACTCAGGCAAGTGGTAGACATACTCCCCTGATTGTATCTGGAAACCTATGCCTGCATTCAATAGTACATTCTGGCCTCGAGTGGCATGGTTTTGGGTGTCATCAAACCGCCCGTACAGGGGCACTAACGCCTCTCTCGCTGATTTTTTATTGTTCCAAAAAATTAATTAACTTAATTGCATTAGTTGGAACTGGTGTCTAATAATAATTTATAAAAGTGGAATTATCATCACTTAAAAGTTGCAAGGACCAAAATGACAAAATGTTTTTTGGGATAATCTGTTTCTTTGATTTTTGAACTTTTAATTTTAATAAATTAGTCCCTGAACTTTTGTTTTGTTTTTTTTTTTTTTGTGTGTGGGTAATTTTAGTTCCTAACACTAAAATCGACGGAGGCTATATAAAGTTTAACATAGATAATCATATTTGTATTGCATAATAACTAAAAATTCTAAAGAAATTATTATATTTTGTATATTAAGTGTAAAATATTTTAGTTTTTAAGTAATTTAATTAGAATAAGAAGGATAACATAACTACTTTTGTAAAATTTCATATTAACATGTAATTGAAACATGATTATATACACTAAATTAGAAAAGTCTTTCATCAATTAAATGTAAGGAATCAAAATTGTCAAAATAAAAAAAATAAAATTTTAAGGACTAATTTATCAAAATCAAAAGTTCAGAGACTAAAATAACAAAATGTACACAATTCAAGGACTAAACGAACAAATTATAAATGTTTATAATTTGAAGACTAACAGTACTAATTATACATCACATGATCAAGTTGAATTTGTAATATTATTCCAACAAAAAAGGAATAGTGAAGGAAGCTTTTTGAGAAATTACAGCAAATATGTCATTTTTTTAAAAATGTTTAAAGTGAATAATATATTTTAGAAATGTTTGAGATAAATAGCATATAGGAGATTTGCAAGAATGTCCTAAATTTGGCACCACCTTATAATTTTGTCATCCATAATAAAAGTAAAATTGATAATTTTACTATTTAATAAAAATTAATTAAATAAATTAATGAAAAAAGTAGTAAATAGACAAAAATACCCATATCTCTTTATTTTATTTTATTTTTTATTTATTGGAATATTTTTTTTAATATATCTCTAACTCCGTTCACCGGCCAGTCGCTGGTCGACGGTCTATCTCTGGTCGCCGGCTAGTCTCCGGTTATTGGAATTTTTTTTTTCATATTTCAACAAAGATGACTAGATGTATCTTGCTCTGCTCACTGATCAACGGAATTTTTTTTTTCATATTTCAACAAAAGATGACTGGATGTATCCAACTTTGGTTATTGGCGTCGATGTTGGTCACCGAGAGATTCTATTATAATCGAAAATGAATTCTGATAGAATATATATTTTTTAGATTTTAACAAAGATGGCTGAACGTATCCGGCTCCGATAGTCAGAGAGATTATGTTAGACTCCAAAATCGATTTTTCCAAGAACCAAGAATGCAAAAAGGATTTCGATAGAATGCAAAATGGTCAGATTTTTATAGAATGCAAAATGGATTCTGATATAATCCAAGAAGGCAAATGGATTTAGATAAAATGCAAAACAGACAAAACGGATTCTGATATAATGCTAAATGGCCGGACTATGATAGTTAAAACATATTTTATCAGAATGTAAAATGAATTTTACTAGAATCCAAAAAGGCAAAACACATTCTAATAGAATGTAAAATGCAAAATGAATTTTGATAGAATCCAAAATGAATTCTGATTGAATTCAAAATAGATTTTCATAGTAGTTTTTTTTTTCGCATATCCAGTTGATATGCAAACTGGATATGCAAAATCATTAACAATTTTATTTTCACTCTACAATACCAAAAATTTTCCCGATAAACAAATGGAAGTAAGAAAACCGACAAACAAATCACCAAAAAACAAACCAAACCAGCAAAAATAAATTTTCTTGGCAAACAAACACCGAAAACAAGCAATTCATTCATAAGAAAAATAACACTTACTTCGAATGGATTATATCAAAATGTTCAAGCACTTTTTCAAAGTTCACAACACTACAATCATTAAATTCATTGTGCATGTTGTTACACTTGGTTCTGTATCAAAGAGATGGTATGTACCTGATTGGCGTCTTGATTGGATTGTGACGATGATCCCAATGAAATCCTTAAAAAAACGAGGGTTCTCTTTCTCTTTAAATCTCTCAGACTTTAGCTGTTATTATATACATATATCTGCATATGTATATGTGTGAGTGAGTGTGCATATAATATATATAATATATAGCACTAAACAGAGAACATAGTTCGTTGAATCAAGCAAACAAAGTGAAAAACAAAAAGAAATCTATATCGATTTTCAAAACAGAAACTTCGAAATACTTTTATCTGTACATAAGTTTTGCATTATATCATAATCCATTTTGTATTTTATCAAAATCCATTTTGCCTTATCAGATTTTGGTAGAATCCATTTTGCATTCCAATAGAATCAGTTTTGCATTCTATTAGAATTCATTTTGCCTTCTCGGATTGTAACGACCCGACTTTTCGGACCGTTAGCTAGCTTACTTATTCTTATTTAATTTAATCTTAACACTTATTTACATTTGGTTCTAAATATACATAATTTTTTTTTTATAAACTATATTCGTACTATAAACTAAATTTACTAAAACTTTTAACTGAAGGAAATGAAAACTTCTAGATGATAAATATTCTATTCAAATTCGTATTTAGATAATATTTAAAAAGCTATAACTTCATGTTCATTAAAATGAACGAGTCTAAAGTCTTTTTCTCGTAAAGTACTCATACTAATTTAGTAGTACCAAAACATTGGAACATAGTTATAAATATAATCGTAATAAAATAATTTTATGAAGTCTAAATGCGGAAATTAAATTCGTGGTGGTATCCCACTCCCTTCCTTCATCGCCTCCGCACAGCTTCGGCGGTCCATGAAATATCTAAGTAGCGGGCTGCTTACCCGCGTTACCTACAGCACGAACACACAGGTATGAGCTTTTGCTCAACAAGTACAAACAATATCTCACAAAACATTTTCACAAAATCATATCATCACACGTAACATCAAGAATGTTCAAAAGTGCATGTGATAATGTGTGTTCATTTATGCTTCATTATATACATATCTTGTCTACTTAAGGGCCCCTATGTCGTACCCATATGCGCGCAACCAATGGGGAGTTAGGGGGGCGACCCTCTAACAGCCTCCAAGGTCATATCTTATAACTTTCGTTCTTATCATATCCTCTCAATAATTGGAGGTTGGTACGACATTTAATCCTATCTTTTATTTGCCTTATTCTCATTAATTGTGACAATGTGTAGATTTACATGTCACTATACATCTATCATTATGACATAATTATCTGTGAGACATGCTGATCATGTCAATGCAAGAGAAATACTTGAGCATTTCCTTACAGTGGTAAAGTTTTTTCCTTTAATACTTGAGCATTTCACACCATAAACTTATGTTTTGTCACTGTTGGTCCCACGTTTGTACCACAAGTCCAGATGCATGGGTAAGATTAGAAAAATCATAACAATTTACTTACAAGTCCAAATAAGACAAAAGATATGTCAATGGAAAGCTTATAATGTCTATTTTGTATGATGAAAACAGTTTTATAAAAATTTATGGTTTACTAACTCAAAATCTATAAAACCCGTGGCTAGTACAGGATTCCAGCAAGGATTTTCGGTTCGTAGTCCAAACTTGTAAAATTCACCAAAAATTGCACATATATCCGTTCAGAGCATATGATACCTTGTTAGAAAGCTCAAAGAATCTAGTTTTTAGGTCTCTAACTTATAATCCAAAATTTTGAGTCTAAAGAGTTCGGAGTACAATAAACCCGTGGCTATACTGTGTCTAGGAGGTTCATTTTCTCTCTAATTTTGTGTCACAACTTCAAGGGCACATAACTTTAGACATATAAAAGCAAATCAAGTGATTCCAAAGCCTAAAATGAAGCTTATCCTCTATAGAATCTTAATATTTAATTTATTTTTCATACTAAAGTTTCTAAAGCATGCTATATTACCACAACAACTATAAACTTCAACAACGTTCATAGATCTTACCGAAATGCTCCGTAGATTCTTTAAGATCTTGGATATCCAAAGTTCTTCTCAAAACTTTTTCCTAGGTAAGAAGAAGTCTAACATTAAGATCATAACTAAACATCATGCTTTAGTTCTCCAAAAATGACTAAAACACAAAGAATACCACTAGGTTACCTTTAGTAAAACGTCCTCTAACTCCGTTTCACACTTCTTCGAACTCGGTAACGGGGTTGCTTAGAGCTTGAAAATGGAGGGAGGAGGGTGCTTGAGGGGTGTTGGAGATGGAGTATAGTGTTGGTGGTTCTTATTTTTGTTTTGAGCTTGGTGGTGGCTAGAGAGCTAGGTGTTTTTAGCTTAACTTGTGTGAGACCAAAAATGAAAAATTAGAGGCTTATTCTTAGCCAACTTTTGCCTTAAGAGAGCTGTATTTTGAGGGGTAAAATTGGAAATTTTTGGCTGATTTCCTCCTTCATTGCCGCCACTTCAAGGAGGGTTTTTGGGGTGAAATTTGGTTCAACAAAGTGGAGACAAATGGTCACTTTCACTTGTCTTTTCCTTAGGTCAACTTGCCAAAATAAACCATGACATCTCTTACATGTGGTTGCATATATGCACCACTTTCTTCTTTTCTCATTTGTTCACATTTCCCCTTGCTTTGAGACTCAAAAACCGATCCCCTCCTTGTTCTAGTCAATTTTATTTTGTTTTTCTTTCTTTCAATTTCCACCATTGATCCAAAGTTGTCATCTTTATTCTTATCCATTGGATCTTCCATCACACCTATCCTTACCCTAAGTTCTCATTGGTCACTTATCATCCAAAGTTTGGCCATTGATTTGCCTAGGATTCTCTAGCATCAAATCTACACCATTGATTTCAAATCAAGCACAATTTTTGATTAATCTTCCACCTTTGGTCTATGAGTAAATACTAATTACTCATCTTCTATTTATGTGACACATTAATTCCCCAATCATACTCCCAAGGCTTAGCTATTAGTATGATCAAAATAAATACGAAGATCATTAAATTGAACTACGAATAAAAATCGGGGTTCTTCTCAAAATTTAACAGTATCCCACTAATACGACATAATTAATTTTTCGTATAAAATTTATATGTCGTTCAACTCATCTTTTATGTATTTAAAATTTCTCATTTGAATAGAGAAACTCGACGTTGTTATATCATCGACATTATCACACCGATGATACATATGCAATGATTCATGATCTTGAAATTTAATATTCATTAAAATAATTAATTAGAAGTATATTAATGAAGAAATTCCATAATAATAATTCATGAATCAAGCTTATGAATTTCTAGGGCATTACATGGTTTCTGATATAATTCATTTTGCATTATATTAGTGACCGGCTGACGACCAGTGACCTACCAGCAGCCAGTGATGAGCAATCAAAGACCGGTGACTAGCGACCTGCCAGCGGCAGGCAACCGGCGACCAACCGGTGAACGAAGTCAGAGATATATGAAAACTATTCCAATAAATAAAAAAGAGAGGGGAAAAAAAAAAAAGAGATAATGATATTTTTGTCTATTTACTATTTTTTTTAATTATTTAATTAAATGTTATGAAATGACAAAATTATTAACTTTACTCTTATAGAGGGCAAAATTATAAGAAGGTACCAAATTTATAGCTATTTTCCTAATTTTCTCTATATTATTTATGATAAATTGTTTATTTATGAAAACTTTTTAATGTAATTTTATCGTAAATTCTTTGTAAATAAATTGTTTATCATAAATATAATATTTACTAGACTAAAATTTATTTTAAGATAATTTTATCGTAAATAAAGTTTCGTTGATATATTATTTATTGTGATTATGCTATTTATTATAGCCAAAAATTTTTTTGGCTTGTTTCCCTCCTCCCAAAACTTATTACTATATAATATGAGGCCTTGGCTCGATGACGAAGCTCAGGCAATTAGCGTAATGGTATTAAGCTATATAACATATGTATAGATATTCAATAAAGAAAAGGCATAGTTTATATATTACTGGAAATAAAGTTTTATGCTGGAACTGACCTGAGTGTGCAAAGAAGAAGAAAGACATTATGATAAAAGTTATGAAATATAGGGATTTATAGGTTTCATGTATTTTCATATTGCACAAACAAATTTTTTTTTTTTTTTTTCTTTTTGTTTTAATTTGGGCCCGGGGTGGTGGTGTGTTGATCTACTTATGGAGTCATGAAAAAGCAAAATAAACAAGGTTAAAAGGATCCATATAAGGACTTCAGGAAGAATATTATTTTTAGGTGGCTCACCATGTAACGTCAATCTCATGTGTTCATGAATTAAAATTTCTCTAGTATTTTTTGTATTAACAAAGACAAATATGCTCTACAAGGATTCCAAAAAGCACGGCTACCCAACAAATTACATAATCTAATCAATTAAACTGCCTGTGCTATTCAATTTAAAATTTTTCTATGGTCTGTTTTTTAGTTTCTTCGAAAGGTCTGAGGTCTCACCTCAAGTTTTACCAAGGTTATAATATGTGTGTGTTTTGTAAATGATGGTGACAAATATCAATGAATACGTCAAGATATCCTGATTAGATCGATAACTTTTTAGCATCCCAATTCCTTATCTATCTCATTATATTATTACAAAAAATTACAAAATCCTTAGTGTAAAAACGAATGCAAAAGATAAAAAAGCAACCCTACCAAAGGCAATACACGAAACTAGAGAAAAAGATTCCCTATGTTTCCAGATCCCAATATCAAAGAATTAAGCTGTAACTTGCTACTTGAAATCTGGGAATGAATATGTCTCATTAAAACCCAGTGAAAAAAAAAAAAAAAAAAGAGAAACAAAGTGTACATATTACTATAGATCGGTTACTTGTAAAATCTATAACTAGGAAGCTAAGCTGAATAATTAATAAATGAGTTATTTTTAAAATGGTCACTAAATTATATATTTAATCATAAGTTGATCCATGATTTTCAATTTTACATGTTACACTACATCGAATTTTTATATTGTTATAGAAAGGGCCCATACATATGTACTCCATCAAAAACTTAACAGAAATTTTGATAGATATCTCTCTTGTAGTGATCCATATCAGCAAATTAAGAAGATTTCAAGCACACGAAATTCAATTCCGATCGAGTTGTCTTAACAATTCGAATGTATTATTTATATTTGAAATACTTAAGGTGAGATTGTGAGGTAAATTTGTTCTTTTAATTAATTTATGGAGTAATATTTAAAGATATATATATATATATATATATATATATATATGGATGGAGGGTTGACATACAAAGTTACTTGTCATCCCATGTATATATAGATATCGAGTTTCTTAATTACTATATGCGACAAGCCCAATTCATTGAGATCTCAACAATATCATCGTCATTCATGGGAGCTCCTTAATTAATTCGCAGATTAAATTTGTTGTTTTCACTTCTGTTGCATATGGTAGCCGAATTCATTGAGATCCTTCATCTATATATCGGCAAAAAAATATTGGGCGGGAATGATATATAAATATAGTGATATATATATATATATATGTGTGTGTGTGTGTGTGTGTGTGTGTGTGTGTGTGTGTGTATAATTAAGCTGTTCCACAAGGGGGGTTATTGATTACCGTGAGTTACGTTGATTGATTTGGGTTTTTGTGGTACGACCTTAAGTTTGGAATATACCACATAATATCTCCCGGCCGGTAAATGTTGTTCAAGAAATTAGACTCTGATATATTTTCGGCCGACTTGAATTTGGAATAATTTTTCAAGTGGTGTGAGAATTTTCCACCGAGAATTTTTGGGATTATTCACATGCACTTAGGGTTTTTAGCACTAATACCCCTAACTTGTTACTCTTTGGCAACTTACCCCCTAAACTTTCAATTTTGATAAGTACGTTACCCCCTAAACTTGCTAAATTATGGCAATATACACCTTTTAATTAATTTTACACTAAATAAAAGATTTGACATTGGAAGATTTGCAATAGGATTTGTTTTAGATTTAGAAAATTTTGGTTGGAAATGGATTTGTTTGTCTTCCGATGAGGCGTATGTGGGCTTTTAATAATTAATTTAACAAAAAATTAACTTATAGGGGGGTATATTGCCTGCACAATTTAGCGAGTCGAGGGTAATAGTCAAAATTAAAAGTTTGGGGGTAAACTACCATAAGGTAACAAGTTTAGGGGGTATCAGTGCTAAATACCCCATGCACTTATATTAATGAAAATTAGTTCTAGATAAATAAACTTAAAAACTAATTGAGAACTTGAAAGAATAAAACTGGTTCACATTCTTACCTTAAAAAAAAAAAAAAAAAAAAACGTTCAGATTTTATAACAACAAAATAGATGTGTGCCAACATATAACCACAATATATAACTATTAACTTATACTTTTCTCACATAAACTAACTCTGTGAATTATAAGATAAAGAGGAGTAGATTATATAGAGTACACATATATGCACCATATCTTCTTTGTTCTTCCAAACTAAAGAGGCAAATATACCATGCATATATAAATACACACACACACACATAACGCATTCACAATTTAGTCAAACTAAAACAAGTGTTCTTAATGAGAAAAATAATTAGCTAGCTCAGAAGGAGCTTGAAGCTCATAAACAATTAATGTGTCTTTTGTGTTTTCAGGAAATAATGCAATAGCAAGTGTTCCATATGCGCCAAAATGGTAGACAAACTCCCCTAATTGCGTTTGTAAACTGCTTTGTGCATTTCTTGGTACACTTTCCATCCTTCTTGCAAGTTTTTTGATCTTCCGAGGGCCGTGGAGGGGAACCAATCTATATGACTCTGTTGTTCAAATAAATATATTAATAGAAAAATCAGCACATATATATTAAAGTAATTGAAAATGTAATATTGTGAAAATGGGAAAAACAGCAAATTATTACATATGTATATGATATAGATGGTCAAAACATTGATGTAAAAAGACATTTTTTTTTTCCCTTAACAGTTGTCCGTTAACATGTAAAATTATGGTCCTTACATGCCATTTTCTTATCGACATTGTAATAGTCTAATGAACGTAAGAATTAATTGAGAACAATTTCATAAATGGGAGATGCATTTTGTAACATTTTGAAAGTTTGGATCAAAAGAAAATAGATTTACCCATCAGCTTCATACATAAGACTTCTCACCGAGAATGAAAAAAGGAGGTCCAAAAGGAGAAACAACCATATATAAAAGGTATTTGAAAAAGTAATCTCTTCGCATATGGGTAAAATAAAGTCTTGTTCTTATGAAACAGTTACCCTAATCAAATCTAATAACAAAACAACAGCAAACACAAACAAAATTTAAGACTAGTTAAAATTTTAACGCCTGAATAAAACACCATCAAGGTAAAACTGAAATATCCAACAGATAATTAAAAAAAAAAAAAAAAAAAAAAAAAAAGAAAGAAAGGAAAAAAGAAAGAAAGAAAAAAGGTTCCTACAGATGTTAAGAACAATTTGCACAACAGAACTCCTAAAATTGGCCTTAGACAATTAATTACCTTGATATATATTACAGTGATTGTTGAGGAAATCGACCAATATTCATCACACACATAAATATATATAATTGGGAGGGAAAAAAAAAAGAAGAAGAAGAAAATTGAATAATAAACCGACCTGAGTGTTGAAAGAAGATGAAAAAGATTAGGAGAAAAGTTATGAAATAGAGGGACTTATAACTTTTGTATATTTTCATCTTGCACGTGCAACTATTAATAAGTAGGAAGCACGCGTGAGTTCTAATTGGGTGTTAATTGATACACACGCACACACATATATGGTGAATAATGGCTTCAATTCATGTCTATATATAAGTTATCATGATGAGTATACACAGTCATTAGTGTAGTGTTATAGTGTCAATTAAAAAAAGGATTGGCTCTATAAGACTTCCAAGAAACACTTTCCACTATTACAAAAGTTGGCTTTTTTAACAGAGATTACACGATGGTTTATTGAAACCGTCGTGTAATCTCGAGATTACACGATAGTTTTTGAAAACCGTAATGTAATCTTGAGATTACACGACGGTTTTTGAAAACGCAGATCTCCACATGGTTGCCCGTCTCCCATGATTATGGTTTTTGTCGATGTTATCAATTCTGCCATTCCAAATCGTAAATTACAAAATTATATATTATTTAAAATCACTACTATTACTGCTACTTTGTCAATTAATATAAAACTAATGCTTTATTTTGTTTACCGTCAATATTATACACAACATTTTATTAGTTTGAAGTTTTGTCATTCTGAAAACACTTCCAGCTTTTGATTAATTAGTCTGTGTTCGTTTTTTCGTTGAATTCATGATCTCACGTGCTTGTTTATGGTTTTGGGATTCAATTTCCATTTATTATTGTTTTATGATTGATGATTATTTATATTTAAAATTAATGATTTGATGAACAGCTAATTCCTGATTATTGTATTTCTGATTAGCATAATTTATGCATTATTATTAGATTATAACATATAAATAGGTCGAGCTATGACTCGTAATTTCATAAATTGTGCTCTTTCACTTGAACAAAAACAAAATTTAAGAAGAAGAAGAATTTATAGTTTGAAAAAACAAAAAACAAGTTAACAAAATCAAAAAAGAAAACAGCTTTCTAACATCAACTAATTAATAATTACCTGATGGTTTAGAGAAGATGAAAAACATCAAGGCAAAAGTTTTGAAATAAAGGGACTTATAGCTCTTAAGCACTCTTTTCATCTTGCACGTGTATACATGTGTTAAAGTAATCAGGGCTCCTTCTATGTATGTCATGAAATGATTCAATTTATTTTGAAATTTATAAATTTTTTACTGGTGCACACAATCGATATTTTTTCAAATAATTCTAAAAAGGTTTTGACTTTAAAATCATTAAATGGTACAAAGATTGGCTTCTCGAGATTTCCGTAAAGAACTTTCTTAATTAGGAGCTGGCCGAACATTTTATAAAACTACAAGCATTTGATTTATTGGCCTGTTGAGATTTACAAAAAGGTTAGCCGAGGATTAAAAGTGTTTCTATTGTCTGCTCAGCTTTACAAATATTAGATTACTAATTTTTAAAAGTAAATTGTCCTCGTCAATGGATATTTTGAAAGGGAAGAAAGACCGAAATAGCATACTGGGTTTTATAATTTTAACAATATAGCAAGTAAAATTTGAGATACAAAATAGCATATTATCTTTATATTCAAATAGGAAATCTCCAAAATACCCCTCACAAACAAAACCCACTTAGAATCTCCCACAATCCTTGAGAACACCCAAACAACCCACCCAAAAATTTGAAACCCTAGCAAACCAAATCAGCCTCCAAATCTGAACCCAAAAATCCAAATCCGCTGGTCCCATCGTCGCCGCCACCAAAGCAACACCAACAAAACCCTAAAATCCAAATCTGTCGACCCCATCGTCGCCGCCACCAGAGCAACACCAACGAACCTCGGCGAGTGTCCTTGCAATCCCGTTGCCATCGCGATTTAGTCCCAGTCACGCCAGGATTCCGTTCCAGGCACTGTCACATTTACATTCCAGTCACCCTTCCGTCCTAGTCATGGCTGTCGTGAAGACTGTATTTGCAAATAAAACCATGCAACAACCGAAGACTGAAAAAAGCTAGTGCCAGGCGAGAATCGAGATCTCACAAAGAGGATAATTTCAACATTGTCGGTGCTGGTGAGCCCCGGGTTCCGATCGTCCAATTTGTTAGAACTTCGATGGGTTACCGGTGACAATGGCTGATTTCACGGATCGCGACTTTGCGAAATGGAGATTGGATTGTGATTTCTTTGGCTGCGTCGCGACAACACCGAGATTGACTAGCCGTGACGAGCAGCCACCTCCTAGCGGTGGTGGCTTCATCTCCAGTAATGGCATTTCTACAGTTGTTGCACAGATTTGGTTGGGATTGAGTTCGGTTTTCTTATTTTGAGGCTGGACTGTAATTTTTTGTAAAAATAGATAATATGTGGTAAATACATATAATACTTGTAAATACATGTATTTACTATTTTCTTGTTGTTGGGATTTGTTTTGAAATGTTCTTGTTGTTGGGATCGAACTATAGTGTTTGTAAATATAGGCAACATGTGGTAAATACAGATCATTCTTGATAAATACATGTATTTACTAAATTTATATTTGTTAGTTTTTGTGCAATATATATTTATGGTAAATATGCTATTTTTGGTTTGAAAATGAATACGTTTTTTTTTTTAGTAATACTTGGTAAATACATGTATTTACTAATTTCTTCTGGTTAGAATTGAACTATAACGTTTGTAAATATACGTAATATGTGGTAAATACATATATTTATTAAATTTATATTTGTTAGTTTTTGCGTAAATATATATATTTGTGGTAAATATGCTATTTTTATTTGAAATTGAATACTTTTTTTTTTAGTAATACTTGGTAAATACATGAAATTATTTTATTTTTGAGGATGAATTGTTTTTTTTATTTTTTTATTTTTTTTTTGTAAATATGTATAATTTATAACAACTACAAATAATATTTGGTAAATATTTGTATTTATTTATTTATTTTAATTTTTGAGGTTGATTTGTTTTGTTTTTTTGTTTTTCAAATATAAACAATTTATTACTAACTATAATTTGTTATTATTTTTTTTTCAATGCAATGTCGTATTGAAATTCATTAGTAGTCTTGCTTATGGTTTAGTCTGTTGGGATGTGTGCCTATAAACAAATGAGATGTATTATTTTGCTGATTTAATTTGAGGAATTTTTTCAATATTATTTTTGCGTGCATGTTTAGATGCTTTATAAATATCAAAAATCCTAGATTATTTAAATGTGACTTTAAATATTGTATATAAGTGTTATATACAGGAGGATAATATTTAAAGTAAAATAATCTAAATCAGTCCGTAATTAAAAATTAAAGTTGGGATCTTTAATTTAAAATTACTAGCGCGGTTCATTACATTCTGAATGAAATGATCTTATCCGGATTGTTAATAATGAGATTATTGGAATGAAAGCGCTTTATATAATTTGATTATATAGGACAGGAACACGATTAATTATGAATCTCTAATAATTTCCGTTGTCATATAGAGCATTCAAAATTAATCAATGATGGTCATATATGAATCGATCTTAATTCTGAGTAATTAATAGACTCCTATTTATTGTAATATGTTTTTTGACATATCGAGTAATGACACAAATGAGTAGTGTCAAATTCTTGGTATATTAGAAATATAATATAATAAGTAGCCGGGAATATTAATTTACAAGATGAAATCCATTCCTTCGTGAAGAAGTTAGATGGACGGTTCCCTTAAGTGTTGATTCGGGACTTGAATAATAAGAGCGCTCAATTTATGATTAGATCATAAATATATTATTCATTAGAGAATCAATGGTACTTAAGGAGAAAGATATAATTAAAGAGGTTAACGGAATATACCTAGCTTTAATTATGAACCGTTTATGGAGGATTGATTTATATGTAGTGACTATATCAATGGACAATTCAAATCTTTGAATATAATTAGTTTTATTTTTTTAAGAGTGCAATTCCAAATTTTTAGTGGAATAATTTGGAATTAATAATTTTGATATTTTAATTAAGGTGTTAATTAATTGTCAAAATTATTGGAGCTTAAAATTATAAAGTCCATCGTTCCTCTCAACGGCTCCATTAAATCATGTGTACATTATTTTATGTTGGGTTAATTTATTAATTTAGAATTGAGAATTCTATATTAATATTCACACAACAAATTAATTTGATTAATTTGTATTTTAAATAATATGATTATTTAAAATTAATTTAAAATAGTTTTAAATTAAATATTATACAGTGTGGTAAGGACCACACCGTAGTTATGTACCACAGGGTGGTTCACGTTATATCCACAGAGTGTATGTGGAATATTGAATTTTGAATTTTAAAACATGTGGAAGAGAAAATATCAGTTATCATATTTTGAATAGTTCAAAATAAATTAAAAAAAAAAAGAAAAAAAAAAAGGGATAACTGATTATATGATGGGAAAGAGATTTTCTCTCTCCCATATCCATCATACACGCCCACTCCCATAGTGGGTGTGCATGTTGTTGTTCCACAAAGGCATGAGTTAATTAATTAATTAATTTAAAATTAGAAAAAAAAGGAGTGTTAGTTATTTCTCTGTAATACCAAAAAGGAGGGTACATTCGATGTATCTAGATATATGGAAGATATATTTAATTCCTTTTGACAGAGAGAAAAAGGTGATACGTAACTTTTTCCTCAGAGTGTTTCTTCTCCTTTTCTCCTTCACTTTGTCTCATGAGTTGAGAACGCAAAGTGAATCAAAATTCAAGTGTGTGATCAAACCCAAATTCAGAAACGCCCACTCGTTTCCTGTTCATCGTGATCTGGAGAACGCTGAGAAAGAACTGTTGGTGTTTCGAAGGATTTGGAGTTCTCAAGAAGATTCTTGAAGGAGTTCAAGAATTTCGACCTAATCGGACAACGGTCAATCTCTAAACTTTCTTCTTAATTTATTTTGTTAAATTAATATAAGTATTGTCGCCGAAAAATTTTGAGAAAATTTTTATATGTGCGATTTGATCCGTACCACGCTTCCGCAAAAATTTTTTAAAAACTGGTTTTCAAAACCAACAATTGGTATCAGAGCCGGCAATAGCTTATATTAATTTAATAAGCGATTATACGATAATCTTTGTATGATTTTAGGTAGGCACTTGTGCATATTAATGTATTTTTCTATTTATGATTATGATGATGAATGTTTATGCGAATGGATTGGTCGTAAATTGTTCCGGTTTCATGGAAATTAGTTTTTATTTTTCCTTTTGATTAGATCAATTTGTAAATAGGAATCATGATGTAATTTTCTTTTGATTAGATCAATTGTAAATAGGATCTATGTTGTAATTCTTCCATTAATGAAGAATTGTTCTTCATATTTTTTTAAAAGAAAAGTTCTTATTTTTTTATTTAAAAAAAAAAGGGTTGGAGACGGCGACCGTACGGACGGTCCACCGGCGATCGTACGGACGCCGCCGGCAGGCTGCACCGCAGCCATGGCCGATCGTCGGCCATGGTCGGCTGGCTGCACTCAGCCAAGCCCGCAGCCAACTGCACAAAGCTAGGGTTCTGGGAACCCTAGCTGGCCCAATTTGTTGGGCCACCCAGCCACGGGCTGGGCCTGCCTGATTCTGGCTGGGCAGCAGCACAGCAGAAGCAGGCCGGGCCTGCCTCTGCTCACTGGGCTGGGCCTGCTCCCTTGCTGAGCAGGTGTAGAGGGCAGCGGGCTGGGCCTGTGCCCAGCCATGCAACCCATCCGAAAAAAAAAAAAAAAAAAAGTTTTTTTTTTAGATTTATGAAATCTATTTTTTTTGAATTTGAGAAATTCAAGGAGCACCACCACCACTCATAAAGAGAAGTTGGAGAATTACAAGAAGACCCGAAGTTGGAGAATTACAAGAAGACCCAATTTTTTTTATATATTTTTTTTATTTTGGGTTGTAATTTTAGGTTTCCATGAAACCCGGCCAAGTTTTTCCATTTCGCTTATGTTTGAATGTTTTTATTATGTTGATGATAATTACATTGCCATGCATATCACATGTCATCTAAGATAGAAAAGTGCCTACCAATTTTATATGTCATGCATTTAGCGCATTTTTTTTCTTCTAAAAATTGTTTTAGCAATTAATATAATGTGTGTAGTCACAAATTTAATGAGATTAAATTTGAAATTAATTTAGCAATCGGATTTGCAAAAATTAGTGGGTCAAATGTGAAATTTATAAAATTTAAATGTTAAATTTTAAAATATTACAATTGATTTAATTTATAATTTTAAATTGTTTAAAATTATAAAGGCTTAGTAATTTAAAGTGTTTAAATTTACTAAGGTTTATGAAACAAGAGTTGTTTTATAAATAAAATACACTTTTGCAAAATAATGAGTGGGAGTGGGTAATATGACAATATAAGCCCAAGGTCTCCACCGTTAGTATAACACCGTGAGTTTTTAATAGTGCCTAGAGACGCTTTGATTTCGTCCTCCCTACGGAAGGTGTCTATTAAATACAATACCAAGGTTGTCTTCCATGAGATAGGATTTTAAGATGTATTTTAGAATTGACCTACCCTACGGCGGCAATTTCTAAGTTAAGTCTAAAAAAATCTGATACGGTGGGTTACACTCATAAAGAGATAATTAAATTAGTTAATTATTTTCTTGACCAAAATTAAAGGAAATTAATAAACATTAGAAATATGAGATATTTCGGGTAATATTTATTAATTGAGAATGTCTCATTTTAATTAGCAATTATTTGACCTACCCTACGGCGGCACTTAGTTGTGGTGATTAAAATTCCTTAGGCTTTTAAAGTAAACATGTTTTTGTGTATTTTAACATGTGCATTCATGCATCATATTTACTTTGCCTTTAATTTTGTTACGATATTTATGTAATTATTTATTAAAAATTATTTCTTAATTATTTTCAGCAAATATGTCAAACCCGATTTTCTCACTTCTCGCTTCTCAAGTTTTAACTGGTGAAAACTTTGTCAAATGGAAAAGCAACATGAATATTCTCCTCATAAATGAAAACTACCATTTTGTCCTTAAGGAGGATCGTCCTCTAGTGCCTCCGGCCAATGCCTCTAAGACTGTCTTTGACAAGTACGACCGTTGGGTTGTCGTAAACAACAAGGCTCGCTGCTACTTGTTAGCGGCAATGAATGAAGTGCTTAGAACTAGGCACGAGGCCCTTGAGACTGCTAGAGAGATTATGGAATCTCTGCAAAACATATTTGGACGCCCTTCCGATCCAGCCCGTCACGAAGCCGTGAAAGCCGTTATGAACGGCAGAATGAAGAATGGTTCTTCAGTTCGTGAGCATGTTCTCAAAATGATTCATCATTTTAACGAGGCTGAAATCAATGGTGCGAACATTGATGAAAAGACGCAAGTTGGCATGATTTTGGAGACACTATCTCCCGCTTTTCTCCAGTTCAGAACGAACTATGTCATGAACCATAAGATGTGTAATTTGACAGAACTTCTGAACGAACTGCAGACCTATGAGGCCCTTATTAATGATAAGGGTGGCAAGGCAAATGTTGCTGAAGCCAATGCAGTTGAGGGGAAGGGTTCTTCTTCAAAGAATCAAAAGAAGAAAAATGTGGGAAAACAAAAGGGCAAGAAGAAGATCCAAAAGAAGAAAGGGAAGGCTACTGAGCTTAAACCTAAAGGAAAATGTTTCCATTGCGATCAAGACGGCCATTGGAAAAGGAACTGTAAGAATTACCTTGATGAGCTGAAAAAGAAGAAGAAACAAGGTAAATCAGATTTACTAGTCATGGAAACATGCTTAGTTGAGAATGATTTCTCAAGCTGGATAATTGATTCAGGGGCATCTAACCATGTTTGTGTTTCTTTGCAGATGCTTGAGTCATTTAGGGATCTTGAAGATGGAGTTTTCACGATGAGAGTTGGCAGTGGGGAAAGACTATCAGCGACTGCAGTGGGGACAGTGCGACTGTCATTTAATAATAATAAATATTTATTTTTAGACAATGTTTATTTCATTCCGGATTTCAAATGGAATTTGATTTCGGTTTCAAAGTTGGTTGAACAATTTATTTCAGTTTCTTTTGAAGTTGACTCTGTTTTAATTTATAAGAATGAAGTGAATATTTGTTCTGGTTATGTGGATAATGGTCTATATTTTGTTAAACCAATTTCCAATAACTTACTTCAAAACGAAATGTTTAAAGTCGCTGAACCAACCCCTAAAAGAAGAAAGATTTCTAATGATAAAGATGACACATATTTGTGGCATTTAAGGCTTGGTCACATTAACGTAGACAGGATAGAAAGACTAGCAAAGGATGGTCCTTTGAGAGAGCTAAAAGTTGGCACTCTACCAGTCTGTGAATCCTGCCTAGAAGGTAAAATGACCAAAAGGCCTTTTTTGGCTAAAGGTGAAAGAGCAAAAACACCTCTAGAGATCATACATACTGATGTATGTGGCCCTTTGAATGTCAAAGCTAGAGGGGGTTATGAATATTTTGTCACATTTATTGACGATTATTCAAGATACGGTTATGCATACCTGATGCAAAGAAAATCCGAGACCTTTGAAAAGTTCAAAGTATTCCGTGCTGAAGTTGAAAAGCAACTTAGCAAATCAATCAAAACTCTTCGATCGGATCGAGGAGGAGAGTACTTAGATTATGAATTCAAGGACCACTTGATTGAGAACGGAATATTATCACAGCTCACGGCACCTGGAACACCACAACAAAATGGTGTAGCTGAAAGAAGAAATCGTACTTTGCTTGACATGATTAGATCAATGTTGAGTTATTCTTCTCTGCCTACCTCATTTTGGGGATATGCACTACAAACAGCTGTATATATTCTGAATTTAGTTCCATCTAAGTCAATCTCTAAGACTCCTCTAGAGTTGTGGAACGGTCGCAAACCTAGTTTGAGACACATCCGCATATGGGGGTGCCCAGCGCACGTGCTAAAGGGAAAGACTGGGAAGTTGGAACCTCGCTCGGAGGTATGCATGTTTGTAGGCTACCCTAAAGGAACGAGAGGAGGTCTGTTTTATAGCACTCAAGATAACAAAGTATTTGTGTCGACAAATGCTACGTTTCTTGAGCACAACTATATGGCAGATTTCAAACCCAAAAGTAAAGTGGTTTTGGAAGAGTTGCTGGCTGGTAAGATCAGCCCCACACCAACAACAGTTGTTGAACGACAAAGAGTAGAGATCACTACTCGAGATCAAACATCACAGCCACCACGGCGTAGTGGGAGGGAAATAAGATTGCCCATCCGCTATCGTGAAGATGGAGAAGCACAAGTTGCAGTCACCGATGGCAGTGATGATGATCCATTGACATACAAGATGGCAATGAATGATGTTGATCGAGAGAAATGGCAGGAAGCCATGAAACTCGAAATGGAGTCTATGTACTCCAATTCAGTCTGGAAGCTTGTAGATCTACCAGAAGGCATTAAGCCTATTGGTTGCAAATGGATCTATAAGAGAAAGAGAGGAGCCGATGGGAAAGTAGAGACTTTCAAAGCTAGGCTAGTGGCAAAGGGTTTTACCCAAAAAGGAGTAGACTATGAGGATACTTTTTCTCCAGTGGCCATGCTAAAATCCATCCGGATTCTCTTATCCATTGCTGCTCATTATGATTATGAGATATGGCAAATGGATGTCAAGATGGCGTTTTTGAACGGTCATCTTGAAGAGACCATTCATATGGTCCAACCAGAGGGTTTCGTGGTCCAAGGCCAAGAGCAGAAAGTCTGCAAACTGCAAAGGTCCATTTATGGACTTAAGCAGGCTTCTAGATCTTGGAACATCAGATTTAACGAAGCCATAAAGTCTTATGGTTTTGAACAAAATATGGATGAACCTTGTGTCTATAAGCAGATAGAAGGGAATAAAGTGGTCTTCTTAGTTCTTTATGTAGATGACATTCTACTCATTGGGAATGATGTAGAATCTCTATCAAAGGTAAAGAACTGGCTAGCCAGCCAATTCCAAATGAAGGATTTGGGAGAAGCAAGCTATATTCTTGGTATCCAGATTATACAGGATCGCAAGAATAGGTTTCTGGCATTGTCTCAAGCTTCGTACATTGATAAGGTGCTTATCAGATTTGCGATACAGAACTCCAAGAAAGGGAACTTGCCTTCTCGACATGGAGTTCATCTCTCTAAAGAGCAGTGTCCTAAAACACCGCAAGAAGAGGAGAATATGAGACGAATTCCATATGCATCGGCAGTTGGTAGTCTAATGTATGCAATGTTGTGTACCAGACCTGACATATGCTTTGCAGTGGGAGTGGTTAGTCGATACCAGTCAAACCCAGGATTAGATCACTGGGTGGCAGTCAAGCATATTCTCAAATATCTGAGAAGGACGAAAAACTATATGCTCGTATATTCTAGTAGGGATTTGATTCCTATTGGATATACAGATTCTGATTTTCAATCAGATAGAGACTCTCGGAAGTCTACCTCAGGGGCGGTGTTCACTTTGGGAAGTGGAGCCATTATATGGAGGAGTATCAAGCAAACTTGTGTTGCTGATTCAACCATGGAGGCTGAATATGTAGCAGCTTGTGAAGCAGCTAAAGAGGCAGTCTGGCTTCGTAAATTCTTGAGAGATCTGGAAGTTGTTCCAGATATGCATGAGCCAATTAGACTCTATTGTGATAACAGTGGAGCAGTGGCCAATGCCAAAGAACCCAGAAATCACCGAAAAGGAAAGCATATAGAGAGGAAATTTCACTTGGTGAGAGAGATTGTCAGTAGAGGAGACGTTTCAGTTGAGAAGATCGCATCCGCGAATAACATAGCTGATCCGTTTACCAAGACATTACCAGCTCGGAGTTTTGAGCAACATCTTGAAGGGATGGGACTTAAAGACATGTCACATTTGCTTTAGGGCAAGTGGGAGATTGTTGGGATGTGTGCCTATAAACAAATGAGATATATTATTTTGCTGATTTAATTTGAGGAATTTTTTCAATATTATTTTTGCATGCATGTTTAGATGCTTTATAAATATCAAAAATCCTAGATTATTTAAATGTGACTTTAAATATTGTATATAAGTGTTATATACAGGAGGATAATATTTAAAGTAAAATAATCTAAATCAGTCCGTAATTAAAAATTAAAGTTGGGATCTTTAATTTAAAATTACTAGCGCGGTTCATTACATTCTGAATGAAATGATCTTATCCGGATTGTTAATAATGAGATTATTGGAATGAAAGCGCTTTATATAATTTGATTATATAGGACAGGAACACGATTAATTATGAATCTCTAATAATTTCCGTTGTCATATAGAGCATTCAAAATTAATCAATGATGGTCATATATGAATCGATCTTAATTCTGAGTAATTAATAGACTCCTATTTATTGTAATATGTTTTTTGACATATCGAGTAATGACACAAATGAGTAGTGTCAAATTCTTGGTATATTGGAAATATAATATAATAAGTAGCCGGGAATATTAATTTACAAGATGAAATCCATTCCTTCGTGAAGAAGTTAGATGGACGGTTCCCTTAAGTGTTGATTCGGAACTTGAATAATAAGAGCGCTCAATTTATGATTAGATCATAAATATATTATTCATTAGAGAATCAATGGTACTTAAGGAGAAAGATATAATTAAAGAGGTTAACGGAATATACCTAGCTTTAATTATGAACCGTTTATGGAGGATTGATTTATATGTAGTGACTATATCAATGGACAATTCAAATCTTTGAATATAATTAGTTTTATTTTTTTAAGAGTGCAATTCCAAATTTTTAGTGGAATAATTTGGAATTAATAATTTTGATATTTTAATTAAGGTGTTAATTAATTGTCAAAATTATTGGAGCTTAAAATTATAAAGTCCATCGTTCCTCTCAACGGCTCCATTAAATCATGTGTAACATTATTTTATGTTGGGTTAATTTATTAATTTAGAATTGAGAATTCTATATTAATATTCACACAACAAATTAATTTGATTAATTTGTATTTTAAATAATATGATTATTTAAAATTAATTTAAAATAGTTTTAAATTAAATATTATACAGTGTGGTAAGGACCACACCGTAGTTATGTACCACAGGGTGGTTCACGTTATATCCACAGAGTGTATGTGGAATATTGAATTTTGAATTTTGAAACATGTGGAAGAGAAAATATCAGTTATCATATTTTGAATAGTTCAAATAAATTAAAAAAAAAAAAAAAAAAAAAGGGATAACTGATTATATGATGGGAAAGAGATTTTCTCTCTCCCATATCCATCATACACGCCCACTCCCATAGTGGGTGTGCATGTTGTTGTTCCACAAAGGCATGAGTTAATTAATTAATTAATTTAAAATTAGAAAAAAAAGGAGTGTTAGTTATTTCTCTGTAATACCAAAAAGGAGGGTACATTCGATGTATCTAGATATATGGAAGATATATTTAATTCCTTTTGACAGAGAGAAAAAGGTGATACGTAACTTTTTCCTCAGAGTGTTTCTTCTCCTTTTCTCCTTCACTTTGTCTCATGAGTTGAGAACGCAAAGTGAATCAAAATTCAAGTGTGTGATCAAACCCAAATTCAGAAACGCCCACTCGTTTCCTGTTCATCGTGATCTGGAGAACGCTGAGAAAGAACTGTTGGTGTTTCGAAGATTTGGAGTTCTCAAGAAGATTGGAGTTTCCGAAGGATTTGGAGTAATCAAGAAGGTTCTTGAAGGAATTCAAGAATTTCGACCTAATCGGATAATGGTCAATCTCTAAACTTTCTTCTTAATTTATTTTGTTAAATTAATATAAGTATTGTCGCCGGAAAAATTTTGAGAAAATTTTTATATGTGTGATTTGATCCATACCACGCTTCCGCAAAATTTTTAAAAAACTGGTTTTCGAAACCAACAGTTTACCCTGTTCATTAATCAACTCCGTCTTCCTCAAGAAACACTCAACTTCAACAATCTGCAACTTTTTCCACTTCCTGTCCAGTCCCTCCAACACGGAACTTTCCACCAATGGCATCATCTTCGAAATCCCCTCAGTACTTTTATCCATTGAACAAAGTACTTTTCGGAGAACTTTCCGGTTGCAGTTGTCTTGGTCATGGTCTTAGGCGTGGTCGGAATCGGAATCGGAATTGGCCGGCTCCTTCTTCTTCTTATGGCTCATCGACTCATCCTTCTTGTCGGCTCCAACACCAAATGTTTGAATCTTCTCAGATTCTTGTAGAGAGTTATGGCGAATTCTTGCTGTTGGGAGAGTTTTTTATCTTTATTTATAATTTTTTTTGACTCGGGTCAACTGTGAGAAAGTAGCCAAAATGGCCCTTTCATGGGAAAAACCAATGGAAGAAGTCTGGTACCACTGCCGGTTCCCCTTTTTTCCACTTAAAATTTTAAAAACCGAGGTCCTATGTGGTGTGGGCCCCACTAACTTTTATGATTTACAAATGTATTATATTGTACTTTAAATATTAGATTTTTGAAATAAAAGAAAGGCCAAAAAAAAAAAGTGTGTTGAAGAACTTTCAAACTCTCTCTCCTTGTCTTGTCTCTATTTTTCTTCTATCATCAATTGGTAGACAGGTCAGAACATAAATTTTTAGATTTATTTTATCATTTTTCAAATAATTAAAAAATTAATTTTTTTAAAAAAATTTTAATTTTAATTTAAAAATGTTATTTCGAACCTCTGTTTCAAACACATATTATTTAACACTACAAATTTTTCTCTCCTCTGTAATAGCTTAAGAACTTTTTGTTTTTGTTTTTTTGTTTTTTTTCTCTGAACTTTTGGCAATTATTCACTATTGTTCAAGTTGATCTCCAAGTTGTGGAGAAATATATGAGTAATTAACTTAAATAGTCCCTAAACTCTTTAAAAAATGATATTCTGATTTTTTTTTTTTTTTGACCATAAACTCTCAAAAAATGTGACGATTTGGTTTTTTTCTGTCAAATTTCATTAAATTTCTAACAAAATTAGTCATATATATTATATGTGATCTAATTTAAGATGATATTTTGATAATTAAATAATAATAGCTATAAAAAATTAAAATTCTCTCTATGTCTCTCTCTCTCTCTAGATCGACACTGACAGAGGAGGGGGGCGATCGATGACATAGAAAAGAGGGTGTGAGTTCGACGGCTGCGGGGTCGGGGGGGAGCCAACCCAGATCGTAAATCCTTTGTGGGGGGGGGGGGGGGGGGGGACGAAACCCAAATCGGAATGAGCGACAGTGGGGTAGTTTGGTGGGGTGGGTTTGAGTTCGGTGGGGGAGGAGAGGGCCTAAGTTTGAGTTCTCAGCCTGATCTGGGTTGTGTGGGGGGGAGGGGGGCGTTCGCGTTCGTCGGCGAAGGCAAAGGCTTGGTGCCCAGCGACGGAGAAGTCGATGGTGATCTCCAGCATCCGGCGTCGAATCTGGTGGGGGGGGGGGGGGGGGGGTGGGTCCGACGTCTGATATGTTTTCGGGGGAGGGTAGGGAGGGGAAGGAAGGGCGAGAGAGAGAGATAGATGGTCTTTCGGTTTCCGGTGTCGGACCTGTGGGGGAGAGAGAGAGGGAGGGAGGGGAGGGGAGAGAGGAGAGAGAGAGAAAGAGAGAGGTTCTCTCTCTATTTTTTAATTTGATATGAATAAGGGTATTTTATTTTTTTTAGGGAAATTTTCCTTCAAAAAGCACAAAATGTGCTTCTCATGGATCATTCCGTGAGTTTTTTAATGGAACTAGACGTAAATGACCAAACCGTTATCTTTTCAGAGAGTTTAGGATTAACACGATTTAAAAAAAAGAATAGGGACCAAAGTGTCACCTCTTAAAGAATTTACAGATCATTTAGATAAATTACTCAAAATTTTAAAGAAAGGTTTTTTTTTTTTTTTTCTTTGATCCCAAAAATTTGACTTGAGAGTTTCTCTTCCTCCTAGCATGTTTCTTCTTCTTCTTCTTCTTTTTTTTTTTTTTTTTTTTTTTTTTTTTGTGTGGTTATTTTGGTTTGATTCGGGCGGCCATGGCTTTTTGTTGTACTGGTTTGGGGGGTTTTTTTTTTTCCTTGTGGGTTTTTGTCTCAGATTTTATAATGTGTTTAGCTTTTTTCTTTTTCATTTTCATTTTCTTTTTTTCTTTCTTCTTCTCTCTATGAATGTGTTTGGATGATTGGTAAATTTAGTAGTACTGTAAGAGGAGATGAACCGATGGCAGAGAAAACGAGATTGATATATATTGAATAAATAATAAACTGACACAAAAAATTAAATGATATAAATATTAAATATGTGTTTGATTAGTTAGAGATTAAATTTTAAATTGAAGTTTGTAAATCTTTTAAAAATTAATTATAAATTTTATTAATTTAAAAAAAATTACAATTAAAATAAAAATATAAAATTTAATTAGAATCAAATTTAAATATTAAGGGTTTGTTTGGTGTATGAGTTTGAGTTGAAATTGATAAGTTTAAATAGTGATTGATGTGTACTTTTTCAGAAAAGACAAAAAACTTTTGGGGAAAAAGATAAAAATTGAGTTAAAATCTATGGGTTTGGACCTGTGGTCCAAACGCACCCTAAATAAAACCTAAATAAAAAAATATAACTTTTAATTTTTTTATTTTAAAATTAAGTGAAAAAAAGTGGACTTACATCCAGTGACTGTGGGGCCCACACATTAGTGCTGGAGTTCTCCTATAATCGCCGTATGGGACCGGGTCAGAACCCCGTGCGATTGTATAGGATTACTGAAAAAAAATATATATGGAATTGCATCCACTGACTGTGGGGGCCGCGCATCAATGCTGGAGTTCTCCTGCAACAGCCGCATGGGATCGTAATCATATATGATTACTCCGTGAGAAATACAACTCGTGCAAGATAGCAGTCTTCTTTTCTTGTCTTGAGCATGAATATTCGTGTTTAGACATAATTTATTATTATTTTTTCCTGAAATTATAAACTCAAGAAAAATACGCAAAATAATAAGGGATATTTGGTATTAAGGTTTGAATAATAAATTATACTTAATTTTTTTTTTTCTAAAAAATCAAATCAATTTCATTATTTGTATAACTTTATAACTCAAACTTTAAAAGTCGATAACTTTATATATATAAGTCTAAATATGATATATTTTTTTTTAATTGCGTAGACTTTCGGGATGAATTAAACAAGCTTTATATTGATTTTTTTAACACATTTTAAGTTTTTATACTTTTTAACTTCAGCAAATTCAAACGCCTCATTAAACGCATAATTCAATTCAAACTCAAATTCTACAATCCAAACATTAGCACCAAATGCATGCTACCTCTGATTTTTTATCTTAATTTTGTCTTTTTCTTAAAGTCAACAAAAATGATGAGGACATCAAGACTGTAAGGAATACCCACGAACCAATTCAAGTTCCAGTTAGTCCGGTGACGAGAGCTCGAGCTAAAAGATTCAAAAAAGAGTTGAATAACTTAGTCTGGAGAATTCTACAACAAGAAGAGAATGTGTTCACTACTGATGGTGAACAAAGATTGATTTTACTCATCAAAGTTGGTTCGTAAGAGAGCCAAGGCTGATGTGGACGTTATTTTCCAACGAAGAATCAAGTCAAGATTACGTTTTCAAGTGTTCAAGAAGTTCAAAATTCAAAACAAGATCTTATCAATATTTGATTTCTTTGTAATCTTATTGTAGTTTTAATTTTAGTTTAAAATTTGAATTTAAATCCGAATTTAAGAGTTTATGTTTAGATAAATCTGATTCCTAGGTTTTTTAGGCATGTTTATCCTTAGGGGTAGATTAGGAATTTTATAAATTGAAATTCGGCTATATAAGCCTGATTTTCAGACTATGGTAGGAGTTTTTGATGTTTATTCATATTGTGAGTTATTCTTCTTGAGTTCTTGAAAAAACTTATTCGAATTTATCAATGATTTCTTGTGGCGTTCAAATTGACTTATCAAACGGACTTTCCATACCCATTTGTGGTGTCTTCACCATATCAAGGTTTTTGCTTTGCTAAGCAACGAGTCACGGTTTCCATCAAACTTGAAAGATCTTAGGTTCGTTGTTCCCATTATTGGTATCGGGTTTCGTCAAGTTGTTGGCGTGGTTTGTAATAAAAAATTATAACTAGTTTTTAAAAAGTCAGCCAACTCCAACTAAAAATTTCATATCTAACCGGCAAACCAAACGCACCCAATATAATCTTAATTTTTCAGTATCAATTTACATGATATATATATTGTTGTTTTTATTATTATTATTATTATTATTGACTAGTTTTTAGGCATGTACTTTGCACATGTGGATTATTGTGATATTTGGTAAAAAAAAAAAAAAAGATACAAATATTATTATTATTATTATGTTTTATCAAAGAATTAGTATATCAAATTATTTCATATTATTAGACCAAGCCAGGGTAGCTCAGTACGTGTAGATAGTAATATCACTTTCTCCCAATGCCAAATGGTTAGAAAAGGGATGGCAAAATATCCATATCAATTAGATTCTTAGGCCATGTTTGGTACTTTTGTTTCACTCAAGTGAAACTGTACTTTTTTTTATCTTTTTCTGAAAAAGTTTTTTGTCTTTTCTGAAAAGTTAACAAATTACAATTGAAATTAAAGGGTCTGTTTGGTGTGTAAGTTTGAGTTAAGATTTATAAGTTTAAATAGTAAATTTTGTTGACTTTTCAGAAAAGACAAAAAACTTTTTGAGAAAAAGACAAAAACTTTGGAGAAAAAGACAAAAAAAAGTTTAAACCAAGTTGATGACCAAACACCCCCAAAATATTTCAACTCAAACTTACACATCAAACACCCCCTTAAGTTTGTCATCTCTTAAAATGTTATTTGACATTTGACAATTAACATTACCCCCACCCACTCTTTTTTAAATATATACATATGTAAATGAGAAAAAAAAAATAAATAACAGTTTTCAAAAAAAGTAAAAAATAAACTAAACAATATATTAGTGGAGACCACTTAAGAGGCCTATGGATAGTGCCTCATCCAACGATTCATAGTTAGTGTTACTTTGAAATGGATGGATTAGATGGTAACTGCAATGTGATATGGATGTTTTCGGTTGCACCAAATTTAAGCCCATTATAAATAAACAATTGTTATTGTTGTTGGCATTTTATTTATTATTTATCATTTAAGTTGTTGTTTTGAATTACTTTTTTTATTGTTTTTTTAGGAATCTTCTCTCTCACTTTCACACATCAAAGTCACTGTTTGGTTCTCGAGAAAATGAAGAAACTTCTATCAGACAGCAACAATCTCTTTTCAACTATCATTTTATATAGATTAATTTAAAAAACAGATCTTAAACCAAAAAAAAAAAAAAAAAAGTCTAAAAAAATACTAAAAAATATGATACACAAATTTATTTAATAATCACATATTTCATCAAGCAAAAGTAGTGAGCAGCAGAGTGGGAGGCCGGCGATCCCCTTGCCGTGGCCAACAAGCCGTACCAACTTGATGGAGGACATACTGTGGGTGATGACAGATGATTATAAATCGGGCCAATTGACTATAAAACAAAATAGTCAAAAGCCTAAGCCGACCCATTAAGACTGGGAAACCACAAGCCATTTTCTGCAAGTTTTTTTTTTTTTTTTTTTTTTTTTTTGTGGCATTAGCAAAAGCCAAGAGAAGAAGGACCAAAAGAGCAACAATGGCAGACGAGGTCAAAGAGCAGCCAATTGAGGCCCCGCCGTCGCAAGGTTGCCACAAAAAGAAGAAGGCTCTCAAAAACAAAGCTCTTTCCATTACTTTCGATGAGAAAGACCTCAGGTACTAAATCGAGCCATGTCCTTCTCCTCCATCGTCTACATGCGAGGCAACAACTTTTCATTCATGAAGAGGGTCATCAACTCTTGAAACATCGCCACTTTCGTGTCCAACCACGGCATCTCTGCCGTACTGATCAAGAATTAGAACCCATTTGGTCCTCAAAAAAAAAAAGAAAAAAGAAAATTTCTTCATGAATCTGGTTTTTTATTTTTTATTTTTTTATTTTTTTTATTTTTATTTTTTGTGGTTAGCTAGATCTGGTTTTGTTTTGCTTCTTTCTTGATACAGATTTTGAAATATATAATTAGATCAGTTTTTCTTGTAAATACAGAAAGTTACTTTACCAAATAGGACCAAAAGAAAGCAATTTGTTTTTTTCCTTAAAAAAAAAAATCAAATCAAATCAAATCATTTTTGGACTAAGCAAAAAAAAACATTATTTTTTACTTTAGAGTTTCTACATGTTACAGTTCTGTGCATATATCCTTTTGTGCACTTGATCCATCATATACCATATTTCACATGTTAACGGTCCTGGACTGGGCCATATTCATAGGACCTCTCAAGAGGTCTATACCGCAGCTGCTTCCTTTTAAAATAAATAATATCAAATAACAAATATTTTTGATTCAAGGAGGTTGTGTCTTGGAAATTGCGTTTTGTGTGTTATATGCACTATACTCTTGGGCTAGTTTAGTTCGCGAGTTCAAACTCAAAATTTTCATATCAGTTTTTATCTTTTTCTGAAATTTTTTTTTGTCTTTTCTGAAATTTTTTTTGTTTTTTCTGAAAAGTTAAAAAAAATTACTATTAAAACTTAAAATTTTCAACTCAAACTCATTTATCAAACAGACCCTATAGTACTTTATGAATGATCATTAACGCTAGGGCCGTTCGGGATGTTTGGCATCTGGGTTTTCACAGGTTTTCACATGTTTTTTTTTTTAAATGTAATTTTTCTCAATTCAAAATTATTTTTTACTATTTATATTTTAAATATCTACAGTAATTTTAAATTTTAAAAATTTATAACTTTATTATTTTAAGTTCATATGAGATTTTTTTTTAAATTACATATAATATTTAAAAAAATGAAACAAAAATTAATATTGATATTTTTTTAAACACATTATAAGTTTTTGTATTTTTTTTATTTCAACTAAATAAAGTTTTTTAAACATATTATAAGTTTTTTAACAGTTTTTCAACTAAATAAACAATTTGAAAACTCCAATTATATCTCCAAAACTTCTCAAAATGGGCCCATAAGCTATTGTGAGTCGTACTTAAACATTACTGTAACAAACTTTTGTTTAAGAACGGCTTTTAATTGGTAGTTAATAAAAACGATTAATCAACTTATGACAATAATTAATTAAGAGAATAACAGTAGTAGCAATAATAATAATAATAGTATGTAACAAAGAGCAAAGTAAATATAAACAGAACATGACATAACCTAGTAGTAATATTAAACTTGAATCCACTTAAAAATACAGAGTTCGAATCCTCTCACCCCAAACTCAAAAAATATATGTATGTATATATATAAATATATATATATATAAATAAACAGAACAAGCAATCATAATCAAATAAACTTCCAGCGGGAAATATTAAAATGGACAGTCACAATAAATACAACACTTACCATATATTACAAAATTAAAATATACGGTAAGATGAAAGCAACAAAATTGAGTGAGAATCAGTAATGTACTAAAAAAATAATTTAGAAACTATACTAAGACATTATAAGTTTTTATACTTTTTATCTCTAGCAATTCAAACGCCTCAATAAATGCACAATCAATTTAAACTCAAATTCTATAATCCAAACTTTAACATCAAACACATGCTTAGTTTACTTTTGTTCATTTTCTTTTTCTTTCCTATCATAATATGTCCTACGACTTTTCTAGAGAAATTATTGTTGTTACGGAAGAAACAAATATTCATTTCCCTTCAAGGAGACATGGAAAAGAGTTATCTTCATAGAGAAAAGGAAAAGAGTTATATTTTTTTGGTGAATGGGAAAAGAGTTATATTATCTTTGTTCTCTCATGACATATTTTTAAGAACTAAAAAAAAAAAAAAAGCAAAAGAAAACAAACAGACATGAGGTTTGAAATAAAGAGTAAAACTGTGATAGAATATCTTTTTTGAACCGTTAAGATTTAATCGAACGGTTGATATATTGTTGTGTATCATAATTACTATACACCTTATCTTATCTTACCCCTTCCCACCCCAATCTTTTCCGTCGCCGGCGACCTTCATGCCGTCGCGGCGACCTGTGCCCCATCGCCAACGACCACAACCCCAGCCCCCCCCACCCCAAGCCTGGCTGGCCCCCCACCTCATCACCGGCAACCCACTTCCCCCCCCCCCCACCCCAGGCCCGGCCGGCCCCCCACCCCATCCACAGCAACCCCCCCCTCCCCCCCCGGCCCCAACTCCCACCCCAAGTCCCCCCCCCCAACCCAGGCCTCCTCGGTCCCCCCTCTCTCTTCTCCTCTCTCCCGGTCCCCGGCCGCCCTGGCCCCCCGGCACCCCTTTCTCTCTTCCCCTCTCTTCCTCTCTTCTCCTCTCTCCGGGCCCCCGGCGACCCCCCCACTCCTGACGGGGACTCCCCCTCTCTTTCTCTCTTCTCCTCTCTCTTTCTCTTCTCTCACCGGGGGGTTCGAGGGGGGGGGGGGAGGGGGTGCTGGCCGGGAAGAGTGAGAGAGGAGAAGAGAGAGAGAGAGGGGAAGAAAGAGAGAAGAGGGTGGGGGGAGGCCAGTAGAGGGGGGACCTGTGGGTAGGCCTGGCAATTCGTGTTAAATGTGGTAATCGTGTTAGCCCATTTCCGGCCCATTTATTTTCGTGTTAAACGTGTCAACCCAATTTCGACCCAATTATTAAACGTGCGGTCCAAACCCATTTATTACGTGTCGTTCTCGTGTCGTGTCATCGTGTCGTATCCGAAATTGCCGGCCTTGTTATAAAAGATCTTTAGAATAGTTTGAAAATTCTAACATAAACGTGTTAAACGTGTTAACCGTATTAGCCCATTTTCGGCCCATTTATTTTCGTGTTAAACGTGTCGACCCAATTTCGACCCAATTATTAAACGTGCGGTTCAAACCCATTTATTACGTGTCGTTCTCGTGTTGTGTCACCATGTCGTGTCCGAAATTACCGGCCCTATTTGTGGGGGGGGGAGGGGGGCGCCGAGAGGACTGGGGACCCGTGGGGTAGGGGGTGTAGGGGGTGCCGGGGTTGGGTGGGGGGCGGCTGGGGCTGGGTCTGGGGCCTGGGGTAAGGGGGGCCGGGGGCGGGTCACCGACTTCAGGGCGGTCACCGGCATCGGTCGTCGGTGGCAGCGGGTAGGTCGCCGGCGACAGAGAAGACTTAGGGTGGGAAGGATAATATGAGGTAAGGTGTATGATAAGTATGATACACAAACAATATTTTAACCGTTCGATTAAATCTTAACAGTTTAAAAAAAATTTAATTGTAGTTTCTCCGATAGAGATTTTACCATAGCCTCTCTCTCTCTGAAATAAAATGACCATATTCCTGGTGTGATGATATAGGTCATTTCAACTTAAAAAAAATAAATAAATAACATAGGTTATTTTATTCACATGAAATAAAGAAAATAGAGTAGCATTTTTTCAATAGGGAAAGGACAAGAAAAAACATTCAGAGCAGCGGAGAGAGAAAATAGGTACAGAGAGAGAAACAGAGTTATTAAAAAAAAAAAAAGTGCGCCCACAGGAAATAAAAAAGATGAACATAAAATGAGTAAAGAGGTTTTTTAACCACTTGCCCGAGCTGTCAATGTTTTGGTTTGGAACACGTGTCAATCGCACACAAATATAGCTGGATTGTGAATGTATGAACTAATCCGGCCAAATAGCATGGTTATGTAAAAAATCAGCGAAAAACATTTCAAATCTTTTAAAACAACGTGTCATAAGATTATTTACTAAAAATTATTTGAGATATTAAAAGTTAGACAGAATAATTGAGTTATTTCTTATCATGTCCTCTTAAGGGTATTTTAATTATAAGAATAATATATTGCTCTATTCCTATATTTTTTTTATTTATGCTATGGTTAATCTGCCTCATTCACGTCCTCCAATGACTGAAATTGTCCATTTGGAAGATGAAGGAAATGTAGGGCAGGTTCAAAATTGCAAGAGTGTGTTGACATCCTCAATCATGCATGTACTAATTTGAAATGAAATTTTTATGTTAGAATTTGTTGACTTTTAAAAAATTAATTATAATTTTTATTGACTTTTCAATAAAAGAAAAAAACTGAGATGAAAAACTTAGGATCCAAATTAATTGACCAAACACAAGGTAATTGAATGAAATCCAACTTCGTGAGAGCTTAGTTGAATTACTATTCTTTCAGAATCTATGAATTGGAAAAACATAGTAAATTAACTTTTGAGCATGTTTCTGATGTGCAGTGATATGTGAAAAATAAGATTGCTACTTTGAAATCAAGTTGATAAATACTTAGACACAACTTTCATGGATGAAAAATTAATAAAATTACTCTAATTGTTGAAATAACCAAACAAGTACATATGCGCGGAATGAAATACACAAGTAAAGTAGTTAAGCTCCAATCATTGAGGAACAACCATATCAAATATTCTTTTCACTTTTCCTCACCTAAATAATTTACTCTTTGTTATATTATATTTTCCATCTTTCCTACCAAACATAACGTTAGTCACGTCATTGTTCAAAAGGTATAATTCATGAATTCTTTTTTGTTCCAAAATTTTTGACTTAATTATTGGTTTACTCCCAATATTATTTTTGCATATCATATAAATTGAAAAAAATTGATCATATACTAAACATAGAATATTAACAATACATAAGTAATTAACTAAGTTGTCAAATAATATTGAAAAGACAGTCAATCAGACAAGAAAAATAAACCATCATGTCTAAATTCTAAAATTCATACACGGGATCCATATTGATTATGTGCTCATATGTACTATCCAAATTAAATAACAATTTAAGTCTTCAAAATATAAAATTAATCATCATTGTAATTAGAACCCCACAGTTACTTATCAAATATGATTTTTTTTTTTTTAAAGAAATATTAAGATATACATTCCAATCAATATTGGATCTCCCATGCCATGATTATTTTTTGTAACTTGTCCACGTGAGTTCTTCAACAAAAGAAGAAGAAAGAAAAGAACATCAGGAAATTGTAATAAATAGTATTTTTACCAAAAAAATAATAATAATAAAATTGAATAACTAACAACATTTTAAAATATTTGAACTAAATAACAAAATTATTAGGTAATTAAAAAATTTACTAGGTAAACAATAAATTTAATAGATAAACAACATATATGTAAGAAGTAAATAAATTATTTATTTGATAAATTTATTTTTTTCCAGCTATTTTGCTCTAAATATTTTTCAATATACTATTAAATTAAATTATCTATTACTAATATTTTGCTTATATAAGAAGAGTGAGTCAATCTTTTCGTCCTGACCTCCTGAAGTGGCATTTATTCATTATATATTTTTTATATTTTTATGCTTCACTATCAACTAATAACATTTAAAAGGACAAATGCACTGTGAATATTGCTTTCATCCTTTGTTCATTATCATCATGTGATGGGTCTCATCATCATCACGTGGTGGTTAGTCTATCATTATGTAACAGTCCAGTCACCATCATATGATTTTTTTTTTCTTTGGCTTTGCTTTATTTTGTTTGTTTATTCCGCGATACTTGCTGTCAATTAGTTATCAACTAGTTAATGTAAAAATGCTATTTACTTATTAGGGTGATTTGCAAAATTGTCATAAATTTGACACCTCCTTATAATTTTACTCTTTACAAGAGTAATGTTGATAATTTTGTCATTCCATAATATTTAATAAAATAATTAAATGAAAAATAGTAAATAGAGAAAAATACTCATATCTCTTTATTTTCTTTCTTTCTTTATTTATTTAAATAATTTTCATATATCTCCGACTCCGTTTGCCGGCCGGTCGCCTGTCGCTAATAGGTCTCCCATTGCCAGCCAGTTGCTGGTCATCGAAATCTTTTTTTTTCTTTCAAATTTCAACATAGATGGCCAGATGTATCCAGCTCTAGTCATTGGGGTAGATGTCAGTCATCGGTTGCCAAAATTTTACTTTATGATAGAATGTGAAACAGATTCTATCAAAATACAAAATTGATTTTATCATAATACAAAACGGATTCCACCAGAATCCGATAAAGCAAAACGTATTATGATAGAATGCAAAACGGATTCTGATCGAATGCAAAATGGATTCAATCAGAATCGGAGAAGGCAAAACAAATTCTGATAAAATGCAAGATGAATTCTGATAGAATGCAAAACGGATTATGATAAAATAAAAAATGAACTTTAATAGAGTACAAAATGTATTATATCAGAATCCATTTTGGATTCTATTAGAGTCTGAGAAGGCAAAATATATTATGATAAAATGCAAAATGAATTCTGATAGAATACAAATAAGATTCTGATTGAATACACAATTAATACACACATACACACACATTTTAAGAATATCAAAGAACTGATAAATAACAAACTATAAAACCTAGCACATATATGTTGATAAATAATGATTGAATAAACAAAAACCAAAAGATCTAGAAATATCTTACAAAAAATAATCTGAAAGCAAAACAAGATTCAATGAACAATCTCGGTGTCCAGACTTGAAGAACTTGACAAAGAGGTTGTTAGGGCTGATCTCTGTGGATCAAGAGCCTTTGATCTCCAAGTCAACGAACCTCCCTCTTGGAGCCGGAGCCTTGTTTAAGTAATTGCTCATCGCTGGAGTCGAAATCACTAAGATCATGATGCCGCAGATCGGGACAAGATCTGTAGAGAGTCACCGAGATCAGGCGACATGCCACTCTCCTCAAGCTTGGACATCGCAGTGGCGGAGATCGTGATGTGAGAAATCGCGATCGGCCGAAGAATGAGGTGAAAAGGAGATAGAGACAAGGCATGCCGTAGAAGGATGAGAGAAAAGGAAGAGAACGGCCGGAGAGGGAGGAGAGAGAAAGAGGAAGACAGCCGGTGAGGGAGGAAAGGAAGGAGAGAGATCGGATAGAGAAGAAGAGAGAGAGTTGTAGAGAGAGAATTGAAGAAAGGGAAAAAATTTGAAAATGAAAGAGTGTAGGTTCAAATAAAGATATATACATAGGGACAAAATGAGAAATTTAAACTGTAAATTATAAAAAAATAATAATAAATTAAAAGATATAAAATGATAAAATTATCATTTTTAAAATTAGAGAGGGTAATTTTTCAAAAAAAAAAAATAAATAAAATTAGAGAGGGTAAAATTATACGCATAATAATTATTTCCCTAATTTTCTCTACTTATTAAGCAACTTCTGGGCTTGGGCTTTTTGATGGATATACACTTTATCCATATACTTTATCCTCTTAGGATCAGCAATGGGCTTGATTGAAAGCCCAACATGAGCCCAATTACAGTACACACCTTAGACTTTTACAGCTTCTTGAGCAGAAAAAAGACAAATATGACGATAAGTTTAAAGACATAAATAACATAAAAGGGCTGAAAAAAGAAGATTGAAAATGAAAGGGGTCCCATTTCAGGGATTTTTCTAATTTTGATTGGAGAATGCAAGGAAAGAAGAGAAATAGATTCTGATTTTTTGTCCTAATTGGAATAAGGCTAGGCACTTTTCTCTGTGAATTTCACAGTTGGAAAAGTTTATTATTATTATTATTATTTTCAAAGAGCTTCTTGAGTCTTAAATTAGATTGGCAAGATACATGGAATCTCCATCACACAAGTTGGCTTGGTTAAGACTCTTTCTTCACATATCTTTAAGGCTTTCTCAAATGTGCATTAGAAAACGACAAACATTTTCTCTTAAATTGTCTATTAGATATGTCTCTGTCTTTATTTCATATTTTTAACTTTAAATTGATGGAGATTTTTTTGAACCATTTTCTTCATTGGTCAATTTCATGGGGTCTGAGTTATTATATCTAACTTAGTTCATTGGATGGTGTAAATCCTAATTCAAGAGACAAATATGTGGTAGGACATTAGATATATATATATATATATATATTGTACAAGATATAATTTTAAACCATCATATTTTTATCATATTCTGTTAAATTAATGTGCTTTAAAAAAAAAAAAAAAGATGTGATACCAACGTGTTATAATAATTTGAAACTTTTTCTTATTTATAAGATATTTTCTCGTACTCTACCACATAATTCTTTATTTTTTTTTAAATTTGAAATGACACATTATAGTTATTTAATTGTAATTTTATCTTCCATCTTTGTTCTTTTCTTTCCTTTCAAGTTGGGGAATCAAATTATTTATCATGCCACTTAGAATGCCAAGCTAAAACCTAATTTTGGAAAGATATGAGGTATTCATTTTCTACATTATCACTAAAGAATTGACCCTTTTGTCTTTCACTTTGTAAACCCACCTCCATAACACTCAAATAATTGATGGTGACAAAGACAAAAGAGGCCATAGAAGGAAAATGGCATTGCAAAGAAATTTTTGAAAACGAACGGAGGAGAGAAAAATCTTTTTATTTGAAGCATGGAGAGGAAGTCATTTAGCCATGAAAATGGGATTCTTAAAATAAAATTTTTTTAAAAAAAAAAAAAAATCACCTTTGGATTTATTTGTTTTAAGTGATCAGTGCTTTGTCATTTTGATGAGAATGGCTCCATATGTCTCTACTTGCTTTTTTGATATCATTAGGTTTGCATATTACTAACGAAAATTTTGGGTAGAACTATTATAAATGAGGACATTTCTTTATACGTATAGTTAACAATCTTATTTTTCTAGAATTTTAATTTTTATCAGAAAAAAACAATAGAGTTTGAGAGAAGCACGATATAGTTGAAGCACTACTAAATAGATTACTATTGTCACTAAAAGACCACACCGCTACCAATATATGAATCCCAATGCTGCGTGGATAATTTTGGCCCTCAAACGTTAAAAGCATGAGTAACAATGCTCCAAAAAAATGAAAACATTTTTGTAGAAACATTATTAACGACGACATTTCCTTAGCAATGTTACTAATGAAAACCTACACGTTATCACCATTCTTGTTATCTAAAATTATAGTTAGCGTTTTTGTTGACGTCAATTTTAAATTTGGCCGTTCAAAAATAAGGTTTGTCTAACTTTTCCTTTTATAGTTCAAAATTTCATAAAACTTTTTTGTCAAACTTATCTTGAATTACAATTATGAGTAATATTTTATCATTTAGGCATCGACTTTCTGACGATTTTAATCATTATAAATCCAATTATTAGTTGATAAACAAATATAAATGTAAATATAATAGACGTTAAAAAAAAAACCTTATTAAAAAAAATCTCAGGGTTTGTTTGTTCGTTAGTTTGAGTTGTGTTTTTGAAGTTGAAATAGTAAATTTTATTGACTTTTCAGAAAAGACAAAAAACTTTTTGAGAAAAAGACAAAGATTTTTGAGGAAAAAGATAAAATTTGAGTTAAAAAATTGAGTTTAAACTGGTGTTCCAAACGCACCCTCAAATTCCTCCTTTTTTTATGAATACTTTACACAGTGTAAGCATTGAGATTTTACATTTTGTCTTTTTTCTTTCTCCTTTGAGAACTTTTCGCTTTTACAATTATTAGACGAAAAAGAGAAATTAAAAAAAGGTTAAAAAATATCTAGGGGCGACTTGGTAAAATGACGATATTAGCCCCCCACCTAGCAAGTTGCTTCCACTTGTTAGTGGACGAAATGGGACCCACAAAAATACTGCAGGGTACGGCGCACCAGGATTGGCCAACCGTGGGCCCACGGTCGCAACTTGACGAGCTCAGGGCTCGGAGGGTCACCGTTGAATGGAGCCCGTGGGTCCCGCCACGTCAACTAGACGGGTCCCATTCTGAGGAAGCCCAGCCACTTATTGGTGGGATGGCAAAACAGTGAATTTGAAAAGGACAAGGGTTATTTAGGGAAATGGGATTGGAAGTGAGGAAAAATCTTCGATGCAGCCTTCAGAAGAGCCTGCCTCCTGGCTGGCTTTGCCCAATAGGAAAGAGGTATCACGTGGGGGAGTTAAATTTGAGCCGTATGTACTAGAGGACGAGTCCGACGGCTTAGATGGGTCCCAAGTCACGTGAGGGTGTGCTTGGATGGGACCTACATGAGTGGAATGTCAACCGTCAACTGGTTTTATGTACCGCACATATACGCAGAAGCAAATTTCTACTTTTTAAGTCATGTTTGGCTATGAAAATGTTGGCAACACATGACAAACGAATGACATGATTCTCGAGGAGTTACATGACTGGCCATGTGATGATGTATCACATAGATATGTTTTGTTTATTTATTTTATTTTTGTTTGATTTTGCAAATGGCTCTCATGCTTCACGTTGGCCCATAATTTTTAATTTTTCACACCATATCACATGAACTATTATATGGTAAAAAATTAGATAAAAATTAAACAAGCTCTTGTTGTTCAAATCACATTAGCTTTATAACGTCGTAATTAAATAGTTTTTTAAGAAAAATTATACCTCAATCAGAGATATTCTAAAAACAAATTGTATTTTAATTAAAGATATTTAGTGTCATTTAGCTATTTTGGATATTTAATTTTCCACTAAAAAATATTTAATTAAAAGTTTAACTTTATTTAAAACTCACTTGATTTGAAAGTGTTCAATTTTCATTTAATTTTTTATAAAATACTTATACATAGGCTGCTTGCGTAAAAAAAAAAAGTTCAAGATAGTGTAATATGTAAAATTAAAAATTAAAAACCAACGTAATATTGAAAGTATAATTTAGAGATCATTTATGAAAAAAAAAATTTCTTTTAATAAATGAAATAGACATAACTGATGAATGTTTGTTGCGAGCTCGTCTTGTGGATCAGTATTTTTTGTAAACTTTATTTTAATGGCAAAATTCCAGAATAACTTCTTGCCACTTATTCTCAATGTTGATAATACACAAAAAATTAAAAGCGTTGTTATTTTTTTTTATTTGGTTAATATGTTGATGCCATGTTAAACTCCACTACATGGCATTAAAAAAAAAGTCATAAAATTTATGTGATGATTGAAAATCATGTACTACTAGTAGAATATTTCTTTCAAACTTTACTATAGATTTTACGTTTTAAAAAAAAAAAAAAAAGAGCGGAAGTATTTCAACTCAAAACTTCGATATCCGATGGTTTCACACCTGACTAATTATTTAAAAAAATCTCTATACTCTAGTTTTTTTTTTTAATTTTTTAAAAAAATCATACTTATTGTGTAAAATCAAGAATAACAAAACCTTATATTTGGCCTTTTAATATCGAGAAGTTATATGGATGGTACTATTTTAACTCTTAAATTAATTTTTTAACAGTCTGATCTAAGACTCTATTCTAACTGTTAGCTCAGTTTTTCAACAGTTTGATCTGAGACTTATAACATTTTTGTGTCATATGCTATAAAGTTTTAACACAAACAATTATAAGGCTTGTTTACTTCATATAAAAGAGAGAGAATATGAGTAGTCGTTTTCTTTTTCTTTTCAATCACGTGTTTACCTACAAAATGAGTAATGCAAATTTAATGGGGGCCACATAACATATGGGATGAAAAAAGAGAATATCAATCCTTGCATCATTTTGTTATTAAGTTTTTGTCAAAAAATATGAATGTCAAATTTACTTCTATACTATTAATAAGTTTTCATATGTCAATAATTATTTGATTGTGTATAAAATTTTTTTAGTAATTACATTGATAAAATTAACATTTCTAAATTTAGTAAATACTAAAAGAGGAATTGTATTGTTTTCAATTACACCATCTAATTGATAGATAAAACATTAAGAAGTAAATCAGTGATCCTCTTTTATATTCATACTTTTTTTTTTAAAAGGTAGCCCTTACTTTCTGTTCCAATCTAATTAATTTTCACATAACATTCCTTCATTGTACGTGAATGCACCCATAGGTCAAACAAGGTTTAATTTATTACCACAAATAAATTTAAAGCCAAACAAGGCACTAGGTTGATACAACTCTCAATGAACAAAAAAATCACGTGCGTATTGTATCACAAATTCTCAATTGTCTTCTACATCATTTTTCACCCAAAAAAAAAAATAAAAAATAAAAAATAATAATAATAATGATTAATAATGAGAATAATAATAATAATAATAATTGTCTTCTACATTAAACAAAACAAGTTCAACGGCTGAGATTTGATCATAGCTCCTTCCTCGTTACCCAGGGATCAGTATATAATGATCATCTCTCCAACCTCTCCTGTTCCCACTTCACTTCCGAATGGTCTCTCTGAAGCGATCTGCAAGACCGCCCAATTCTCTCTCTCTCTTCTCTGTCTCTCTCTCTCTCTAAACCAACTTCGGAAAAACCAGAACCAGATCGATCGAACCGTGAAAAATGCTTCTGCGAAGCTCTTCAACGCCGGTGCTGAATTCATGGCTTCCACACTCGAAGGACTCGTCGTCGCCGGAGCCGGAGACGCTCCACCAGATCCCCTGGAGCCGCTCTATAATCTCTCTCTCCGTCTCCTCCTCTTCCTCCTCCATGTCGCCGAATCCGATCGACTCGACGAGGAAGAAGATGACTCGCGCCTTGTCGGAGTCCGATCTCCGGGACCTCGCGGTTCCCAAGAAGACGCCTTTGGACAGAATCGCCGACGGATTCTCGGTCGAAGAGGAGGAAGAGGAAGCGGAGGAGAGAGGATTCGGGTTCAGCTGCGCCCTGGCGACGACGTCTTTTTTGGACAGGGAGTGTGAGGTTGGGCCGAGGGAAAATGGATTGGTGAGCGTTCTGGTTGGCGGTGGAATTGGCGGCGGAGGTGGCAGGATCTGCGGCGGCGGCGGAGGCGGTGGCGGTGGATCGGACGGTGGAGACGATGGGAGCTCGGGGTTTTGGGATTCGAACAATGGGAATCACAGCACGGACTTGTTTTATCAGAAGATGATCGAGGCTAACCCCGGGAATCCTCTTCTTCTTAGCAATTACGCCAAATTCTTGAAAGATGTAAGCTTTTTTTTTTCAAATTACGCAAGTTTATATGTGTGTGTGTGTGTGTGTGTTTGTGTTTATATGCATCTGAAGGTGGTTTGGTGAATTTGGAATAGGTTCGAGGTGATTTTGTGAAAGCGGAGGAGTATTGTGGGAGAGCGATATTGGCGAGCCCAAATGATGGGAGTGTTCTTTCCATGTACGCAGATTTGATATGGCAGAGCCAGAAGGATGCTTCAAGAGCTGAGACTTACTTTGATCAGGCTGTTAAAGCTGCCCCAGATGATTGGTAATGCTCTTCTTCTTTTGGACATGCTTAAAAGTTTCATCCATGGTGTTATTGATGGTCTTATGAGAAAAGTATGGGATGTATATAATAAATATATGTATATGTGTGTGTTTGAGTGTGTGTGCGTGTTCACATATGTATACACATATAACCACAATACCCATAATTGTAGTTTGAGAATGATTATCGTGGTGTTATCTGTATTGATGGTCTTTTGAGAAAAGTTTGGGATGTGTGTGTGTGTGTGTGTGTGTGTGTGTGTGTGTGTGTGCATATACACAAATATAACCACAATACCTAAACAAACCCCATAATGTTTGTGAAACTTGAATAAAGATACTTCTTTATCCCAAAAGGCAAGATTTTAATGTTTACAAAGGATTTTAAATCAGAAACTCTCATTATGTGTTAAAGTACCAAGGGCTTTAGAGTTATTATCAGTATATAAGGGTCTGTTTTGGTTTCAGTTGAATTAAAGGGTACTAGTGAATTGTGAATTGATTTTAGTTTTGGTTTGGATGGGTGCAGTTATGTTTTGGCGTCGTATGCTCGGTTTCTTTGGGACGCGGAAGAAGAAGAAGGCGAAGATAAGGAGGAAGAGACCAACATGCTATCACCACCCAATATCTTTCATGGAACTCCTCGAACTCCGCCTCCCTTAGCTGCTGCTTCTTAAGCGATTCTCCTTTCTGCTACTCTCTCTTGTATAATAGTTTGCCCAAACCTTTCTTGTTTATATATCTCCCTCCTTTTCATCAAAATTTTCCGTTCTTAGTTTAGCTGAGTTGTATAATTAAGCGGTCGTATGATTCAGTTTTTTACCTTCTTTGTAAAAGAAAGCAAGAGTGAATAAGAGATGTACAATATGTTGCTCCGTTCTGCTCTCTCTCTCTCTCTCTCTCTCTCTCTTGTTTGGGACTTAAATCCTCTTTTAGTTTTCTGTCTCTCCCTTTGGCCCTCTACTCAAGTACACTCTGCACCATGGAACCACTCTACTCTTTCATTCTTATGTCTGTACACAAGAAACGAAAACGAAAATAGTGAAATCAACTTCTCGGGATTGCCTAAAAACAATATCTGAAAACTTCGAAGGATTTGGTTTGTCCTAAACCAGAAATGAAAGATATGTCAAAAGGATTTAGTTGTTTAGAGGAGCAAAGGAGAATCTTCTGTCTCACTTGCATCCATTTATGGCGGTAGTGATAATCATCTTCCCCAGTTTCGGACAAAAATAGATATGTGAAACTTTATCAAAGGATCTGGGTGATCCTAAATGAGATACGAAAACTTTGTCCAAATATTTGGTTGTTGGGAGGGACGACGGACGACAGACGGCTCCTGTCGTTTGTTGGGGTTAGACTTCGTCTTTCCACCACGACGTTAGCTTTAACAGTATCTGACTAACGATGAATACTGATCGCTCGTATTTGGGTTGGATCCAATTTAATACTTGAGTCAATCATGAACGTAGATCGCTCGTATAATTGGGCCGGACCCGATTTACTATAGATGCAATCATTCACATTCGAGCGTCGAACATCGGACCAACAGATCGAACATGATCTTTAACACATTGACTCTACGGGTCACGAACGATAGATCATAAGGACAAAGCCTTGTGTTCTTACCCATCGTTCGTTGTCCATGCCAAACAAGGCTTATAGGGTATACTCTTCATGACCGTCGAACCCAATGCCGACAATGATGTATCATGCCATTATGATAACTGACTAGTTCGTAACTAGCAAATGGAAGCACATCAATAACCGCTAAGCCCATAATCTGTGGAACATCACAATAACTGCTGAGTTCACATCGTGACATGTGTCCCCAGGGGACAACAAGGAAAAACCGCTCAATATCAGTTATCCTTTTTCTAAGTTCTGACATACTGTTACTCTGCCAAAATATACCCAGAAATTATTTTGTATTTGAGAACATTCATATATTGTGAAGCGAATCTCACACACAGAGGAAGTAGCACATCGTTGGGCGAACCTCTCTACATCTTGGTGTTAATTAATTTTCTGCTTCTTTCAATATCCATTTTTCTGTTATGAATATTGCTGTTACGTTGCTTTATAAATTTTATTACGATGTCCAAGGGCCCAATTAATCGATAATTACGTTCTTTGTACTAATTTTTCTGTTAATATTTTGATTGTAGAAAACCCGCATCTACAGTTTGGCGTCCACCGTGGGGCTCTTAGCCATCTTTCACCGGAAATTCGTAAAGCAACCATGACATCAGATCGCGAACACCAGGAAGAACTTCCCCAGGGAAGCCCAGTACACCAACCAGAAGCCTCCGACTCAGGAGCAAATTCCCAGATCGCTAATCTAACACGATTAGTGGAAGAACTGACTCAGAAGCATGACAGTCAGCAGAGTCAGATGGAAAGCATTACTGCAGAGAACCAGGTTCTCAAAAACCAGTTGATGACAATCAACTCACAAGCTGCGTACTCGTATTACTACAACCCGTACGTCGGGTACTCCTCAGGAATGAGCGCTGGGGGCTGGCAACCAGCCACATCCCACAATCCTCAAGGAGCGAGCGCCGCGGGCTGGCAGCACGCCACTCCTTACCAACCTCAACGTTCAAGGGCTACTTGCAGCCCTATTACTCTGATGCAGCCACTGTTTGCATCTGAGGATACCCCAGTAGTAAACGAGAGACGAGCGCAGCCGAGACAGACAGCACCAGGAACCAGTGCAAGGTGAGCGACAACACCAACACGATGTTCGAGGCCCGACTTACCGCAACCATCAGAAGATCTCATTCAACCAGGGACGAACGTTGAAGAAATGATGCGAAATATAATGTCCGAGGAGATGAGAACATTAGAAGCCCAGATGCAACAACGCTTCACTTCGCAGATTCACAAGGCCACAACCCCAGGATTTGACGATCTAGCTCGTGGTGTACGAGAGACACCACTTACTAGCCGCATCACCAACACCATCACTCCGAAGTTCGAGAGTATTTCGTTTCCAAGGTTCGATGGAATGTTGGACCCGCATGACCATCTGTTGCAGTACAAGGACGTTGTACAGTCGACGAACATTCCAACAGGAATGCTCGACGATATGATGTGCAAACTGTTCGCTCAAAGCTTGAAGGGAGCAGCATTGAGATGGTTCTGTAACCTCCCTCCGGAGTCGATAGATTCGTTCGATGAACTCTCCCTTGAATTTATGCGAAGCTACTCAGTTCACATCCAGTCCGGGAAGACCACCAAGGATCTCTGGGGTGTGATCCAGGAACCACACGAATCGCTGCGCGCTTACATTAAGCGCTTTAACAAAGCGATTTCTGAAATTTCCGGACTCGACGACGGTACGGCGAGAGAAGCTTTAAAGAAGGGTTTGAGGCACAGGTCCTTATTCAAAAATGAGATTTGTGCCCGATACCCTCCGACGATCCAGGATGCTTTGCATCGAGCGAAGGGATTCATCGAACTCGAAGAGGAGAACGAGCGAGTGGAACGAGACCTCGCACGGACTAGGGAAGAACTCTCGAAGACTCGTGATGAACAAGAGAAGACCTTCAGACGCGAACGCCAACGCCCACAACGACGGACGGAGAACAGGGTCGAACGATCATCCAGACGCGATCGCAAGCGTCCACTCTCTCCACCAAAATATGCCATTGGAATTAGTCCATCAGAGCTCGTCACCCATCTAAAGCGCCAGTACTTCGTCACATGGCCAAAGAAATTGCCAGAGAACCCGGCCAGAGATACGACGAAGTACTGCGAATTCCATAAAGATCATGGTCATCACACCATTGATTGTAGGGCACTAAGGGCAGAGGTTGCCGAATACCTAAAGAAAGACCACCTTCGAGAATTCCTCACGGAAAAGGACAGAGAGACTTATGGACTTGGAAACGAGTCCAAAGAGCGCAAGGTGGTGCAGCAGATCGAAGACACGCCCTCGCCGCCGCCAGTCCGAAAGACAATAGGCGTAATTTGCGGAGGCTCTGTTTACAGTGGGGAGACGGTAACTGCTATTAAGTCTCATCGAAGGAAAGCCACGCAGCCGATCGCGACGATCCTCCCAGATGATCTCATCGAACATTCCCTCAGCTTCCACAGCAGTGAGGCGACGAACCTCAGCCGACCTCACGACGATGCGTTGGTTCTAACTTTGAACGTGTCAAATTGTGAAATAGGTCGGATTCTCATCGATAATGGAAGCTCAGCTGATGTTCTTTTCCTCTCAACATTGAGGGAAATGGAGTTGTCTGAGTTGGACATTGAAAGTTCGACGACCGTTTTAACTGGATTCAATGGAGAGTCGACCGCGGCTGTAGGAAAAATCAAGCTCCTAGTGTTTGCAGCAGGGGAGAATAAGTTAACAACTTTTTTAGTTTTGGATTGTCCATCGGCCTACAACATCATTCTCGGTAGGCCGTGGATTCACTCAATGAAAGCAGTCCCATCCACTTATCACCAACGTATCAGGTTCCCTACGAAGAAGAGAGTCCGGGAAATAAAGGGGAACCAAGAGGTAGCTAGGACTTGCTACCTTCATTCCTTGAAGATGAAAAATAACGACCGGTTATAGCAACTAGAGAAGGAGAAATCGAGCGGACAAGTCCAGCCAGACGTGGAGCAACTTGATGAAATCCAGATCGATCCAGAACATCCAGAACGAACAATCAATGTCGGCTCACTGCTCGATTCCACTGTTCGTAATGAGCTTTTGAGATTTCTACAAGATAATCGAGACTGCTTTGCATGGTCACACATAGACATGCCAGGCATCGACCCGGAAGTAACGACGCATCGTCTGAATGTCGATCCCAGCCATAAGCCTGTCAAGCAGAAAAGAAGAATCTTGGGATCGAGCGGAACCAGATTATCAACGAAGAAGTGCGGAAGCTGATTGAGGCTGGATTTATAAAGGAGGTGCAATACCCAGATTGGTTAGCGAACGTCGTTATTGTTAAGAAGAAGAACGGAAAATGGAGAGTCTGTATCGACTTCACAGATTTGAACAAAGTCTGCCCGAAGGATAGCTTTCCCCTGCCACATATCGATCGACTGGTAGATGCAACCGCAGAACATGAATTGCTTTCGTTCATGGACGCATTTTCAGGTTACAATCAGATCCTCATGCATCCCGACGATCAAGAAAAGACCGCTTTTATCACGGAGAGGGGAATCTATTGTTACAAGGTTATGCCTTTCGGGTTAAAGAATGCTGGCGCAACTTATCAGAGACTTGTCAACGCAATGTTCGCTGACCAACTCGGTCGAACGATGGAGGTATACATTCACGATATGCCGGTCAAATCATTAAAAGCTGCTGACCACATTGGACACCTATCTGAGTGCTTCTCGGTGCTTAGACAACACAACATGCGTTTGAATCCTTCCAAATGCTCGTTTGGTGTTTCATCTGGGAAGTTCTTGGGCTACATTGTGACGCAGCGGGGTATCGAAGCAAACCCTGACCAGATACGAGCGGTAATCAACATGCCTTCACCGAAGAACAAGCGAGAAATCCAGAAGTTGACTAGAAGAATTGCAGCTCTTAACAGATTCATCTCTCGATCGACCGATAAGTGCCAGCCCTTTTTCAAGCTGCTTAAAGGAAACAAGAAGTTTGAGTGGAACGAACAGTGCCAAAAAGCTTTTGACGAGTTGAAAAGGTACTTGTTAAGCCCTCCGATATTAGCTAAACCAGAGACAGGAGAGAATTTATTTCTTTACTTATCAGTAACCGAAGATGCAGTAAGCGCCGTTCTTGTACGAGATTCGAACGGTGAACACCCCGTCTACTACATCAGCAAAACACTACTTGATACGGAGACAAGATATCCGGTAATTGAAAAATTGGCCCTTACCCTAGTGACCGCTGCAAGGAAGCTGATGCCATATTTTCAATCACACTCAATCATCGTAATGTCAACTTACCCCCTACGAGCCATTCTTCATAGTCCAAATTTATCTGGACGCTTAACAAAATGGGCAGTCGAGTTGAGTGAGTTCGATATTGAGTACCGGGTTCGAACCAGCTTGAAATCGCAAGTGCTTGCTGATTTTGTAGTTGAACTCCCTCCATTTCCTCCTACGACGAACACTGAAGAAGAATGCTGCTGGACGCTCATGGTGGACGGAGCATCAAACGTTAAAAGAGCTGGAGTGGGTGTATTTTGTAAGTCCCCTGATGGTGAGATAATCGAGCAATCATTTCGCCTAGGGTTTAACGCTTCGAACAACGAGGCAGAGTATGAAGCCTTAATTGCTGGGCTACGTTTAGCGAAGGCACTGGGGGTTTGACGTCTGAAGATCCAGAGTGATTCGCAGCTCGTGGTAAACCAAGTGCTCGGAGAATACTCGGCCAAGGACACAAGGATGGAAGCATATTTGAACGTTGTTTGTTCGCTTGTACAACATTTCAAAGAATATTCGATAGAATAAGTGTCGAGAGATCATAACACACAAGCAGACGCCTTGGCTTTATTTGGTTCAACATCAGAACCACACTTACGTCGAAGCATTCCCATTGGGTTTATTGAAGGGCCCAGCATCCAAGTTGAATCCGCGATCATCACAGAAGAAGTCTCAGAAGATTGGCGAACTCCCATTGTTGCTTATCTCAAAGGAGGAATTGTGCCAGAAGACAAGCAGGAAGCTCGGAAAGTCAAGACCAAAGCTGTGAGATTCTCACTGATCAATGACGTTCTCTTTCGTCGTTCGTTCAACGGCCCCTATGTTTGATGTCTCGATGATAAATAAGCTACCTACGTTCTTAAAGAAATTCATGAAGGCGAATGCGGAAACCACTCTTGGGGACGATCACTATGCAACAAAGTCAAGCGGCAAGGCTATTACTGGCCTACTATGCTTCAAGACAGCGAAGACTTTGTCAAACAGTGTGACAAATGTCAGAGACACTCCCCCGTTTTCCATCAGCCATCAGAACGACTGTCGAGCATCGCATCTTCATATCCATTTATGAAGTATTCGATGGATATAGTGGGTCCACTACTCAGAGCGAGCGGTCAACGTAAATATTTACTTGTACTCACTGATTATTTCACAAAGTGGGTTGAAGCAGAAGCATTTGCGGACATAAAAGATTCGGACGTCGAAAGCTTCATTTGGAATAACATTATTTACAAATTTGGTGTGCCACAGGAAATCGTGATGGATAATGGTTCTCAGTTCATTTCAGGCAACTTCAGGATATTTTGTCAAGGATGGAGTATCGAGCTTAGCTTTTCTACCCCAAGGTATCCCCAAGGGAATGGACAAGCAGAGGCAACAAACAAAACGATCGTTCAGAATTTGAAGAAGAAGCTTGAAGCTCGATAGGGCCGATGGGCAGATGAGCTTCATGGCGTACTTTGAGCGTACAGGACAACCCCACGACGAGCGAACGGAGAATCTCCATTCTCACTAACCTTCGGTGCTGAAGCTGTTGTCCCAGCAGAAATCGGTGTCCCTACACTCCGGCGTCAATTGGCTTTTGAGAGCGAAAGTCAGAATCAAGAAATGCTCAACGACAGTCTGGATACTCTTGACGAACGACGAGACCAAGCACTGGTTCGCATGGCAAACTATCAGCAATCAGTGACAAAGTATTACAACTCAAAAATTCGACCGAGAACTTTCAATGAAGGAGATCTCGTACTTCGTAAAGTATTCCAGAACACTGCCGAGCCAAACGCAGGAAAGTTGGGAGCAAATTGGAAAGGTCTTTACAGGATCTTGATGGTTATTCGACCAGGCATCTACCGTCTAGAGACGAGCGATGGAGTGGAGGTTCTTCGCAGTTAGAATTCGCATCACTTGCGGAAATATTATGTATAATTTGTTTTTCGATTTTTGAAGTTTTTGAGAAAATTGTAATTTTCATTTAGAACAGTTTTTGTAAAGGCTAAATCCATTACGTCGAGCGTTCGATGTGAAGTCGAACCCGTAGGTCTATGCCTAAAGACTTCACCATTTGTCCGCCTTTGAACTACGTTCGGCTTGATCCCTAAATATTGGGTACGTATGCAGCTCGTATACGTTTATACGAGTCCAATCACAAATTTAAACAATTTCATTGTTCCACTGAAATACGAATGGCTTGATCCCTAAACTCTGGGTACGTAGGCAGCTCATCACATTTGAATGAGTTCAGCTACTTTTCCTAATCAAAAATGTGTTCTTTGAACACTCGATATTATGCTTAACATTCGTCCAGTACGAATTAAACTCAACATTCGTTTATTACGAATTAAATTCGATATTTGTCCATTACTCTCGACGTTCGTACATTACAAATTACGCGATTCAAAATCGTGCAAAGTTATCGAAAATATCGCATCATATCAAACAAAAGATGTGAATGAAAATTCAAACTTCTTGACTGAGGATAAAGATATTGTTTATAAATCAAAAATCGATACAAAATAAAAAGTACAAAATAATGTTTCGTTCACTGCCACTGTTCGCGGTCTTCAAACAGTTCCTCATGGGTTGGGGGCTCGACTCCGCTTTTCCCAGTGTCATTCGACGTTGGCTCGATCGTGATAGCAGGCGCAGATGATGGACCTTCGAACTCATCCTTCCACAAATCAAGCTCTTCCTCGATTTCAGCATCAGCGAAGAGTCCTTGTTTATATTGCTTAAGGAGATCGTAATGAGCTTTAATGGTTGCCTTCTCAAATGCATCAAGGATCTGGGTCGCGAGCACAGCTTTTTCTATCTCGAGAGATTTGATTTTGGCTTACGCCTCATCAAATCTATCGACCATGACTTCCATCATGCTCGTGCCTTCCTTCGCCTCATGCATAATCTCTTTGAGAGCGGCAGTAAATCCATCGGCAATCGTTTTGACGTCAGCAAACTTTCGTTCGATGTCCAGCAACATCTCCCCGCGCCTCCTATCCTGCTCCTCGAGATTTTTATTGATAGCCTCGAGCTCTCTTATTTGAGTCCTTTGCTCGAGATTTTTATCGTTCGTTCGCTTAATGAGCCCCATCGCTCGGATGTTAGTCTGCGATGAAATGACAAGTTCGAAAATACCAATGTTAATACAAGTTCGAAATATGCAAAGCTCGACTTCTGAAAATTAATGAATGCTTACCTTCAAGCCATCCCATAAAAGATCATCCATATGACCAAGAAGAGGACCCTGACCCAAAGTTTCAGCATCCGCCTCAAAAAGGAGCTGATTCATTATTTCGACGCTCGCCTGCTGGTCTCACAGCAGCTCCAATCGTGGAGGCAATGCCACCTCAACCTTCGGACATTCGACGTCCAGTTCAGGAGTCGCAACCTTCGACCTTTTGTTCCTATTAGCCAGAACTTTCTTCTTGGCCTTCTCAACCACCTTCATTTTCTTGGTAGGGGGCGAACTAGGCTTCGGCGGGGGTTCTGGAGAAGACTCGAGAACAGGGAAAGGCGTGGGTTCGTTGACCTGATGAATGTTTGCTGCCGCAGCAGCTGCTGCAGCTGCAGCTACCTTTTCGGCTTCCTTCTTAGCCTTTCGTTTGGCCATTAAATCTTTGGGGTTAGGGAACTCCATGGCCAACGAATCCAAGGCAAAGTTTGCGATTAAAGCCTCTTCGTCAGTAAGTGGCTCGATGAACAATGGAAGGCCAAAGAGTCTCCTCAGCGCTCCCCTAACAATAAACGGCCAATCGACCCAGGAAGGAACTCGTTTAGCAATACCTGTTGGGAGTTCGATGAAGCTTTTCCACAGGCTCGACGGTCGAAATCTTTCGAAAGTGTGTATTTCGTCCCACTCTCTATTCGGCATTGTAAGCAACTTCTCAAGCTTCTCCTCGAATAATAGAGCCTTTGGCGGTGGTTTCTTGAGTTCCTTGCCTGCAGAAAACAAAAATAAATTACATCAGAAGACATTAAAGTGATAAAACTGAAGATTTTCGTTCGACGCTCTTTGTTCAACACTTACGAAGAGTGCCCCACAAGGGGTAAAAAGCATTGGCCAGATTGCCCATTGATTTTTCGTTCACATGCATAAAGAAGTAGCGATCTTGCCAATATCTGTCGGCGTCCTTCATCTCTCCAACCACCTGTTTTTTCCTCCTCGGGTACATCGAGTACCTCCCGTGATCCTTAAAATTTTCTTGGGGATAATAAATTGCAAGCACGTCGTCCACCGACAGCTCGACGCCTGCTTCTTCTGCCAGTACAATCAGGCCCAAGAAAACCCTCATCCCATTCGGCATCAACTGAGGAATGGCTAACTGGTAGTGATGCATACACTAAATGAGGAGAGGTGGAAGTGGAAGTCGAAGTCCGCACTCGAAATAGATGGTATACATGCATATCCATCCTTCAGATACGGTGTCCGCTCGTTCATCCTTGAATGGTAGACGAAGTTGGACTTCATTTGGAAATCCGAATCGACCCCTGATGTCGGACAAGTCATATTCCGTCAAAACTGAGCAAGGGTTCGACGTTCGAAGAAAAGATTGAACGCTCAAGCGACGAGGAGGTTTTGTTAAACGAGCGATAGGGGGAATCAAAAAAATTTCTTCTCCCGATGTCGTCGCTGGTTGATTCCTTTCTAAAGCCTCGTTACTCGTTTCAGCACCTCTTCAACTCTGGTGGTACTCATGTTCGAGCCTCGAACGACGCATGGTCGACACCAATTCATCGTCAGAACTACTGTCGCTTGAGTCGGTGCTCGTCCATTCGACATCAACATCTTCGATAGGTTGTTTGTCTTTATCCATTTGCTCACAAACCAAATCTTGGACGAGCGATGGGATAATTTCGGATCTAAAAGTCTACCGAACCAAAATCCCAAAAAGATTGGGATGAACACGAAGAACAACAAACCAAAAACCCCAGAAAAACTCTCGAAAAAACCCTCAATCGGATTGCTTACTCACTAAAAATGCAGAAGAACAATAAAAAAAATACGGGAACAGAGTAGCTACAAACCCTATCAAGCTAAATATACTCAAAATGAAGAACAGAAATGAGGAAGAAGAAACCTTGCCTGAAATTTCGAAGTTCTTCTGAAACTCTTGCTCTCTGGATTTTCTCTGAATTTTCAAATGCTCCAAAGTAAATATAAGGAGTGAAAGGGGGTATGCGAAACGTTATATAGCTTCGCAGAACATCAACGGTCTCGATTTATCAGGAGGCACTTGATCTAGCGGTGTGAATAACGAAACTTTTCGTATTCCCGCTTAAAAACTCGTACAACGCAACGTCTCGAATCCCAAAAATCTCGGATATGACAGCTCGGGTTTGTTACGTTGCAACGGTACGAATTTTGAAATATCGCAATAATACCGTTTCAGTTTAACCATTCAACACTTGCCACGTGTACCCTAACAGTATTTCTCACTAGGCTCGAGACTTCTTTTCGATTGATTCGTCATTCTTCAGATTCCCCTGATCTGATTTAACCATGACTGATACGACCATCGCTGATAATCAAACACATTATCGAGGATCCATCGCTCGATAGAGTGGGGGGCTATCTGTTGGGGTTAGACTTCGTCTTCCCACCACGACGTTAGCTTTAACAGTATCTGACTAACGATGAATACTGATCGCTCGTATTTGGGCCGAACCCAATTTAATACTTGAGTCAATCATGAACGTAGATCGCTCGTATAATTGGGCCGGACCCGATTTACTATAGATGCAATCATTCACATTCGAGCGTCGAACATCGGACCAACAGATCGAACATGATCTTTAACACATTGACTCTACGGGTCACGAACGATAGATCATAAGGACAAAGCCTTGTTTTCTTACCCATCGTTCGTTGTCCATGCCAAACAAGGCTTATAGGGTATACTCTTCATGACCGTCGAACCCAATGCCGACAATGATGTATCATGCCATTATGATAACTGATTAGTTCATAACTGGCAAATGGAAGCACATCAATAACCGCTAAGTCCATAATCTGTTGAACATCACAATAACTGCTGAGTTCACATCGTGACACGTGTCCCCATGGGACAACAAGCAAAAACCGCTCAACATCAGTTATTGGTTCTTCCTCTATAAATAGAGGAAGACCCCCTTCAGAAAGGGATCGGATCATTTTTCTAAGTTCTGACATACTGTTACTCTGCCAAAAAATACCCAGAAATTATTTTGTATTTGAGAACATTCATATTTAGTGAAGCGAATCTCACACACAGAGGAAGTAGCACATCGTTGGGCGAACCTCTCTACATCTTGGTGTCAATTAATTTTCTGCTTCTTTCAATATCCATTTTTCTGTTATGAATATTGCTGTTACGTTGCTTTATAAATTTTATTATGATGTCCAAGGGCCCAATTAATCAATAATTACGTTCTTTGTATTAATTTTTCTGTTAATATTTTGATTGTAGAAAACCCACATCTACATCGTCCCTCTTCTAGCGATTGACAAATTGATCGGCATCTACGGCCTTGGCAAGTTGATGTGGTAAATCTCAAAGAGGCGACAACAATCAAAAGAAAAGGGGGAGAGAATCTGGGTTAATATTTTCATGAGTCTTGCTTTGCTTTTTTCGGCCTTTAACTATTCGATAGCTATACAAAATCTCTATTTGTAAAGGTATGTAATATGTCAAAAGTCGAATTGGAGGGACGCAAAGAGAAATAAAAAAAGGACACAGGATCCCGGTCCGTTTCTGGGACATGGAGTAGCTTAGACCTCGTTTGGTATTGTTATGAAAACATTTTGTAATGAAATCTCATGATTTCCAATATAGGTGTTTTGAAAATGGTTTTAAAATATCGTTTGTTTTGCTAAAGTCAGAAAGCAAAAACAAAAATAAAAAATCGTTTTCATTTGTCGCTAAGGGATGAGAAAACGAAACAAAGTTGTTTTTTCCATTTCTGTTTCCATTTTCTAATATTAGAAACATACCCAAACACAACTTATTTTTTCTCGTACTCAAACCAATTTATCTAGAAACACAGTCAAGTACAATTTCAAAAAATATCTCAAAATGACTTTCAAAGCATTCTTATTTCTATTTTATATTAAAAACGTCATTTTCAAAATGCTTCCAAATGAAAGTTTTAGGTATTTCAGCATCGAGACTATAACAAGTTGTCAATCATAGATGACTTACAATAATTATACTTCGTTGTCAATTATGGTTTATTCAAATGAATTTATTGGGTGGTTATAGACCGTCTAGGGTTAATAACATACTTGACTCCACAAAAAGATACAGACTTTGAATCTCCACACCCTAAATTAAAAAAATAAATAAATTTCTTGGACATCGACAAAGTCTCAACTTCTTAACTAAATTGAAACATTTTATTAAGATGGAACAAATGTTGTCATAAAAACTACAATAGGAGCCTTATAAATTAAATTTCAAGGTGGTTCATGCTTCATAAAAGAAGGTGAATCTTTCCATGAACCACTAGCATTGTACTAAATTCACAGAGATGTTGTCTCATCAAAGTCAGGCTTTGGACTAGACTAATAAATAGGTCTAATCTTGGGCACCCAAACCTCTTGATTTTGGTAGCCTGACGGCAACAAGAGGGTTGACCATTCCTTGCGAATCTCTGCCCAATCCCTGGCCTTCAACAAAACCCATTTTCGCCATCATTTTCGATCCGAATCCTTTGGTATGCTTTTCAAAAGCTCTGAGTCTTTGAGGCTTGCTTTTTAGCGATCTACTACTACTTGCGGGATTGCTAGGTGAAGGGTTGTCGACGTGTTCAGAGAAATCCATCCCCAACCCGAGTGATTTAGGCCGTTTAATCACTTCAATGGGCTCCGCGATACCTTTACCCTCTTTTCCCAAGCCTCCACCTTCGACGAAACCCATTTTGGCCATCATTTTCGATCCGAAACCCTTGGTGTGTACCTCAAAGGCACCAAAGTTTGCCGAGCCAGCAACCTCCTTATTTTTACTACTCAAATTTGTCTCCGTTGAATCAGTGGTTGTAACCTTGACGGTTTCTGATTGCATCACACCACTAGATACAAACGAGACCGGTTGACTAGCATATGACTCCCTTGTACCATTTTGTCTGTCATTGGATCTGCCATGATGGTTGGCTGACGATGCCTTCCTTTGCTTGATGCCTGCCGTGACGGTGAACTTTCTGTTTGAGGTTTCAACCACCGGAAAATCAGCATCCCCTGAGCCGGCTCCTATAAGCTGAAATTTCAAGATGGCCGTCAAATTTCCGTGAAGAAAAGAAAAAGAAAGAATGCCTCCATGGTGTTGAGAATTCAAACCTTTTCCAGACGAACTCTATCACTAGAAGATGGCATGCATGTTTGATGAGTTCGTGTCACGGTTATAAACCTGGAACCGCAAAAACATAAGACAAAAAATGGTTCAGTTCTGCTTTGAGCATCAACAAAATGTTAACCTTAAAGAAACCAAAAGGAATTGTACCCTTTTTTGCCAGAACCTTGGAAACCACTTCGCAAGCGATAAATTGCGGCTAACCGTCGTACCTAAAACAGAACAACAGAAAAAATGAATCTTCCGAAAATCTTTTCTTTTTAATTAAAACACAAAAGGATTAAGATAAAGCCATAACTTCTATAATGCCAATTAAATTGTATAACAAAGTTGGTTCGAGTAAAACCGGTGCTAAATTACAAGGAACCAAACCCTTACCTGGGAACAATCACGGGAATGCATAGGTTTAAAACAATACATATCTACTCCACCCAAAACAATCTGCTCCAATTTCTACAATCCAAAACAGAAAACGGTAAACTTTATTTATTTTTTTTAAACCAAATAGACGAACCAATCACACGCATTGATCAATTTTCCGAATTCTATAAAAGAGTTCTTACTCTCTAAATGCTCCACGTATTTTACTGACCATTACAGTTTTACTGGAAATCTTACCAAAGGCAATACATTATGCCACCTTTTCCTTACCAAATTTATTTGCTCAATATCAACACCACGGCATAGCATTCTCTCCCGCCGTTTCGTAGCGATCCTTTCTTTACGATGTTTCTTTTTTTCACCTGAATTGCATGTGAATCATTAGTATATCAAGTATCGGTTGAAAAAAAAAAAGCATGTGAAAAATTTTTAGTACCCACAGAAGAATTCGTGTTAATAAACAAACATATGCTAAGCAACTCATATAGAAAGTATCTAAGCAAACTTATACCGGGAAATTTCTTTGACCTTTTACTCTTATGAGCCCCTAAGGGCCAAGATTGAGGGAAGCGAGCAACATGCTTCTTTTGGGCAGAAACTAGTTTTCTCGTATCCTTTACGAGCATATACTCATCTAAAGGTGAGGACCAAGAATCTCGGGCAGGTGAACCGTATTTCTGCCTAGGATTCATTCCATACTCCCTAGATGCTTCTTGAAGAGCAATTCCACCCAACTTCTTTACAGTCCCATCAACGCCACTGCTTGACGAAGTATCTTCGTCATCAGACTCATCAAGTTCGTGCTCCACCAACCATTTTGTATTTAGAATATTGTCGTGCCCGCCAATCCCCTCTAGATAATCTTCTACAACCTCATCATCAACATCAGAATCACTATCAGATGTGTCTTCGGAGTCATCACTTTCAGACAATCCACCTGTAGACTCTGACTCTGGAATTCCTTCATCCACCGATTCCCCATCTTCCTCCCCATCGCTTTCCTCATTAGATATGTCTTCAGTGTATAGTTTCATGCCTCCAAACGACAAAAACCCAGAATTTCTCTTTGGAGACATCACCATTGCACGTGATTCTTTGGCCATGGCAACACCATTATCGTCATTATTCGTCTCCTCAGCATTCATTTCCTGCTCAGAGGACAACGAGTTAAAAGATGGCTCTTCTTCCCCTTCCATTTTCGTTAAGGAAGCTTCAACACCACTCGGAGTTTCCTCAAGTTCACCGGAAAACCCCAATCCTCTATGGGAGTCATCACCCAAGGCAAAACCAGAACTGTAGTCATAAGAAAAGGCCATCTCTGGGGACTTTGAAGATGATGTTTGATCTACATAAGCAAATATCTGGGCGTCCTTGGAGTCAACTAAAGCAATAGTCTCAGAACTGTTCAAATTATTATCTTCATTATTGCTCTCAAGACAAGATTCCGGCTGCAAACACTCCTGTCACAAAAAACCAAAATAATATCAGCCCGCGGTGGAGTTTTGTTTTGTTTTGTTTTTATTTTTTATTTTTATTTTTTTTATGTAAATCAATTACAAGGTAAGGAGGATAAGGTATCCTCGCATATTAGGACAGAAACAAAAACCTGCAATAGTATTGGAAGTTAGTTTTCCTATAGTTTCTAATGCAACATAAAATTGATGAACATTTCAACAGCCATTTCCCAAACGTGGGAAAAAGGAAGTAAATATGAGTCGAGAAAATAATTCCCTCTCTTTCATGTGTTTTCAAGCCAACACAAACTCAAAAGCTCGTTCAAGTGAAAACAAAAAAAAAACTTCGTTCTTTTCTTTTTTTCTTTTTTCTCCCCCAGCTATTTGCTATTGGAGCAAACAATTCTCCAATATGATAGTTGAACAAAAAAGAAAAAGCTTTAAGCACTACAACAGACCTGAAGAAAAAAGGAAGGATATTGGTATCCGAAAGAGTTCCCCGAAGATATTCGAGACCTGCTTTTAGGAGCAGAGGCTGCTATTTTTCGATCTAAACTTCCAGATTTTGACCCAGATTTTTTCTTACTCGCACTCCCACTTGGATTCTTCCCTGAAATTTGAAAGCAGAAACAAATTAAACGAAACGGAAACAATTTAATCCACGCCTCAACCCCTTAATGCCCATGTTTGGTAGTTCAGAAATCGTAAGAAAGAAACCAGAAAAGCTGAAAATGTTTCATCATTCTAGCCAGCTGCACAACCACAAAAGCAGAAAATATTAAAAGCTATTTGCAACAAAATTATCAACTTAAATATCATGAGCAAAAAATCTAATTCTAACATTGCTGGAAAAAAAAAATCAAAACTTCCAATTTTCCTCTGGTTCCCCAAACGAAAAATCTTGTAAAAGTCAGTAAGCTAATCACTCATGTTCTACAAGAAAGAATTGAAGGAACCTCGAGACGGAATAGGCGTAGAAGACCAATCGGATAACAATCCTCCTTTGACGAACGAAGCCCCTTTTACCGCAGATGAAGAAGAAGGTCCGGAGCCTTTTCTTCTCCTGTTCTTACTCTCATTGCTGTTGTTAGGTTTTCCCCGTCCCCTTCCCCTTCCTCTTCCTGGTTCTCTTCTTCCTCCAGCCATGGATGCCCGGATTCCACCAGAAAGAAAACCTAAGACAAAAATCCATGACTGACCAAAAGATAAAATATCAAAGAATTTTTATTATTCTTCAAGGCAAAACCCGACCTTTAAATACAAATTTCTAAAACCTAAAGAATGATAAAAGTAAATGTTTTGCGGGGCTAGCTAAATAAAGTGTTGAAATATAAAACTATTGTTGGCTCACCTCCTAACAACTTAAGCTTTTGGGAGAATTGGTAAACTAACATGGTATCAAAGCAGGAGGTCCTGAGTTCGAACCCCTGTAATTGCACTATTTAACCCCCTTTATTATCATTGCATGTTGGGCCTTTAATATGTTTCGGGCTTCTTATAATTTGTGTTAGACTTTCAAATTAATATTTGTCCGCACGTTTGCCCATTTTATGGCCTGCACATGAGGGGGAGTGTTGAAATATAAAACTATTGTTGGCCCACCTCCTAACAACTTAAGCTTTTGGGAGAATTGGTAAACTAACATAAAGACTAGCACCAACGTTTTCTAAAACATCAGAAAATATCTCTCTTAAATATCAACATTCAAGAATAACAGGAAGATCCTCATGACAACACAACAAAACTTCTATAAGTTGAAAACTGCAAATATCCCATTATCCGCCAAGAGAAGTACCCCGAAAACAAAAGCATTGCCATTAACATGTCTCTTTCTTTGATTAAAAGGTGAAATAAGCCCATACATATCATACGTAACAAAAAGACAAGATTCGTTTCATGTTCCAAAATTAAAAGGAAACAACCCGAGGAAAAAGGGAAATCCGAAAGATGAGTTTGGGTGAAAAAGAAATTTGAGAAATTACATAGAGGAGAAAACGTCTAGCTTATACATGGAAATAAATAATTAAAACCTTAGATAAGTTCCAATGAAAAGAAAAACAAGTGAGCTCTTTATTAACATTGATACCTTCAAAAAGGACAAATATACTTCAAAATCAGCATAGCAGGCTAGGCAGGGAAAGTCAAATATCAATACAAGAAATATTTTCAGCTCGGACTTGTAACGATTAGAAGAAAATTTTGAGTTGTTAAATGTACGAAATTAGTGCAAATTCAAAATCCATTAAAAGACATTTTATATCAGCTTCCGTTGCATATAAAGATGATATTAGACGTTTAGAGCACTAAATACGTGGACAAAAGGTCTGTCACCAAAGTAAATAGATTAGATACCTTAAAATATTATCTGCCACTTACTGCTTACATGTAGGAATTTGTATACATATAAAAAGTAGTCTACTAGTTAGTGAAAAGAAAAAGAAGTCATTACATACAAAATAGAACTTAGTACATCGTGATTCATGAGGATGATGTGGAAACACAAAAACGAGTTATGCTTTTGCAAAAAGCAATCAAGTTTTTATTGAATAGCATTTACCCAACCAAACAAAAACTCAGGAAGAGGTTATATTGAAACATGGAACACTTGAGGTTCTGCTTGGTAAGAGGGAGAGAAAATAGGAAGGATGGAAATTTATATAACTTAGGTGAGGAAAATGGAGAGGAAGGGGACAAGTACCTTTCCCTTAATGTGTTTGGAATGGATTCCTCCTACTGTCCTACAATCCTTCCAACTCTATAAGGATCAAAATTGGAGTCTTGTAGAGGATTTCAAATCCCATATCCAATTCATTCCCTCCTCTAATCCCTCATGCCAAACAATCAGAACTCTTAAAATCTATCCTTCAGTCCTCCCATACCTATCCTTCCTTTCACATTTCTCCCAGATCAAACATTGCCTTAATGTCCAAAATCCAAGGTAAACAATACAATAATAAATTTCCTACTATAGAACACACGTCTTAAATTGAAATGGCCCTAGTAAATGACCTATTCAAGCACTGATAAAATGAAGCATAATTGGTAAGAAAGAGTTTGATTGTTCCCAAGCATAGAGTCATTCGTTAAAAAGAAGAAGAACAGGCTGCTTTTGAATTGCCCACAAACAGGTAAAGAAAATAGAACAAAGTACATTTTACCCGAGAATAAAAATGCATAAAAAGGAATTTTATATACTCCTAAATAGTTAAACATAGAGCACATAGACATATCATGAAATATAGGTAATTCAAGGTATAAACTATAAAACAATAAGGACCCCGCTGGAGCTAGCTCAGTAGGTGGGGGGAGGGGTTTGGGTGGGGGCTTTTAAGTTCAAAACCTGTTAGTGTTGTCATTTCTTTTTAATAAGTGGATACCAAAAGAGAAAGAAGTAAATAGTATTTTTACAATAAATAGCAGGTTTTAAAAACATTTGGAGTAAATAACAGTAAATAGCACTGTTATTTGTTATGAAAATTTTAAAATCTTGCTATTTAGTATGTACTTCCTTTACTTTTGTAAAAATAATATTTACTGCAATTTCTAAGAATATAAATGTATACATATATATATGTATATGTATGAAGATATAATATATATATATATATATAAAAGGTGTTTGATTGACAATTTCTAGAGTAAAATTCAGTTATTCTAATGTTTGGTTGACCAAAGACTTAGAAATTACTATCCCTATTCCACCAAAATGCTTGAATTAAAACATTCCTAAAATGAACCACTAGAATGATCATTCCATTCCAAAACTAATCTTAATCAAAACGTTCTAATATTATCTTTTAGCTATAATTCCATTCCAATGACTAACCAAACATAGTTATGGTAAATGATTTCAATACTAATTTCAATATTCAACCAAACAAGAGAACTAGAACAAACCACTAAAAAGAATATTCCCACTTTAATTCCATCATATTCATCAAAGTTCGATCTTTCAGATCAATATCGCGAAGATTTCCCAGATAACATAGAGAATTAAAAAAATAAAATAACATAAAATAAAAATAATAAGCAACAAAAATCCTAACCTGAGGCTGAGAGAGAAAGAAGGGAAACACCCAGAAATGAAGAAACCGAGGGATGTGAATAGTGACGACGTTGACCGGCAAGGCTGGTTTAGACGGTGGCGGAGAGAGAGAGAGAGAGAGAGAGAGAGAGAGAGACGACGGTGAGAATTAGGGATTGTGGGGGGGTGTTGGCGGTGGAAGGGGGGAGAAATGGAGAAACGACAGTGATGGAGAGAGAAGGAAGGAAGTGGTGCGTGGCGCTGAAGAAAGGAAGGAAGGAAGGGAAGGAGAGAGGTGGTGTCGTGGGTAGAGAGATGTGAAAGATTTGGGCCTTCCTCCTCTTCAAACGTCCAGCCCCACTCTAAAACGATTTAGCCCAAAATTCTATAAAATAATTTCAATATATATATATATATATATATACAAACACACACACAAAATAAAAGGGAAAAAAAAACACCAAATAGTATATATAATGGTATCATAGAATTTTTAAAATTTTCAAAAATTTCAATTTCATTCTTTACGTAATTTGTAGACCAAAAAAAAAAAAAACGTGGAAAAAGATAAAGATATCCTTAATTTGACCGAATTTGTTTTTTTTTTTTTCCTGAAAATATTTTTTTAATAGTAAAAACATGAAACTTAAAATCTTTTGATTTGTTTGAAATTTGATGTCTTGTTTTCGGGTTTTTAGTATTTTTTATATGTATAAAATATCTTTAATTACTTTTTTTTTTCCCCTAAAGAACTTTAATTAACTATTGAATGGTATGTATATAGTTTCACTGAATTTTTTCCATAATAAAAATACACGAAGGATGAGATTGAAATAAGTTTTTCAAATTAAAAGATACTTTTGTAGTTTCCTAAATGGAGGGATAATTATAAAATTATTAAAATTAGAAATAAAATTAACCCTTAAAAATATAGGCTTGGGTATCCTTTTAGGGTTAATTATAAATAAATTAATGTTAAAGACATCAACTCCAATCTCAACTTTTTAAGTATCAATCTATGTATCATATTTTTATTGGTAAATACAATCAATTGATTTGACAATACTGTAAACACTTAATAATTAAAAAAACGACAACTTATATGTCACATGGATTGATACTCAAATATTGATATTAGAGTTGGTGTTTCTAACATTTTTCTTATAAATGTATCCTCTTAGTTATATCAAATTGTGCAATCCACCTCGTGTTTTACAAAACAACAAAAGTATCCCTTATTTTACAAAGAGTAATTGGCCTAAATAGTCCCTGAACTATTTCAAATGTGACGGTTTGGTCCTTATTCTTTTTTTTTTTTTTGGCCAAGATAATCCTAAACTCCTTTTTTTTTTTTTTTTTTTTTTTTTTTTGCCATTTCAGTCATTTCCATTAAAATCCATTAAATTTCTAACGGAATCTTACTAAAATGATTATTCTTATAATAAAATGACTAAAAATATCCTCCATTCCCTCTTTCTCTCTCTCGGTCTGGGGCCCCCCACCTCGTGAATGGGTTTGCCCCCCCACTCTCTCTCGGTTTCGCCGCCCCCTCCCGCCACCGTTCGCCCCCCTCCCACCTCCGTTTGCCCCCCCAAACTTCCTCCCTCGGTTTCACCGCCCCCCCTTCTGCAGTTGTTCGCCCCCCCACCCTGTGATTGGGTCCCCTCCCCCTCCTGCCTCCATTCGCTCCCCCACGATCTGGGTTCCCCCTTTCAGCCGCCGTTCCTCCCCCCTTCTCTGTGATTTGGGTTCCCCCCCCCCCCCCCCCTCCCCCAACTCCATCCCTTGGTTTGCCCCCTATAGAGAGAGATTTTCGGATCTTCAAATTCACATGTTTTCACCTTGTTGATTTTCATTTTTTTTAATTGATCTGAAGCAGACACCTGAGATCTCGAGTGGCGAACTCATCGACGGCGACGGGAGATCCCTGCTTCTTCTTGGAACGACGGGAGAGGAAGCTAGCTTGGAGCCGACGAGACGGCAAAGGCAAATCCGACGTAGACGTTCAAGTTTCCGACCGTCGGAACCCTCAGATCCACGATCTCCAACCTCTTCGGTGCCATCTCAGGGGTCGGACCCAACCGTTGGGTTCCACACACGACCAACCCCCCCCCCCCCCCCCGGGCGCGTCGCCGCCGCCGAGACCACCCCCTGTGCCCCCTAATCTACCGATCTGAGAAATGACAAGAGAGATAGAGAGAGAAAGGGGGGAGGAAAGAGAGAAAGAGTGATTTTTATGATTTTTTTTTAAAAATTTTATTAAATCACTAAAATACCTTTTAAAATTACTCATTTCGTTAAATTTTATCTGTTTTGGACGGAAATGACTATAATAACCAACATTTTAAGAGTTTAGGGTCTTTTCAGTCAAAAAAAATTAAATAGGAACCAAACTGTCAACTTGTAAAGAGTTCAGAATTATTTGAGCCAATTACTCTTTTACAAAATAATTTTTTATCTTTTAGTAATTACTAGTTATATTGCACGTGCAAAATAAACAAAAAAAAAACTTTTTTTAAAATTTTTAAAAATAATTTTTTATTTAATATTATCATGTGACAGATTTAAGGTAGACCGGTGAGAAAAATAAAATAATATTCATATTGTTATTTTTTCAAATATATTTCAACTTTTTATATTTTTAACTCCAAATAATATAATTTCAATTAAATGTATATTCTTAAAACTCAGGTCATTTTCAATCTAACACATTTTCAAAACTTTAGTTTGAGTTAGTGTTTTAAACGGGTGATATAAATATTACGTTATTAAGAGTGTCCAACTTTAGGACAACACATGCGTACCTTGTTGGTAACTCCACCTCGTAACTTCTCTCCTAATTCTTCTTTGCTACTTTTAGTACTCTCTTCCACCGCAACAAATGTCACCACCCATCAGAAAAGAAAAGGGCCAAAATTTTCATGTAACATAAACAAAGTCAAATTAGATTCAAATTACCAAAATTTGTCCCCACATGACATTTTTCTTTCTCAAAAAAAAAATAAAAAAAGCCCACATGGCATCACATTCAGTCTCACATGACACTGCTTTGTCTGTCTTTACTTTCCGCATTACCAGGTCTGCAAACAATATATGCATATATGTATGTGTGCACATATATATATATATATGTATATGTATATGTGTATGTATGTATGTATATATATGCACGCTAGTTTCTGACTTTCTGTCTATCTAACACTTGGAGATATTCTTTCCACCAAGTGTCACACCTGACCATGTTCTCTGACTCCACAATTTTGCAACTTTTTTCTTTTCAAAAAAAAAAAAAAAAAATCTTTATTAGATATATTTTCTCTCTAAGAAATGGAAAATTACGGTGGTATTTGGTATTATTTTATTTATTTTGAAAATGATTTTGTCTTTCATATAAATATAAAATGTTTTTTAAAATTATGTTTGGTTATAATTTTTTAGAGATTTATTTAGATATAAGAAATATGTTTCTGAAAATATATATAAAAACATATAATCTTAAAAATAAAAATAAAAATAATAATGAGACAATAACTTTAATCTTTTTTTTATTGTTTATAAAAAAAATCACTCTTATAATTTTTTGTTATCATTTTCGTTTTCAAAGAATTTTTTAAACAAGCATTATTTAGTAAACGTTTTCAATTTTATGCTTTAAAAGATGTGCGTAAATATTCTCAAAATCACTTGGAAATAAAATCAGAAACCACCTAGAGATCCAAATTTTCAATTTTAGAAAATTGAAGGTGGCTCATAAGCCCAAGTTAGATCATCCAGCCTTCTCAAAGCATATTTGCATACTTGCATTGCTCTGTAGAGCTGCAGTACGTGCAGTCGGCATGGAATTGAGAAAGACAACAAATACGGAAATGCTTGCACTAGAAGATTTTTCCTTTTTTTTTTTTAATTTTTTTTAATTTAGATAGAAAAAAGATTTAGAAAAAAAAAAAAAAAAAAAAAAAAGCGATTAGTCTTAACTACATTCATTATCACATGACCCCAACATTTAAAAAAATATATGTTTAAAAATAATAGGAATTGTCTCCCGTCCAGCTGTACGGGAAAGTTCTCGTAAAATTATACCTATTTACGTTTTCATGAGATTAGAATTCCAGACATCTTACAATGCTCCGAATTCGATTCACTTATTCGTTTATTCAATTTGCCCCCACAAGCACTACTCTTACATTTAGCTCCTAATTTGTTTATTCAACTTAAGGGGGAATTTGGCACAACAACTCTAACCAAACAACTCCAATTGTTTTTTGTCTTTTTTTTTTTCAATTTTTTTAAGTAAACTCAATTTTACTATTCACTATGCACATATTCAACTACAACTTAAAAATCCAAACTTTAAAAGTTCATTATTTGTTATTTCAAATCGAAATGATATAAATTTTTTAATTGCATAGAATTTTGAGATGAATGAAATAAGATCTATATTGATATAATTTTTTTTCCCCAAACGCATTTCGAGCTTTTACATATTTTTTAATTTCAAACATTTCATATTCAACCATACGTACAATTCCAAAACTTAACTCAACTCCAATAAAAACAAGTTCAATTCTTCAACCCAAGCAGAACAACCAAACGGGCCTCTAAGTTTATCAACATTTCTCGAGTATAAGCAACATAACAAAAATAAGGTTCCTCCATGAGAAGAAACCAAAATTGACCCTAATAATGAGTGGGGCTTATGCAAACAAATTTGCAAGCTTCATCCCACTAATTGTTTTGTTATGTCACATGAAAACCAAAAAATTGCAAACTTCCATCTTGTAGGAATCTAGAGGGGTGCTTCTTACCCATTTTGTCCCTTCTATAGCCATATTGTAAGAGGACCACTTTCAACTTTCAAGCATGCCCAATTTGACTGACTGCCCCTATTTTGCTCCATATTGGGCTGCTGAAGAGTATATTGTAGACGTTCTAAAATAGCACTCTCCCAAAATTCCTAGGTACTCCATAGATTTAACCGATTATGCATTGAAACAACCTATACAAAATCCGATGATCACAATCAATATAGCCTTATAAAAACAATATTTACATATATATATATATACACACACACACACATATATATATATAGTTTTCATTGTCCAAGTCCAACTTTGGGGTAACCTAAGACTACTTGTTGGTAACTTCACCCCTTATTTTCTCACCAAAAAATGAAAGAAGAAAAAAAGAAAAAACTTCACCGCCTCCCCCTATTTTATTTTGTTTGTTCTCTTTGAAAATGTCTTCACCCCTATTTTCTCTCCTAACTCTTTGGCCTTTGCTACACTTCTCATCACAAGATACAAATATCTCCATTCATTAAATGACAAATACTTATATTTACCAAAAGAAAGTAAATTAAATTCAAGAATATTTGACAAGTTAACACTTAGAATATTAATTTTGATAAAGTACTCAATAAATTTAACAGCAGATTATACAGTATCCACTAATCGTTAATATTTAAAGAGAAATGCTTTCGTATATTTTTTACATGCACTCATTTAAAAAAAAAAATATTAAGGATATGTTTGCTATTGATTAAGGATCTGTTTAAAATATAATTTAAATTGATAATCTAAGAAATAAATTCAGAATTTTATAAGGTAAAACACCGTGAAAAAAAAGTTTTGAAAAAGAGTTTAAAATAGATGCCAAACAAAAGTTTAAATTTTGAACGACAATCTAAGCACATAACATACGTTCTAAGGGCAATTCCGTGGTGTTTGATAATGGTCTTGGAAATGTTTTTTTTTCATTTCCAAAACCACAGAAAACAAAAATGGTCCAAGATAGTGTTTTTCCCAAAACATCATTTCCAAGTCTTTTTTTTTTTTTGGGTTTTGTTGGAGGGAGAGGCTGTGGTAGAGCCTCTCCCCATGACTCTATCGGTAGAGTCAGTTTTTTAACCGTTCGATTTAAATCGAACGGTTGACATATCAGGGATGTACCATATTATCATACACCTTACCTTATTTAAAATTTTTCACCCAAAATCTTCTCCGTCGCCAGCGCCGGACGCCGGTGACCCACCCCGACACCGGCGACTCACCCCCAACTCCTGCGACGCACCCCCGGCCCCCCCACCACCGGCCGCCGGCCGTCCGGCGACTCTTCCCCTTTCTCTCTCTTCTCCTCTCTCCTGCGGCCGCCCACCCCCGGCCCCCCCCACCGCCGGCCCCAGCCCCGGCCGCCCCCCACCCAGCCCGGCCGCCGGCGACCCCACCCCTCTCTCTCTCTTCCCCTTTCTCTCTCTTCTCTTCTCTCTCTCTCTCTTCCCCTTTCTCTCTCTTCTCCCGCGACCCCCCACCCCCGGCCCCCCACCCAGCCCCGGCCCCACCCCCGGCCCCCCCACCGACCCCGCCCCGACGCTCGCGACAATCGCGACAATCACGAGAAGAGAGAGGCAGAGGGGGATGGGAGCGCCGGGGGGGGGGGGGGGGGGGGCCAGGGGGGCGCCGGGCTGGCTGGGGGCCTGGGGGGCCGACGGGGAGGGGGGGGGACTGGGCTGGGGTGTCGGGGGGTCGGGGGTGGGGAAGAGAGAGAGAGGGGAAAGAGAGAGAGAAAGGGGGGGGTCGCCGGCGGCCGGAGTTGGGGCCGGAGGTGGGTCGCCGGGGCTGGGGTGGTCGGGGCCGTCGGGGCTGGGGGGGCCGGGGTGGGGAAGAGAGAGAGAGGGGAAGAGAGAAGAGAAGAGAGAGAAAGGGGCGCCGGCGGCCGGAAAAAGTGCCGGAGGTGGGTCACCGGCGTTGGGGTGGGTCGCCGGCGGTGAATAGATCGCCGGCGGCGGAGAAGACTTGGGGTGGAAAAGTTTATATGAGGTAAGGTCTATGATAACAATGATATACCTATAATATATCAACCGTTCGATTAAAATCTAACGGTTAAAAAAAGAGCTCTACCGATAGTATCTCTGGCTCTACCGATAGGGTCTCTGGGAGAGGCTCTACCACAGCCTCTCCCTTTTTTGGAAACCAAAAAAAAAAAAAAATTGTTTTCATTTTTCATTTTCATTCTCTCTCTCTCTCTCTCTACCTTTGCAGACGCCGGTTACGACGCTCCCCTTGAACTCACGACGCCTCCGAAGACGGCGACGCCAGATCTCCCGATTGCCTCCTCCGACGGTGACGCCAGATCTCGCTCGAACTCGCGACGGCCTCCATGACGGCGATGCCAGCTCTCGCGACGAAGCTCCCCATCGAACTCGTGACGGCCTCCGACGACGACGGCGACGCCAGATCTCGCAACAACGCTCCCCTCGAACACGCGACGGCCTCCGACGAGGACGATGGCGCGGCCCTCGAACTCGGAGTCGCTGCGATCTTCGTGCCCCTAGGAGCTGATCTTCTCTGGCGACGGTCCGACGGTGGCGGCGCAGCATCGGAAAAAATGGTCTGCCGTGTAAAATGTTTGGGGGTTTTATTTTTATTTTTTTCTTCATTTTTTGATATTTTCAAAATTAACAAAAACTAATGCCAAAATACAATTTCAAAAATAATCCCAACACAAATCTCAAAATTTTCATTTTAAATATTTTAAAAAACAAAAAACATTTCCAAAACAATATCAAATGCAACCTATTCTAAATTTTAACATGATTCCAATTCTACATAAATGATGATAAAATAAATTGTAAAATTATTATTAGGTTATATAATCCTAATCCGTAAACCGTTATTTTGTATAAATTTTCTAAATTTTACAAAAAATGATCGCAAAAACTTTTATGAAGAAAAATTAAATAGTATCATAAATAAATTTTATTAAGTTATAATTTTTAGATAATTATTATCTAAAAAAAGATCATGTATTTACATATTACAAAGGTTTTTGTAAATGGTTTATATCGAGGAGAATTTATGGAGGTGTTTGATATTCAATCTCAAACTAAAATTTTCATTTTAGTTTTTGTCTTTTTTTAAAAGATTTATCTTTTTCTGAAATTTTTTTTATCTTTTTTAAAAAATCAACAAAATTTATTATTAAAACTTAAAAATCTTAACTCAAACCCAAATATCAAACACTCTCTGTATATACTTACTATGTATAAAAAATAATAATAATAATAGTAATAAAGTATAAGAAATATCAAATTCGGCCTAAAGGTTGAGCTCCCAAGTCAAAATACAAAAAATAGTAACTAAAAATTTGCCGCACATGACACGCCTTTTACATCGAATAAATGCCGCGTATACCGATAGCTGTACAACTGACCTTTTTGCCTGTCTCCACCTTCCTCCGCCAAATCCCCCTATTTATTATTCTTTATTATTTACTATTTCTTTACCCAAAAAAAAAAAAAAAAAAACAATTTTTGTAATCAACCTATTTTTGCTCAGCTATAAATACCTCAGCCCATGTCAGATCTGAAAGTTTCTCCCTCAGAACAACCAAAAAAAATTTCCAAACAAACCCAAGAAAGAGAAGAGAAAGGAAGAGAAAATCTCCTTTTGTTCTCTCTCGACGGCGGTTCCAATGGCAGCCGCCGAGGGAATGTTCAAGTACTGTTTCTACGAGGGCTGCATCGCCGGCGGCGACACCGGCATCGAGCGCCGCCCCTACCACCGCAACTGTAGCTGCGCTCTCCACAAGTCCCGCAAGTCCTCCACCACCGCCACCTCCGCCACCTCCGCCACCGCTGCCCACTGCGCCTCCCACGGCCTTCCCCGGACCAAGAGCGTCTCCTTTCCGATCAGGAAGTCCTGGAGCGAGGGCTGCCTCGCCTTCCATGCCGCGGCGGCGGCGGCTGGATCGCCGGCGCAGTCTTCGCCGTCGGCGTCCTCGCCCGCCGTCGTCGCCGGAGGGAAGAGTCGCCGGCTCGGGTCCTTCGACGAGGAGGATGAGGACTGTGTCGTTTTCTTCAAGGTCTGAAGGTGATTGATGTCGTTTTATGGTGGAGAAATTTTTGTGTCATGGTTGGGAATGAAATGGAAAATTTTATGGCTTTTTTTTTTTTTTTGTAATAATGTTGAACTAAAATGCTTTTTCATTTTTCTTTTTAATTTGTACTTGTAATGTAAATATGGTGTTCTTTAGTTTTTTTTTTTTTTTTTTTTTTGACAAAAAAAAAATTTATTATAGTTTATTACAATTACTTGTCCGAAAATTTTTGTTCTCTGTCTAATACCAAGTTTGTATATTTTGCTATGAAAATTTTTGTGAAGTTTCTGGGTTTTTTTTTTAATTATTAATTTAGATTTTCTGTTTGATATTTAGAAAGCGAGTTGAAATTTTTTGGAAATTCCCCTTTTTGTAATGGTTGAGAGGAAATGGCGTTTTATATCATTGGAAATTTATGCTCAATTAAAAGCCTTTCAATTTTATTTAGTAATGTAAATATGGGCTTTTAATTTTTTTTGTTCAATTTTTTTGAGGTATTTTTATGTTTTATTACAATATAAAACTCGTTGCAGTTAGAAAGAAGTAAATAGCATTTTACTTTAAAAGAAAAAAAACATATTTGTAGAAATATTTAAAATAAAGAGCAATAGATAATAAATTTACTTGTTAATTGAATACAATTTTTGTTATTTAGTGATTACAGACGTATTTTTAATAATTTTATATATAACATTTTTATGAAGCATAAAGTTCCTATGAAGCGTAAAGTTCATATTCCACCTCATAAGTTATTAAAAAAAAAAAAAAACTTGTAACTTACTTTTTTTTTATTTTGGTTAGTTTGATAAAAATTCTATTTATATATATTTCTATTTTTCAGGGGAAATTCGGTGTAGTTTAATACAAGTACAGGTCAAAAAGGTTCTCTTCCACGTGTAATGTTTTTTTTTTTTTTTTAAGAGAAGAATGGATGCTTTTATAACCCCACATTGAAATTGTTTTTTTTTTTTTATATATCATATTTAAATTCTCTTTTAATTAATAATTATCTAAAAATTTTATTTATGAATTATTAGATTTTCTTTTGAAGGTCCTTGTAGTTGATCTTTATGAGATTGCGTGAAAACATCACTTTTAAAACTACAAAATCATTGCCTGTCATATATAATGGAATATATTTTGCAATTACAACTTTGGTAGTTAAAATATGAAATATAATTTGCAATTACAAACTTTGGTGGTTCTGGGTTTAATTTAATTTATTTGTTGTTTTTAAGGACTAATTTTGCAAAACGGATAATAGATTAACGTGAACATGTATAATGTCATGTTGACAAAGTGTGTCACATGAAAGATGAGACATGAATTTCTCAATTGATTAATTTAGGATATTTTTATATATTATTCCCAAACGCACGCACTTGTTAATTTTCCAAAGAACATGCCAAAGCACTGCTCTGTCTCGGACGGCTCGTTTGGTCGGCTGTCATGATCGATGCACTTGGCAACTTTTTTAGACTATAAAAACTAAAAAGGACAATTTGTGATCCGCATGAAAAATTAGGTAGTAATAATCGTTTTAATTAAGTTTCATGAAGTTTTTATACTTCAAATAATCGTTTTAATGAAATTTCATTAAGTTTTTATTTTTTTTAACTTAAAAAAATAGTAGATATATCAGTTCTAATCCTAATAGTTGTATAACAATCTATTTCTAATATAATCAAGAGTAGAAAAGAAGGAGAGAAATAATGGGTGGGTTTCTTTAAAAATAAAATAAAATAAAATAAAATAAAATATGGGTAGGTTATTTTAGACTATGTTTGGAGAATTGGTTCAAACATAAATTTTTCATCTCAGTTTTTATCTTTTTCTGAAAAAAAAATTTTGTCTTTTCTGAAAAAGTTTTTTATCTTTTCTAAAAAGTCAACAAAAATTATTATTTAAACTTAAAAATTCCAACTCAAACCCATTTACCAAATGAACCCTTAGAATATCTCGGCTCAAGAATCATGAGCAGAGGAATCGATGATACAATACCAACCGTACAAAAGGGTGTATATACACGTGCAACACTGTAATAGGAAAAGACAAAATAGAATAAAGCTAATTTAAAAAAGAATAAAGCAAAGCTAATTATAATTTAATTATAATTTGAACCTCCGTTTTGATTCGACGGTTGGAGTTAAAATTTTAAGTTACAGTTACTTGACTTTTTAAAAATTATTTGTAATTTTTGTTGATTTTTTTTTTTAAAAAAAATTGAAATGAAAATTTTGAGTTGAAACTAAGATAACGAACAAAGGCTGAGGGATTTTTTAGCACACCTCTTATTAATCAAAATTTTAAATTATAACATAAACAGTGAGGCCTTCCCTTGATATTTTTGATATTGGGGCTGTTTTCGAATAAAAAGGGGTATAACAAGTAATACTTAAAACTTAAAATTTTGATGGTGGATGGTTTAAGTAAAGGTGTGTGAAAAGTAAATAAGGGGATATAAATAGACCCATCATTTAATTATACATTTAATAAATAAGGTTGTTCTATTCACATATTTCATTTTTTCTTAAGGTAAAAATTCATTCAACTAAATGTCTACAAACAACAAATGTAATGCATACCACCTTGTGGTACACAATACAAAACACTCGATAAAACCGGTTCCATTAGTAAATTCTGATGAAGCAAATAGAAAATGATGCAAGACAAGACATGATATCAAGAAAATTCATCGATACATCAATTTGAGCACGCATAAGGCTTTTTTGAAACCACTATAATCAATGGAAGCTTTAGATCCATCAAGAACATGTAACCTGTAGCACCAAGGCCACAAACATCTCTGCTAAGACTCATTACTAGCGGAACTTCTAACTCGCCAAGACCTAAATCTAGTGGACCAAAAAACAAACTCAAACGATGGGAGAACCACCTCCATTATTACAATGAAAATACTAAAACTATATGGTAGAAATATCGACGCTTTTATAGATTAAAACATAAAAAACTAAAGCCTAAAGTACGACCGTCGCAAGTCTTCAATGAAAGTGTAGCTGAAAAGAGGACCATCAAAGTAGGTGGAACACTTTGGTAGACAAGCGGTGAAGCCGACAAGATGCTTTCAAATAGCAGAACGTGAAACACACATGCTACCACCATTAGCGTCCGGAGTCGAAACCACCACCTCCACAAGAAACCCACCACCGTTCAGAATAAGACCCCGAAATAGTACAACCACCAGATGAGAAAAGTGTCACAAAACACCTCCAAGCCGTTTAGAAATCATCCTCTAAATGACATCAAATCCGTCCTATTGAAACCACCACACGAAACACAGCCACCGCCATTAAAAACCTACAATGATACGAGCCATGTGATCAATTTTCAAGGTCGGACGTCCAACGACTCGCCTAAGGGCGATCCCGGAACTCCGGCCGACACACTCTTTCCTTTTCTCTCTTTCTCGTTTCCTAGGGCCAGCTCCTTTTTCTTTCATTAAGTGTACACAAGCTAAAAAATGTTCCATTTTATTTTGGATACACACTTTTAAGTTATATTTTATTATTACAAAAATACCTTCCAGTAAAATGACAAAAGTGAACAATACCCGAATTAAATCTAAACCACATAACTATAGTTAGAAGAAAAACCAGTCTTGATACTTTGAAATCTATAATCAAAACCCTAATTTCTCACAAATAGAACTATATACCAATTTCACTTCTAATGACTATTAATTAATAATTATATAAGAATACTTTTTCAAAAACTTTTTTTTTCTCTTTTCTTTATTTTTTAATTTAAAGTGATTGATTCGAACTTTACATTTTTTAAGGGAATTAGAAGTGGAATTATGGTTAAACTATACATGTAACAACTTCTTTTCTTTAATTAAATTAACCTTTATTTACTGTTTTTTTTTTTTTTAATAAAACCGTAATTTGTTGTTTACTTTCCCATTGTTCATAATATATCAATGTAACAAATTCGTTTGGCATTTCCACTTAACTCCAACTAAACTGTACTTTTTATCTCAATTTTTGTTTTGTTTTTTTTTTTTCCCTGAAAAATTAACAAAAATTATAATTAGTTTTTGAAAAGTCAACTAATTCTAACTTAAAAATTTCTTCTCCAACTGACGAACTAAATACAAGCTTAAATAGTATTATTATCTAATATATATATATATATATCATTATAACAACATAATATATACATATAATATAACATTTTATATAAACATTACTAGATTTTACTTTTTCCATGTAACTTCAATATATACTTTCATTAGTATTTGTACTAAAATATTCAAATAAGGCTTTATATACACTATATTTAATTTTTAACACTACCTTTAATTAAAATTTCTTATCGAAAACCCTCTAATGAAAAAGGATAACTGTTAGAAACTAATTGTCCAATTAAACTTTATGTAAAAAAAAAAAAAAAAATGATGAATCCCAAATAAACCACGTAAAAACCCTTTTCTAGTTTGAAACAAGTCTAATACCCGTGCTACGCACGACAATGTAGAGAAAAAATAAAATGAAATAATTGATTATTATACAATAAAAGTAGTTACTTAAGTTAAATAATATAATTATAAAACCAAAATCAAAATTAATTTATATAAAACCAAAAACAAATTGACCAAAAAACTCAGTGAAATAAATAGAACAAAAACCAAAACATACCCCATCCCTTTATCCATTTCTTTACATTAGCTTGCAAAAATTTCTTTAATAATACCGAAAAATTAAACGGAAAAAAATGAAAAATACTGTTATTTCATTACACACATACATGGCAGGAAAAAATGAGAAAACAACAAAATAACCCAAAAAAAAAAAAAACCAAAACTTAGTCGAAGAGGAAAAGGAAAAATGACTAATAAAAATCCAAAAATCATCTTCAACCATACCCATACACCGGAAAGGAGAAAAGGGGAGACGGGAAAAAAAGAAGAAATGCACAACAAAGATAATCAAAATATCCAAAAACTACGGTTTCAGAACATAAATCCAAAAAATAAGAAAACAAAGAAGCCAACACAATAAAATCGAAAACTCAAAAACATAAAAAAGAACCAAAAAAAAAAAAAAACATGACCTGCAAAAATAAGCCCCAAAAATGTTCTTCAACCATACCCATGCACCGGAGAGAGGAAAAGAAAAAAAAAGGAAAAATGGAGAAAAAATTCAAAACACATATAAAGAACAAAAATAAGAAACAATGAACCCAACACAACAAAATCGAAAACCCAAAAGAAAAAAAAAGTAACAGAAAAAAAAAAAAAAAAAAGAAAACAGAAAAAAAAAACCCCCCAAAAATTATTGTTCAAACTATACCCATACACCGGAGAGGCAAAAAAAGGAAAGGAGAAAAAAATGGAGAAAAAATTCAAAACACACAATAAAGAACAAAATAAAAAACAGTAAGAAGTAGAAGAGATAATGGAAGAGGAGCCAAGAGGAAACCATCGGTAGAAATTTGAAACCAAAAACGCAAAAAAGGAGAAAAAGAAAAGAGAATAAACAGAGAGAGAGGAAGAGGAAGAGGGAAAATGAAAACCAAATAAGACATTAAAGAATGAAAGGAGGCGGCGGCAGAGAGAAGAAAGAAGGACGAAACTAAGGGTTTGAGGAGACCAAAAACGCGAAAAAGAAGAAGAAGAAGAAAAGAGAAGAGAGAGAGAGCAACATTGAAAATAAAAATTGAAAAAAAGAGATTGAGAGCTGAAGGGAGTCAGCGGCTGAAGGAGAATGAGAAAGGAAAGGTAAGGTTTGAGGGGCAAAACAGTCAAGTCACTATACTGGAAGGGCGGCATGAAGCAATTTAAGGGTTTAAAATCATAATTTTACTGTGCATGAACAGTAAAATTACATTCCTTTAGTATATTATACAATAGGTAAACAAAACTTTTATTTTTCACTTTCAATGACTATTCTTTTTTTTTTTTTTTTTTTTTTCCCTCTTGCAAACTATTTCCCCTTTCAAATTTTTTAAGTTAACAAATGTAATAGTTAACTCATTTTAAAAATGAATAGTAATTATACTTTTTTTTTTTTTTGGGTATAATTTCCGGTTTGCTTTACGTAAGAAAAAATTAGGCTTTATGGGTTGAGCTGACTTGAGCAACAACAAGAAAAAAAAATGAAAAAAAAAAAAGAGAGAAAGGGATAGATAAAAAAAAAAAAAAAAAAAGAGTGTATATCAAAGTAAATAAATAAAATATTGAGTGTGAAATGATATTTAAAATGGTGAAATATACTTATTTTACAAACGAGTTAGGGGTAATTTGGTAATAAGGGTGTGTATTTCTTTTCATTTTTTTTAAAAAGGAAATTCATTCATACTAAAAAAATTGTATAAACCAAACAAGATAATACGACGACCCCCAATATAAAAGAGACGACCTTCAACTGAAACCAGTTTTACCAATGAAATCTAATGACACTCAGAGGGAAAAACAAAATAAAAAGGTGTGCATTAAGTAATTTTAATAATTTTAAAATTAAGACGATATGTATTTAAAAGGTATGTGTGGAGTATCAATACACTCTAACATATATGAATTGTTATTTTTTAATTGGTACGTCTTCAAATTACTGACAATTAGTAAGCTAGTAACAACTATATCAATAAAAGTCTTTAATTGTACATTTTATAATGAGTTAATGATAACTCACCAATATGTAAGTTGGTTTTTAAATTTAGAGTTAGGGTTAACATTTTTTGCATTATCCAATTTAAAATGATTCTAATGTAATTGTTTATTTTATGGACTTCGTAAATTTTGTAAATTCCTTATTGGAAGTGAGGAGTCATAAAAGGGAAAAAAAAAAAAAGCGACGGGGGAGGGGTTTCATATTTTCCCTCTAAACTTTGGACCTTATAACGATTTGCCTCATGAACTTTGAAATGTAACATTTGTTTCTCTAAATTATGAAACTTTATCAAATTTAGTCATTCAGTAAAGTTTTAGATGGAAATTGACATGTGCATATCAGAAAAGTAAGGGTAATTTTGTAAAATTAAAGATGCAAAGGTGAAAAAATAAAATAAAATAAAATAAAAAGAAAGAAAAAAACGTTTCTTTAAAGAAAAAGAAGAAGAAGAGAGGTTAATGGAGTCTCAGCACATCCGGGGCGCAATCCATCCCCAGAGCCCAACGGGAGACGGCAACAGCAAACCCAACAACGAAAATCCCAGTCCTTTGGAGGAGGCCATTCCGGCTCTCTCTGTCTCAAGCAAAATCTGGTCTCCTCGGCCGGCAACACCAAGATCTCTTTCACCTACTCGGCGTCTTCTCTGTTGCTTGCTGCGAATGAAAAGAAGGAAGAGAAGGAGAGACAATATGCACACTCTGTTTTGTGGTTGTTTTGACCTTTTTAATATCTCAAATTTAAATATTCACTCAACGCCACAAGACCTTCTTCCAAAATGCGTTTTTTTGTTTTTGGGATTTCATCTCTACGGTTGCATCCCAAAGCAGTTCGGAGATTCCAATGTTTCCTCATGAAGCAGCAATGGACATCTCCCACAGAGCTACCATGGATTGGATGCTCGATTTAGCTCGCAGCTCCCAGATTATATCTCTAATGAATGCGTAGATTTGATAATTGGGATTTGCCTAGAACAGGGGAATTTTTTTTTTTTTTTTTTTTTTTTTGAAGCAAAGAAAGGCTATCCGAGAACTCTGGCGAGAGGATGTGGATGTAATTTATTTATTTGCTGGTAATCATTTTTAATTTAAATTTATTTTCAATGTAATTATTCAACTTTGATAAAAAAAAAAAAAAGGGTAAATTTGTCATTCACTCATTTTTGTTTAACTTCACTTCTCCATATGACACCTGGCAACTTCTGTACAAAACTTGACTGAGGGACTAAATTTGCCAAAGTTTCAAAGATTAACAGACGTTACACTTCAAAATTTGGGGGCAAATTATAATAAGGTTCAAAGTTTACAAGGGAGAAATATGAAATTTGTCAAAAATAAAAACTATTACTCTTTTTTGAAATAAAAACTATTAGGACTCGTTTGGCGTTTAAGTTCAACTCAAACTAAACTGTATTTTCATTTCAATTTTTTTCTTTTTTGAAAAATTTATAAAAATTATAACTAATTTTTGAAAAATCAACCAACTTTAATTTAAAATTTTAATCTTCAACTGACGAACCAAATGTAAACTTACTTTTTTTCAAAATACTATTTAATTTGTCCTTTTCTTTCTTTCTTCTTCTTTTTTTTTTATTATTTTTTTATAATAAAGTACAAGTACAACTAACAAATATAATAAAATCAAATTTTAAAATGCGTGTAGGTATTAGAATTCTCTTTTAATTAAACTCAAAATAAAATTCTCTTTTAACCAATTTATCAATTCCAGATTGGAAAAAACATTAAATCAACTAGCTTAAGCAATTGTCATAGAAAAATACTTAGATTATCCCAGTTGATGGACCATCAACTATTTTAACTCAAACTCAGGTTCCATTTGGGATATGCGTAAGGATGAAAATGTCTACGTTATCATCAATATTTCTACGACATTATCCATATTTTAAAATCTCGACATGGATAACGGCGGGAGGGGGGGAAGATATTTCTTTCGTAGTATCCGTCATATATCCACAATGTCCAAAAATATCCGCAATATCTGCGAATATCTGTGAATATCCAGGATATTTTTGGATATTTTCACAAAATGTCCAAAAAACTCGGAGAATTTTTTTCTTCAAAAAATTCAATTTCGTCACATTTCACTTTTTTTAATATGAATAAAATGTGACAACATGCTACTTAAGATGAAGATTTGTAAGATAGCAGGTGAAGGTATTGGACAATTGTAGCATATAAAAAGACGTGGTGTGATTCAAACGAGTCAAACTGATAAATATCGCCTTGAGTTTTGATTTCATGAGCTTAAGAATCAAGCAAAGTTCATACAGTTATAATCCTCTTATGGTTATCAAATTATGTCTAGTTTGGAAATATAAATCGAGACGGTTTTTTCGATATATTGGTATATCCTCCACCACAAATTAATATCGAGATATCATTGCATACCCATCAAACTACTCATCAAATTAAACAAATCAACAATATCTGATTTATTGTATTAATAGTCGATAGAGACCAAGAAACATGTATCTGAGACATTAACAATTACATTCAAAACTATTCAACAGTAATATTTTGATAAATGTATTGTTTATATTTGATCAGGATAGACACTTACCTAATGTTTTCCAATCTGCTAGAAAACTCTTTTTGAATTAAGTACACTCGAAAACTTATATATACTCTTTCATGTTTGACATTTAATTTTTATTATACCCTATTATATTGTAGTATGTTATTTGTAATGATTAATGAGTACATAATATCAAACTAAAATTTACAATCAATGCGTAATTGTTATGTTTTACTATTACATCATGTAATATATCTCTCATATTTAATTCAAAATATATTATTTTGGTTATAAATTAGTTCAAATTAAGTAATATTAATTGTTTTGATATTTTATATAGTTTCAGTAAAATTTATAAGTTTTTCTTTAAGTATCCATTTTTCTTAGGTATCCGTTAACATCAACATTTCCGTCGATATTATTCGTAAATTAAACCTCAACAATTCCATGATATCGACATTTTCATCCTTGCGAGATGCTGAGTGTAAATTGCTATTTTTAAAATACCTGCTGAGTTATGTCACTTGCGTAACTTTACAGGTCAAGGAGATTACGACTGGTCGGTCGCCGACGGATGCATTAGCTTCACAGTTCGTGAACTGAGCGAAATTGCCGAGGCTACAATTGAAGATCGATAATCTGGAGAAGATTTTCCCTTTAGATTAGCCATGATGCTTTCCGACTGGAGTTTTCTTCTGCATTTGCTTTTCAAGAATCTGTCCCTAATATTATGTGCTTTCTTCTCTTCACTGTTTATTTTGCTCAAGCAAACATTCACAGATTCAATGCCATTCGCACCGCGACGAAATTGCAGTTTTGAAAAACAAAAACAGAAGGATGAATAGTGCCATTTTAGCATTTGTAGATTGAACCAAAAAAAAAAAAAATGCAGTTATGATGCTATGAGTTGCAAATGTTTCTCATTACTAATGGACCATTCTAAGCAAGAACAGAGTACCTTCTAGGAAAGAAAAAGTAAAAATAATAATAATAATAATAATAAAAAGCAAGAACAGAGTAAATGCAAAAATCAGCAAGTGAAATGTTGGTCTTGAACCAATATGGTAGTTGCCTAGTGAGTTCAACCCTGTAAAAATTTCATGTCATTCGACAAACATTAAACAACGGAGTCGACCCCAGTATTTTCTACAATATCTTCCTCTCGGTTTCTGATAACAAAATTATATGAGGATACACTTCTTTCAAAGATCAGGCATTCCCGATCCTGTTTGGCATCGTAAGTTTTTTCCAGCACGACATCCATTGGAGTATCCCTGGGACCAGCTGCAGATGAAGTTCCATACCATTGTCAGCGGGACAAATTGCAAACATTCAATATATGAGATCTCAGAAGAATACTTGAAAGGTCGCCAATCGACAACCTTAATGTGAACGACTGAGACGAGAGATATCTAAGCACCTTTAATTTAGCCTCTCACAATAAGCTACAGTGGTTAAAGTAGTATAGCGCGATATATATTTATCTCAAAGATCTATGATAGCTATATCTCTCAGTGCCTATCGTTATCTATTAACAAGTAATTCTGATCTATTCCTTTTTTTTTTTTTCAATCAATAACATACAGTAGTCGTAAATGAGGCAGTGAGAAGCCCCGTGTCACGTCCTATGTCCTAAGATATAACCACTAGGAGAATAACAAGAGCCACTTTTATAGGAATATGTAATGAAAGGACGGGGTTTTGATTAGTACCAACTGTTGGTCTTGGCGTAGTCCTTATCTTCAAGATCTCAGGACGTGGAATAATGGAACCGGATGCCCCCAAGCCTCTGGATACTCTTACTTTGGTGCCATCTTCAAGATATCTAACCCCGACCTTACAAGGCTTCCTGCAAAGAATCATCAATAATTTTTACCTTGGCACTTGAAGGAGTGAAAACTAAGGATTCTTATGTCAGATTTTCTGGCACTCTCATACCCGGTTACTGGATCGAGAACTTGAACGTTTGAAACATGAATGGGGGCTTCGACAGTAAAGATCCCACCTTCATGACCCTGCCCTTGTTTAATATGCTTCTTAACCTGCAAAGGCAAAATATAAGCTCATTATATATCCAAGTCTATATATAAAATCTGGATTCTGAAAACAGAATATATGGACTAACAAGCATGCATCAAAATACAGACGATTCATCTACAATCATGAAATACTTGTTCTATCGTTTGTTTGTTTCTTTTTCTTTTTCTTTTCTTTTCTTTCTTTTTTTTTTTTTTTTTTTTTCCCTATAACGAAATAAACATGATGGGACCGCCAAATAAAAATTCGGCATGCTAACTATAAGCAGATGGGTGGTTCACTTTAGTGATACGACTACCAATGAAAACATTCAACATCAAGATAAATAGGCAAAAGGCTATTGATGAGATACCAAGCACAACAACAGAGAATTGAAACTTGTGAATCTTATTAAGAAGAATCGAAGAATTACAGCCACCAAATAAGAACCCTAATTCAGTGAAGTTCGAGAGACCACTACTCTCCCCATCTTGGTTTTCCAAGACCAGTTGTATTCAACAAACAATCGACTAAACTACTCATTATCGACTAACTAATCCTATATACAACGAACAATCAGTTATCACAGCCTCAATGCACACTACCCACAGCTCCCACTTACTCTTTAACCTTCAAAGTCTAATGTCCGGAGAGTGTACGGTCCGGTACATGTAACATCAAGACTAATGCCTTGAAACACTAACTCATTAACGTGGGACATTTTTTGTTAATACTTGTCAATTGTAGTAAAAGTTCCATAATCTAACATGTTACGCATGACATTAACATAGATCAACTAGTAATTACATGAGTCGGGAAAAAAAAAAAGTTATAACTGCCGAACCTGTACAGTGTGTGTGTGTATAAAGATATAAAGTCCAATAAATTCATCTTAGTGATCATTTCTCTGAAATGAGAAAGAAATGGACAGCCAAAGCAGAAATATCAAAGTAGTAGCCTAAAAATCGGCTACTGTTGAAAATGAAATTCAGAAAATTATCATTTTCAATTCACAAAGATCTTGCCTTTGTACAAATGTTAAGCCATAAGGACAATTTGCACCCATTAGATATGATTAAAAAAAAAAAAAAACTCAACCAACCGATCAAAATTCCAATAAATAAAACAGAATAAAAAAACGAACCTCAAACAGCATTTTGCTCAAGAAAAGTAATCAAATAACAAAATCCAATCGAGATTCACTGAATGACTTCATCTCACCAGATTTTTGCCATCAACAAGAACACGATTCTGAGAGCGAATAACACGCTTAACAACACCACTCTCGCCTTTATCTTTGCCCCTAATTATCATCACCTGAAATTCACAAACACGGAGAAATTTAACAAACATACATACATACATATATATATATATATATATATATATCCATTTAACAGATATTATAAAGGAAAATATTTTCATCTTCCGGCTTACATTATCTCCTCTGAGAACCTTCCAGTGCCCAATAAGCTTTTGTGCCGCTTTCCAACCCATCTTTGTTCTCAACGCAATACCTAGAAGGTAGATATATATATATATATATGTGTGTGTGTGTGTGTGTGTGTGTGTGTGTGTGTTATATTTATACACACACATGCAAATATATTAGCAAAACCCTTAGCGAAAAACCTTGGCAAGAACATATTATTAACAAGAAAATCATGAAGGAAAAACTCAATAATCCCATTACTACGTACTGAGAATTTTGGGATTCTAGGTTTTTTTTTTTCCCCCTATTTTTCTTTCATCAGAAATAAAAAAAAAAAGAGAGATTTCATTACACTTTTGGAATATAAATGAAGAAGGAAACACCAATTGAATAGAGAAATTTAAGATTAAGGATAGTCAAGAGAGAAAACCATACCTCAAAATTTGAACTTGCTTTCTGAAAAGTTTCGCTGCAGAAATTGGCTTTCTTCTACTCGGTGGAAAGCTCGGGGGTGAAGCTAAGGTCAGAAATATTCTTCGCTGAGGGAGGCGAGGGGGGAAGAAAGGGGAAAAATAAAAAATATTAATTACAAAAATTCCCCTCAAACTATAACTTATAACATTTTATTTACCAAAAAAAAAAATATATATATATATATATATATATAACATTTGCCTCTGATTTCGAAACATAACATTTGTAACCCTAAATTTAACCCCCAAATTTTTTTTAAGGATATCTTTAATATAAAAAAAAAAATGCATAGATTTTTTTGTCAGATTTTTTGGACACACACAACAAAAAAAAAAAAGGGTAAGAGAATTTTGTTTTAAAATAAGTTAATAACCTTTATTTTTTTTCCTCTTTAGAGAGTATTTATGTTTTTTTTAATAAAAGGAAAATGAAAAAATAGTTTTTAAATTTCTTTAATTTATTAAATCAAAAATTATTTTGTTGGTACTATATTTTCTTTTATGTAATTAAAATTTAAAAATAAATTTTCTTTTAATAAATATAAAAATTGAAAACTATTTTAAAAAGTTTTTTACTTTTATCATGGGTAAATTTGTTATTTGACAATACTTGGTTAATTTTTTCAATCAAAGGTTGAGATATGACGTTTTCCGCCCAAAAAGTAACAAATGAGAAAATTTGTTACGGTTTCAAAATTAGGGGAATGCATGTTACATTTTGAAATTCATGAGAAACAAAGTATTACAAGAGCTATAATTCGAGGAAAATTTTTGTATTAATCCAAACACTGTGGGCTTATATTTTTTGTCGGTAATTAACTTATTATGTTTTTGAGAAAAAATATATTATCATTTATGACGCTTTGGTTTCGTTTTTTTAGCTGAAAACCACAATTTTGTTGAATTTACTAAACTAATCTTGAGATAAAAAATCTTAAGAAAACAAAATTAATTAATTAAAAACAAGAAATTAGAAATTTAAAAATCTTTCTCCAACGGTGACAACCTAGGAAAGTTGCTGGCCTCGTGACAGTTTTAATTGGTCACGAAGGGGGTTGACAGTGGAGGGATCTGTGGGCAAGGAGGCAAGTCTAATGGATAAGGGCTTGCGTGGTGGCAAAGATCTACGTGCTGGTATATGAGGGCCTTTTGTGCTGGTTGTGCAGAGTGATATCAAGAGAGAGAGAGAAAGAGATAGGGAGATTGAGAGGAAGAGATGAGAGATTGAGGGGGAAAATAAAAGGAGAGAGGAAGAGAGAGGGTGATCTAGAGGAACATAGGAGAGAGAGGAGGGAGACGACTCTTGATTTGTTGTCCCATTTTCCGGTTTCAATGGTTATCCCCTCAATAGTATTTTAATAACTTTTCAAATTGTTTAAGAACTTTTAGTATTTAGTTTTTTTTATGTAACTAAATTTTTAAATTCAGATAATATGATATAACATTATTGGGAGATAACCAATAAGACAAGAAATCCAGAACAACAAATCTTGACTCGGAGCGAAATGGGAGGAGAGAGAGGGAGATAGGAAGATTGAGAGAGAAAGATATATATAATATATATATATTAATAAAAGGGATTAGAGGTAAATAGTAGTTTTTAATAAGTTTTTAACAAATTGCCAATGTTTTTAAAAATTAGTTAAAAAATCATTATTTTTTTCTAAATAGTCAATCAATTTTCTTAAATGATTAATTAGTGATGACCACATAATATTGTTAATTTGATAAATCATTGATTGACGACCATAACAAAAATAATTAAATTTCATAATCAGTCACTAATTAACCAAATCTGAAAAAATGACAAACGGTTATTTTGCTAAATAAAAAAAAGTTCGACTGAAATTAGGTAATTAAAAAAGCCACCAAGTCTAATTTTCCTTTCTTAAATCTCGCAATTTATCTTTTTATTAGTCTATCTGGCTTAGAATTAGTAATAAATCCTCTTATATATATATATATATATATATATATATTTTTTTTTTTTTTCCCCTTTTCTTTTCTTGTTAATCCAATCCTCTAGTTAGCACCCACAATCATTTAGCTCTGATAGGTAACAACATATCAATAGTACTTTCTTTATCAAAATAAATAAAAAATATCAAAAGTACTTAAAAAAGGTTTTTAATATCAAAAGTACTTTAGTCGAAGTTGGCCACCTTTCTATTTGGAATCTACTTTCTAATTGGAATCATTAGTAGAGGAATATATCCATTACTCATCTTAAATGATCATTGGGTTAATTTCATAAATAACACATATAGGAAAAATGATATTAAAACTAACATCACTTTTATTTTTTTCCAATACTAATATTGTCACGTCATTTTTAATAATTGAGCTGGCTTTAAAATGTTGAAAATGCCCTTACATATTTAGCCAATCCTAAACCCTAAAATCTCCCCACTTTCTCGCCCACACCTATTTAGCCTGCCCATCCCCCCCCCCCCCCCCCCCCCCAACTCTCACCATGTATAACTCTCTCTCTATCTCTCTCGTTTTTGTTCCTCGTTTTCTCTCACCCTCACCTCATGCTCTCTCTCTCTTTACCATAGTTGAACATCTGCAGCTTAGCTATCTCATCTCACCCTTACATTCTCTCCCCAATCTTGTTCTCTCAATTCACCTCACGCTCTCTCTCTTCACCATAGTTAAAGAAGGTTGCAGCTCATCTCTTGGTCCACTTACAGCTCAGCTCACTCTGCAATAGCCTCGTCCTAGCTTAGCTTAGGTCCAGATCTAAGGTAATGGTGTTTGTTCTTTTGTTTTATTTGCTTTTAAATGCTTTAAATGAGTTTTTGTTTTGAATTATAATATAAAAAATGACTATGTTAAACTTTTAAGAGTAAGTTCTTGCAGCAAATGTTGTCTCTTGTAGTTTTTGTTGTAATAAGATAGATTTCTTGTGTTTTTTGATACCTTATCGTAAGATTTCCTGTTTGGAAAATTTTCGACAGGAGTAATGGTAAACAAGATGACCTACTTGGTCAATAATTTTTTGACTAAAAGGTAATTATTTATTGACTAACATATTACTGTTTCGTTTAGAAATAGCTGCGGTTTGTGTTTTCATTAAGTATATTGGTCAGTGGGACGGTTGTATCAAGATACATTGATAGTGAAATGAAGGGAATGATGGTGTCTCTTACCTTATGTTGGTCTTATTGAGTTGGTGTGGAGTGCTATTGAATTGAAGGGTTGAGAAAAAACTATAGCCATGAAATACACTATTGAACTTGGAATGCCTTCGGTGATGATAGAGTTTGACGTTGACATTCATTTCTACATACAACTGAAGAAGAAAGATATTCATGTGCTTAGCAAATTCCCAATTAGCATTGATATATTGGATAAGTTGGTAGCCAAAGCTATATTCATTTCTACTATATTTAATTGTTGTAATGAGATTTGAATTTACTACATGCATTCCTATTTATGTTGTGTTTACATGCAGTTTACAATATAGGTCATTACTATATTGACCAATGAGTCATCTTCACAATGACCTGGTCAGTAATTACTTTCATTTAATGATGTATAAAAGAGTTTTGAAACGCATAAATGTTCAACAACCTGAATTATTTTTAACGTCAATATTATTGTTGTAAAAAGTTTTACATTCAACTAAAATACAGTTTAAGAATTAGTAGTGTAAAGTAGTAATTATATACATGACTAGTAAGTCATTTCCATAATGACCTTACTTTCATAAGTAGTAATTATTTTTAACGTCAATATTATTGTTGTAAAAAGTTTTACATTCAACTGAAATACAGTTTAAGAATTAGTAGTGTAAAGTAGTAATTATATACATGACCAGTAAGTCATTTTCATAATGACCTCAGTAATTCGTCCTATTTATTAATGTAAGAAAGAAATTTGAAACGAACAAATTGGAGTCAGCCTAAGTTATTTGTAACGTCAATATTATTGTTGCATCAAGTTTGACATTTGATAGAAATACCTAATAGGTCATTTTCATAATGACCAATGGGTAATTTACATTATGACCTGCTGAGTAGTTAGTGATGTATAAAAAAGTTTTGAACAATTATGTCATTTAAATTATGACTTCCTTACTAATTTGTAATGTTTGTACTATTGTTGCATTTAGTTTGACATTCAACCTAAATATAGTTTTAAGTGTTAGTAGTGATTGGTATTTAATGGTCAGTTTATAATGACCGTCCATGTATTTTAGTTCCATAAATAGGACCATATTGACCATCTTATGCACTAATCAACGTCTTGACAAATGTATTGACCATATTGATTGGGTGACAACCATTCCCTCATATTTTTCACTATCTCCCGAATGTTGACAAATGTATTAATCTTTGCGAGGATTATTTTAGTATCAAGGACGCGGCTTATAAACTAAACCTACAGTAATAGTATAACAAGAGAGAGTAATTATATTTCTTACTAGCAAGTCATCATAAAAATGGCAAATCGGTAAAAATACACCATGGTCTGATAAATAACCACACAATCATATTTTCGATATCAAAAACAAATAACTACACATCAACACAAATAATTAATATCATATTGTGTTATTAACACAAACACCTTCAGTAAGCAGAAAAAGATTCAACCAAAATAATATCAACAACAACAACGCATCCACATTTTGTAAAATATATGCATTTACAAATAACCATCATTACGTTCAGAAATATACAAAATCAGAAATAAACTTTTAATTTATATCACAAAATCAAATAAAAATACAAACTTTATAAAAACACAATGCTAATTTTAATAATATTTTTCCTATAGGCGTTATTTATGAAATTTATCCTGTGATCATTTCATTAAGCTCATCTATCTAAGAACAAGGCTCAAAAATAGAGAATTCTAGTTTGAACTATTCGATTACATTAGAATCATATCGAATTAAGAAAAACACGATGGTTAAATAGAACTTCATAAAGATTTTACGGTTCGGAACTATGTTTTTTTTTTTCCCCTTACACTACTAGATAATTCTCACTTATATAATCCAAAACCAACCGAGAACCGAGCCACCAACCAACCCAAGTCCCAGGAACACAACCATCACAATTGCAGCCACTTCTGCTTCCGAGGCCAGAACCGACTTGGGAACCCGAATCATCATGACACTTGTCAGGTACCCATTGGTCAGTCCAAGCATGAATGTCAGAAACACCATCGGAATCTCGGTTTTCAGCCATGTTGGTCCATGGAGACAAGCAGTGAAGAGAGGATAGAATACAAGTCTGCCAATGCAACCCCAAGTTGCTTTCTTTATACTCTGCAGTATATATATTGCAGTCAAGGACTTGCCCACCAAATCTGCTACGTTATACACTGATATCAACAAAATTGGATACCAATCTCTCAGAAACTTGGACTCCAGATCTTCAGCTATGAATCCTGGGAAAATCGACAGAGTCACTATGTAGATCACAAAGATTCCGAAAGCTGGCCACCTGATCTTCCGTGCCACGCCCCATATTTGTGGCCTTAAACAGAAGGCGCCATCGTCTTGTAGAAGCCGGTAGTGTTGCTGCATGACTGGTAACTTGTACAACAAGTTACAACATATGACACAACACAAGAGGATTATAGAGCTGACAAGGAAGTAAAGGTGTGCACTTGTCCGAATACCCTTTGGGTTTTGGGGAAGCAATGCTTTTGTTGATACCCTCAAGAGTGAGACTAGAACGCCTGCAGCAAAAACCGGATTTTATCAGATGTAGAAGCAGAAAAAAAGGCTTGTGGTAGAGGAATTTGAAGTTGTCATTAACCGCCTTTGGGCTAGTTTGGTTTTGCTGTTCGAGGCTCCAAAAATCCATTGCACGACGCAGTTAGTGTGCTTGATAAAAGAGTCAAAAAGTACTTTGCATAGACAAAGAATGCACTTTTTACAATTTTTCGGAATTTTTAGAGGTCGTTTGGTTGGTCCGCTGAGTTGGAGTTTTGAAGTTATTTTTGATTAGAATGGAATTAAGTTTTGGATTTATGAGTTTGGTTAAAAATGAACTATTTACAGTTAAAAATGTTAAAATTTAAAATGTGTTTAAAAAAAAATATCAATATGATTCTTGTTTTGTTTCTCTCAAAATTTGTAATAAAAAAAAATCATCTCATTTCAACTTGAAGAATAAAGTTACAAACTTTTAGAATTTGAGTACTTAAGTTAGAATTGGAGATATAAATAGTGAAATTGAGTTTATCTTCAAAGAAAATACAAAAAATAATCGGGATTAATTGGTTGGAGCGGACATGGCAAACGCCTCCTTAGCTTTTATTTTTATGTTTCGACTTCTTTTGCTTATAACATACTTTAATTCGTACTCAAGTTTCAATTTTGGCTAATTCTTTCCTGATAGCAATTTTAAAGACAATATTTGTTGAATAAGAAAAACAGATCAAGAAGAGTAAAGAAACAAGAAGTACCTGAAGACGCAGTTCCGGCAAAAACCGCTTGCATGTACTGTTTCGGAAGCCTGCCGGCTGAGCCCATCAAGCTTCCGGCTACCAAACCGTCAGCTAAACCGCAGACAGCGACCGATGCCACCGTCACGACATAAGTCCCATCGGTTCCCTTAGTGCACCATGCCCAATCAAGAATTGGAGCCACCATTAAGGACACAACAAATAAGGAATATCCCAAGTTGAGTGTAAGCCTTGAGCTCAAATTCCCAAAGCAGCGACCACAAATCAACATCAGAACAAGCACTAGAACCGACGAGCTCATGTAGGCGACGGAGAAAGCCTTCTCGACGTGCTTGGCGGGGTAGAGAAAGCCGAAGTAATCGACGGCGGTGATGAAAGCATTCCAAGGGAGCAAATTGCCAGCACCAAGCAAGAAATGGATAACGTAAGCAAGCTTGTAGGTGTCTCTTGGCTCGGGTTGATCTGCAGGACTCTTAACACCACCCATTTAATTGTTTTTGGTTACTCTCAGGTTTGCATGAAATTGCACTGACATAGTTGTGTTGGACTCAAAAGCATCATTTTTATAAGGGCAATTTCCAAATTTGGGAAGTGATTTTTGACAAGAGAAGCATATTCAAGCTTTGCACTCTAGAAAGCCTCTAGCCATACGGGTAGCCCCCCGAAAAAAAAAAAGAAGAAAATAATAATAATAATTTAATGGCTTACAATTGTTTTGCACTTTTTAGATTTAGAGGACAACTAGTTTAGCATTATAAGACCAAGGGCAAAGATTTATTTCCTTTTTAGTCCCTAAACTATAGGTCTACATCTCCAAATTTTAAAACGTCCCAGAACCAGTTTTCAAACTATTAATTTGCCTCATTAAAATCCTCTCTAAACACTATTAAAAATAGAATTTTAATTGCCTATGTTAAGTTTAATCTTGTCATTTTCATGTTCTAGATTTCGATTTTGAAAGTCTTAAATTCTCAAAATACTTGTGCTCTAATATTATAATGGAAAAAATTAGCTTGATCTTCATGTGGTAATTGCATTCCCGGTTTTTCACAATAAAGGGAATGACTATTATGAGACAATATAATAGTTCGAGAGCTAGTTTTCGAGTGTTTTAAGGGCATGTTTGGTGATTAGCTCATTTTAAATTAAATTGTATTTTTTTTATCATTGTTTTTGTCTTTTTTTGAAAATTTTTTTGTCTTTTCTAAAAATTTTTTTTGTCTTTTCTGAATAATTACTATTGAAACTTAAAAATCTTAAACTAAACTAATTCACCAAACACCCCCTTAGAATTTGAGTACTAAAATGAGATTGGTGCTATAATTCAAGGACCAAAAATGAAATAAACCCTGAGGCCAAAGCTTGAGTAAAGCAAAACTAGAGGCAATTATGGCTAGCTGAATGGCTGATGTAGTTACTTGGTTCATAGAAATGATATGATTGATGGGTTGAAATTCAAGAATCAAAATGTGGTTAGTGAATTTTAGAAAGATTTGTGCCAAAGTGGGGACAGGAAATGGATGGGCCTTATTTGGGAGAGTACCCTTCACTGTTCTCCTACACATGGGTTAAAGCTCAGCTGGCAGGCATTTTTTGTCTGCCTAACTTCGAGAAAAAAAAAAAAAAAAAAAAAAAAAAAAAACATATTTCACCTCTCCCAAAGAAAGAAGTGTGATTAAAAAGTCAAGACTGATAGATTTTTTTTTGGGGCTAGCCAGTGACTTTTGATCCCCTTAATAAATGTGACAAAAACAAGTGACTTGTCATGGTTTGGTTGGAGGGAAATAAGTTGGGTTCGTATGCTTCTAGCCAAGAAAAAAAAAAAAAAAAGGTGTTAGATTCGTATGCTTGTTTTTGAAATGACAAATTTTTTGTTTTGAAATGAAAAATCACTTAAAAAAAAAAAAAAAAAAAAGCATTTGGATGTGTAGGCTTTTTGTAATTCTGAAATAACGTTAGGATAAATATTAGAAAAAAAAAATCATTTGAAAATTTACTCTATAATAAATTAATGAAATCTTATCGTATTTTAATAAGATATTAATGTAGATTTGTTCCTCCATAAATTACAAATATATTGAAGAAAGTATCGTCTTAATCAAAGATGAATTAAAAAAATGATTGAATTTTAATACTTAAAGTGGAGGAAGAAATTTCTTTTAAAATAAAATTACTGTACAAATAAATCCGAAATAAGAATAAATAAAATTAAAAAGGAGATTTTTTTTCATTTCATTTTTGAAATTAGTTGAGTTTTTAAGTTTAAATAAAATATAATTTTCATTTTATTTTTAAAATGAAATAGGCCAAACACACCCCTGTTCCTCATTTCTAGGCCTTTGCAGTATTAACCACTGTTTTACTTGTTTTTAGACTCATAGCCCCTATTGTTGACCTGTTCACAAGACTATTGTTCACTAAAGTTAACTTGAAACGAAAGGAACCCTACGGAGAAGAACCAAACTGGTTCCCATCAAAGTGAAACTGTGAGGTGAAAGTTGATAAAAAGTCCCCAGTTGTGTTGATCACATGCAGACTTTAGATCTTATCCTCGATTGGATGAATCGAGTTACGATATGATTGGTCATTTTTTTATATATTTAATTTTTCAAGTGTTAGATAATAATTAAATTAATCTAAATTATTGAGATTTTTTTTTTTTTTTTTTTGGTGCTCTATCTATTGAAAAACAGCTCAAATTTCAACATATCGTCTTTCAAAAATAGAGTTTGCCGTGAATGCATGTACCGGAGAACTTTCATTGGAGAAGAAAATTTTTAGTTTCATGTCCCCTCCATCACATGTGTCCTTTACAACTTTTGATTTCCTCTTAAACCTGACTTTTTATCAGTTTCTTTTTATCTTTACTCGACTTTTCTTTTCTTATTATAGCTGTTTGCTTTCATCAGAAAAAAAAAAAAAAAAAAGCCGGCCTGCTCTTAAAAGTTACAAATTAGAGAGTAATGTCCTCGTTGCACTTTAGTAAGTGCTTGTAGATTATTATAGTATAACGAGATAATCAAAAAGGATAAATTTATTGTAAGAATTATATTTTTGTCCTGTCGGTAGATTAAATTGTTTTAATCATTTGAATAACTTTTCAAAATTGTGTAATAGGTAAGTTCTTAGGGTCCATTTGAAGAGATTTTTGAAGACAGAGTTTTGCCGTTGAAACTTTTTAGTTGAGATGAGTTTTGAAAATGTAGGTTTGTGGTAAAAACTTTTGGAAATGAAGTTATTTTGAGTTTTGTGTTTAGTGGAAGAATAATTAGAAAATGATATGTTTTGAAATGCGTGTTCTATTGATTATTATATTAAAAAAAATTGTGAATAGTAAATTTTCATAAAAGACTTTTGAAAACCTAAAAGACCCCCAAACATGCATTTACAAACCAAACGGTGTTCCGCTTGGCAAAGTGCCTCCAAATGGGCCTTATTTGGATTATAGATTTGCCTCTCCCAATTCGAAGTTTTTTTTTTTAATATACTGTTTTTTCTCACAAAACTTTGAATCTTCTATTTAAATTAATTGTTCAAACCTATAAACCAAACATGTTGTAAGTATTCACGTGCGACGCAAAATTGCTCTCAGTACATACCAATAAAATAAAATCTTAGTTCCTACCTCTTGCTTTTTCCAATTAGTGAAGAACAAACTTCTTTAGAACAAGAATTTAACCGTTGGACTACACTTATAGGCTTGTTATCAAGTGTTACTTTGCTAGTTGTGCTGTTTGAACTGGTTTTAATCAAAGTGAATAGCGTATTCATCAAGAAATGGACAAAAGAAGGAGAATTTGCCTAGTGCTATAAATATTCGAAGCTATTGAAACCAAAGAGTGACAAAAGGGACAGTGTTTTGATTGCAACAAGACTTGAACCTAACAAAGTATGGCACAAGCTGGTGATAGCCACTCCCCAAAAGAGAATCACCTGTCCTATACGGAGGAGATTAGGGGGATCCCTAGCTTAAGGACAAATTTCATATTTTCCCTCCCAAACTTATGGATCTTATCACAAAATACCTCATAAACTTTAATTTATAACATTTGTTCCCCTGAACATTGAAACGTTACTCTTCTGATAATTTTTTTAAACTGAAATTGAGGATAATTTTCATGTTTGCCTCCTGAACTTTGGACCTTATTGTAGATTGCCCCTTGAACTTTGAAACACTAGTAAATTTTTCTCTTCTGTTAGTTTTATTAACGAAATTACCACGTGTCATTATATAGAATCAAAGACTGAATTAAAATGATAGAAAATGATAATTATCCCTGATAGCAATGATTGATAGCAAAATTGAAGCATTAAAAGAATAAAAAGCAGATCTTATTTGTTAAACAAGTTAAAAGAATTATTAAAAAAAATAATTGTGTTATTTGATGAGGGTGGGTGAGTTTTTGCATAGAATGAGTGAGGTGGGGATGGGAGAAGAGACAGCGTTGTGCGTGGAGAAGGGAGGGAAGAAGAGAGGGCGTCGCAAGCGAGGGGTTAGGGGAGTAAGGACGAGAATGAGCTAGGGATAGGAGATGGCGATGGCGATGCAGATCTAGGGTGGGGAAGAGGGCACAACGGCAAGTTAGAAGGTGGGGATTGCGATGCATATTTGGCAGTGAGGAGGAGGACGTGACTACGAGCTTGGGCTAAAGAAAGGGGATCCTGCTGTCGTCAAAGGTGGGAAGGCCATCAAATGAGGAGATAAGTTTACGGGCATCTTTTTTGTTTTCTTTCTTTTTAAAATTGAAGAAGTTTTTTTTTTTTTATTTAATTTTTTTTTTATTAATATTCCTATGACCATTTTTTCATTTTGCACCAGAATTTTATAAAATAAATTTCTGTTTTTATAAAATCACTCTTTTATTTTTGACCTTTATGTGACACGTGACAATGTTATTAACAAAACTAAAAGAAGAGAAAATTGCTTTTAAAATTTGAGGATATTTTGTGATAAGATCCTAAATTCAAGACATATGTGAGATTTGTCCTCAATTTTTGTTAATTAAACTAACGGGAGGGGAAATTTTACAAACATTTCAAAGTTCATGGGAGAAAATTTTCAAACGTTTTAAAGTTTTGAGAGAAATAGATGTTATAAATTAAGGTTCAAGGGGTATTTTTGTTACAATGCTCAAAATTCAAGGAGAAAAAGTGAAATTAGTCCTTAAATGAGAAATCAAATGGGGTGTTTGGTGAATGAGTTGAGTTTGAGTTGAGTTGAAATTTTTAAGTTTGAATAGTAGTTTTTGTTGACTTTTTCAGAAAAGATAAAAAACTTTTTCAGAAAAAGATAAAAAAAATACAGTTTAACTTGAGTTAAACTCAAATACCAAACACCTCCTTTGTCACTTTATATCAAATCAAATAAAAAGTTTTGGGTTTTCTACTAGCAACCATTGATGGTGCCTTGGTTTGAAATAGAAAAGAAAAAGAAGAAAAAAAATGATGCACATTTAAGTTCAATACAAGCCATTGGTAAGCTCGCTCGCCTTTTTTGAGAAATTATCCACAACGTCTTTGCAATTTTTTAATAACATGATATCAGAGTTCGTGTATATCCAGAATATAAATGGATGACTAAGAGTTTATACTTCATTGATCAATCATGTCTAGATAAAAAAATTGATGCTTGTAAAGAAAAAGCTAGAAGGTAGATAGGATTAGACAAGGAAAAAAAAAAAAGTTAGGTCGTTTTGGTAGAACTTGCGGCTAATTGTCTTATTTAACATTTGATAAGAATTTAGAAAATCTAGGTTGCTGTCCTCTAAAAAGATCATTTAATCATTGAGAAAGACGAAATTCCACAAAAAAAAAAATTTAAGAAAATAGTTAAAAAGTTAATTAGGATAAGGATTAAGTATGATAGTGGCATGAACAATCAAAGAATTTTATGTTTAACGAAATGATTGCGTTTAATAAATGACTAATTTAAGTCTCTCTCTATAACTATTTCTGTTTAACCAAATGATTGCGTTTTATAAAATGCAATCCAAGTCTATATATATATATATAAAATATATATAAATCGGCATCTACATGAATATCTCCTTTTCTTATTTTTGACCATTTTCCTTAGCTTAATTTACATAAGTGTGATCATTATTTACGTATGTCTGAATAGGATGAGCATCATAGTGTTATTATAAGTGGAGTGGTAAGGAATCAAATTCAAGGATCCACATGCCTCAATTTAAGATTCGGTGTTCACTCTCAAATGCACCATGATCGGCAGACACTCAATGAGACAGACAAGAATCGAACTTGAATTAGGAATATCACGAGGCTTAGGTTGACATCCCTAAATCACTATGCTTTTACTATAAGTCATAACAACTTATATTGGGGTTTATAGGAAAATATAATTTTTTAAGTCATTTTTTAAATAAATATCCTAAAATATTTTTAATTTAGAAAAATGACATTTAAAAATAATAATAATACAACATTTCCCTAATAGATTTGGTGTTTAGTTAGTGATTGACCACTACAAAGCAATAACGTACCGATCTCTTAGTGATATATCATTCGTATATTAATGATAAATTATTTGATGCACTACTGATGAATCATTGTAAAATCCAATAAAAATAAAAGAGAGAGAGATAAAGAGCAAAATATAATTTTGAAGAGAGTTGTAGTGAACTATATAGTATAAAATTTTACACTAGTAATAAATAGCATAATCAAATTTATCATCACATAATATCAAAAAATCACTCCTTCCTCCTCTCTCCCTCTCTCTCACTTGTCATCTATGTATCTCTCTCTAATATGATATTATGCACATAAATTTGTTATTGGAAACTAACCGTATATATGTTATTTTTTAGAAAATTCAAAGATTTTCCTGAATTCAAGGATTTATTAGAAAAGATATGTTATAATTTGTCATTTAAAAAAAAACTACTATGAATGTTGAAATTACTTATAAAATATGTTATTTGCTATAATTTCTTTATAAAAAAAAAAAAAAAAAAGCTATAAAAAGTTCGACTATTTATCTAAAAGAGTGGTTTAAAAAGTAACTAGTTTGTTTAGATAAGCTATTGGATTAGCTATTATTGTATTCAAATACAATACATGTCTAGTTGAGTCACTACTATAGTGAAACTATTTGAATGTTTTTTTATTTATAACAATTCAGTTTAACTCAAATTCAAATCTAAATTATCATTTTTAAGATTCTATACTACTCATTTTTTCTACATTTACACTCTTTATATATTTCATTTAACAAAACTATCCAAACACATTTAATTTGATTATCCAATTCAAATTATATATTTGAATGCATACATCTAGTTTGGATAAACATTTAACTTGTGTTTGGTTCGCCGATTGGAGATTAAATTTTAAGTTTGTGATTAACGCCCAAACATGCACTCGCAAAGTGGTCGATTGTAGTACAGATCGGGCGGTCGTATCCACATGGAGGCGATAATAAAAGCAAATAATATTATTAGAGTTAAACGTTAAAAAGACAAGGAAATAAAATAATAAAAAGTACATATTTTTTTGGTGGATTTTTGTGATAGAGAAAGTAAAAAAATTTTATAAATTTTATAAAATTTAGGTAGAGGAAGATTCAATAATAAATGAGGCAAGGCGCCATGAATCCTTCATATGCTTCATTTTTCAATTTGAATCCAATCATCGATTTTGACTCAATTACACGTTTCACATCCCAAACGAACAATCGGAAATATGAAATTAAAGATCAACAAAAATAATAAAAGTGTTTCGGTAAATTAAATCTCTATGTTGAAACCAAATGGATTTATCATTACAAGTTATCTAAAATCGACAAAGTGTAGTTTTTAGCAAATTACAGTAAAAGACAACTCATAAATATCTTTGTCAAAACAGAATGTGATAATATTATATAAATAAAGCATGACTGAATTTATATAAAAGATTGACACAAAATATTTTGAACAGAAAAATGAGATGAAAAAATTCAATCCACTAAAACATATAATCTTTACAAACCAAAACAAAATCAAACTTAAATTGAATCACTTCACACATGAGATTCTCACTAGTCTTACCAAAGTGTATAGTCTAACTAACTATTCATCACATGAAATTCTAGAAAGAAAATATGAGATAATTAATGCAAGAAGAAAGGAAAATACAAAAGGAAACACTCCAAAGACTAAGGGGAAAAAAAAAAAAAGACTCTTTCAGCTTGCCAAAGGCTCAGCCTTATATAGGCCTGAGGTCCAAGAAGTTTAAGAGATATTTGCCCCCAAAATCAGCCACAAAGATTAGTCAACCAGCTGAATACATGCCAAGCTGGCAAGAGCCAAGCTGGTCTGGCTGGAGCTGGAGACACGGGCGGCAATTCAAGTGGGCCTGATGGAGGAAAGGAGGAAAACTTGGCCCAAGAATCATGCGGCCCAAATCTCTCGCACACGGGAGGAAGTTTGCTGGAGTAGCACACCTGCAGAAGGAAAGAAGAGAGAAGAAAAGAAAGAAAAAGAGGAAAAAGAAAAAGAAAAGAAAAGAAAAGAAAGAAAAGGGAATTAAAGGAAAGTGAGATAAACCCTAAATAAATAGATTATTAAATAAAATAAGTTAAAATTAAATATTTTCAAAGTAAAATATTTTGAATTAAAATAATGGAAATACTCAATTAAAACTTAAATTATTTAATAAATTATTCGAACAAAAGTGCATTTTCGTGCACTTTTCAGTTGGAGTTTGTTGACTTTTCAAAAATTAGTTATAAATTTTGATGATTTTTCAGAAAAAAATACAAAATTTGAGATGAAAAATACAGTTTAGTTGAAGTTAAACTTGAATTGCAAACAAATCCTTAAATACGATCTATGTTATAAACTAGATATTAATTTATCCACTTATATTTTATTTCCATGATGTGTATTGGAAGTAGGGTAAGTCTGTGGTAGAGTCTCACTTATATACTCTATCTATAGAGCTCATTTTTAAACTGTTATGATATAATCGAACAGTTGAGATGTTGTTTATGCATGATAACTATCATGCACATTACCTCATGGTATTATAGACTAATTAATAAATTAAACAAATAAAAAAAAAAAAAAACCAGACCTTCACCTATGAAAGGCTTGAGGGGGGGGGGGGGGGGGGGGGAGCTCCTTACCAGTGGCTCGACGTCGGTGAGGCGAGGGCTTGTCATCGTCGGGGGCGTCGTAGGGTCGAACGCAGGTCGTCACCTAGGATTGTCAGGCTTGCAGGTGGGTGGTTCGTCGCTTGGGGTCGCGGGCCTTGGGAGGGGAGGGCCTTGTCATCGTCAGAAGGGGGGGCTGGGTTGTGAGGTGGCCAGATTTGGCCGGTGAGGGACTCGCGGGGGGGGGGGGGGGGGGGGGGAGGTGCATATCTGGTTTAGGGGAGGGGAGAGCCTTCATCAGTGTCGGTGGAGCTAGGGCGGGGCGGGGGGGGGGGGGGGGGGGGACTGGCTTGTCGCCAGCGTCGAGGAAGGGGGCGCAAATTTGGTTCGTGGGGGGAGGGGGGGCTATCTTTTTCGGTGTTGGCGGGGGGCGCATATATGGTTGGGGGAGGGAAGAGGTCTTCGTCGGCGTCAGAGAGAGGGGGTGCTCGTCGCAGGCGTGTGTGATCCGTCGGTGGACGGTTGCCGGCCAGTTTTTCTTAGTTTCTTTGATTTTTATTTTATTTTTTAGTAAATAATACTATGAGGTAATATGCATTGGGAGAATAAGGATCTAGCATATTTGATTCTAAGGTTTTAAAATTATAGTGTAATTGAAACCAATATAACCAAATAGCATAATTGAAATTAATTACACACTAAAATACCAAAATTAGCCTCTCCTTTTTTTAAAATCCAAACTCCACTTTTCTCTCTCTCTACCTTCTCTCTCCTCTGCCTTTTATCTCTCTCCTTCGAGTCTCACTCTCTCCTTCACCTCTTCCTATTGTCGTTTCAGTCACCGTCACAAGCACGAAGGATCATTGCCAGTCGGGGATTGTAACCATCATGAGCATGTAGAGATCGTCGTTGTCGTCATGAGCTCGAACAAATCCTCATCTTCGTGAGCACGAACAGATCCTCGCCGTTTCACCACACATCTGCTCCTCGTCGATCGGAGACCATCGTCCTTCACAAAGCGCCGTCATCGCCGTTGGGAGTGTTATGCTTTTCACATAAACAATATAGCATAAAGACAAATAAAGCACAATGAAGAAAAATACTTTTCTGCAGTTCTTGAATTTATTAATTAATAGCCTTTATATAGGCAATATACCAACTGATAAAAACATGAAAATAGCAACAAACAATTGACCAATAGACCACTAAACTTAACCACTAACCAATAAAGCTAAACAATAGACCATCACTTCTGCACTACTAACAGACTCCTAAAGACTAGGATTATTCATAACGAACCAAACAAAATAACAAAGACTGGGTCAAGTATAAGACCGTATGACTCAACAATTATTCAACAAGGAGAATCACAAAGCAAGGAGTCGCGACCGAATCTTCTTCACATATCTTCTCTCACCGCCGAAGGCAAATGTGGTCTTCTCCGACAGATCCTCGCTGCCACCTTGTCATTCGACCTCATCGGCACCATCTCGAGGTCGCGTCTGTGTCTTCTCCTCTGACTACTCCTCTACTAGAGGCGTTGGTTGCTATAGATCTGAAACCTAGATCAAGTTTGGGGTGGTTTTAAAATTTATGTAAAATTTGGGTATTTTAGAAAATTATGATAAATAATATATCTTTACTGGTAAATCATATTTTTATCAAGTAAATATAAAAAATTGGATTATTATTATATTTCAGATTTAGGAATTAAAAAATATAAAAAAAATGAAATTTTCCTTTAAATATTTAGATTACTTAGTAAATACTAAATTTATGATATATACTTAAAACTTATATATATATTGTGTAAAAAAAAATTCGGATTTACTAGTAAATACAGTACTGCTAGATTTCCTAGTAAATCTGGTATATTGTCACATCTATAAACTAATCTGGTATATTGGTGGATTTACTAATAAATATTAGACTTAATCATACCATTGGATCTTATATTTATTAATATTGGATTTACTATCAAATTCAATAGTAAGTACTGGATTTATTAGTAAATTCAGGTATTGATTAATAGTTCTGGTATTTACTAAATGAGTAAATCTAATTATTTACAAGTAAGTACCGGTATTACTAATACGGTTTTATTAACAAATACCATTTTTAAATAATGTACTTCTCAGTTAAAAAAAAGAGAGAACAATATGAATTATTCTAATTAAAATTAAAAGAGTGTAAATATTTGCATTTACATGATAAATATCATATTTATCATATAAGTAAAAAAAATGAACATAACACAAACATCGGATTTATTACTAAATACACAGATTTATTAGTAAATACATGATTATTTACTAGATTTATGGGTAAATATTGGAATGAATTATTTTATTAAAATTAATGCAATGTAAATATTTAGATTTACATGATAAATACCATATTTACCTATAATTACAATTTTTGCCTATAGTTTAAAAAAAAAATTAAAAAACCCTAAAATCCCCAAATCAGGTCACAAAACCCTAGATCTAACTGGGAGTTATCTGCCGTTGCCGCCGTCTGAGAAGATGTGATTGTCTCTGCTGGAGTTCACACAAGAGCTCATTGCCGGAGATCACGACATCGTCGCGTGGAAGAACGTCCTTTTCTGACCTGTTGTCGTCTTCAAATCAATAAAGAAGAGTCAAAGATTGAAATCGGACTGGGGAAACGGTGGAGCACCCATAGAAGAAGAAGACAAAGGCGCTCTTGCTGCCATTGAACAATGAAATCGGAAGACCCGAAGTAGACAATCGAAAAATTGCAAGACGCCACTCAAGGGAAATAATCTCCTCCAAATCGAACCACTCCGCGAGGCCGCGAAGAGAAAGACAAGCTATCCCATCGCGATTAGTCACCGCCGTCCTCCATTGCCGTCGTCCCCTGTCACCGACGCGCGCCTCTTCAAGGAGAGAGTAAAGAGAGAGTAGAGAGAAAGAGAGACACGGAAGGGAAATAGAAAGGGAGTGAGGAGAGAGAATCAATGGTACATTTGGAAACAAATAATTTTATTTTAAAAGTATATTATAATAGGACAAAATTGTGGTAGAGACTCATTGAGAGTTTCTACCGATACAGTCATTTTTTAAACCGCAAATTTTGAATTGGATGGTCTATATATTGAGGGTGCACATGATAAACTGTAGGCACCACCCATATGATAACAAAGTAAGTGAAAAAGAGGAAAAAAAAAAAAAAGCTGAAGATGATCGTGAACGGGAAGAGAGAGAGGAGAGAGAAAGAGAAAAGGGGGCGCCGGGTGGGCTGGGGGCAGGGGGCCGGCCAGGAAGAGAGAGAGTGGGGGTGGCCAGGGATGGGGTGGGGCCAACCGGGGGTGTGGTCGATGGCGATGGCGACAGAGAAGATAAGGGTGGGAAAATTTATATGAGGTAAGGTGTATGGTAACTATGGTACACCAATAGTATATCAACCGTTCGATTAAATCTAACGGTTCAAAAAGAACTCTACCGGTAATTACTCTGGGAGAGACTCTACCACAGCTTCTCCCATTATAATATGCCATAATTTTATCAATTTCTAAAAATATGCTATATATTTCTTGAGTACTTAATGAATAATTGAATATGCTATATCATACAATTTCCCATGTGCGTTATAGTTATTTTGTATAAATATCATATCAGTCGTTTGATTACATCGTAACGATTTAAAAATAAACTCTATCGATAAGGTATGTAAATGAGACTCTATCACAGATTTATTCTTGGAAGTGTATTAAGAAGAAAAAAAAATTAACAACTTTAATAGTTCGTTTGATATTTGGGTTGAGTTTGAGATGATATGAAATTTTTAAGTTTGAATTGGTTGACTTTTAACAAATTAATTATAAATTTTGTTGACTTTTCAAAAGAAGATAAAAATTGAGATGAAAAAAAGTAGTTGAGTTGGAGTTAAACCTGAATGTAGGCCAATGGATCAAATAGAGCCAGTGAGAAAGTGCCACGTGTACAGCAGGCAGCGGTATTCAACGAAGCCGGCCCTTGGTTGGCCAACCACTATGCTGAATGTAATAAGGCGCCAAATAGAGAAATTATCTGCTGCGCGAGTCGCACGCTTTCATTTTAGGTCCTTTCCAAAGTCAATAGCATCCACGGTGTAGATCTCCTTCTCATTTTTCTCTACGTAGATGACAAATTGACATCGGACAAGCGCTGAAATTTGATTTCTGGCTCTGAAAATCGACCACTTTCCAGTCAATTGATCTCGATTCGTCTCCGACAGGAAGAATTTCAGGTGATTTTCAGTTCCGTTCAGCTAAAAATCCAAGCTTTTGAATTTTAAGCTTTTCGGCTAACAAATTTTTTTTTTTTTTTTTTTTTTGTTTGCTAAGACGAGTAATTGGTTTGTTTGGTTACCGAGAATTTGTGGGAAAACTTAAGCCCAGAGTGAACTTTTTCATTTCACGAAGTCCTTATTCGATGACGTGCTACTTTGATTTTGGAACATGCGAGGTTTTTTTTTGGTAGTCATAATAGAGGTTTGAGCATTCCAGGTTAATTAGTTTGTTTGGTTGCCGAGAATTTATGGGAAAAATTAAGCCCCGACTGAAATAATTTTTTTTTTATTTTTAAATTTCACGATTTTCTTTTTTAATCTTAATACAGGCTTGAGCATTCTAGGTTAATTTAAGATGGCTGTGGAGGAGGGCACAAGACAAGAACTTTTGCCACAGAAAAAGAAAACACCCTCAGAGGATGATAAGAGGTTTTTCCCGCTTTTTTCTTTTATTTATTTTATTTTATTTTTATTTTTTCTTTCTAGCTTGCATTTTCCTCAACTGAATTAACAAGTTTTTATTTTTATTTTATTTTTTGTGGTGATGGAAAGGAAAGAGAAAATTGTTCCGGGAAGTTTGATGAAAGCTCTAATGCGGCCCGGTGGAGGCGATTCAACACCATCGGATGGTGATCAGGTTATTCTTTTTGCTCCGACGATTTGTTTTATCAATACAAATTGTGAAGTTTGATCTAGAAGATATTTTGATTCTAGTGAATGATGATGCTATAGCTTCAATTTCGAGTAATTCTTAACAAATTAGTATTTGTAATTTGTGATGGTCGTTCGTTCTATAGATAAGTAAATCATTTATGGAACTCCATAGAGTAGATTTATTGAATTGTGACTATTCCTGAATTGCACAAAAGAGATAAAAGTACCCGAGGCTACTATGTGATTAGTTGATATTCGAAATATACAAATTCGAGCGGGTAAGTTGAAGAAGAGATGGTTGAATCAAACTAATTCCTTCTAAAGTTCTATTTCTTTCAGAGGGTACCATGAGTGTTTTGATATGTTTCATCAACACACTAAATGGGTTATACTATAAAACCAATTTGGAAGTAAGAGAACATTTCTATTGGAAAATCGAAGTATGGTAGAATCGTTTGATTGCCCCAACTATGTATGGTTTGTGTTTTGCAGGTCATTTACCATTGCACGGTTCGAACATTAGATGGAGTTGTTGTTGAATCAACGAGATCAGAACATGGAGGTCAGTTGATTTTCTTATTCTTTTGCATATTTTTAACCGTCTTTTAGATATCAGTAGACTTTCCCCATTGCTGCCTTTATTTGGATTAGAAGCAGCATGTCAAGATAGGGGTGATCATATTCTTTTGATCAATAGAATCTATGGAAGTCAAATATGGACAAGTTAGTGGTGGATTGCCAACCAAGAATAAAATGACATATCTATATGCAAACTAGAGCAAGCAGAGTGAAATTTCAACAACCTTAAAGGTTTATTAGTGTGGATTCTGAATGTGCCTATAGTAGATAAGTCACACTGCTTCCTTAAGCGGAATACCTTTTCTCCGTAATTTTAAGCTGTGGAATTCATCTTACCTTCAAGAGATCCTATGGAGCAGTTCCTTTGTTTTCTTTTTATTATCTTCCCATGAAGTGATCTTCTTCTTCTTCTTTAATTTTTTTTTTCTTTTTCTCTCTCTCTTTCTCTTTCTCTTGCTGAATTGACGCAATTTTGCTCAAGAATTACCTCATTATTTTATTTAATGACCAAACCAAGCTTGGACCAAACCAATTCTTTCTATTCTATTCATTGATTGAATTAACATGTAATCAGGCAAAGATATTCCAATAAGACATGTTTTGGGAAAAAGCAAAATGCTCTTGGGATTGCTTGAAGGGATTCCAACAATGTTAAAGGGCGAAATAGCAATGGTAATGCCTTTCTAGTTTCCCAATTCTTTGTTTTATTTCGTTGTTTCAAATAGAGCTTGTGACAATGACGGGGAAAATTTTGATAAACTATAGGGCAATGGACCTTTTGCCATACTGTGTGCTGAAACTAAAGCATTTGTTAGCTTTTCACAATTGGCATTTCATTATTGTTGTCAATCCTATATATTTAGTGTATAAGTTCAATTGAAGAAAATTTAAGAAGAAGAAAAGGCTGTTAGTAACCAGGATATAGAGTTTGATAAGTCGCTTATTTTTATTGCTAATTTTGCTGGTTTATAAATTTGTTGGTTCAGTTCAAGATGAAGCCTCAATTGCACTATGGTGAGGATGATTGTCCCGTTCCAGTGTCCAGTGGATTTCCGAAGGATGACGAACTTCATTTTGAGATTGAGATGATTGATTTTTTTAAAGCAAAGGCAAGAATGTCAAACTGAAGTTTTTACTTTCCAAACCATAATATTTGGCCAAATTATATGCTACTTTTTCTGTGTTTATCACGAGAAATTCATTGTTCTTCAATTACATTTATTTATTTGATCCAGTCTAGTTTAATGTCATACATTTTTCAATGGTTCTTACTTCTTTTGTTATCTTATAATCTTTCTTTTGGTGTTGATTTCAGGTCATTAGTGATGACATGGGAGTCATAAAGAAGGTAATAAAATGATTAAATGACTTCTATAAAAAAAAATGATAATGTCTTTCTTTTGTTATTTACTATGAAGAGCATCTAATATTTTTCTAAGAGGTTAAATTCTTGATAAGAAATGTTCTTAAGGCATAACGTTGCTATGACTAGGTCTCTATAAATTCTCTCACTGCATACCATAAAATGGCCTAACTTCATTCTCTCTGGTCTGCATAATTTTTATGATTGGATCAGACCTTCCCCCCCCCTCCTAATCTCTTATTTAGATCAATCAAGTCTCAAATACTAGTTAACACAAACCCTTCATCGCTATTCCCTTACGTTCCAATTTCATTTTAAGAAGAGCATTCGACAAATCAATTATTACCTAATAGTATATAAAGAAAAATGGAAAAAGTTTTCTGATGGAACCCTATGCCAAAACTAGGGAAGCAGGCTATAAAATAAAGATTTTGGTTTTGGTGATGAACAATATGATAAATACGTTATTCTCTAAACTCTTATAGATTTTCAATTGGAAACGGACAGGTCATAACTGAGGGGCAGGGCTGGGAATCGCCAAGGGAACCTTATGAAGTGAAAGCCTGGTAGGACCCCGTTCTTGCACCTCTACGTTTCTCTTGTTCTGGTCTTCCAATAATTGGTTCTGGTTTCTATTAAACTGGAAATTTTGGGCTAAAAGCTTATACTTAAAAAGTATTTGGCTGTTCTCAGGATTTCTGCAAAGACTGCCAATGGGAATGTGATTGTCTCACATACTCAAGGAGAACCGTTCTTTTTTACTTTGGGAAAGTCAGAGGTTAGTAATGAAAACTTTCGGGAAAAAAAAAAAAAAAAAAAAAAAAAAAAAAAAAATGGTCAGAGGTTAGTAACGAAAACTTTCGCAAAAAGTTGATAAAAAAAATCTTATGGTGGTTTCTTGTGGTCGTTGTTTTCTTTTCACTTCCACGATGGATGAAAGAGTGCTTTCAGTTTGTGTTCATGTTGGTTCAGGTTGTCCTTAACCGCATACATTGGAATTAACTAATTTGGGCAGAGATGAAAGTATGCTATAACTGTTGCTTGTGTGACTTCTTTATAGGTACCTAAAGGTCTTGAAATGGGAATTGGTACGATGGCACGGGGAGAGAAGGGGGTAATATACGTGAAGAGTCAATACTTAACTCAGTCTCCTTTCATGCCGGAAGTAGAAGGCTTGGAAGAAGTTTACTTCGATGTGGAACTCGTTCACTTTGTTCAGGTGTGTGAAGTTCTACTTCAAATCATTGTTTCTTGTTCTTTTATTGTAATCAAAGTTATCAAGACTTCTGCTGTCAAAACATGATTTCTTTAGCTTGAAAATAAACTCAAATTGCAAATTTATTTTTTGGTTGTTTTGAAAAAAAAAAAAAAGTTTGTAATTCTAGAATCCCTTAATCATTGGTTAATTAGTTTAAATTATGTGGAGTGTTTGGCACATCCTATTATGACATATGAGTTTTACCCCAAAACTATTGTATAAGCATTATTAGAACAGAAGTTACGCCCATGCATAACCTTGATATAATTGCAACTTGCAACGAAAACCTAGTTTCTAATGAATGTTTCACTGCTACCCTTCATTACTTTGATATTATATTATTTTTTTTCTCCTAGTTTAATATGTTTATTGTCATAGCTAGTTTTATTTCTCATTCTCGTGGAATGTAATAAATGAAAAAGAAATTGGAAACCTCTGAAGATTTTTGCAACATTGAAACATAATGTCTCTAAACAATTTATTCGTGGCATCGGCAACACTATATGTGCCTTTACAAATTTTCTGGAAATGCACTTCTAGAAGTGACTAATAAACATCGTGCTTTAATGTTTACGTTTCTTCATGTGGTTATCTGCTTTCATACTGGATCACTATCTGGATATGCAAGAACATTATCAAACAATCTAGTTACCCATTGACAGGTGCGGGACATGCTTGGAGATGGGCGTCTAATAAAACGCCGCATTCGCGATGGAGAAGGTAAGGATTTGGAATTTTGTTATAATGATATGGCTTTATTAGGGAATGACATGCAAATAAATGTCCATATCAGCTTCTTCCTCAATCTACTCTTTCTTTTCTAAGAGGTTCGTATATTTATGATTGAATTAAATGGCCCCCCCCTTTTTTTTTTCTTAAAAATTACATGCTTTACATAGAGTACGAGTTTTAAAATATATGTTGAACAACTAGGTGAATTTCCAATGGACTGCCCTCTCCACGACAGTCTCCTACGTGTTCACTACAAAGGCATGCTTTTGAATGAAGAAAAGAGAGTCTTTTACGATACAAGAACTGATAACGATGGACAGCCTTTGGAATTCAGTTCGGGAGAAGGCCTTGTGAGTTTTTTTAGCATCTGAAGATAAAATTGATTGGGATTACTTTATTATTATTATTATTTTAATTTTCTATTTGTGCACTTTTGTTAGATTGAGATTATTGGATTAAAATAACATTATGCCCCTTGAAAACATTTGCAAACTGAAAATAGTGAAATCTTTGCTGAACTATTTCTCCTATTTCTGTGTTAAATAGCTTTATTTATTTCTTTCTAAAAGAATACTATTTTATGTGGTAGGTACCCGAGGGATTTGAAATGTCTGTTCGTTTGATGCTGCCTGGAGAGGTTGCTCTTGTAACATGTCCTCCAGATTATGCATATGACAAGTTTCCTAGGTTACTTTCCGAAGTCTAGTTTACACATAACAATTCTCCTTGATTGTCTATACCTTGTATTTAGTGCTGTATCATGAATAGAATTGTCCTGTTATCTTAAATTTGTCTATACCTTCTTCTTCTTCTTCTTCCATTTTATTCCCGACACTCCAGGCCAACTAATGTTCCTGAAGGTGCTCAAGTTAAGTGGGAGATTGAGCTTCTGGGTTTTGAGACGCCAAAGGTAATTTTCTTTAGCTTATGAAACTCAGTTGAGAGTTTTTGTGTCGCCTAAAAACAAGAGGAATTCAGTACTCTTCAAAGCTTTTGGCCATGCCAGTTTTAAATATCTAATGTTTGTCAATCGTTTTGCATGTTTGTTTATTCTTGCAAATCATAGGTGTAAAATTTTTTGTTTCGGTGCTTGCTTAAAAGAAAACGATGTTGTTATTATGTGTTTATGTTCAATCAATAAATTACTTAGATAGGAGAGAAACTATCACATTTACCTGTGGTCAGTCACAATTCTCAGATTTCACGCTGTCATGCTTTTCTGTCTTATGTTGTTTGTGCTAATTTTATGTTGGGCTTTGTCCTTATACATGAACTACTGCTTTGCCTATTGATTTCAGTTACAACCTTTACCTGTCTCTCGTAGCTGTTGTGCATCGATCTTTAATTTGTTTGGATATTTGGATTTAGAAACTGTAAAAATGTTGACATGATTTCCAAAAAATTTATATATATATATATATATATTTTATTGGAAATGTGATTCATACTTCCTCTTCCACCGATCAAATGTTGAGAATGTATTGCAATATTCAAAATCCTTGTTGCAGGACTGGACTGGTATGAACTTTCAAAGTATAATGGATGACGCGGAGAAGATCAGAAGTACGGTATGCATTCGTGATGTTCAATTATTTATTTGTATATTAACCCATGTGCAATGTGCATGTATACTTAATCCATCAAGTTGTTCTTTTGGTACTGTCTGTGACTGTTCCTAGATTTTTCCTCTTTTAATGTGGGGTTATAAATCATGGATCTTTTGTTCTTAAATGTTTAATCTTCTTTTTGTTTCCAGGGTAACAGGTTGTTCAAAGAAGGTAAATATGAACTTGCAAAGGCAAAGTATGACAAGGTAGCGTATCTTTCCTCACGGCACTAGCTATTCTAAGAATCTGAGGCTACTGATCATTCTATGAAGTTAATTTTTTTTTGTTACATGAATTACAAAAATTTGCATCCAAAGAGTAATGTGAGGGACCCCCATTTTAAATCGAACTTTTTAAAACCAACATACATGGCATGTGAGTTGACATTCTTTATAGGTTGGTGAAATTGTCACGTCAATTAATAGTAAAAGATTAAATCAATCAGTAAAAGATAAAAGGTGACAACTCACCGCCACTTCAGTTGGTATCAAAAAGTTGGGATCCCTAGCACTTATCTTTGAGTTTAATCCTGATAAATGAATGAGAATTTAATTTGGTGTTTAATTTCTTTGCACGTGCCATTATTCTTTACAGTAATGCTGTGAGGTTGTTGCCGTGCAGGTGCTTCGGGAATTCAATCATGTTAATCCACAGGATGATGAGGAAGGGAAAGTTTATGTAAATACACGTGTGAGTGTTTGTTTTACTATTGCCCTTATGTTGAAACTTGTTGGGCCCATTTTCTCAAACTATATCAACCTATTTGATATTGATTCTCTCTTGATTTTTGGGTGTTTGAAGAATTTGTTGCATCTGAATGTGGCTGCCTGCTATTTGAAAATGGGTGAATGCAGAAAGTCGATTGAGACATGCAACAAGGTATGCCTTGTGATTCCAAATCTCAAGTATGCTCCGTCTCGTTCCAAGTCTAACTAGTTCAAATTATTCTGATAGACAATAAGAGGCGGTGCATTTTATTTTCTCTTTCGTTGGTGTTTTTCGAATGAAGGATGCTATGATGAAAAGGTTAAAAAAAAAATGTCAGCTATAATTGACCTCCAATATACGTGGTTGATTATTAACAGAGAAGTCTACCAATATGGGTTAAAATCCATTGAAAAAAAATGTACCTCTTTTTATTGTTGTGAGTTGGGTGGACCTCGTTTCGTAAGTGATTAATCACATCAAGATTGATCTAAGCGTACGGGGTTTGGTTAATACTTTTTTACTTCTGTTTACGTTTGTTGCTAATGGTAACCACATAGGTCATAGAAGCAAACCCTGCACATGTCAAGGCTCTGTACCGCCGTGGTATGGCCTATATGGCAGCTGGAGATTTTGAGGAAGCAAAGAGTGATTTCCAAATGGTAATTCTTCATACAACTGCTAACTTATTGTGATTTTGGAATTTTATAGATGTCGTATGTTAATTTTCTTTTGAATAAATTTGTTAGATGATAAAAGTAGACAAGTCATCGGAAGCTGATGCAAAAGCAGCTCTACTAAAGCTGATGCAAAAGGAGCAGGTACGTTTATTGCTCCTTTGGTAATAACAGATATACTTGAGATTCTATGCATCGTTACATGGAATAAATGTCATGTTAAATTAAAACCCGTGTGTGTGTTGAACTCGTCTATTTCTCACTATTTGTTAATCAGGAAGTTGAGAGGAAAGCTCGAAAAGAGTTTAAGGGACTATTCGACAAGAAGCCGGGGGAGATTGCACATGCTGGAACAGAAGAGGAAGGAGATCAGACTCTGGCTAAAGAACAACAGGATGAAGAGGTTGATTCAAATAGCAATACTTCCGTGGAATCTGATGAAGCGGTGAACGATCCGCGTCAAGAAAGTTGGTTCTCAACGATCTGGCCTTCTGGGAGAAGACTGTTTTCAGCTCTTGGCCTGCAAAAATGTACCATTTTGTGATTATTATGAGAAAAATAAAAATGTCATATCTATATCTATTTGTTGTTGGATTCTGTCTTTTCCAACCCATTTGCTCTATTCGTTCAGTGAAATGCTCCACAGAGAGAACTAATTTAGATGTAACGGCTATACAATGTAACGGATAAGGTAATGGGTTTGGAAATAAAATAAAAAATAAAAAAATAAAAATGGGAGTTATTATTTCTTTTTTAGCGTTTATTTAACTATTAAATGATGAAATGAAAAATAATTCAATTCCCCTTCTGGTGTGTTAAAAAAGTTCACATGTCATGACAATTGATTTTTTTTAATTCAAAATAAATAAATAAATAAACAATTGTAGTGACATTTGAACTTTTTAAGGATATATAAGTAAGTAGAGTTCATTCTCTTTAATCGTGAATCCCTAATAGGGGGTGTAAGATTGTTATTCACTTTCTTCATTCTCTAGTGGTTTGCTAAATCATCATTCTTAAACACATGATTAAATTAGAGAGAAAACTTCCCCCTTTTTTTTTTTTTTTTTCCTCTCTCTTATGTGAAGTAAACACCAATTCATTCCAAATACATAGTCAGTAGGCTTGTTTGGATTAGAAGTTCGAAATCATAATTTAAAAAACAATAAATTTGAATTTTTATGAGTGAAAATATTGTATAAAATATTTGAATAATAAATCTAGAACAGAGTGTGAAATGGGAGCTAAGTCTACTATGCATACCCGAATAAAAGTGGCATTATTGTTCAAAGTTGAAAAGATCCGATAGTCACAAATTCAAAAAAGGCTTAAGGTCCAAATTGTCAAACAACATTAGGCCCGTTTGGAGGACATTTAGATATGGTTTTTTTGGGAGGTTGGGTTGGAAATATGTGTTTGGAGAGAAAATTTTTGAAAAAGTTTCATGATATAAAAAATAGTACAAAATTTTTTAAAATGTGTTCAGAAAAAAAAAATGTAAAATGGTTCTTGTCTTATTTGTCTTGTCTTTGTCTTTGTGAGCATTTTGACTTAAAAATCATCTCATTTCAATATAATAAGATAAAGTTATGTATTTTTAAAATTTGAGTTTTTTGAAAATGAAAGAGAAAGAGTTAGATATGAAGTTGGAAGTTTTGGATCTAGATGGCAAAATGCCATATGGAGTTGTTGCGCCAAACGGCAACTTAGGTTTCGTTTAGTGTTACAGTTTAACTCTAACTAAACTGTATTTTTTCATATCAGTCTGTCTTTTCTTGAAAAATCAACAAAATTTATAATTAGTTTTTGAAAAGTCAATCAACTCCAATTTAAAAATTTTATCTCCAACTGACGAATCAAATGTAAGCTAAATTCAAGGTGAATAATGCCCAAAAAAAAAAAAAAAACCCCCCTCACTTTTAGCAATTCGTTATTGTATGTCGCAATACACGTCTTTCACACATCTATCTTGAAACGACCTGAGAAGTGCGACCACCATTGTTATGAGCCTTCAAATTCATGCCATGCCAGCCATAATCTTCAAGCAGGCAAATGCCACAAAAGATTTCAAACTCCTAGCTCAAGTAATTTTGGGGCATAAAGCAAAAAAGTTTGAGGGAGCCTTTTCAATGGAAGCTTTTTATGATAGGGATATCTTTTTAGTAGTGCAAATTTTTACACATTAGATTTTATTAAAATCATATCAAAATAAAAAATATGCAAAACTAAAAAAAAAAAAAAAAAATCTATTATAGATTTGATCGTTAACACCCTTATTGATAAGGTATTTTCTCGTTTTTTAAATAAGAATAAATTAAAACTTTTACACTCATTTATAAATTAAAAGAAACAAAAATAGTAAAGCTTCTATGAAATTTAATTAGATTTCTTTATTTTTGTTTTTAAAGAATTAAAGTATTAAATAAATTTTTGTATTCAAACTTCTTCAATAAATTTTTTGGGACACGTTGACGTTAAATTATATTTTATTAGTACTGATGGAGAATTTAGGAGCCTTGAAAGTCATATTTGAGAATTCATTTTGGAGAAATTTATTTGTTTACAAGCCTACATTTTATTTATTGTATGCACTTATGTGGCCTGATTTTCAAATATATAGAAAGAAGTTTGTAGATAGTAATATATGTATATATAAATTTGTAGATTGACAAAAAAAACTTAAATAGGCCTCAATTTTTAGGTTAACTCTTGTTTGTTTTTTCGGTTCAAACTAAAATATTTAAATTTATTTTGGTGGTTTTTTTTTAATGACTGAAAATTCAACAAAAATGTATTAACTTTATAGATCTGTCCAAACATCATGATGAATTTTCTCATCAAACACCAATTCTGCTTATTCGTCATCTTGACTTGATTTATTTGGTTCGAGAAACAGTTCCATTCCTAGAAAGAAAACCTACTCATGAGAGTTCATCCCAAAGAACTTTTTATCATCAGTTTAAAAGTTAAGCCTATTGAAGCATATTGCAATAATTTATAAATTTATAAAGTTTAGAGGATAAATTACCAATATTAAAAGTTTAACGGGCAAATATATATAGTTCTAAATGTATACAATAACTATGATATAAAAAAAATTAAACACTGAACTTATTTTGCATTTCTGATTTGTATAGACATTTGCACCTTCTTTTTTTTTTTTCAATCGTTTCTTTTTTTTTTTTTTTGTGTAAAAATATAAAAATGACTTATTTGTCATGAAGACGATATTACTGAATAAAATAATTAGAAACTAAGAAAACACGCCCAAAATACTACGTAAATGGTTATAAAACTGGTAATTTTATGATAATTCGAAATTCTATTGACTTACATTTATAGCTATAAACAAAACCCAATTAATATTGATCTTATATGGTTTTCATAACCGACATCAAATAAATAAGAAAAAAAAATCAGAATAAAGGATGAATGATGTTCAATATAATAAATGATCGTAAAATGGATAATATAGACCTTTGTTTGTTTGTTTATAAATATTTTTAAACGAATTTTTGTTTATTTAAAAATTGGCGTATTTGTAATATTACAAAAAGATAGACATTTCAATTTAAGTAGTTGATTTTTATAAGTACTATAAACAATGACACCGCTCATTCGTATGTGTGTTTGTTTTTACTTTCAACTGCAATCTATTTGTAAGAAACAAGATCTATCTTAATAGTCGGAACAGTGTAGTAATACCCTTACAAAGCTTGTAGTCAACCCTCGATGATACTGGTACAAAATTTAGAACTAAAAAACTTAAAAAAAGTTTAATTCTATTAATAAAAAAAAAAAAAAGACCTTCCGCGACTTAAGTAAATACAAATTATAAGTATTTGCTCTGAAGTTGATAGTGACTTTGTATTCAAATTCCCTCTTACAAGTTAAAACAAAAAAACGAAAATCCAAGAATGAGAAAACATAAAACAATTAAAAAAAAAGAAAAAAAGGAATGGCTATGGTAGAGCTCTTTTGAGGGGCACTACTGATAGTGTCTAATCTAAGGATTAAGAATGATCATGAAATGAAATGGATGGCCATGAGATAAGGTGTATCAAATCTTAATATGAATTTGAGAATATACAAGCATCCCGTTTCTAAAACGTTTTTCCAAATAAAAAAAATTGAAGCTGCAGCCAAAAGACTGGCCACTGCCGTTCAGAAACTCAGCAAATGCAGCCACACCAGCACCGGCACCACCACTGCCGCCGAACAATCCTCCGACTGCGCTCAACGAGCTCTCGATAGCGGAAGAGTCAATCAACCATACCATATCCAACCGGAATCCTTGCACTGAGCAATACTTCGATTGTGCTCAGTGGTCCCTCGACGGTCAAAATCAACTGAACCAGATCTCGTCATTTTTTCCGCCACTAGATCCAACCGGACCCTTGCATTGTCGATCTCACCTTGGGATGTGACTGCTCTTGTGAAAACGAGAGAGAGAGGGGGGGGGGGGGGGGGGGGGGGGGGGGGGGGGGGGGGCTGCGATTGCATCGGTAGGAATATGTGTGGGTGGTCGCCTGCGATGGTGCGAGTTGCGCGACGGCCGGTTTGCTGGGGAGGTGGGTGGGGCGGTATCCAGTGATTGGAGTTTAGAGTGTGAGTTTTTTTCCTTACAAGTTCAATTTTTTTTTTCAATCCTATGCACCATTGCTTATTTTATCAATTATGCACCCTTGACATCTTAATCATTTGAATTAATCTAAATGGTTTAAAAATGGTAACTACCGGTAGTGTCTTTAAAAGAGACTCTACTACAGACTCTCCCTAAAAAAAATTATTTAATTCAAATAAATAAAATCTACACAAAAGAAAAATAAATAACAATAAAAAAACTAATTGAGAATATTACCTAAATAGCCAAGTTTTTTTTATTTATTGATCAACATAACACAAACTCAATCATCTTGACCAATATGACACAAAATTTAGTTTACTTTAGTTTAAATTTATATCATGTTGGTTTAATGTTACTTTTTTGTATCTGTTAGTGCAATCATTTTTAAATTTGCGTTATTCAGATACTTTTCCCAAACTAAATTAGCCACATCATGTGTCAGAACTAGACCTTCCATCGATTTATGAAATGCTTGCAAAAGTTACCTATTTAAAGTCCACCAAAAAAAGAGGACAGAAAATAAGGATGCAAGGGAAAAAAATAATATATAAAGCTTTAGTGTTCAATATAATAAAGTACAAGTTATTTGATAACTCTATAAAATAGAGTTATTTTATCACTTTTACACATCTAAATTGACTATGTTCTTGAGTATTTTAATGTATTTTAGGTAAATTTAGTTAAATTTTGCATAATTTTGGTTTAGATTAGTTTATTTTGATTTTGTGTAAATTTGATTAATTTTATCTAATTAGTCTAATATTACTTTTAATATGTTGTTATTAATTTACCCCTCTAAATAATTAATTTTCTCACTTGTGTAATTTAATTAGGTGAAATTGGCGGCAAAATGGTTATTAAAACGGTGTGGCTAAATGCAAAAATCGTACCTTTAAAATATGATGAATACAATGTTGTTAAGTCCTGGTTTTCCACATAATATGTGAGGGGAAGCTATTTTGTCGGCTAACTACCTTTTAAATAAGGTTCCCCGAAAGAAAGAAAATAAAACCCCATACGAATTATGGAAAGGAAAGAAGCTTTCCTACAAATATTTGAGACTATGGGGACGTCTTGCCAAAGTGTTGGTACCCGCACCAAAGAAGATGAGAATAGGTCCTAAAACGGTTGATTGCATCTTCATTGACTATGCCCACAACAGTAGTGCATATCGGTTCCTTGTGCACGAATCTAAAAACCCAGATATACACAAGAACATGATAATGGAGTTTAGGAACGCATCGTTCTTCGAACACGTGTTTCCTTGTAATTCCAAGGAAGATGGTCCAAGTTCGTCTAAATGAACTTATGAGACTATTGAAGAGAATAGTCAGGACCAAGAGCAAAACTATGAAACTGAAAAAGAGGAAGAAGAGCCTAGACGAAGCAAAAGGACAAGGACAGAAAAATCATTTGGACTAGATTTTCTAACCTTTATGTTAGAGGCTGAACCTCAAACTTATAAAGAAGCTGTAAGCTCCACCGAGGATCCTTTATGGAAAGAAGCCATAAAGAGTGAAATTGATTCCATTATGCAAAATCATACTTGGGAGTTAGTGGATCTTCCTTCAGGAAGTAAACCATTAGGTTCTAAGTGGAATTTCAAATGGAAAATGAAGGCATATGGAACAATTGATAAGTATAAGGCCAGACTTATAATAAAAGGATATAGACAACGAGAAGACGTTGATTACTTTGACACCTATTCTCCTGTGACGAGAATAACATCTATAAGAATGATTTTGGTGATTGCCGCACTGCGGAATCTTGAAGTCCATCAGATGGACGTAAATATAACCTTTCTTAATGGAGATCTTGAAGAAGAAATTTATATGGAACAACCCGTGGGTTGTATAGCTCCAGGACATGAAAAGAAAGTCTATAAACTAATGAAGTCCTTGTATGGACTTAAGCAAGACCCAAAACAATGGCACGAGAAATTTGATAATGTCATGATGATAAATGAGTTCAAAATCAATAAGTGTGACAAGTGTGTTTATGTCAAGAATACAGAAGACGGATATGTCATACTCTGTCTATATGTAGATGACATGCTAATCACAGGTAGCAATGATCGGATGATCAAATCTACCAAGGATATGTTGAATTCAAGATTTGACATGAAAGACATGGGACGGCTGATATAATATTGGGAATTAAAATCAAAAGGTCACCTAAAGGTCTTATGTTGAGTCAGTCACACCATGTAGACAAAATACTTGATAAATTCAATAAAGATGACTCTGATTTGGCCAGAACTCCAATTGATTTAAATGAACATTTGTTCAAAAATAGAGGAGAAAGTATATTTCAAGTAGAGTATGTTAGAGTGATAGAGAGTCTAATGTACATAATGAGTTATACAAGATCAGACATTGCTTTCGCTATGAGTAGTTTGAGCAGGTTCACGAGTAATCCGGGGGCTAACCACTGGAAAGCAATTGTTAGAGTATTTAGGTACTTACGATATACTCGTGACTATGAGCTGCATTATACTAGATTTCCTGCTGTTCTAAAAGGATATTCAGATGCAAGCTGGATATCTGATCTATAGGATTCTAATGCCACCAGTGGATATGTGTTCATCTTGGGAGGTGCAACAGTTTCATGGAAATCATCTAAGCAGACGGTAATAATCAGATCCACGATGAAATCTGAGTTTGTAGCTTTAGATAAAAGCAGTGAAGAGGCTGAATGGCTACGACAGTTCTTAGAAGATATTCCAGAATGACCGAAACATGTGCCTGCAATATGCATACATAATGATAGTTAATCTACTATTGGAAGGGCACAGAATGTCATGTATAATGATAAGTCAAGACACATTCATCGTCGACATAATACCATTAGAGAATTAATATCAACTAGAATCTTAACAATTGATTATGTAAAGTCAAAAGAAAATATTGTGGATCCGTTAACCAAAGGGTTGAATAGAGATCAAGTTGAGAAATCATCAAGGGGAATGAGACTTAAGCCCATGATAGAATAGGTCGAAACAGTGGAAAACCTAGTTGACTGGAGATCCCAAGATCTAAGTTCAATGGGATAACTAAAATGTATAGATCGACTAGAATCACTGTGGGGTTACCCTCCAGCACATTCCTGTGATGAAAACAGTGATACCTGTACGAGATAGGTTAAGCTACACTTTTAATGATTCTTAAGCATCGAGAATCTGAGCGGAGTAATGCGGAATACTCTTGATTAAGAAATCACCTATGTGAGAGAGAAGTGGGGCTGCTTCAAAGGAGAATTGCCAGGGCTCAATTTTTTGAAAACTCTTGTAGAACCAAGACGATGTTCACGGCCAAAATGGACATAACCATGAGAACTGAAACTATGTCAAGAAAATATCTTTGTGAGGTATACTATCATTTACATAAACGACAGAAAAATTCAAGGACAACGCATCTATTGATCAGCCAGTAAAGTAAATATACTTTCACAAGGGAAGGTTCAAGGGTTAACGCCTATCTATCCTATGCAGATATTAACCGTAGAACTCTACACTACTACAAAAGTTGGCTTAGACGACGGAGATTACATGACGGTTTTACAAAAATCGTTGTCTAAAACCTAATTACACGACGGTTTATGGAAACTGTTATGTAATCTCGGAGATTACACGACGGTTTAGGGAAATTGTCGTGTAATCTTCTAAAAATCACTTTAAAAATTTGAAATTTTGTACTTTGAAATTCGCGCATAAACCATTAACTTAAATCTCTGAGATTACACGACGGTTTATGAAAACCGTCGTGTAATCTTCCAAAAATCACTCTAAAAATTTGAAATTTTGTGCTTTGAAATTCGCACGTAAACCCTTATCTAAAATCCAATTTCCTTATCCTTTCTCATCATTTTCATCTTTCTCCCTCTTGACCACTCAAAGATTTCTCCCACCCACTATCTCCTTCGCCCGCCTGCCGACAGCACCGTTGCCCTTCCCGCTGCCGTCTTAGACTCTCTCTTATTCTCCTGGTGATGCCGCCGCCGCCCTCCCCTCTTCCTCATTCGACCGATGCCCGCAACGCCACCATCCCCTCCCCCTCATTCTCTCGTTGCCCTCAACGCCACCCTCCCCTCTCTATCTTTTTTTCGCCGCCGCCGTTGCCATCTCCATTGCCACCCTGTCTTCCCATCAAGGCCGTGACTATTTTGCATCAAAGAAAGGCAAGGTGACTTCCATATTGCTCAATTTCTTATTTTCCAACAAAAATACGAACACATAATTCTTTTATAACTTACTTGGAGTGTAATTTGTGTATTTGTTGTTGTTCAATTTTTTTAATTATTGCTCTTTGTAGACGAATCTTTTGTGTAATTTTTTGGCATTTTAAGATCTACGAACACACAATATTCTACGCAATTTTTTTCTACCCACCACATGCTCGATGAAATGTCAAAATGGAATTTTGTTTGATTTAATCTTAATTGTATGCATCTTAATTATTTTGAATTTTGCAAACTTGCTAGAGCCCTAATGGATTGGAAGCTTATAGCCGGAGAAGGAAATAAAAGGAGACGAGACTATAAAACAACAATCTCGGATCATCATTGTCCTCATCAAGAGGGAAGTGTTGAATGTTGTTATTTTGTTTTAGGTTTTATGAGGAACATAGTGTTGAATGGAATTCACGTACTTGAAAGAAAAGAATTTTATACTTGTGATGATATGGATTTGATTAGGGGAGAATGAACTAAATTTGTAATGCAATTCATTAATTATGATATGTAAACTGGTATATAATGGATGGTTTTTTACTTTGATACAATGTAGCTAATATTTTGTCAATCATATCCTGGGCCGTGTATTGGATAACACACATGTTAGGCCATTCGTGGGAAATCACCAAAAAATGCAAAAATTTTTTTTAATTCATGTTGGACGTTATACGACGGTTAGTTCTCACTTTAACGAAATTTGCTCCCTTTTTTCTCTATTCGACGACGGTGTGAACCATCGTAGTATCTCAATATTCCACGACGATTTATTAACCGTCGTGGTTTCTCAAAACATTCCACGACGGTTGTCTAACAGTCGTGTAAACTTTACATGACGGTTAATAAGCATCGTCAAATCCATAATTTTTACTAGTGCTATCACCATGTAGTATCTTTTTTTTCCCCTTGTTGTTGGTCAATTTTATTCATGTGGGGGATTGTTGGAAAAATGGTTTTAAACCATTATGAGGTCCAAATTTGAGTGGGACCTACTTAGTAAAAGTAACGGGTCTTGGTGGATTTGCATTCTCTGTCACGAGAAGATCAAAATCATATATTCATACGCTCAAAATGGTATTCGGGTAAATGAGAAATTGATGCTCAGAGTATGCCTAATGGAATATAAGTTTTTTTGGAAAATTGCTTATAAATATGGAGTCTCACATTGCTTAGGCATAAAGGCTTGATGGACTTTATAAGAATTTGCACTTGTGGACTTAGGTAAGATGACGTACCCAAGAGGCTCTCTCACGCGTAGGGGGGGTGTAGATCACTGCCTGGGTGGGTTAGGGGCCCAATGTGTGTGCCTGCATGACGTGGGCGATGCGAATGTCGGTCCGTCGAGCTTGCCCTCGCACAGGCTTCGTTTTGTAAATTTTTTTTTGCTCTTTTCAACATAAATTCGGATTTTTTTTCTTCTTCAGAATATCAACAGCCTTCTGTCGATATTCCATGGCTTTAGTGTGAAGTTTAATATGGGCATTAGTGCATGATTAATCTAAAATTAATCAAAAGATTAATGGATTGCAGTATCTCTCATTAATTTGGATGAAAACCTATTGATTTTGGTTTTGTAACATCTCCTCTTGAAGCTTATAAAAGGAGGCCTCCACAAGCTTGATGAACACACACTACAACACACAACACAAGTTCTTGTTCTTTCTTGTTTTCTTTGTTCTGGGCGTTTTTCTCTTGTAGTCAGTTCTTGTAGTTTTGGTGATAGAGGGAAGGCTTTGGTTTCAAGTACGCCGGAAGCGGTTTTCGATCATGCTAGACTACTGTTGCTCGTCGTTGTATCTTGGGAGACATACGTCCATTGAAACCTCGTGCACTTACCAAAGGGGACAAATCGGTTTTAAGGAAAATGTGTCTCACGTGCTTCGACGATCTTCTTCTTAGTGTTGTTTCATTCAAGTTAAGGTTGAATTTCGGTTATAATAATTTTTTTTATATTATAATTACTCACTTATTCATTGTTTATGCTCCATTATTTTCTAATAGTTTGGTAAGAAGGAAAAGAGAAATGAAAGAAAAATAAGAAGGATTAAAATTGTTATGGAGTCCACTAACTTTTATCTTTCCAAAAGTGGGAGGAAAACACAAATCCTCCTGATGATGATTAAAATTACTTTTTTGTCATTGCCTATGAAGTAAAAGAAAATGTATAGATAAATAAAATAGTAATTATACAACTTTTTTCTTTTATTTACTTTTATGATACCAAACAACATAAAGGAAAAGTAAAATCTTTCCCTTTCCTCTTATTTTCTTTCACTTCCATTTTTCCTTTTCCTCTTGTTTTATTTCCTTCTTACCAAACATAGGCTAAGGCAAAGCAGTCAAGGCCACCAGAAAAGAAACAAAACTAGCAAAAGCAATTGAAATAAGCAGGAGGCACACTAACGGATACCTCCTCAGCAAGCATGTGAGTAACCACATTTTCGGTCCTCCTCGTACAATGAGACGAGCACGACTGGAAATCTCGCAACCTATCCAACACTTCTACACCAATCGCTGTGATTCTCCAATCCACAATTTTGCCGCCAGAGAAAGCCTCACTAACGTTTCTAGAGTTCCCAACAGCCACAAAATTAGAAAGACCAGCCTCACTAACGTTTTCGAATAATACCAATAGCTTCGTTAGAAGAACAGACTTGAAGCTTTCCTTTAAACCTGTTTGCAAGGTTGATTTTGTGACAAACAACCTGAAAAAAAAAAAAAAAAAAAAAAAACATTGTATAAATACAATGCAACATGTCAACAGAAATAAATATTGTTTATCTGTCACAAAAAAAAAAAAAAAAAAAACACACAAGCACAAAACACGAATAGATAAGCGCACACACACAAATACACAGACACGAACAAACAAAAACATAAATTACTACGAACAGTTTAAAAAGAATCAATTATTTACCAATCAAAAGAGTATGGAAAAAAGTACCTTCAAAGGAAACTTTGTAGAAATAGTAGAATTTGAAACATGTCGCTTAGGTTGTTCTTCAAAATTTGAATTAGATAACTCAGATTCTACAACCACATTTCCGTCATGAGCCAAAGCAGATCGAGTAATCGGAGAACTAACTCTGTCATCAGAGTTGATTTACATGTAACTTCATCTTTAGGATCTTGTCACATGGTACTATTTAGATATTGATGTAAAAGACAAACATCATCTAAAATTATTATATTGAAATCATCTGATTGTTACAATATACCATAAAACAAGATACAAATAGTGTATGAAAAGGGTACCGTATAGCAAACTCTCCCTGTATATATGATGGCCAATTTTATAGTTCCATGCACATTTTGTAAGTAGAATACACGTGTAATTTGTAAAGAAATTATGGCCGAATACAAAATCGGGTATCTATCTATTGCCTACACCTATATTCATCTCCTCCTTTCTTGTCACATGACAGACACGTTACGATCATATCAACGTTACATTATGGTGACGTTAATATTATGTGAAGGATTCTAAATCATTACGTGACTTTTTTATTTTGGTATTATTTTGTTTTGTTTGTTTTTTCTATAGGTCCGGGTTAATTAGTATTAGTCAAATTTTCAAAAATTTAAAAATTAAAGGGAAAAAAAAAGAAAAAAGAAAAATTAGGCTGGGTGACACATAGTAATCACCTATAATAGATAGCTCAACTTTCATTTAATTAATTAAATGGCCTAATAAGCATATTTTGGTCGATCAATCTCTAGATCCCCCTCTCTCTCCGCTTCTTTCTCTCTCTTCTCTCTTTGTGAAATCCGGAGCCAGTGGTGGAGGAGGCCGGCACAGCAACTCCGTTAGCAACGCGATCGTACTCTATTAACGATTCAGTTCCGACGTTGCTTCAGGCTAGCGTGGAAGAGATCGACTTCGGCATTGGTTCTCTCTCCCTTCCGCGATCGACAATTTGAGATTGGTGGCGTTGAGAGGCGTGGAGAACAACGACAGGCAGAAGCTTTTCGGGCGACGACAATCGACAGCTGGCGAAGCTTCTTTGGCGTAGAGGCGGGTGACGGTGGCTGCAATGATGCTCGCTGGTGATTTTGTAAAGTTTGAGATCCGGTAGTCGAAAGGAAGAGAGAGGGCGAAGAGAGAGAGAGGGGGAGGTTAGGTTGTCAAGGGAAGAGAGGGGAAGGGAGATAAAGTATTTTTTTTTAAATTTTTTTTGAATTTTTTAATGATAAATTATTATAGTTAATTATTAATTAATTATAAAATAAGTGATTTAGTTTATAATTAATCAATAATTGATTGTGAAATTAGTGAGTGAGATATTTATTAAAAAACTTATTTTTAATGCTATTAACATCTATTTAAAAAAAAAAAAAAAAAAAAATTTGAGAAAGGAAATTTTGGTCTTCGTCGTTCTCCTCAAAAGTGACGCCTCTCGGTCTTCAACCAAGAACTGAAACGACATCGGACTTAAGCAAGAGAGAGACATGGGGAAGGAACCGCATGAACCGGTCGAGCCGGATGGGGCCGGATCAGGTCTCTTTGAGTAGTTGACCTCCTTCGCCGCGACGAATAGAGCCTTATTTTGACACTGTGGGACTGTATAAATATATATATTAATATATATACATATTATATATATATATATCATATAACTAATTCATGATGCAATTACCATGCAAGATTTATAGACTGAAAGAGTCTGCAAGACTGATCCTCTCCAACTTGACTCACTCACACTCTCATTACTCTCTCTACATGAACATCTTGCAACACTGCATCGATGCCGGAGCTCTCATGCCGGGTCTTCTGGTTCACAGCCATGCTATAGCAAATGGGTTTGATTCAAATGTCCATGTAAACACAAAGCTTGTGATATTTTACGCCAAAGTTGGTCGAACACTTTGCGCACGCAACATGTTCGACAGAATGTCTGAGAGAACTGTTGTGTCATGGACTGCTATGGTTTCTGGGTACGCTCAAAATGGGTGCTACGGGAATGCTCTGATGGTGTTTGTAGAAATGGGGAGAGCGGGAGTTAAGGCTAATCAGTTCGGGTATGGCAGCGCCTTGAGGGCCTGTACTGGTTTGAGATGCTTGGAGGCTGGGGTGCAGATACAAGGGTGTGTTCAGAAGAGTAGGTTTGTCGATAATTTATACGTGCAAAGTGCGTTGATTGATTTTCATTCCAAGTGTGGAGGAATGGAAGATGCACGCTATCTGTTTGAGAAAGTGCCGAAGAGGGACTTGGTTTCTTGGAATGCGATAATTGGTGGCTATGCTGTCCAGGGCTATTCTGAGGATTCTTTCCTTGTGTTCTGTTCGATGAGGAGGGAAGGTAAAAGTTTAAAACTTACACTCTTGGGCCCGTTTGGGGCATTTTGAGAATTTTGGATATGAAATAGAGATGAGAATGTTTCAGGGATGATTTTGAGACATTTTTTGGATTTGTATTTGATTGTGTCTTTAGAGAAATTGGTTTCGGTAGGAGAAAAGATAAAATTATGTTCGAGTATGTTTCTGAAAATATTTATTAGGTGTATAAGCCTTAGAAAATGAAAACGGAAATGGTTATTTCAATTTCTCATTCCCTAACAAAATATGAAAACGATTTAATTTTTACTTTTAGTTATATCCTATTATTTCAATTTTTTGCTAATTGTATCCATTACCTTAAAGATAATGAAAAATTAAATAAACAGAAGATAGAATACAATACTACTTAAGTTATATTTGAGGAAGAAACAAAAATATTAAATAAAATTTTGATTCAACTCAAGCCCCCTGCAAAAAAAATTATAGCTTTGTCCATGTCTATATATATCTATCATGCACTGACACTGGATCCACCATCTCCTTTTAGGAGATTGGATATTTTGCTTGCTTAAAAAAAAAAAATATATATATATATATATATACACACACACACACACACATACATACTCGGCCTTAATATCCTTTTGGTTCAATAAATTTCTATGTATCATATGTCATTGTTACTAAAACAATGCTTATTTTCAATAGGAACGAAGCCTGATTACTTCACCTTAGGAAGCCTTTTGAGAGCCTTAGCCGACGGGAATTGTCTTGTGAAGGTTCGTCAAGTGCATGGACTTATCATCCAACTAGGTTTTGGATCAAAAAACACTCTGTGTGGATCACTAATTAATGCTTATGCGAAATGTGGAAGTACAGAAAGTTCTCATAAATTATATGAGAGTATGTCAAAGAAGGATATTATCTCTTGTACTGCCCTGATTATTGGATATGTGCAAGAAGGTAACCGTCTAATGGATGCTGTGAATATCTTCCAAGAGATGATTGGTATGAACGTAATGATAGACAAAGTTGCATTGTGTGCTATGCTTAATATATGTGCCACCATACCCTCATTGAGCTTGGGAAGACAAATCCATGCACTTACTTTCAATCATCAACCTCGTTACGACATAGCTATGGGCAATGCTTTAATTGACATGTATGCAAAAACAGGAGAGATTGAAGAAGCTATTCATGCTTTTGATGAGATGGATGAGAGAAACACTATTTCATGGACGTCGTTAATTGCTGGATATGGAAAGCATGGCTTCGGACATAAGGCAATTGAACTATATAAGAAGATGGAATGTGAGGGTTTAAAGCCCAATGACGTTACATTCTTGTCCCTTCTATTTGCTTGTAGTCATAACGGATTGACGCGTGAAGGATGGGAATGCTTCAATCACATGGTCAGCAAGTACAATATTTTACCCCGAGCAGAACATGTATCCTGTTTGATAGATATTTTTGCACGTGGAGGCTTGTTGGAAGACGCTTATCATCTGATATGCAAAATGAATATCAAGCCCAATGCATCAGTTTGGGGTTCCATTCTCGGTGCATGTAGTGTCTATGGCCATACGTCTCTTGGAGAAGTAGCAGCTAAGCATCTATTTCAGATGGATCCAAATAATGCGGTGAACTATGTTGTTCTATCAAGCTTATATACTGCAGCTGGTGCATGGGATAATGCTGGGGACATAAGGAGTTTAATAGAAACGAAAAGCTTAAAGAAGGAGCGAGGATGCAGCCTTTTACAGCCTATGTTGAACAAAACTGTGCTTTTCCATTCAAACTAAAATTTCACAGCTATCTACATACGTTAGCGATTGAAGTAACATGTTGTCAGGCAAAGATATTCCTATAAGACATGTTTTGGGAAAAAGCAAAATGATATTGAGATTGCTTGAAGGGATTTCAACAATGTTGAATGGCGAAATAGCAATGGTATTGCCCTTCTAGTTTCCCGAATTTTTTTTTTTTTTTAAATTCTATTTTCAAATACATGCTTGTGACAATAGTAAAGGGAATAATTAGATAAACTATGGGGCAATGGACCTTTCGGTATCTCTCAGTGTTAAAATTAAAGCTTCTGTTTGTTTTGAAAAGTCGGCATTTCATTATTGTTGTCGATCCTATACGTTTGGTGTATACATTCAATTGAAATAAGAAAAGGGAAAGAAGAAAAGGCTGTTAGTAACCAGGATATAGAGTTTGGTAAGTGATTTATTTTTATTCCTAATTTTACTGAGTTTATAATTTTCTTGTTTCAGTTCAAGATGAAGCCTTGCACTACTGTGAGGATGATTGCCCAGTGTCAGTTTCCAGTGGATTTCCGAAGGATGATGAACTTCATTTTGCGATTGAGATGATTGGTTTTTTCAAAAGCAGAGGCAAGAATGTCAAACTGAAACTTTTACTTTCTAAACCATAAAATTTGGACTAGAAAGTTTTGTGCCAAGTTATATGCTACTTTTTCTGTGTTTTTTCAGTACTTTTATTTATTTAATCCTGTCTAGTTTAATGTCATACATTTTTAGATAGTTGGTTCTTACTTCTTTTGTTATCTTTTAATCTTTCTTTGGTGTTGATTTCAGGTTATTACTGATGACATGGGAGTCATTAAGAAGGTAATAAAATGATTAAATGACTTCTTTTTTTTTTTTTTCATAAAAAATAAAAAATAAAAAAAGATAAATGACTTCCTTCTGTCATTTACTACGAAGAGCATTCAGTATTTTTCTGAGAGGTTAAATTCTTGATAAGAAATGTTCTTAAGACATTGTTGCTATGACTAGGTCTCTGTAAATTCTCTCACTGCATACCATAAAACGGCTTAACTGCATTCTCTCTGGTCTGCTATGACTAGGTTAAATTTTTCTTTTTGATGTTGTTTTCACTAATTTTATTTTGGGGTTTGACCATCTACATGGACTACTGCTGCGTCTATTGATACCTGTTACAGCCTTGTCAAATCATTTCGAAGCATATTGTTGGCCACCTCCTAGTAGCTTAAGCTTTTGGGAGAATTGGTAAACCTACACATTTCTTTCATTTATGTTAATAGCTACATTTTTTTTGTAGTTAAATAGCTACATTTATCTCTTGCTATTAGGCTATTAGTCGATGTGCCTGTTATGACCAGCTCTCTAAGCAAGATTTTGAACAGTTATGTGTGTGTTGCTGGTTTATTTGGCATGAGCGTAACAAATTTGTTTATGAGATGAATCGTAGTGATCCAAAGGACGTTTTGGTAGTTACAGGGGCTTGGATTGAGGAGTTTCAGTCGTTGCGAGCTATTGACAATCCCAAGGTGCAGACCAGTATGCTATTAAGAAGTGAAGGCCTCTCAATGCTGGTGTTTTGAAACTAACGTCAATGCACCGGTGCTTCCAATGGGAGGCGTCATCAAAAATCAAACGGGATTTGTTTTGGGAGCTTTTGCAAAGGTGTTGGGTCGTTTGGTCGATGAGAATCTTGCAATTAGAGATGGGCTCCTTGTTGCTGCCAGGAGTGGTCTTCATGTCGGCATTGTTGAGAGTGATTTGTGCAATGCCGCTACAGCAGTTCGAGAGCGCTCCTCTTTTGCTATTGAGGGTCCGCTGGTCGATGACATCCATTGGTATATGTCGTTTGAGCAGTAATACAAGTTTTTTTTATTGAAGGAAAAAAAAAAAAAAAAACCTTGAGTACTTGTATATGAGAGCAACGGTCACAGATTTTTGAATTTCCCATGGTCGTGTTGTTCTTTTTGATGTTGTTTTTTGCTAATTTAATTTTGGCTTTCGACCATCTACATGAACTACGGCTGCATCAATTGACATCAGTTACAGCCTTTACTTGTCAAATTGGATCTAAGCATTTGCATCAATTTCCTTAGATGCTTGGATTTTGAAACTGTAAATTTTGAGTGGTCGTCCATGTTACATCAATATTTCTTAGAAATTAGGACTCAAAACTCCGCTTTCACCACCATTGAGGTGGCAAAATCAACAGCGGATCTCGTAACGAGGTGACACTTTGTGATGGCTATATGTGTGAGAGGGTTCATGATAGCCATCACTGCTGGAATCTATGCTTTTTTTCTCCGATGTTTATTTATTTATTTATTAAATTTCAAGAAAAATGTATTTTATTTGGAATCCCAGCTGGAGTTTTTAACATCGAAATCTTGTGTTGAAATTAGTTAAGGAAGGAATTTTTTAAAGAAGTCCTTTCCAGGTCAAATTTCTAATTTTGACAAAATAAGGTGTCTAAAATATAATTTTAATAATATATGGTTCAAGATATGATTTTATAAATATATGGGTCAATTTTTTAAAGGCTGATTGATTGATGAAAGTTTCAAATTGGGCATTTGTAGAAGCACAATAATAAAAAGGGATAAAGAAGAAGACAAATAACAACAAACCTAATAGCCTTTTCTCATTTATTTGTAATCCTAGCCAACCCCATAAAGAAAACTCACCTCCACAACGCCAAACACCCCAAATATTTGTCTCATCTCCTTCCAAACTTGTAGTACAGTAACATCCAAATCTTAATTCATCATTTTGAAGCATTTTCCAGCCCTAAAAATCCATTTCTAGTGGCGGTAAAATTGGGTTATTGAAGAAGATTGGTGTTTCGGTAATTTTCTAGTCAACCTTGATTATCAACGTATTCGAGTTTTAACCTCGAGTTAGCGTGCTCGCCCGAGTTTTCTTGTACTCTCTACATGCTTCTGTATCAAAGTTTTTGTGCTCTGGCCTTTGAGCTTGTCATACATTTCAATCTTAAGTTAAACCAAGTCCACTCTTTTTAGCCAAACTTGTTGCGTTTCGTCACAAACTTTTTTTTGTGTCCATTCTCGACTATGTGCCTAATCGTTTAAATGTTTTTAGGGCCCTAATCCGGAGGAGACAACTACCGCAAGCTCTGGGGGCTCAGTATTTGAGGCTAAACTCAATGACTCTGCTCGGCTCGGCTCGGCTCGACTTCTACCAGTAGAGCATTAATTGGAAGGGTATTAATTTATTATTATTAATTTTTTTTTTTGGGGTGAAATTGACAGGGTATTAAATGACAAGCTCTAGATTAAGCATTTTTGGCAGGTTGTCATTAACTGAAAGGGTATTAACCGACAAATTCGGAATAAATTAGTATAAATTTATTTATATATCTTTTTATTTATTGTGATTTTCAAAAATTATAAAAATAATTATTTTATTTATTTATTATTATACTATTAATCAAAACTAAAATAATAATTAGTCAAAAAAGGTAAAATAATAATTTCTTAAAAAAAAGTAAAATAACCATTATAATATCAAGACAATAAATATAAGTAGAGTAAAAAGAGCAAAAATAAATTTAAGTAAAAGAAAAAAGAAAATATAAAAAATAAATACATATTAATATATTATGATAAAAATAATTTTTTAATTTATTTTGATAAATGTGATAATAATTAGGAAAATGATGTAATATTATTATTATTATAATATACTAAAAGGATGCATATTTTTACTGTTATTTCTACAGTACATGGTCTTTTTTGTCCATCTGATTCAGTTTGTTTTCCCTCATCTACAGTAAGTTGACCTTCCCTATTATGCAGAAATTACATCTGCCCGCATGGTAAAATGACCTTTTTACCCCTCTTTTTAGTTCATTTTCTCCTTCCTACAGTGACTTGTCGTTTTTACCCCTACTATGCAAAAATTTACTGCTGCCCCTACAGTACAATGACCGTTTTACCCTTCTTTTTTAGTTGCTTTTCTCATTCCTACAGTGGGTTGTCAGTTATACCCCTATTTAGAGGAGAAAGACCATTTTGCCCTTCGGAATTAGACTCCGGTGTGTTGTGTGAGTAGTGTTCGGACTCTTTACCCTCATAACCCTACAATGTCCTTTCTCTCTCTCTCTTTCTCTGTCTTTGCCGATTCTTCATTTCAGATTTTTCTTTCTCTCTCTAGCTCCCTCTCTCTCTCCACTATTCATCTTCTCTTTCTTCACAATTTCCTTTCTTCGCTTCTTTCCTCTACTGTGCATGCTCATTTTTGTTCTAATGCAAATATGTTTTTGGCTTTTCTATTTAGTTTAAAGCCTTTTTGCTTTGAATTTTTTTTCTCTTCCTGATCTGTGTTTTGTATTCTTTGTTTTTTTTTTTTCCTTAATATTCTTTTTGGCTTTTTTTTTTGGACGCTAATTTTAGATATTATATTCCGATCTATTGTTGTATTATGTTTTTGCTCACTTTGTCTTTTTTTTTTTCAACGATTTTTTACTTTAAATTTTTTATCTTTATTTCGAGGTCTTTTTTTTTTCCCCCTTTTTGTGGGGGGTTTTTTTGTTTGTCTTTTTTGTTTCTTTTGTTTTATTTTTTTTATAGACCCTTTTATTTTTTAAGGATTCTGCATGCATTTTTTTTTTTTTGTCTTTTTTGTTTGTTTTGTTTTATATTTTAAAATCCCCCCCTTTTTTTTTATAGGTTTTTCCATGTATATAACCTGATAAAAAATTGATTTTTTTTTTTTAGTTTTTTCTTTAAAACAGTAAAAAAAGAAGAAAATGGGATATATATATATATATATATTTTATTTTGTTATAATTTTTTTTATTAGGGTTAGTTTTTCCCAATTCTTTTGAGTCTAAAGATTTTTGTTATTTTTTTTCCTGTTTTTTTTTTTAATTTCTGTTTTAATTTTTTTCCTGTAAATGAGTATGAGAGTAGAGAAGAATTTTTTTTTTTTTTGCTTTTGTTTTCGTTTTTATTATTGTTAGTACTATTGTCATTTTGATTTTGCATCTTCATTATTGTGAGAGATTTTGGGAAGAAATGAAGATTCCGATCTTTATTGTATTATGTTTTTACTTTGCATTTTTTTTTATTTTTAAACGATTTTTAATTTAAATTTTCGATCTTTATTTCGATTTTTTTTTTTTTTTGCTTTTTGGGTTTTTTTTTTTTTTTTTTGTCTTCCCCGTGCATCGCATGTGTATTAAACTCGTATATACTAAAAGGATTGTAAAATTTTACTGTTCATTGAACAGTAAATTATACAGTAAAATGGTGGTTCTGTTCTTCAAATCTTTTGCCTTTTCACGGGTTGCACAGTGAGTTACCGGTTTTGCCCTTTTGGCATTGTCCGGACAATTTTGCCCTTTTTTTTTTTTGGTGTACCGGTTATGAAGTGTATAATATTTTACCCTTTTTGCCGTTGAAACCCTATGTTTTACTGCCGCCCCTCTCCTCATTTGGTGTCTGCTTCTTTCCTTTTATCCTCTCCGCTGCTCTCTCTCTCTCTCTCTTGAGATTTTTTAGGCTCACCAAACCCTATGTTTGTCTTCCCCTTGCTCTTGCCGCCTCCCCGCTCTTCATTTTGTGTTTGTCTCCTCAATGCTCATCTCTCTTTCCTTTTTTCTCTCTCGGCTGCTCTCTCTTTCTCTTTAGATTCTATGCATTTTGGGTTTTCAAACCCTAGTTTTTGGTTTTTGTTGATGTGCTTACTGATTTTTTCTCTCTTTTTTTTTTCCCCGGTGGGTTTGTTTTCTCGGATTTTTAGCGTTTTATTTTAGGGTAATTTTTTTTAATGCATTTTGGATTTTTAGACCCTAGCTCTTGGTTTTTGTGGTTGTGTTCATCAGTCCTCTCCCCTTCCCCCCCGGTGGATTTGTTTTGTCAGATTTTTGGGGTTTGATTTTGGGGCTTCTTTTTATTTTTTGGGTGTGTATTACTATTTTTTATTTTTGGTTTTTGTTGGTGTGTTGATCGATTCTCCGCTGTTCTCTCTCTCTCTTCAAATTTTATGCATTTTGGGTTTTCAAACCCTAGGTTTTGGTTTTGGTTATTGTGTTCACCGATCCTCTCTCTTCTTTTTTTTTTTTTTTTTTTTTCTCCCTCGTGGGTTTGTTGTTTTGGATTTTTAGGGTTTGATTTTATGGTTTTTTTTTTAGGGTGTGTATAATTTTTTTGTTTTTTTGGGTTTTTGTTGCTGTCTTCACCGATTGTCTCTCTTGATTTTTTTTTTCAGTGGGTTTGATTTGTTGGTTTTTAGGATTTGATTTTTGGGTTTTTTTTTTAGTGTGTATTATTTTTTTGTTATTTTGTTGTTGTATGATTTTTTTTTTTAGAGTTTTAGGTTTTGTTATTTGTTTTGTTGGGAAAAGTTTTCCTTTTTTTTTTTCACTATTTTGTAAGTTTTTTTGCCTCTTTTTTTTTTTTTTTTTTCTTCATTATGTGTATGTGTATAGTGGAAGAAAAATATTTCTGATTTTGTTGTCCTTTTTTCCCCCGATTTTCTTTGTTATTTTTTTAGGGTTGCATGTTTTCTTTTTTATGTTTTTTCTATCATCTGATTTTTTGGATTTATGGTTTCCAAATTCTAACTTTGAGTTTTATTTTTTTTTAAGCTTCGTTGGTTACCCTTTCCTTTGCATCTTCTTCTACTGTTGATGCCACAATTTTTTGTCCCCATCTCTGTGTTTGTTTTATCCATACCTTAAATTTTGATTTGGGGTTTTTTTTTTTTTTCATTATTCTTGCTAAAATAAATTTACAGAAAAAAAAGGTATGGTTTTGTTTTCCTTCCATTTATTTCAGTAACTTTTTTCCCTTTTTTTCTTCTTCTTAGATGTAATATAAATTAATTTTGATATTTGTTATTTGTTAATTTGTTTTTGTAGATTGCAATGATAATGCTACTAAAGTGGCTGATTGAGAGTGTTAACGGAGATATTGAAGACTTTTTGTTTCTAATGTTTGTAATTTTTTTTTTTTTGGTTTTTATCCCCCAAGTAATTTTTTTTTGATTTTATGGCCGAAATTTGTTTGCTTATTTTTTACCTCTATAATTTCTTATTATATTTCAAAACTATATTTTATTTTTTAGTTAGATTTCATTGGATTGTTAGGCTTTCCCATTATTTAATCTCTGGATTATTCATGCACTTTCTTTATGTGGTCAGAGACTTTAGTTTTTTTATTGCTGATCTGTGTTACACATTAATGTTTATAAATTATTTTCTTTTAGCTGTAATTTTGTTATTGGCTATAAATTTGTTATTTACACTGTTATGATTGCTTTGACTGAGATATATAACTTTGTCATTAATGCTTCTAATTTGTTTTAATTGTGTGATCTGTTTTGTGTGTGAATGCGTATTAGTTCATATAGTGCTTCTGTTATTCACCGACTCTTTTTTAAAAATATTTATTAATTTTTTTCCTCAAAATTTTTTCTACATATAACTTTTTCTCTCATTTATTACATTGTTCTCACAGTTTACCATCACTCTCTTCTTACCATTTTCTTAATTGCTTTGGTTTGAACCTCCTTTATTTCTCATCTGCAAAGTTTTATTGTGCTCTTTCTTACCTTCTGAAGACTAATCATTTTGGAATATTCATTTTTGTGCAAACTTGCTGTTTTTATTCAGGTACTACTCTTATTTAAGTATCTTAATTACAGTTGATTGTTGTTTTATTGTATTATGATAAATTGCTCTTTTAATTCTTAACGTTTTGCTTTTATAACAATGATTGGTTTCTTTGTTTATTTTTATATTTGTTTGTTTTTCTTTTTCCTGTTTCTTTAATATTTTTGAACTTTCCATTTTTTCAGTTATGATTATTGTTATTACTATTATAATGATATTGTAGAGTTTATAATTTTGTTATTGTGTTAATTTTTCCCCCTTTTTATGTTAAATATATTATTCTTTATATATGGTTTAAAAGGGAGTGTTTGGCCCATTAGTTCAAACTCATCACCATCAATTCAATTTTGTCTTTTTCCCCAAAAATGTTTTGTCTTTTCTGAAAAAATCAACCAAAATCACTATTTAAACTTACAAATCTTAACTCAAACTCATACACCAAACGTATTATAGTTGTATGATGCTATTTGATGAGTGTTGTTGTGATGAGTGTTATTTGCTTTTTCCTGTTTTTGTTTCCCGGTTTTTTCCCCCCCTGTTTTTCCCCCTTGACACTGTAAATGTTTTTTAAGGAATTTTGTAAAAAATATGTAACTTGCTATGATGATCTCAGTTTAGATATGTAATAATACATATACTAGATGTTTTAGTTAATTAGGTATATATTGCTGAATATGATATCATTGATAGAATATCATGAATAATTAATATATATTATTTGACAGTCTTATAGTTGCTGTGGATGTTTGGGAGTTATGATGTTTTTATTCTTTGGAGAACAAAATAGTTTTAAATATGTTAGTGTTTTGTTTAGTTGATTTAATATTTACTCTCCTCTCATTTTTTTACCCTCTGCCGTTCTCTGTCTTATCTGATTTTTTTTGTTTAGACTCTCTTAATCTTACCTTTTGGTTTTCTATATTATCTATACCGGTTGTTTCTCATTTTTCACTACATCTTTTTACTGTTTAGTCTTATCTCATTATTTTCTTCTCTTTGTCTACCATTCTTTTTTTCTTCCTAAATTTTTTTTCCCTACTGTAGATTCCCAAACATTTTATCTGGTAGCTACCAAAAGACGAAGTTGAATTATAATTTACTTATTCTTTGCAGATATTCTTATCATATAAGAGATCTGAGCTTGATCTAATAATTCTTAGTTTTTCTTTATTTTTCTGCAAAATGTTTATTTAAAATTTTAAGAACATTTGTTATGTTATGTATATATCAAATTGTTTATTTGGATTACTATATGAGGTTGATAATGTTATAGGTTTTTTTTTTCTTTTTTTTTTTTGGGCCGGTTATTATTTTACTGTTTTATTATTATTTCCTCTTATTTTTTCCCTCCGTAACTTGATATAATTTTTTTTCATATTTTTATTACCCGGGGGTTTATCTTACTTTTATCAAGTTTTTAAGATGTTTTTATTTATTATCACCATTTTTGTATAGAACTGTTTTCACAGTCAGCAACTATTGTAAATTTTATTGTAATTTTTTTTTTCTGTATTATGTAATCTGATAATGTAATATTAGATATTTTCTTCCATATGCATTTTTAGTTAGTTTGAATTTGTATTGCAAAAAATTGATAGTTTATAAAGAACATAAATGACTTAGGTTACTTATTGTTTCATCTAATGAACATAACTTTTTATACGAAAAAAAAAATTAGAAAATTAAAGTGCAGATTAATATCTTTATTAGATATGATAAATTATAATTAACTAAATTTAACCAAATAAAATATCACATTTGTTTATATACTTCCTCAATATTCGTCAAATTTTTGGTCTTAATGATATAACATGTGTTGTAAGTTAAAATTAACAACAAATTTAAAAAAATAAACAAAAATATATAAGTCCAAATTCAAACAATTTATTATATAAAAATATGAATTTACTAAATATATTTAACAAATCATATAATTCATATTCAGAGACTTCCAAGAATTAAAATTAAACAGATATGATGATAGTAAAAAAAAATTACAAAATAAAAAAATAAAGTCCTCTATCTATGAATAATTTACACAAAAAAACAAAAAAACAAAAAAACGTTTTCATATAATTAAAAAATAAATTACAAAAAAAAAAAAAAAAAACGTTTTCATATGAAATTTTAAGCCATGGACAATTAAATGTTGCATTATGTAATAACCCGAAATTTTGATGAACTTGTGATTTCCTTTGATACAAAGAAAATCTAAATTTGAATCTTACATGTCAATATGAAACTCATGATCTGAGTTGAATATCAATATATATTTGAGTTCTCGTTTAATTAACTACGAGACCCAATAATAGTTTGCTTAGTCAAGCATGAGGCCTTTTGAGAAAAAGGCAGAATAGGAATTTATGATTTTTATTCTGGTCAAAGTTTGACTCGGTTGACCTAAGGTTTGACTGAGATGGTATTGCAGTTTAATTAACAGTATGAAAATTATACTGCGATAAACCATCATTACGGACAAATAAATAAGAATAAGGTTCAAGACCACCCTAGAAAAATCAAGCACATTATTTAGGACAATAAGGACTAAGTAGTTTCAAGTCCTAAGAAAATCCATTACGCAGTCCCGTTAAGTGCAGATAAATTCTGGACAGTGGTCCAGTACAATTATACTATTATTAGTTGAAAACAATATTTGAAATTGACTGCATTTAGGAGGAAAGCCAAATGGGGCCTTATAGGATGACACCTCATCCTAAAATGAATGACTAAGCAAGAATTGGATGCCAAGTGGCTCCATCATAGCCAGCCACCTTCAGGGGCCAAAGTGTAAATATTTTGTCCTTCAGGGACTAAAGTGTAAATATTTTGTCCTTCAGGGACAAAATTGTAATTTTAAGAAAAGTAAGTGATGATGGATAAGTATGTAATTTTTGAATTATGAAAGTTATGGACTTTCCTAACTAAGCCTCCAAATCCAACTAGGCCAGTGATCGGTTACAAACTCGGTTACCTTGGAAACCGAAGAGAATTAGTTGGAGATAAGATTGAAAGATTTTGTTTCCACATGGCTCTTTATGGCCGGCCACCTCATGGGTTCTATGGGCAAATATTGTGCTCTCAAGGACCAATATGCAATTGTGGAAATAAGAATTTGATAAGAAAATTTGAGTGTTTGACACCTCATACTTCTAGGTTTGATGACTTAGCACACTAGCCTTACTTGCTTGGCTAAGTTGTGAGCTTGAGCTAGCATGTCTCTCCACATAAGCCCTATATGGCCGGCCACCACCTTGGTTCTATGAGCAAATATTTTGCTCTTGAGGACCAATATGCAATTTAGAAACAAAAATTACCCTATTTTTGAGAGTGTGACAAATCTTGCTTCTAGCTTTGGTGAGTAAGCACATTAGCTTTGCTTACTTGGCTATGTGTTGAGTTGGTTCAAGCATGACCTCCCACATGGCCCTATATGGCCGGCCACCTCATTGGTTTTATGAGCAAAAATTGTGCTCTTGGGGACCATTATGCAATTCTAGAAAGAAGAATAATCCTAGAAAAGAAATTATTTTCACCTATAAATAGGTGGAGATGAGTTCACTTTGTGAGCCTTTAGTGAAACCTAAAGTTTGTAGCTCATTCTTTAGTCCTTCTCCCCTAGGAGCCGAGCCAAAAATAAAAGAAAAAGTGAGAGAGATAGAGGTCGGATTTGGTGTTGTTGGGTGAGAAGAAATCTCTCAACCGAGGGTAGATTCATTCTGTTGGATCTTGAGGTAATCCTCTCCACCCTCTAGCTCTTTAATTAAGTTTTGATTCAAGATTTAAGTGTATTTCAAGTTGAGTTTTGTAAGAGCATAAGCTCACCCTTTATTTTCCTTGCAAAACTTAGAGTGCTTGATTGTGCTTGATTAGGGTTTAATGATCTTGATTTATGGTTTGATGCATATTTTTGATAATATGCTTAAGAGAAATTATGATATGTGTGTATGCATAGTAAGTGTTTGTTATATGTCCCCATATGTTCAAGAAGAGGTAGGTTATGTTTGAATGATGGTCATGAGATTGGTATGTGAATCTAGGGTAAAATTAACCCTAAAACCCTAGTTTGGTACAAGATTACCACACGGTTGCATGGGTTTGAACCTATGCTTGGTTGCTGAAAACTTACGTAATGTGCTGCATGTTTGTCGTAGGCTCATGGTTGCCACCGTTTGAGGTAGTGTGTGCGTAAGTTTACGTAAAATTTGACCTAAACCGAAAGTGCCAGTTTTCGGGTAAAACTAGGCAGCTTTCTGGAAACGTGATTTTGAGGCCCTTAAAGGCCGAATTTGAGAAAAGTTAAAATTACAAAGTTGTAGAAAATGGAAAATCCTAAAGGATATCATGGACGGTTTTTAAAAATAAGGCTCCAAAGGCCTCTGTTTTATCAAAACCCGAGCCTAGCCTAAACATGTAAGTATTCATGGCTAGGCAGTCTCCACAAGGAATATGAATAAGTTAAAGGTAGAATTAGATATTGAGTAAAATAAAAAAGTTATAGTATTATTAAGGTCTACAACTTTCATGAAAAAATATTTTTTAAATTCTAAATAGATTATTAAGATAAAATTAGATCTTAAAACTGTACAGAAAACAGGAAAATCCAGCACAGGATTTTCAGAAAAACAGTGCAAAAGCAGAAAAATTCCTGCATATGCACTGATAACTGAAAATAAGAAACTGTTTTAAAGATTGTTTTCAGAGCTTGACAGTTTTTAACTGTTTTTGCTTAAAAGTTACGGTTTTATAAAAAATACGGTTTTTTATAAGGAATGTAAAGTTTTACAAAAGATCTTTTAAAGGAAACTTGACAAAGTTTTGTCAAGCAAAAGAGAAAGATAAATACTTGGGCCAAAAAGTATTTCAAAGATAATCGTTAGTAACCGGTTAGGATACCCAAGTTATTGGGTTGGGCCTTACCCTATAATTACCAATAGTAACCTAATGTGACAGTACTTTAAAAGTAATTGTGCCCTAATAACCCAATAGGGTATCATTCAAAATTGGTTAGGCCTAAAACCTAGGGTTACCCATAGTAACCCAGTGGGTTATGAATTAAAAGTAATTGGACTTAGGCCCAAGGTTACTAAGAGTAATATAATAAGACATTACTCAAGTATGACTGGGTTTGGTACCCAGGGTTACTTGAAGTAACCTAACATGATATTGTTTATATTTGGTTGGGCCATGAGCCTAGGGTTACGGCAAGTAACCAAACGAGTTATCATATGAAGATGTGAGGGACATATAACTAGGGTTACTCATGAATGTTGGTTAGGATACCAACATTTAATGATTATGATTTATGATAAGATAGGACGATCCTCACCTTACGTCCTTTTTGAAAGCAGGAAGTTAACCTGTTGTTGCGATTGATAGGAGCAACAAACTCAGGACGCAAATTAACAGGTAAGGACAACTCCGCCTACAGCATGGACAAAACGTTTTGTTACATGCCATGTTTTTCAAGAAATCATGAATTGATTTGCATGATTTACTGATGTTTTATGTATGTATTATGTTATGATGCTTTATGGTTGATATTATGTTATGTTATACGTTCTAATATAGTAACATCATGAGGCATGCTCACTAATATTAAACCACATGATAAGAACATGTTTTTAAGTCATATAATAAGATAAGACAAGCTAATGTTATTGTGTCGTACCGACTTGCCACGAGGGTGGGTTTAAACGGTTTAGTCTATGTTTTGAGTTGAATTGGATTGGCTACCCCAATCATTCCATTTTAAACGGTTTGGTTCATGGTTTGAGTTGGATTGGACTGGCCGCCTCAACCACTCCATGGCTATGTGCCACGGTACGTGCACGCATGACATGTAAGGGGCCCTGAATCAAGTTAACATAAGAAAGCATAATTGATTTATAAGAAAGCATAATCGGTTCATGCATTCTTTTACGAAAAATGTTTTACGGATTAGGACGTTATACTTACTGAGCATAAGCTCATTACTTACGTTCATGCTGTAGGTAAGCAACCTACCGGCAATACTTGATGCAAGACTGTGGAGGGCTGGCACTGCAATTGTGAAATGTGGGATGGAAACCGCCACGGGTTTTGGAAAATATGTTTTGTAAAATATGTTGTATTAAGTTATATGTTATGTTACGATGGTATGGGTAAGGAAAAGTTTCAAGTATGATGGCAAAAGTTGCCTCATGTCGTACCGACCCGCACTAGGTCGGGTTTGGTCTACGATTTGAATATGATAGCTTTCAATAAGGTGTGAAAGCTCGGTACTCGAGTGAGTACCTATAAATAAGTATGAGTATAAGTATGAGTATAAGTATGAGATTAAGTCAAGTGTAAGTTTGAGTTCAAAAAGAAATTTTAAAAAGAAAAAAAAAAAAAACATTTCCGTATTTTTACGAAATACAAGAATATGTTAAGTATGAAGTAGCGGCCACGTAAAGTGGGTCGCCATAAGATTTGGTATGTAAGCATGGTAATGTCCTGTAAGAACCCGAAATTATGATGAACCCATGATTTCCTTAGAGACAAGGAAAATCTAAGACTGAACCATGTTGTCGATATCAAGCTCATGATCTGAGTTGAATATCAATATATGTTTGAGTTCTCGTTGAATTAGCTACGAGACTCAAAAATAGTTTGCTTAGTCATGCATGAGGCCTTTTGAAAAAAGGGAAAAATAGGAATTTATGATTTTTATTACGGTCAAAGTTTGACCAAGTTGACTTTTGTAATAACCAACTTGTTTGTAAACTTATGATTTCTTTCGTTAAGAATCAAAGTCTGTTTATGTGATAAGTATGATATGTTTTCTAAAAAAAAAATTGTTGAATCTTTTGTGAAAGATTCGATAATGTTAGTTTAAGACCCTTTGGTTACAAGGGGGTAAGTTGTGATTATGACTCTGTGTGGTAGTTTATAATTTTAAGAAAATCCTATACGCAGTTCAAATAAGTTTTGGACGATGGTCCAGTTATATTATACTGTTATCAGTTGAAAACAGTATATGAATATCCATGTTAGTATGAAAATGGACTGCATTTAGGAAATAAGCCAAACAAGGCCTTTAAGGATGACACCTCAGATGACAAGTGTTATTGCCATGATTGGTCACCTTACAGGGACCAAAATGCAAATATTTTATGTTTAGGGGTCAATTTGTAAATATAAGAAAGTTCATGATTATGAAGTTTTAGAAGTTAAGGAAGTCTTTTTAAGAATGATTTAGCAATAAATTGAGATTTAGAAGGCTTAATTTTAGTCGGCCAATCTATAAGGACTAAAGTGCAAATATTTTTGCCTTTAGGGGCTAAAGTGTAATTTTGGGAAAAATTGTGGACTTATCAGTAATTATGTAAATTTTTGAACTAAGGACTTTTTAAGTACAGTTTCTTAATTCAATTAAGTAATTGATCCATTTCAAGTTCGGTTAGCTTGATTGGAAATCAAGGAAGACAAGTTAAGATTGAATTGAATGACTCTAGTTAGAACCAATCACATTGCTCCATGTGTCACCATAGGGACCGGCCACATCATGGCCTTATGAGCAAGGGATCTTGTTTTTGAGGAGCATTATGCAAATTAGAAGAAATTAAGTGTCATTAAAAGTTTACAAATCATGCCCTAAGTTTAGTAACTAAGCACTTTAATTTGCTTGGTTGATTTTGGGTTATGGTTCAACTAGCAAAGTTAGTCCTATTTGGCACACTATGGCCGGCTACCATGAGGGAGAGACACCTCATGCTTCTAGCTTGGATGAACCATCCTCCTAGCCTTGCTCCTTTGGCAAGCCAAGGCTAGCACACCTCATCACCTAAGGCCGGCCACCACAAGGAAGCAACACAACATGGCCTAGCTTTGGTGAGCAACTCATATTGCTCTCTTGGCTAGCTCAAGCTTTGCCAAGTCACTAGCCATGACCGGCCACCATGAGGAAGCAACACCTCTTGGCCTAGCCTTGATGAATCTACACTTTAGACTCCCTAGCCTAGCCTCCTTGGCAAGCCAAGGCTTGCACACCTCACCCTAGGGCCGGCCACTCAAGAGAATGCCACATCAAGCTTGTAGCTTTGATGAGCAAGCAATCTAGCTAAGCTTGCTTGGCAAATTGGGACAAGGAAGGCCGGCCAACACATAGGGACTAAGGGAAAATATTTTGGTTTTAGGGACCAATAGATAAATTACAAGAGATGGAATTCTTGAACTCTTCTAGCTCATGACACCTCATGCTCCATAGGCTAGCTTAGTAAGCTTGCTAGGCTTACTTGTTGGCTAAGCAAGAGCAAGACCAAAGCTCACCAAGGCCGGCCACTCTAGGGAGGTGACACCTCATGGTTCCTAGCTATCATGAGTAAGCACCCTAGCTTGGCTACATGGCATCTTGGCCGGCCACCTCTCAAGAATTGTAGGACAAAATGGATTCTTCTAGGGACTTTTGAGCAATTCCAAGAACTTGTGCTTCACCTATAAATAGGTGAATGTCCTCTCATTATATTTTGTTAGCCATCACACACACAAGCAGCACATACTCCCTAGTTCTGCCCTAGGAGCTGAGAAAAGAAAGGAAAGAAAAAGGAGAGAGAAGAGAACAAGAGAGAGTTTTCGGTTGGTATTGAAAGTTAGAGGAAGGTTTCAAAACTCTAGCTTAAGGATTTTAATCCGTGGAACTTGAGGTAAATACTTGAATCCTCTAGTTCTTTATTCAAGTTTCAGTTAGGGTTTGAGTATAAGATCATTAAGTATGAGCATGAGCTTAGTTTGTTAAGTTTTATGCACTATGATTTAAGTATGCATGAGTAAGGATCAAAACTGAACGGTTTTTCTAATAACCATATTTTGAGGCTTTTAGAAGCCGAATTTGGAAAAAGTCAAAACTAAAAAGTTGTAGAGAAGGGAAAATCCTAGGGGTCAACGTGGACAGTTTTTGAAAACAAGACCCCTAAGACCTTTGTTTTTGTAAAAACCCGAGACCAATTTATGAGTAATGAATATGGTCGAAAAATCTTCAAAGGAAGAAACAAGCAGGATAAGTACAGAATTGGGTTTTGAGTTAAAAACAAAAGTTGTAGGAGACTTCAAGGTCTACAACTTTTATAAAGAAAACTTTTCCAAATTTTAAACAAATTAGTAAGAAAAGGATCAAACCCTATGAATTGGTTTAAAACCCGGTTTTGAGAACTCTAGGGTTTTACTAAATTTCAAAAAGGAGTTGAATTTTAGGATTAGTGGTTTGTATTAAGTTAGCAACTAGAATCGATAGGTTGTTATGATAGGATGATGCTTATCCTATGATTTTCTTGAAAACAGGAAAACGACCTGTTTGAGTGAAGAATTTTTAATTCAAGGCGCAGTAACGGTAAGTACGACTCCGCCTACAGCATAAACGAAATTGTTTGATGTATGCTTTCAAGTTTATGATGATATGAGTATGATAAAATGCTATGGCCTGTATGATATCAAGTTCATGATGCTATGTGTACAAGAAATGTTTATGATATGTATGTATGTATGTTTTCAAGATATGATAAATACTAAGAGTATGTATGGAATGTTTAGAGTATGAATGGCATGTATGTATTCAAGAAATAATGAATGTATGACGTGTATACATCCAAGTTCATGTTAAGAGGTACATGATGTATGTTTATAGTATGTAAGTTCATATGATGAATAGTTTGATATTATGGCATCACGAAGCATGCTCACTAATGATAAGTTATTCGGTAAGATAGGAAATCCCAGTTTCAATTAAGAAACTGTTTATGAATATGAAAACAAGTTTCAAGTATGAAACAAGGTAAGAACAAGATTAAGCATCATTATGATAAGCAGGATGCTTATGTTGTATCGACCCGCGTTAGGTCGGGTTTGGTTCATGGTTTGAGTTGGACAGGGCTGGCCGCCCCAACCACTCCATGGCTATGTACTACGGTACGTACAGTTATGTTATGTAAGGGCCAAAAAGTATGCTAACCTAAGAAAACAATAAGAAAGCATAAATGGTGCATGCATTAAGTCATCATGAAATGTTTTGCGGATTAAATAGTTGTGCTTGCTGAGCGAAAGCTCATAGTTCATGTTTATGCTGTAGGTAAGTGACCTACTGGCAATACTTGATGCAATACTGTGGAGAGTTGGTGCTGCGGACTGTGAAATGTGGAATGGACACCACCACGGGTTTTGGAAAATAGGTTTTTGTAAAATACATTTGTAAAGTGTGTTTTGAAGAAATAGTATGTTTTAAGAAAAGTTTCAAGTATGTATGGTAAGCAAGTTGCCTCGTGTTGTACCGATCCGCGCTAGGTCGGGTTTGGTCCACGATTTGAATATGATAGCTTTCAAATGAGGTACGAAAGCTCGGTACTCAAGTGAGTACATATAAGTATGTATGAGGATAGGTCAAGTTTTATGTATGAGTATAAGTATGAGACTAAGTTTAGTTTTAAAATAAAGTTTAAAAGAAAAAAGAAAATTTACTCTGAAATTTTCAGTAAGTTTAAAGTAATAAGAATTAAGTAAGTACGTAAGGTGACGGCCCGCGTCTACGTAGTCATCCCCCTACGTAGATGTTGTAAGTCGGGGCGTCACACGTCCCTATATAGGTCGGGACGTTACACACTATCTAGAGTAATATCACCAAAATGTTTACATATTTTAATACATGATTCAATTAATAAATATTCAAATCATATTAAAAATATTGTATACAAAGAAATATTACATAAGATTAATCAAAATTATTAATCTACGAAAAAAATTAATATTTAATAAATATAAACTTTCTTTGATTAATTATATTATCAAACAATTGTCATAAATTTTAGCTTCCAAATTTAGTTTATTTTAGTTAATTAAATTACAATAAATGTGTTTATATATTTTTATTATCTATAGAACATGTTCAGTCTACTGTGAATACTAAAATCAGGAGAACCATACGAGACAATCCGTGCACGAGTTTGTCGCTTATGGAGGAATACAGATTACAATATTGGTCGTCTAATAAGTGTTGACTGCTTATTAGTAAATGAACAGGTAATTACATTTATATTTTATGAAAATTTTATTTAATAATAATAAACAATTTATGTTATTAATCAATTTATAAATAATAAAAATTTATTATATATATTTTTTACAGGATGAAGCAATACATGGATTTGTTCGTGCAAAAGATGCTGATTTCATCACAAATACAATACAAGTGGACAACATATATGAAACCAGTAACTTCTTCGTTTCAAACAACAAACAAAGATATAAAATTTTTCCACACAGAGCAATGCTACAGTTTGCACGGTCCACAATTTTCAAAGAAGTTCAAGAAACATTCTGAAAATACCTCGATACAAATTTAATTTTACAGAGTACGACCAGTTAACATCAAGAGTTGACATTAATGACCTTCTTTCAGGTACATAATATATAATATATAATATATAATATCTATATTTATTAATAAAAAAAGTAAATATTTATATTATTAATATTAATAAATAATAACTTTGTATTTATAATGTTATACTAGATGTCATTGGTCATCTTATATCTGTTAAAGGCATTGAAGATTCCAATGTAGGCAACAGACTGGTTAAAAGATGAAACCTAACAATTCAAAATGTCAGGTAATTAAAAATTTTATATTATTATAAATGTATATGTTAGTTTTTCTACAGTCAAAATTTAACAGAAAATTAATGACAATGAAATAACAAACAGTTGAATGGGCCCTTGACAATCGTTATTGAAACTCATAAAGCAAATTAGTGTGAAAATAATTGGAAAAAGAAGTAAAAGAGAGAGAGAGAGAGAATCATCAACACCAAGATGTAGAGAGGTTCGCCAACCGAGCTACGTCCTCTGTGAGTATTATGTATTCACTGTATATGGGTATTCTCAAGTACAAGAATGAATTCTGGGAATGTTTTGGCAGAATCACAGTATGAATTCAGAGAGAGTCGGATCCCTTTTTGAAGGGGGGTCCTCCTCTTTTTATAGAGGAAAGACCAATAACTGACGTTGAGCGGTTTTCCTTCGTTGTCCACTGGGGACACCTGTCATGATATGAACTCAGCAGTTATTGTCATGTTCCGCAGATTACGGCTTAGCGGTTATTAATGTGCTTCCTTTTGCCAGTTATGAACTGATCAGTTATCATAATGGTATGACACATCATCGTCGACATTGGGTTCGACTGTTATAGAGAGTATAACCATATAAGCCTTGTTGAGTATGGACGACGAACGATGAATAGAAAATAAGGCTTTGTCCTTATGATCTATCGTTCGCGGCCAATAAAAGTCAATAAATGAAAGATCAGTTTTGATCCGTTAGTTCGATGCTCGATGCTTAATTTCGAACGAATCACGTCATTGGGTCCGGCCCAATTGTACGAGCGATGGTCGTTCGTTATTGACTTCACAGTGAGTTGGGTCCGGCCCAAATATGAGAATAGGGAGTTCATCGTTCGTTAGATAAACTGTTAAAGCTAACGTCATAATTGGGAAGACGAAGTCTAACCCCAACAAATAGCCCCCCGCTCTATCGAGCGATGGATCCTCGATAGAGTGTTTGATACATGGTGATGGTCGCATCAGTCGTGGTTAAATCAGATCAAGAAAATCTGACTAGACTGACGAATCGATTGATGGGAGTCTCGAGCCCATCGAAAAATACTGAATGAATACACGTGGCGCATGTCGAGTGGTTACCCTGACACGGTATCATTATGATATTTTGAAATTCGTACCGTTGCGACGTAACAGACTCGAGCTGTCGTATCCGAGATTTTCGGGATACGCGCCGTTGCGTCGTACGAACTTTTGAAGTGGGAATTTGAAAAGTTGCGAGGCATACGCTGTTTGATCGAGCCTTTCCTGAACAGTCGGGACCGTTGGATGTACTGTGAAGCTATATATCCCTTCATATGCCCATTTTCCTCCTTGTTTCTACACGGAGCCTTCAGAAGATCAGAATCCGAGTTTCCCAAGTTCTTCGACTTCTCAGGCAAGATTTTTCTTCTTCTCCATCTCGAGTAATTTTTGATTTGATAGAACTGCTTCTATTCTATTTTTGAGTCTTTCTAGTAAGTTTTCTGCATTTCTTTTGGGCGAGTAGTTCGGTTGAGGGTTTTTTTCGGAGTTTTCTGGGTTTTCACTGGATTTTTGGTCCTGTGTTCTTCGTGTTCATCCAAAACTTCAATAGGGTTTTGACAAAATAGAAGCTTTTAGATCTTCAATACTTCTGTCGTTCGCCCAAAAATTAGTTTTTTCCAGACATGGATAAACAAAAGGAGGTTATCGATGATGTGGACGTCGAATGGACGAGCACCGACTCGAGTGATACCAGTTCAGACAATGAAGAGTTGATGTCAACCATTCGTCGTTCGAGGTTCGAACACGAATTTCAGCAGAGCCAGATGGGTGCTGGAACGAGCAACGAGGCTTCCGAGAGAAGTCGACCGGCGATAACATCGGGGGAAGAATTAGTATCGATTCCCCCTATTGCTCGATTGACGGAGCCACCTCGTCGGCTGACCACCAAAACTTTTTTACGAACGTCGAACCCTCGATCAGTTTTAACGGAGAATGACTTGTCAGACATCAGGGGTCGATATGGTTTCCCGAACGAGGTCCAACTTCGTTTACCATTCAAGGGTGAGCGAGCGGACATAGTTTCCGAAGGATGGATATGTATGTATACCATCTACTTCGAATGTGGACTTCGACTTCCACTTCCTCCTCTTCTTATTCGGACCATGAATCATTATAATCTCGCCATCCCACAGTTGATGCCGAATGGGATGAGGGTTTTCTTGGGAATGATTGTGCTGTCGGAAGAAGCGAACATCGATCTATCAGTGAACGATGTGCTCGCGATATACTATCCTCAAGAAAATTCGAAAGATCATGGACGGTACTCGATGTACCCTCGGAAGAAGAAGCAAATAGTTGGCGAGATGAAGAACGCCGACAGATATTGGCAGGATCGCTACTTCTTCATGCACGTAAATAAAAAGTCGATGGGTGTCTTGGCCGACACTTTTTACCCTTTGTGGGGAACTCTTCGTAAGTATCGAACGGAGAGCGTCGAACGAAGAATTCAATTTAATAACTTCAATGATTTCTGATGTAATTTATTTGTGTTCTGCAGGCAAGGAATTGAAGAAACCACCTCCCAAAGCTCTCTTGTTCGAAGAGAAACTCGAGCGTCTACTTGCTCTGCCAGATAGAGATTGGGACGATATTCAAATCCCAAGGAGGTTAAGAGCATCGAGCCTGTGGAATGACTTCGTCGAACTTCCGTCAGGTATTCCTAAACGAGTTCCTTCCTGGGTAGATTGGCCTTTTGTAATTAGGGGAGCGCTAAGGAGACTTTTTGGCACTCCGTTGTTCGTCGACCCCCTTACTGACGAGGAGGCTTTGATCGCAGAATTTACCTTGGACTCGTTAGTCATGGAGGTTCCTACTCCAAAGGACATAATGGCCAAACGCAGGGCCAAGAAGGAAGCCGAACGAGCGGCTGCAGCTGCTGCGGCCGCTGCTGCTGCCGCGAGCGCAGGCCAGGTTAACGAACCTGAGCCTTTCCCTGTTCTCAAGTCCTCTCCAGAACCTCCTTCAAAGCCGAGTTCGTCACCCATCAAGAAGAGGAAGGTGGTGGAAAAGCCCAAAAGGAAAGTTCCTGCGAAGAGGAGCAGAAAATCGAAAGTCGCGATCCCCGAGACGGACGTCGAGGGACCAAGAATTGAGGTGGACTTGCCACCAAGTGTGAGCATTTTGCAGGATAGACAAACGAGCGTTGACATCGCTCGACAGCTATTTTCCGATGCAGATGCAGAAATCATGAAGCAAGGTCCACCTCAGAGCCACATGGATGACATCATGTGGGAAACCATGAAGGTATGATGAACATATACTTTGCATTGCAATATATATTTCGCTCGCACTCTCAATTCTGAAGATTGTATTTTTACATTGCAGATCAATGTTCGGACGATGGGGCTCTTTTATCGAATGTCCGATAAAGTCGCCGAACAGAGGGACCGATTGAAAGATCTCATGGAGAAGGATATTGCTCGGGGGAAGAAATTGCTGGACATCGAACGTAAGTTCAGAGATGTCAAGGCCGGCGCTGATGGACTGATGTCTGAACTTCAGAAGTCCATAGATGTAGCGAGGGAGGGCACTTCTGCGATGGAAACTTTGGTCAAGAGATTTGACGAAGGTCAGGCCAAAATCAAATCTCTTGAAGCTGAAAACGCAGCGCTTGCCACTCAAATTATGGATGCGTTCGAAAAGGCCACTTTAAAGGCTCGATATGACATCCTGAAAGACTACAAAGCAGGACTTCTCGATGAAGCTCAAATCGATGAAGAAATCTAGATGTTCGAGGAAGATTATCCTGATGAAGTCAGGAGTTTATCATCTGTTCCTGAATTAGCGCCGGCGGAGGCCGAGCCTTCGAACGTTGAGCCCCCAGCACAAGCAAATCCTCTTGAAGATCGCGAAGCGCGAGGATAGATTTTTTTGTTAAATTTCTGTAAACTTTTTATTTTATTTCTGAATTGTAAAGACAATTCCATATTTTTTTTTATTGAAAATTTTATATTTCTGCTCACATCTTTTGTATGATATTGATGTGAATGTTCTCGACAACTTTGAATGTTCGAACTTCGAGAGTAGCGTAATAAACGAATGTCGAGCGTAATTCGTACGGGATGAATATCGAACATAATGTGATGATGGTAATTCGTAATAAACGAATGTCGAATGTTCGAACACGTTTTTGATTAGGAAAAGTAACTGAACTCATTCAAATGTGATGAGCTGCCTACGTACCCAAAGTTTAGGGATCAAGCCATTCGTAGTTCGATGGAACAATGAAATTGTTTGATGATTTTGACTGGACTCGTACGAACGCATACGAGTTGCCTACGTACCCAGTGTTTAGGGATCAAGTCAAACGTAGTTCAAATGGGTGAAGAAATTGTCAGGCGTAGACCTACGGGTTCGATATCGCATCAAACGTTCGACGTAATGGATTTAGCCTTTACAAAAATTTGTTCTGAAGAAAAATTACAAGTTTTGACAAACTGTAAAAAAAATAGAAAAACGAATTACACATAGTATTTTCGCAAATGATGCGAGTTCCAACTGCGAAGAACCTCCACTCCATTGCTCGTTTCCAAACGGTAGACGCCTGGTCGTATAACCTTCAAAATCCTGTAAGGACCTTCCAAGTTTGCTCCCAACTTTCCTGCGTTTGGCTCGGCAGTGTTCTGGAATACTTTTCGAAGCACAAGATCTCCCTCGTTGAAAGTTCTCGGTCGAACTTTGGAGTTGTAGTACTTTGCCACTGATTGCTGGTAGTTTGCCATTCGAATCAGGGTTTGGTCTCATCGTTCGTCAAGAGTATCCAGACTGTCGTTGAGCATTTCATGATTCTGACTCTCGTTTTCAAAAGTCAATTGACGCCGGAGTGTAGGGACACCGATTTCTGCTGGGATAACAGCTTCAGTACCAAAGGTTAGTGAAAATGGAGATTCTCCGTTCGCTCTTCGCGGGGTTGTCCTGTACGCCCAGAGTACGCCATGAAGTTCATCTGCCCATCGTCCCTTTCGAGCTTCAAGTTTCTTTTTCAAATTCTGAACGATCGTTTTGTTTGTTGCTTCTGCTTATCCATTCCCTTGGGGATACCTTGGGGTAGAAAAGCTAAGCTCGATGTTCCATTCGTTGCAGAATTTTCTGAAGTTGCCCGAAATGAACTGCGATCTATTATCTGTGACGATCTCCTGGGGCACACCAAATATGCAAATAATGTTCTTCCAAATGAAGCTTTCGACGTCCGAATCCTTAATGTCCGTGAATGCTTCTGCTTCAACCCACTTTGTGAAATAATCAGTGAGTACAAGTAAATATTTACGTTGACCGCTCGCTCTGGGTAATGGACCCACTATATCCATCGAATACTTCATGAATGGATATGGAGATGCGATGCTCGACAATCGTTCTGAAGGCTGATGGAAAATGGGGGAGTGTCTCTGGCATTTGTCGCACCGTTTTACAAAGTCTTCGCTGTCTTGAAGCATAGTGGGCCAGTAATAGCCTTGCCGCTTGATTTTGTTGCAAAGTGATCGCCCCCCTGAGTGGTTTCCGCACTCGCCTTCATGAACTTCCTTCAGAACATAGGTAGCTTCATTTTTATCGAGACATCGAACATAGGGACCGTTGAACGAGCGTCGAAAAAAGACATCGTTGATCAGTGAAAACCTTACAACTTTGGTCTTGACTTTCCGGGCTTCCTGTTTGTCTTCTGGTAAAACTCCTTCCTTCAGATAAGCGACAATGGGTGCTCGCCAATCTGTGAGGACTTCTCCTGTGATGATCGTGGATTCGACCTGGATGCTGGGCTCTTCAATGAACCCGATTGGGATGCTTCGATGTAAGTGTGGCTCTGAAGTTGAACCAAATGAAGCCAAGGCGTCCGCTTGTGTGCTAAGATCCCTCGACACTTGTACTATCGAGTATCCTTCAAAATGCTGTACAAGCGAACGAACAACGTTCAAATAAGCTTCCATCCTTGTATCCTTGGCTGTGTACTCCTCGAGCACTTGGTTCACCACGAGTTGTGAGTCACTGTAGATCTTCAGGCGTCGAGCCCCCAGTGCCTTCGCTAAACGTAGCCCAGCAATTAAGGCTTCGTACTCTGCTTCGTTGTTCGAAGCGTTGAACCCCAGGCGAAATGACTGCTCGATGATCTCACCTTCAGGAGCCTTGCAAAATACACCCACTCTAGATCCTTTGACATTCGATGCTCCGTCCACCATGAGCGTCCAGTAGCATTCTTCTTCAGTGTTCGTTATGGAAGGATCTGGTGTGAGTTCAGCTACAAAGTCAGCAAATACTTGCGATTTCAAGCTGGTTCTTACCCGATACTCGATATCAAATTCACTCAATTCGACCGCCCACTTTGTCAAACGTCCAGATAAATTTGGACTATGAAGGATGGCACAAAGAGGATAAGTAGACAATACAACTATCGAGTGTGATTGGAAGTATGGCCTTAGCTTTCTTGCTGCCGTAATGAGAGCCAAAGCTAACTTCTCAACCACTGGGTATCTCGTCTCTGCATCAAGTAGTGACTTGCTGACGTAATAGATGGGTTGTTCGCCGTTCGAATCTCGTACAAGAACAGCACTCACCGCGTCTTCTGTTACAGCCAAGTAAAGAAAAAGACTTTCTCCGGTTATTGGTTTAGACAAAATTGGAGGGGATGACAAGTATTTTTTGAGCTCGTTAAAGGCCTGCTGACATTGTTCGTTCCACTCAAATTTCTTGTTCCCCTTGAGCAACTTAAAGAAGGGTTGGCATTTATCGGTCGATCGAGAGATGAATCTATTCAAAGCTGCAATTATTCCAGTCAACTTCTGGATCTCTCGCTTGTTCTTTGGTGAAGGCATGTTGATTATTGCTCGTATCTGGTCAGGGTTTGCTTCAATACCACGCTGCGTCACGATATAACCTAAGAACTTCTCAGATGACACACCAAACGAGCATTTGGATGGATTCAAACGCATGTTGTGTTGTCTAAGTACCGAGAAGCACTCCGAAAGGTGACCAATGTGGTCCGCAGCCTTCAACAATTTGACTAGCATATCGTCTATATAGACCTCCATCGTTCGACCGATTTGATCAGCGAACATTGCGTTGACAGTTCTCTGATAGGTTACACCGGCATTCTTCAACCCGAGAGGCATTACCTTGTAGCAATATATTCCCCTCTCCGTGATAAAAGCTGTCTTTTCTTGGTCGTCGGGATGCATGAGGATCTGGTTGTATCTTGAAAATGCGTCCAAGAAAGAGAGCAATTCATGCCCGGCAGTTGCATCAACCAATCGATCGATGTGTGGAAGGGGGAAACTATCTTTTGGGCAAGCCTTGTTCAGATCGGTGAAGTCGATGCAGACTCTCCACTTTCCGTTCTTTTTCTTCACGATTACAACGTTCGCCAACCAGTCTGGGTACTGAACTTCTTTGATGAATCCAGCCTCAATCAATTTTCGCACCTCATCGTTCACGATCTTATTGCGTTCGATCCCCAGCTTCCTTCGTTTCTGCTTCACTGGCTTATGGCTTGGATCAACATGGAGTCGATGAGTTGTTACCTCCGGGTCGATACCTGGCATGTCATTGTGTGACCATGCAAAGCAGTCTTGATTGTCACGAAGAAAACTTAACAAGTGTTCATGTATTACGGGATCGAGCATCGAACCAATATTGATTGATTGATCTGGGTTAGCTGGATTGAGCGGGATTTCATCTAGTTGCTCCATGTCTGGCTGTGTTTGATCGTACGATTCTGCCTTCTTCTCTAGTTGCTATAAGCGATCTGTCTGCTTCATCTTAAGAGAATGGAGATAGCAAGTCCGCGCGACTTCTTGGTTCCCCTTGATCTCCTTGACTCCTCTCTTCGTCGGGAACCTAATTCTCTGGTGATAAGTAGACGGGACTGCCTTCATTGCATGAATCCATGGCCTACCAAGAATTATGTTATAGGCAGATGGGCAATCTAGAACCAAAAAGGTGGTTAGCTTGTTCTCTCCTGCCGCAAAGACAGGAAGTTTGATCTTTCCAACAGCAGCAGTCGACTCCCCATTAAAACTTGTCAAAATGGTAGTCGATCGTTCGATGTCAGACTCAGATAACTCCATCTCTCTGAGTGTTGAAAGGAAAAGAACGTCCGCAGAACTCCCATTATCGACCAGAATTCGGCCTACTTCACAGTTCGATACGTTCAACGTCAAAACGAGCGCATCGTCGTGAGGTCGGCTCAGGTTTGTGGCCTCGCTGCTGTGAAAAGTGATAGAGTGCTCGACGGGGTCATCGGGAAGAATCGCGGTAATCGGCTGCATTGCTTTCCTTCGATGAGATTTAATAGCAGTTACTGTCTCCCCGCTATAAATCGAGCCTCCAAGAATGACTCCGATTGTCTTCCGGACTGGCGGAGGAGAGGGTGTGTCTTCTATCTGCTGTACCACCCTTCGCTCTTTATGCTCACTCCCGAGTCCGTAGGTTTCTCTGCCTTTATCCGTGAGGAATTCTCGAAGGTGGCCTTTCTTTAGTAATTCGGCAACCTCTGCTCGCAACGCTCTGCAGTCAATGGTATGGTGGCCATGGTCTCGGTGAAACTCACAGTACTTTGTTGTATCCCTGACCGGGTTCTCTGGCAGCTTCTTTGGCCAAGTGACAAAGTCCTGTCGCTTCAGGTGAGCGATGAGTTCGGAGGGACTTATTCCCAATGCATATTTCGGCGGTGAAAGGGGACGCTTCTGGTCTCGCCTCGTCGTTCGTTCAACTCTGTGCTCTGTTCGACGCTGTGGGCGCGGGCGTTCGCGTCTGAATGATTTTGCTCGCTCTTCACGAGTTTTCGAAAGTTCATCTCTCGTACGAGCTAGGTCGCGTTCTACCCTCTCGTTTTCCTCTTCGAGCTCGATGAAGCCCTTCGCTCGATGTAGAGCATCTTGGATCGTCGGGGGATATCGGGCACATATCTCATTTTTAAACAAAGACCTATGCCTTAATCCCTTCTTCAACGTTTCCCTCGCTGTGCCGTCATCCAGCCCTGAGATCTCCGAAATCGCTTTACTAAAGCGCTTAATGTAAGCGCGTAGCGATTCGTGTGGTCCCTGGATCACACCCCATAGATCCTTTGTTGTTTTTCCGGACTGGATGTGAACGGAGTAGCTTCGCATGAATTCGAGGGAAAGTTCATCGAACGAATCAATGGATTCTGCAGGGAGATTACAGAACCATCTCAACGCGGCACCCTTCAAGCTCTGAGCAAAGAGCTTGCACATCATATCATCTAGCATGTCAGTTGGGATGTTTGTCGATTGAACGACGTGCTTGTATTGTAGTAGGTGGTCATGTGGGTCTGACATTCCGTCAAACCGAGGGAAAGAAATGCTCCCAAACTTTGGTGTAATGGTGCTGGTGATGCGGCTTGTAAGTGGCGTCTCTCGAACACCACGTGCCAGATCATCAAATCCCGGGGTGGAGGTTGTTGCCTTATGAATTTGCGAAGTGAAGCGTTGTTGCATCTGGGCTTCCAATGTCCTCATCTCCTTAGACATTATACTTCACATCATCTCTTCAACGTTCGTCCCTGGTTGAAAGAGATCCTTTGATGATTGTGATAAGTCGGGCGTCGAACGCCGAACTGGTGTTGACTGTCGTCTTGTACTGGTTCCTGGAGACGTCTGTCTCGGCTGCGCTTGTCTCTCGTTTACTACCAGGGTATCCTCAGATGCGAACAGTGGCTGCATTGGATTAATAGGGCTATAAGTAGCCCTCGAACATTGCTGGTGATAGGGCGAAGCGTGCTGCCAGCCCCCAGCGTTCGCACCTTGCGGATTGTAGGACGTGGCTGGTCGCCATGTCCCATCGTTCGCGCCTCGCTGTTCGTGTGAGGTGGCTGGTCGCCAGCCCCCAGCGCTCGCACCTGAGGAATACCCGACATACGGGTTGTAGTAGTACGAGTAAGCAGCTTGGGAGTTGATTGCCATCAACTGGTTTTTGAGAATCTGGTTCTCCGCAGTGATGTTCTCCATATGACTCTGCTAGTCATTGTGTTTCTTGGTTAATTCTTCAACCAATCGTGTCAGATTGGTGATTTGGGAGATCGCTTCAGAGGTTGAAGCTTCCTGGTAATTGATTGGGCTTCCCTGGGGAAGTTCATCCTGGCGTTCATGTTCTGCTGCCATGGTTGCTGCACGAGTTTCCGATGTAAGATGGCCAAGAGCCCCACGGTGGGTGCCAAACTGTAGATGTTAGTTTTTCTACAGTCAAAATTTAACAGAAAATTAATGACAATGAAATAACAAACAGTTGAATGGGCCCTTGACAATCGTTATTGAAACTCATAAAGCAAATTAGTGTGAAAATAATTGGAAAAAGAAGTAAAAGAGAGAGAGAGAGAGAATCATCAACACCAAGATGTAGAGAGGTTCGCCAACCGGGCTACGTCCTCTGTGAGTATTATGTATTCACTGTATATGGGTATTCTCAAGTACAAGAATTATTTCTGGGAATGTTTTTGGCAGAATCATAGTATGAATTCAGAGAGAGTCGGATCCCTTTTTGAAGGGGGGTCCTCCTCTTTTTATAGAGGAAGGACCAATAACTGACGTTGAGCGGTTTTCCTTCGTTGTCCATGTAATGACCCAAATTTTCATTAAGCATATGATTTCTTTTGTTAAGAATCACAGCTATGCTATGTATGTCTATGTGTTTTATATGATAAGTTTTGGATGATGGTTCAGTTAAATTATACTGTTATCAGTTGAAAACAGTATATGAATATCTATGTTAGTATGAAAATGAACTGCATTCAGAAAATAAGCCAAGCAAAGCTTTTAATGATGACACCTCTGATAACAAGTGTCATTGCCATGATTGGTCACCTTACAGGGACCAAAATGCAAATATTTTATGTTTAGGGGTCAATTTTGCAAATTTAAGAAAGTTCATGATTTTGAAGTTTTTAAAGTCAAGGAAGTCTTTTTAAGGAGAATTTAGCATTAAATTGAAGTTTAGAAGGCATAATTTAGTCGGCCAATCTATGAGGACTAAAGTGCAAATATTTTTGCCTTTAGGGGCTAAAGTGCAATTTTGGGAAAAATTGTGGACCTATCAGCAATTATGTAAATTTGTGAACAAGGGATCTAGTTTTTGTGGAACATTATGCAGATTAGAAGAAATTAAGTGTCATTAAAAGTTCACAAATCATACCCTAAGATTAGCAACTAAGCACTTAGATTTGCTTGGTTAATTTTGTGTTAAGTTTCAATTAGCAATCTTGTCTCATTTGGCTTCACCAAAACCGGCCACATGAGGGAGAGACACCTCATGCTTGTAGCTTGGATGAGCCACCCTCCTAGCCTTGCTCCTTGGCAAGCCAAGGCTTGCACACCTATGCACCAAGGCCGGCCACCACAAGGAAGCAACACATGGACCAACCTTGCTCACATGGCAAGCTCATGCTTTGCCAAGGCCACACCATGACCGGCCACTTGAGGAAGCAACACCTCATGGCCTAGCCTTGATGAACCAACACCCTAGACCCCCTAGCCTAGCCCCCTTGGCAAGCCAAGGCTTGCACACCTCAGCCTAGGGCCGGCCATCACAAGGGTTTGCCACCTCAAGCTTGTAGCTTTGATGAGCAAGCATCCTAGCTAGGCTTGCTTGGCACTTTAGGGCATGGAGGGCCGGCCAACACATAGGGGTTTAGGGGAAATTTTTGTGGTTTTAAGGACCAATGGCTAAATTATAAGAGATGGAATTCTTGAACTCTTCTAGCTCATGACACCTCATGCACCATAGGCTTGCTTAGTAAGCTTGTTAGGCTTACTTGTTGACTAGCAAGGGCAAGCCCAAGCTCCACCTATGGCCGGCCACACTAAGGAAGGAACACCTCATGGTTCCTAGGCCACATGAGTAAGCACCCTAGCTTGGGTGACTTGGCAAGAAGGAAGCAAGGATGGCCGGCCACCTCTCAAGGAATCAAGCACAAATTGCATTTTTTTAGGGACTTAGGAGCAATTCCGAGAGTTGAGCTTCACCTATAAATAGGTGAAGGTTCTTTCATTTTTTTTAGTTAGCCAAAACAAACACACAAGCAACTCAAACCCTCTAAACTTTGCCATAGAAGCCGAGCAAAGGAGGAGAGAAAAGAAAAGAAAGAGAACAAGAGTGTGAGGAGAGTTCGGTTAGTGTAAGAAGTGAGTAGAAAGTTTCGAAGCTCTAGTTAGGGTTTTAATCCGTGGAACTTGAGGTAAATTCTTGAACCCTCTAGTTCTTTATTTAAGTTTCAGTTAGGGTTTGATTATTAGGTCATTGAATTTGATCATGAGCTTAGTTTGTTAAGTTTTATGTACTATGGTTTATGTATGCTTGAGTAAGGATCAAAACTGAACGGTTTTTCTGGTAACCAAATTTTGAGGCCCTTAGAGGCCGAATATGGAAAAAGTTAAAACTTCAAAGTTGTAGAGAAGGGAAAATCCTAGGGGTCAACGAGGACAGTTTTTGAAAAAAAGACCCCTAAGACCTTTGTTTTTGCAAAAACCCGAGACCAAATTATAATAAGTGTATTTGGTTGAAGAATTTTCAAAGGCAGAAATAAGCATGTTAAAGACAGATTTGAGTTTTGAGTTAAAAACAAAAGTTGTAGGAGACTTCAAGGTCTACAACTTTCATGAAGAAAACTTTTCCAAATTTTGAACGGATTTGTAGAAAAGTATTAAACACTATGTAATAGTTTTAAAACCCGGTTTTGAGAACTTTAGGGTTTTACTAAAATTCAAAAAGGAGTTGAATTTTGGGATTTATGGTTTAAATCGAGTTAGCAACAAAAATCAAAACGTTGTTATGATAGGATGATGCTTATCCTATGATTTTCTTGAAAACAGGAAAACGACCTGTTTGAGTGAAGAAATTTAAATCAAGGCGCAGTAAAGGTTAGTACGACTCCGCCTACAGTATAAACAAGACTGTTGATGTATGCTTTTAAGTATATGATGATATAAGTGTGATGAAATGCTTATGACTTGTATGATACCAAGTTCATGATGCTATAAGGAATGTTTATGGTATGTATGTATGTATGTCTTCATGAAATGATGAATGTTATGGCTTGTATGCTTTTAAGTTTATGTTATGAGATATATGAGATATGTTAGAGCATGTATGTTCATATGATAAATAGTTTGATATTATGGCATCACGAAGTATGCTCATTTATGATAAGTTAATCGGTAAGATATGAAATCCCAGTTTCAGTTAAGAAACTGGTTAAGATCATGAAATAAGGTTTCAAGAACGAAACAAGATAAGAACAAGATTTAAGATATCATTATGATAAGCAGGATGCAATATGTCGTATCGACCCGCGTTAGGTCGGGTTTGGTTCATGGTTTGAGTTGGACAGGGCTGGCCGCCCCAACCACTCCATGGCAGCGCGCCACGGTACGTACATTTATGTTATGTAAGGGCCCTAAAAACTATGCTAACTTATGAAAACAGTAAGAAAGCATAATTGGTTCATGCATTATGTTATTATGGGATATGTTGCGGATAAATAGTTGTGCTTGCTGAGCGAAAGCTCATAGTTCATGTTTATGCTGTAGGTAAGCAAACTTATAGCAATACTTGATACAAGACGGTGGAGCATGGCAAAACAAACTGTGAAACTGTGGGACGGGCATTACTACGTTTCTTTTTGTTAAATTATGCTACGCTAAATATGTTGTAATCGAATAAAGATTTCATTACTATGTTATGTAGTTAAGTATATGTACAAGTATATATGTAATTATTAAAAAGATTTCAGTTCAAGTTTTATATTGTAAGTATAAAAAAAAAAAAAATAGCTCAAGTTTTCATATGTAGTAAGATAGTATGTACGATAACGGCCCACAATAGGCGGGTCGTGTCAGTCCACTGGGGACACCTGTCATGATATGAACTCAGCAGTTATTGTCATGTTCCACAGATTACGGCTTAGCGGTTATTAATGTGCTTCCTTTTGCCAGTTATGAACTGATCAGTTATCATAATGGTATGACACATCATCGTCGACATTGGGTTCGACTGTTATAGAGAGTATAACCATATAAGCCTTGTTGAGTATGGACGACGAACGATGAATAGAAAATAAGGCTTTGTCCTTATGATCTATCGTTCGCGGCCAATAAAAGTCAATAAATGAAAGATCAGTTTTAATCCGTTAGTTCGATGCTCGATGCTTAATTTCGAACGAATCACGTCATTGGGTCCGGCCCAATTGTACGAGCGATGGTCGTTCGTTATTGACTTCACAGTGAGTTGGGTCCGGCCCAAATATGAGAATAGGGAGTTCATCGTTCGTTAGATAAAATGTTAAAGCTAACGTCATTATTGGGAAGACGAAGTCTAACCCCAACAATAAATATATTTTCAATAAATTTAAAATCTTTTATTGATATATTATTAATTTAAATTCCTTGTATTTTGCAGAGAGGAATCATTATATATAACTCTTTGGGGGAAAATTGACGAAATTTTTGACGAAAATACAATTCAAAGAATGTTTGAACCAGCAGTAATTGCCTTTACAGCCATGGCAGTGAAGCAGTATCTTGGTAAGTATACATACAAATTTATGTTTAATAACAATAATAAACATTTTTAATTATTAATTTCATTAACTATAGATATATAGGTGGACTTTATGTAGCAAGCACTTCTGGAACTTCACTTTATTTTGAACCAGATATCGCTGAGTGCAAAAAAAATTAAAAAAAGGTATTATAAATATTTATTACAAGAATATTAACATAATTTATATTTAATAATTTTTAAAAAAAAATTCTATTGTTTAATATATTATTTGTTTACAGGTTAAGTCATTATATTTAAGGAATATACTTTATTACTCCATCAACCCAAAAACCGATAATATTAGAAGAACAAAAGATTATGAATAGAATGACAATAGCAGAGCTCCGAGCCTTAGATCCATACCAAAATCAGGTAAATATTTATTTATTACATCTTATTTACAAAATATATTTTATTAAATATTTTATATTCAAACAACAGGAAAAAAAATTTACTACAAAAGCAACAATCACCGAACTTAATGCGCAACAAGGTTGGTTTTACAATGTCTGTCCACGGTGCTACAAATGTGTCAAACAATCGGGAACCTCATGGTGGTGCGATACTCACGAATATTTAACAACAATGCCAGTCAGCTGGTAATATTTTTTACTTTTACTATAAAAAAATAAATAAAATAATTTTAAATAGTAAATAAAATTTAAGTTTTTTTTTATATATTTATAACAGGTACAAAATCAATGCTCAAATCGAGGATGGCATTGGAGGAATGAATATTGTGATACTTGGAAAAACTGTTCAATTACTGGTAAATAAACCATACTCCATACTAACAATACAAGATGGGTACACTGATCCAAACATCATTCTCCTTCTCCTTGATCAACTTAAAGGCATGTTGAAAATATTTTCAATTCAGTTTCGTCCAAGAGGTTCTTTTATTGATGCAACAGTTATTAAAACTTTTGACGATGATGAATCACCAATGTTTTTGCCTGTACCACCAACTAAATCCCCCCAACATATCCCACAACCACTAGCATCATTGGATCCAGAAACACCACAACCAAAAACCAAAAAAACTGTAAAAAAGCAACTCCATTTGACCGAACCCATAACAGAAGAAATTGAATCAAGGTATATTACTATTCATAATTTTTCGAATTTATATTTCCTTTACTTAATATATATATATATATATAGATAAATAAAAAACTATTATATAAATAAATTCATTATTATTTCAGCCCTCAGCACCAACATTCTATACCAGAATTACGTACATCTTCAACGGATTCATCCAGAAAACGGAAGGAAACAAGGTATGATAATCTATTGTATATAATCACATATTATGTAATCATACTTACATCAATTTCATTTATAAATATAAAATAACAAATTTTTGTTCCCCATTATAACAGATCAGAAGAAAAGCTGAAGAAATTAAACATGATTGACGACATCTCAGCAAAAACTATCTGATTTGCAAGACTTTTGTTTGTAAACATATATCTATATATATTTGTTTGTATATTTAACTCGGATATTTTAATATAAACACGAATGTATGTACTTTAATATTACAATAGTAAATACTAAAAAAAATATACTTAATGTAATTATAATCTATATCTTAATCAACTGTTTTTATTATATAATACACAATTTTTTTCTTCCTTCCCCGTGTAATGCATGGGTATTAAACTCGTTAAGTTACTAAAAATATTTTACATTTAGTTAATTAAAATTATTATTATAGGTTGTTATAAATTATTAATAAATTTTTTGCAAATAAACTAAAGATAAAATAGTAATTTAATATTAATATCAAGATTGACAGTCAAGATTGGGAGTTACAAACTGGAGGGGAGCATGAGATTGTCAATCTTATTTCTTAATTCTAAATTAGTGTGAGCCCACCATTCTCACACTCATTTCAGGAAAAAAAAATACACTAGTAAAAACTGTTGATTACACGACGGTTTTTTACCGTCGTGTAAAGTTTACACGACGATTCCACAACCGTCGTGTAATCCAGCGTCGTGAAAGATACCACGACGGTTCAAAGAACCGTCGTGGTATCTCAATGTTACACGATAGTTAAAACGGTCATCGAAACAACGAATACAGTTGCAGAGTGTGGTAAATTGGCTACATTACACAACGGTTCTGACTCCAAACCGTCGTGTAATATGTAATCAATTGTGTAGGAATTTTTTTTAAGGCACATTACACGACGGTTCTTTTCTTGCTGAGAACCGTCATGTAATGAGACCGTCGTGTAAAACGGGCGCCACGCGCCAGGCGCCCCCCCACGGAGCTAGGCGCCGCGCCCCCACGCCTCTCTCTATTGTGTATTCTTTATGTATTTTCATGCTCAACTACTTGATGTAATATTGCTATAGTTATGCTATTAATATTTATCAAATTCTATATGATTTTCCAAAAGAAAAACCCATTTCGGCATTTCATCGAGTATGTTGTGGGCGGACAAAATTCATGTTCATAAATGTGTGTAAAGTGCCAAATTCATTCACAAACCATTCATGTTTTAAAATATGTGTTAAGTGGCAAATAAGAATACAAATAAGCATTGTGTGTTAGTTGTTTTGTTACAAAACAATAAATTGAGAACTGAAGAAGTCACCATGCTTTTCTTTGAAGACAAATAGGCACGGCCACACCGAGAGAGCGGCGGTGACGGCGGCTTGACCGGAGTTTAAGAGAGAGGTGGTGGCGGGTGGGTGGGTACTTGGAGAAATCTAAAGAGGGTGAGAAAACTAGAGAGGGTGAGGGCGGATTTCGCTTGGATATGAAGAGAAATGAAAAGGCAATTGTATTTAAGTAATGGGTTTTCGCGCGGATTTCGAAGCATGAAATTTGAAATTTTTCAAAATTTTCGGAGGATTACACGATGGTTTTTAAAAACCGTCGTGTAATCCCCAGGGATTGGGGATTACACGACGGTTCCTAGGAACCGTCGTGTAATCCCATGGATTACACGACGGTCCTAGGGACCGTCGTGTAATAAAAAAAATCTTTTTTATTTTATTATTATTTTTTTGTTTTCCGGGAGATTACACGACGGTTCCTAAGAACCGTCGTATAATCTTCGGATTACACGACGGTTTTGTTTAAACCGTCGTGTAAACCTTCATTTACACGACGGTGTTGTGAAACCGTCGTGTAATCTCCGTCGTGTAATCCAACTTTTGTAGTAGTGATATGAGCAAGTAAATAAGAGATTGACTCTCGTTCCACACTCTTGATAAATAAACATGTCATAAAGATAGTGAAAAGAATTACCAAAAGTCTAGGATTGAGGTTAATGTGCTTGTGTTTACGATATGCAACTCGGGTTTATTTTACTAGATTAACGTGCTTTGGATAAAAAATAACTAATGAAGTCACCATTTTAGACCCAAAATAATAATAATAATAATAAGAGGGGAGTCAACCCTTCTGGTTTTCAGGTTTTGGAAAGTGGATGTAATACCCACCTAGTATAACTTCAAGACTAATTAAATTTTACTACGTTTTGTTGCCCTTAACATATTTTTTTTAAAAATATCTTAATTATATTTTGTATGACTATACTACAAAAATGTGTTTAAATTTAAACTTTTCAAGTTACTGTAATTGAAGGAGGATAAAGTTGGTTTTACTTTACTCCGACTAGGCTGATTGTTCATTTACAATTTATCGAATATCTCAACATAGATAGGTGAGCAAATTTATTTATAATCGTGATCTACTCGTGATTGTGGCATTTCGTCATTTAGGTCTTCTGATTGCAGAGTTTTGCGATCTCGGCTTCGGGATCGTAGTGTTTCGCAAGCTGTCCTCTCGACATCGACGTTTTGCCATCTCCTCTGCCGCCACGATCTCCACCCTGTGATGTCCTTTACTCGGCTGCAGTGAGAGCTTTATTATTATTATTTTTTTTTATTGTTTTTTTATTTTCAGTTTTGTGATTTTTATGTTAATAAATTAGCAAAATAATTTGGTAGATTAATGTTTTAAAATAATTTGATGTCAAGAATCTGTGAGATATAAAAAATATCTTCTAAAATATGTGAAATTTGGTAGATTAATTGTGTAATCTATAGATGAAAAACTAATGGAATACAAAAAAGAAATCCGATGGAATATAATAAATATTCCAGTACAATATCAAAAGTAATCTACCAGAACATTCTTCAGTGATAAGAGCTAAAGATGGTTGAGAATTTTGTAATGAAAATAAAAAAGTATTTTGGTAGACCACCTAGAATATTTTCCAGTGATTGGAGACTAGCACCAGCGATCAAAGATTATATTGAATATTGAAAGTATTTTGATAGATTATCAAAAGTATTCTACCAGTTACAAAAATTATATATATATATAATTTTTTTTTTCAACTTATAGTATAACATAATAAATAGTAATTTTTGTGACAATTTTGAAATGAAAAGTCCTAACAGCACAACTAGCAAACTATTTCAATAGAGTTATAATTGTTGTATCCCAATGAGCCCATCCGTAAATTTTTTAGACAAGGGAACAAGTCTAAAATTGAATATTTTCTACTGGCTTGTTTGGTGTACTGTTTCAACTAAATCACAAGTTTTTGTATTTTTCTGAAAAGTCAACTAACTTTCACTTTTCACAGTTACTATTACAACTTTGTAACTCAAATTTTAATCCATAACTTTGCACATACAAGTTCAAATGATATGATTTTTTTTAATAAATTGCATAGAATTTCGAAACGAACGAAACAAGCTTCATATTTTTATATTTTTTTTCCCGAACACATTTCAAATTTTTAACTCAAGCAATTCAAACGTCTCACCAAACACACAACTCAATTTAACTCAATTCCAAAAAAAAAAAAACCTCAATTCCTATCCTTGCACCGAACGCATGCTGCATATTTTTCTTATCAAGATTATAAAAAAGATCGTAAATCCTTTGTATATTGATATTGTAGGGCAGTGAATAAGGTGACATATTCGAGCTCAAAGGAACATTTGAAGTAACATATGAGCGATCTTGGTTACAAACTCTATTATATGGAGTTAGATATTTGAGAATCAAAATTGTAAAATATTTGACAGGAGAAGAAGTCTGATTCTAAATGTTTTTCACATTTATTTCTCCTCAAGATTATAAAGATTACTAATCCTTCGTATATTGAGTTTGTAAAGTAGTGATTAAGGTGGTGAATTCGAGCTCGAAAAAACATTTGAAGCAGCATGCTACATGGAGTCGTATAATGAAAAACTTTACGTGCTTTTATTTTGAGTTTGAAGTGTCATAGATAGAATGAAGACCATGTATAATTTAATACTATAATTATTTAGTAATAGGTCTTTCACAATGAGATCCACTTATACGGTAACAACATTCAATTATGAAGATTAGTTGATTCGTTGAGTAACTGGCCCTATTAGTCTGTTCTTGCAAGAGTGAAGAATGAGGGCCTGAACATTCTTTATTTATTTATTTATTATTATTTTTTTTTAAGGAAATCATTATGCTTTCAAATAAAGTAGGATTTCCTTGCTTAATGAGTATCATTTGTTACTAATGGGGAATTCTTTCTCATCTTAAACTAAAAGTGTAGGTGATTGGATTTATATATATATATATATTTTTTTTTTTTTAATCAGATTTATATTGTTAGATGTGTTTAGTTTATTATATATTTTCCAAGAATTAAGTTATGCTATTTTAGTTGTTTAGACTCTTTTGTAGATGATAAATCATTTTCGGCAATTCTACAATAAGACCTCTTTGTTTTACCCCATCAATGTGGTAAAAATTTCAAAATCAAAAAGATTTTATATTATCAAGATCGAAAAGATACACCAAAAATTAATAAAACCTACCGCACCTAAATATACTTTACAAAACATTTCAAAAAAATTAAAAAAAAAACTAAGGCAAAAAATGTGATAAACCTCAGGCGGCCGCCCTCAACCGGCAAGGCCTCCACTAATAGACCCTGCAAACTTGGGCTGTGATCCAACCCACCAGCCACCAATGCGACGACCAATTCAAACTCACCGGAATAGCTTCCACTGATGTTGAACAATTTTGATGTAGCCACAGTTTGTTAGAGAGATTGTAATATCTCTTCTATTACCATTGGGTAGTAGAAACAATAAAGTCTCACATTGAAAAAGCACAAGTAAACATAATGATATAAATTGAAACAAGTGAAGTGTAATGATTACTAGTGTATAGTGGGGACTATGCTACTACTATGCACCACCACACACGTGCGAGGGCGATTGGGCGTTTAAGGCGCTTTTGGGCACTTATTAGGGCTCACTTTGCACTTTGCATGTATGCATCATCACAAGGACTCAAGGAGCACGCTCTTTTTCAATGCGGTGCTTTTTCAAATTAAATATGAACGTTGATTGGATCGGGCACGATCTAACGGTCGAATTTAAATGATTTTAGATTTAATTTAAACTGTTAATTGAATTATTACAATCTAACGATCATAATTAATTCTGATAACCAACATGTATGTCTGTTGAAACATATACGTTTTTTGATTGAAAATGCACCTTTTAATTTAAAAGGCAAGACTGTTGTATCTGTTGCAACTCTTCATGAACAGGCATATCAAAGTCTATAAAACTCCAGTTTCTGATATCAGTTTCATATATTGTTCTGGAATTTAATAAGATTGCTACTTATCAAATTCGTGGGTTTGTTGTATTTTCGAGGTAATTTGTCAAAACATCTGATAGCAAACTGTTCATAGTGGGGGCAAATAAAACCTTAAGGAAAGTAATTCCTACGCCTCAAACCCTTTGATTTTCTCCCATTCTATTTCATTTCTTTACACCCAAACAGTTTTCCATCACCCATTTTTTTTTTTAATCTTAAGGTTTTATTTCATAGAGGCCGAAAAGATGACTTCGTTTCTGAATCCTGATGTCAAACTTGATCGCTTTGATGGGACGAATTTTACTCGTTGGAAGGGAAAACTGTTTTTCCTTCTCACTGTTCTGAAAATTGCATATGTCCTGGACCCGAATCTTCCTCCAATTCCTGAACCAAAAGATGACGATTCTGAAGTATTGAAGGCCAAAAGGAAGAAAAGGCAAGAAGACGAAGTGATGTGTCAAGGACATATTCTGAATACTCTGTCGGACAGGCTGTACAACCTTTACAATTCAACGGAGAGTCTGAAGGAAATTTGGAATGCACTCGAATACAAGTATAAAACAGAGAAGGAAGGTACAAATAAATTTATCATATTAAAGTATCTTGAATTTACTATGGTTGATACCAAGACTGTTTTGGATCAAATCCATGAGTTGCAAGTTCTAGTCACGAAACTTAAGGAATTGAAAGTTGAGATTTCTGAATCATTCCTAGTGTGGGCTATTATTGCTAAATTACCCAAAAGTTGGAATAGTTATAGAAAGAAACTCCTTTTCAGGAGGGATGACATAACTTTGGAAGAATTGCAAAAACATATGAGAATCGAAGAGGAGACTAAATCTCGTGGTCCAAAGAATAATTCTCACAATTCTTCCAAAGTTAATGTCGCTGAAGCAAGTAAATTCCAAAAGAACTTCAAAGTCAATAATGATTCGAAGTTCAAAAAGAAGTCGAAAGATGGCTTGACAAAGTTTTCTGGAAAAATGTTTTTTCTGTGGAAAGAAAGGCCATCATCAAAGTGACTGCAAATTCAAGAAGAAGAAGGAAGAAATCAATTCCAACAAAGTCAATGTGGTCGAGAATCAGTCTGAAGAAATCTGTGCTATGGTTTCTGAAATGCAAATAGGCATGATCATTGAATTGAACATGGCGGCTGCAAAAAAATCCTCTGATTGGTGGCTAGACTCCGGTGCTACCATACATGTCTACAATGATAAGGCATTGTTCTCTTCATATGTAAAAGTTAAGGATGGACAATCGGTTCTCATGGGAAATCACAATGCTGCCAAAGTTGTTGGAAAAGGAAGCGTTGATCTTCAATTTACTTCTGGAAAGAAACTGATTTTAAACAATGTATTTTATGTTCCAAAAATTAGAAAGAATCTTGTATTTGCTAGACTGTTATGTAAGAATGGTCTAAAAGTTGTATTTGAGTCTGAGAATTGTATTCTCACCAAAAACGGGACTTTTGTTGGGAAAGGATACTCATGCGATGGAATGTTCAAACTCGGTCTTGATATTAATAAAATTATGAATTCTATTTATATTGTGATGGAGACATGGAGAGCTCAAATGCATGGAAGGTGGCTGACCCAATTCAAGTTCCTGTTGGTCCAATTACAAGAGCCCGTGCTAAGAAATTCAAGGAAGTATTAAATGGGCTGATTCATGAAATTTGGAATCAAGTCAATTTATGCAAGCCCATTGACCAAGACCCACGTCAACCTCAAAGGTGCATCAATTTGATCCAGATTTTAGAAGAGTCCATGAATTTGGCATGATCTAGGCTAATGAAGAATTTCGGAAACTTTCCCATTGTTGGCACATGTGGCTGATCTGTTTGTGCAAGTTGCCAAAACGAATTTATTGCACTTTCCCTTAAGTTTTGGGCATGTAATTGGCTGATAATCAGCCATTAAAACATTCCTTTTAGTTGGTTTTTATTTTAGGGTAAATTAGGGTTAATTATTACATTTGAATTTGTCAACTTTCCTTTTCTAGTTTTAGGCAATTTCCCTCTGATTTTTGGACGAATTTCCTTAGGATTTTCTGATTGTAATTTGGCCTATAAATAGGCATTTTCATGTTTAATGGACAAATATTTTTTGGATGAAAATTTATTTCGGAAAGGTGAATTCTTTCTTTGGTTCTTGACGAACTATTCGAACTATCAGAATTTTTCCGTGGCGTTCAAAACCGACTTATCAATCAAGCCTTCCATCCTTGATTGTGGCGTCTTTGATATACCAAGGTTCTTGCTTCGATATAAGCAACGGGTCGCGGTGATTTCCATCCAAATCTGAGTAGAAACGGTCTTGGTGCCTTCTTTATTGACAACGGGTTTCGTCAGTATATTGGCGAGGTTCCTATCATATTGTTAACTCTTTTGATACTTGGCATGCTTGTTTAGCACATTTGAATTTTAGATCTTTAAAATATATGTCCAAGCATGGTTTAACTTCTTGTAGCAATGTTAGTAATGAAAAATGCGAAATCTGTATTCAAGCAAAAATGACTAAGAAACATTTTTCCTAAGGTAGAGAGAAATACATAAATATTAGATTTGATACATTATAAATATTAGATTTGATACAAATATCATAATGTATCAAATCTAATATTTATGAATACAATGGTATTTTAACTCGAGAATGGAAAATATACTTTATCACTTTTATAGATGATTGTTCTAGATTTACATATGTATATCTATTGAGAACAAAAGATGAAGCCTTTGATAAGTTTAAACTTTTCAAGGCTGAAGTTGAGAACCAAAAGGAAAAGAAAATTAAAATGGTTCGAAGTGATAGAGGTGGTGAATATTTTTCAAATGATTTTGATGCCTTCTGTGAAGAGCATGAAATTATTCACCAAAGATCCGCTCCTTTTACTCCTCAACAAAATGGTTTGGCTGAAAGGAAAAACATGACCTTCACAGATATGATTAATTTTAAGCTTCTAAATGCTAGATTGCCAAACAATATGTGGGGGGAAGCCTTATTTACTGCATGTCATGTTCAAAATAAAATTCCTTCTATGAAAACACATGTATCACCATGTGAAGTGTGGAAAGGTAGAAAGCCTAATTTGATGTATTTAAGGGTTTGAGGTTGTTTGGCCTTCTATAGATTGCATGACCCTAAATCTTCAAAATTAGGACCAAGAGGGATTAAAAGTGTTTTCGTGGGATACGCAGAAAATTCCAAAACATACTAACAACAAAAGAGATTGAAAATAAATTTAGATTCTAATGTAATTGTAGAATCATGAGATGTTGAATTTATTGAAAATAAATTTAGTAATGATTCTACATGTGAATTTAAATATGTTTCTGATTCATCATGTGATTTAACTCCTAGTTCTTTTACTAACAACAAAAGAAAAGAACCCGAAATACAATTTGAACCAAGGAGAAGTAAATAAGAAAGGAAAGAAAATGTATTAGCATCTGATTTTATTTCATCTCAAGCCTTAGCCTTTTCGGTTGAAGGAGATAGAAATAATGTACTTAATAAAATACCCTTATTACTTAATATAGAAGAAAATCTAAAAATATTTGGTGAGGCTATGTCATTTAGAGATGCTTCCTTTTGGAGAGAGGCTATAAATGATGAAATTGACTCAATTATGTCAAATAATACATGGATCTTGGTTCATCTGCCTATAGGATCAAAATCGATAAGTAACAAGTGGGTATTTAGAAGAAAGTACAATACGGATGGGTCTATACAAACTTTTAAAGCTAGATTAGTAGCTAAAGATTTCAAACAGAAACAAGGTATAGACTATTTTGATACGTATGCTTTTGTGGCTAGATTAACATCCATAAGAGAGCTAATGGCTATTGCATCAATACATCATTTGTATGTGCATCAAATGGATGTGAAAACGGCTTTTCACAATGGTAATCTAGATGAAGAGATTTACATAGAGCAACCTGGGGGTTTTGTTTTGCCTGGAAATGAGAAGAAAGTTTGCTAGTTAATCAAATCACTTTATGAGTTAAAATAAGCACCAAAGCAATGGCATGACAAATTTGATTCGGTTATTATCACATGGTTTCAAACACAATAATGCCGATAAATGTATTTATTCTAAGTTTGTAGATGATTTTGGTGTGATCATTTGTTTATATGTTGATGACTTGCTTATCTTTGGAACAAACATGCATGGAGTTAATGATACTAAGAAATATTTAACTTCACAATTTAAGATGAAAGATCTTGGTGAGGTAGATACTATCTTGGGTATCAAAGTTAAGAAACATAGTGGGGGTTACTCGCTATGCCAATCTCAGTACATTGATAAAATGCTTCTTAAATTCAAACATTTGAAATTTAAAGAGGCGAATACCCCATTTGATTCTAGTATTAAGTTACTAGAAAATTCTGGTAGAGCAGTTGCTCAGCTTGAATATGCAAGTGCAATTCGAAGTTTGATGTATGCAATGCATTGCACAAGACCAAATATAGCATTTGCTGTGTGCAAAATGTCTAGATACACGAGTAATCCTAGCATTGAGCATTAGAAAGCAATTGGGAGGATACTTGGTTACCTCAAAAGTACAATTAATTTGGGTTTGTTTTATAATAACTATCCAACAGTACTTGAAGGGTACTCTGATGTAAGTTGGATAACTAGTGCAAGTGATAACAAATCCACTTCGGGATGGATATTCACTATTGGTGGAGGGGCTGTATCTTGGGCATCCAAGAAGCAGACTTGCATAACTCATTCAACAATTGAGTCTGAGTTTATAGCACTAGCAGCTGCAGGCAAGGAAGTAGAATGGCTGAGAAACTTATTGTTTGATATGCAATTGTGGTCACAACTAATGCCGTCAATTTCTTTGTACTGTGATAGTGAAGTTACTTTGTCTAGAGTTTACAATAAGGTGTATAATGAAAAGTCTAGACATATTAGCTTGAGACATGAATATGTGAGGCAATTAATAACATATGGTGTTATTAATGTTGTATATGTTAGGACAAATAAGAACCTAGCAGATCCTTTGACAAAAGGCCTAGCGAGGGACCTAGTCAAGGATACATCTAGTGGAATGGGACTAAAACCTATTTTTGAAAGAATCACTGGTGATGGTAACCCAACTTTGTAGTAGTATTACCACTACTCCAAAGTTTAATGGGTAAAAACAAGTTGCTGTTAAGTGATCGGTCGAGCACTGAAATTTAAGTTTGTGTCCCTTCCAGGATGTTCAGTGCAAATAGCTACGTGTGAAGTATGAGTATAAACTCTTAATGAAGTTCAAGTTTTGAGTAGCTAAGACATGCAATAAACTTCACCTAAGTGAGCATAAGAAATTGTGTCATTTCTAACAAGAGTTTGGTTTACTCGTGTAAATGCTCATGAAACCAAGATAGAGCACATGATTGTAATAGTGCTAACATGAATGGAACATAATTTTGAAACTGAGATAGCTCATATGTGATGTATTTCCGGTACTGACATAAAAGATGAGGTTTAATGCTTCGAACACCTTTGTCTTGTGAGTACTCTAAAGTATAGTCACTAATTGAAAGTTTAAATCGAAAGATACCTTTTTGTAAGTATGAGTATATCAATAAGAAATTTGGAGAAATATTACAATCTAGTAGGAGATTGTTAGAGAGATTGTTAGAGAGATTTTAATATCTCTTCTATTATCATTGGGTATGAAAACAATAAAGTCCCACATTGGAAAAGCACAAGCAAACATAGTGGTATAAATTAAAACAAGTGAAGTGTAAGGATTACTAGTGTAAAGTAGGGACTATGCTACTACTATGCACCACCACACGTGCGCGTGCGCGCGAGGGCGAGGGCGATTGGGCATTTAGGGCACACTTTGCATTTCGCACGTACGCATCGTCGCAAGTAGTCAAGGAGCACCCTCTTTTTCAATGCGGTGTTTTGCCAAATTAAATCTAGACCGTTGATTTGATCGGACACGATCTAACGGTCGAATTTAAATGATTTCAGATTTAATTTAAACCGTTAATTGAATTATTATAATCTAATGGTCATAATTAATTCTGATGACCAACATGTATTTATGTTGAAACAGATACGTTTTTTGACTGAAAATGCACATTTTAATTTAAAAGGCATGATTGTTGTATCCATTGCAACTCTTCATGAACAGGCATATCAATGGCTATAAAACTCAAGTTTCTGATATCAGTTTCATATCTTGTTTTGGAATTTAATAAGATTGCTACTTATTAAATTCGTGGGTTTGTTATATCTTGGAGGTAATTTGTAAAAACACCCGATAGCAAACTGTTCATAGTGGGGGCAAATAAAACCTTAAGAAAAGTAATTCCTACGCCTCAAACCCTTTGATTTTCTCCCATTCTATTTCGTTTCTTTACACCCAAATAGTTTTCCATCACCCACTATCTTCAACACAGTCACCACGAGAGATCTCTCGACGGAGTAGCCGGATCGCGATCGAACAACCCACGACCCACAAACGATGTCGTCGCGCTTGCTTTCTCAGGCAACCTCCACCGTTGCGACAGTGCAAAATTGCAATTTTGAACAGCGAGAGTCGGCAGAGGGGAGATCTTGAATGGCGAGAGATTGCGACCCACGACCGAATATGCTTCTTTGCGAGCAATGGCGTCGGCTTGGTTCTCCGTCATTAAATCCCTCCCCTTCCCAACGCGCTCACCACTGTCAAAACCTCACCCTGGTCAAAGATCTTGAGACACAAGTCGTCGATGCTGCAAACGAGGATATCTAGTGCAAGGGAGGACCTTCTTCTCCGGCAACGAGCACAAGAAGGTATGGTGGAGACGGGATCTCTCCATGAGGGTCGCCGGAGTTTTCTTTTCTTCTCTTTTTTTATTTTATTTTATATATATATAAATATTTTGTAAATAGTAACAATAATCAGATGTGATACTTCTTTTAACTATTTGGTATATTCTTTTTTTATCTCATCCATTGAAAAGTAATATTATGGTAAATTTTTTTTACCTTATTGGTAGGGTAAAACAAGAGGTCTCATCGTAGATTTCTCTATTTTTTTTTTTCAATAAAAACTATAAATGTATTAGACGCTCATACATTAAAATAACAAATTCTATGATCTAAAAAAAGAAAATCGAATTTGACATTAATGTTGAGTATCGTTAAGGATGTTTAATTTTTCTATAAAAATGAATAATTTTGATGTTTTTGTTTTTCCTTAAAAAAAAAAAAAAACGGACGTTTTTGGTTATTCATTTCGTCACACGCTTGTATGTGCCATCTCAAAGAGAATTAATAATAGTTGAGAAGGAGGGATGGAGTGTGGTATTTTGATTTTTTTATTATAAAAATTGATCACTTCTATAAGATTTTATAAAAAAATTTAACAGAATTGAACAAAAAGAAATAAAATGATCAATATTTTAAGAATTTAAAATTATCTTGATAAAAAAATAAAATAAGAATCGAACCGTTATCTTTTAAAAAATTTAAGGATTAATTAAGTCATTTACTCGGGAAAAAAAAAAAAAAAAAAAAAAAAAAAATCCTTTTGCTCTCGTACCGAAGAAGAGCGGCTTTTAGTTCAGTTTTAGTTAAGTTTCGAGGGGGAAGGGAGAGAGAAAAACAGAAAAGAAATGGAGAAAGACGTCGCAACGACGTCGTCCGCGCCGCGATACGCCGAGGAGAGAGGAGCCGGAGGGAAGCTCCGGAAGGCTCGGAAGCCGCCGGCGACGCCGTACGCCCGTCCTCTGCCGCCGACTGAAGCCGATAGAGGGCAGCGCCGATGGCTCTCGAAGCTCGTTGATCCTGCTTGCCGGCTCATCAGCGGCGGCGCCTCCCTGATCTTGCCCTCGTTCTTCTCGAAATCGTCGGCCGCCGACTCCGATACCGACGATCTCGGTGCGTCCTACTTCATTTCCAAGCTTCCAGGCGTCTGATTTTGTTTCCGTACTTGCGATTTCATGGATTTTTGATTGATTGATTGGTTGGTTAGGGTTTTGGAATGGAGATTGTTCTTGGTTCTTTTTTGCTACCAAGTACTTAAAAAACAGATTTTAAACGAGTTTCAGGTTTCGGAGAGTGATTTTTATATAGTTATTTTATTTTATTTTATTTTTTGGGTTACATTCTTGGGCTTTGATGATTGGTTTGACTTAGGCATTGACTTTTTAGACAAAGTAATGAAACCTAGGATAGTGACTTTGGTATTCAGTTTGATTACTTTTGTTACATTTGATCTCTACAAGCCGATGAACTATCAAACAGAACAGTTGTTACTAGGTTTTTTGTTTTTTTTCTTTGTTTTTTTTAAAGGAAAGAAATCTTGTTTCTTTGTCTGTAGAGGAAGAGTGTGAGCTATCTTGGAAATGTAGAAATTGTAATTATAGAATGGAGTCGATGGACATGTATGAAAGAGTTTGTTTTCTGAATTTAGTTTAGCATTTCCCTTTCTGGGTCCTACTTCTATATAGATATATATATATATATATATATGTATTTTTTTCTTTAGTACCCGAATCTATGTCATGCTTTTTTCTTGTTGTGAAAGGATAGCTCAGTATTGCGTCCCGTAGTCTTGTCTCGGCATGCGATATCTGTGATGTCGTCTTTCATGCTCTCTATCTTATTCCAAACTATGGTTTCTGATCAGTGTCTTGAATTTGCTGAGTTGCTTTCTTTTTGTAACTTGAGGGGTTGTTCTGGAACAGATGACTCAGAGGACGAGGCAGAGGCACGACAGGATGCTGGTGGTGATGATCAAAATTGCATCACCAATGTAAGGCTTCAATACTTTCTTCTTATCTTTTTGCCTTTCTGATGCCTTATGAAGTTTGAGTACTTGAAATTACATTATTGGTTAATGGATAATATTGACATAACGGGTATTTTAGTCATTTTTCTTTTGAGCATGGTGTTTTACTTCTTTTAGTCCCTTATTATGTCTTTGCATGCTTGGAGATACATCTTCTTGATTTGGAGTTCATTTAGGTGAAGTTGTTGTCTTTGTCTCTTTGATGCCTAGTTAAAAGAAACATTCGCTCTCTTTTTTGACTGACCCTTTGCGCATGTTAGAATGCCATTGAATTTTACTTTTTTTTTAATATTAATTTTACAATAAACAAAAGTGCTAGTGGACTTTTCTGCTTGCACAGAGCATAATTGCAGTCATGTCAAAACCTTCCCTACCCACATTCATCTTGCCCCAAACACTATGAACTTATCATTTACTTTTCTAAAATTCTCTCTCTCTCTCTCTCTCTCTCTTTTCACAATGTTAAACTAAAACTAACATTGATTTTTCTTGCAATGGCATATGACATTATATATTCATCAAAGTTCAAATAATATCAACTTTTGTTAGGTTATTCAATGGGTTATCGATCTCTAGAATGTTGTTCCCCATTTTAGGCTGCTGATAAGTTTAGTTCAACATATTTAAATTCGTTTGTTTTGTTGTAGTGAAACTTTAACTGATTGATTTAACTTGACAAGTTAGTTGATGTTATTTTGCTTTTACATAATCAATTTAACTTGTTACTGTCAATTTTGTTCGCCAATAATATGAACGTATTTTTTTTTGCCACTTCTGGTAATAATTTCTTGTAGCATGAGATGTCCAGAACAACTGACTGAGTTTGTCCAAGCAAAGCAGCAGATGTTTCAGAGAACATTTCTTATAATAATATTCTTATAATATTTAACTTGACTTAGTTGTTCCCCATTTTAGGCTGCTGATAAGTTTAGTTAAACATATTTAACTTCGTTTGTTTTCTTGTAGTTGAACTTTAACTGATTGATTTAACTTGACATGCTAGTTGATGTTATTTTTGCTTTTACATAAACCATTTAAGTTGTTAATGTTGATTTCGTTCGTCAATAATATGATCGTATTTTTTTCTGCCATTTCGGGTAATAATTTCTTGTAGCATGAGATGTCCAGACCAACTGACTTAGTTGGTCCAAGCAAAGCAGCAGATGTTTCGGAGAACATTTCTGATTTGGTTAGGCAGAAACAAGAAACAAAAGGTGACCTGCCTGATGAGAATGGTCTTTCTGAAATTGAGCATCTATTGAAAGGGAAAAAATTTTCCAGGCAAGTAATGTTCATTGGTTTTCTTTTTATTTATTTATTTATTATTATTATTATTATTTATTTTTTTGTTTTTTAGACGTTTTTGGTTGGATAATGAGTTTTTATTTTTATTTTTATTTTTTCCTTTTTTTGACGATTTTTGTATAGTTATATTATATTAAGCTTTGTTAAAGGTTCCACAGACAGAAATTAAAAAGAAAAAATTGTACTATCAGCTCGTATAATTGATTTTTTTTTTGGTACATTTACAAAGGGATAATTTACAATATAAGTATGTTTATATGAACATACATAGTAGTTTTTCGTTTGGGAAAAATCCACCCTATTCTCTTTGGAACTACAACCTCAACAGCCTCCATATTTGATATATGGATTTCCATTTTGCAATTCTTACCCATTGATCATGAACAAAATGTGTAGAAAAAGTCTCCCTCCACATCTCTCCATCCCTCTATCACTCCCTCCAAGCTCCAACCAAAAATACTCTTTGGTTTTGCTAATTTAATTTTTAGGAGAAGAAAATGAGTGTATCAATTTAAGGGCATGATGGTTTCTTTTTCACATTTTTCAACCAAAGTAAGCTGGGCGGGGAACATTGAAATCAGAACATCAAATTTGCAGGATGAGGTTGCAGTTTCCAAAAATAGGGTGTGGATCTTTTAATTAACGTGAAAGTATGATTTATTTGTAACTGTCCCTAAAGTATCTTTATTTCAATTTTTAGATAAGCATCATTTGTTTTTTTTATTTTTATTTTCTTTAGAGGTGTTCATTTAAGAATATTGGATAAGCTTGTCGTAAAAAATATACTATTTTACCTTTTTTTTTTTTAAAGAAAACAATTAGTTTAGATCTCACTTTGGCACACATGCATACATTATCCTTTATGCTGTCACTCTTTCAAAATTTATTTTAAATATGGCGGCTATCTAAGATCCTCCATTGCTTTGCAGAGACGAACTGAACCGTTTAATGGAGATAATTAGTTCAAGGGCTCTTGAAGATCCTAATGTGGAGAAAGAAAATAAATGCCAAAGTACGACTCCAGGAGGAGAAACCAAAGGGCCTGCGACATCCCAGGAAATTGTAGAAATGGCATCTGAGAGAAGTCAGAGAGATTTGCATGAATCTATATGGAAAACCTCAACACCCCTCCCCCAGTCAATTGTAAGTGTTGCGGTTAATTTGCTTTTGATTATCGATCTACTCAATGAAAATCATAATTTTTGATCATGTCAACCTTTGCAAAGTTGTCCATTTAAATGTTCAAATCCTTCTTTAACGTACAGTTCGTGTCATTCATCAACATGTTTTATTGAACATTTTTGGTGCATGTTAAAATTTGCTACTGTTTTTTGAACGTGGTTGTGTGTGCATGTATTTTGCGCTGATGGAGAAAAAAAGGATTTTCACAATTTTTAGGAATTATGTTGTAAATGATTGGTGTCTGAAAAGTTAAAGCTATGCATTAGACTCCCGAGAGCAGTTGAGTTTGTGGCATTTAGCTTGCAGCTTTAGTTTATAGATTGGATTTTACTTTTAATTTGTCCTGCTTACTTGCGTATGAAAGAATTCTTGTATAATCTTACTTTTTGTGCTGAATTCTGCAGGTGCCAGATGTCGCTGCTTCACCGATAGATATTGCAAAAGCATACATGGGAAGCCGAAGAATAGACACAGGAAATTCTTCTAAGGGAGTGTTATCAAGAGATGAAAGGAGTTTACTTTATGATGCTGAGATTGCATCAAAACCATTTCTTCCACCACCTTCACCTAAGCCGTCTGTGTACTGGCCAGGTGCCATGGTACAGGATCAACGTGATTATTTAACCCCTCAAACTCATAGGGGAAGATTTGGGCTTCACAATTTTCCGCGTACCCCATACTCTCGAACAATCTTTTCGAAGTCCAAGACTCATGTATGTGTGCAGTGGAACTAAAACTTCTGATCTTGAAATTTACTGCAAAAATAAGGCATGCTTTATATGAGATTATTTTTGTTTCCTCTGTTCTGTCAGCTAACCCCATTGCAAGGTGATAGTGATAAGTGGCCGAGGCCACCCACTTCCGTGCAAAATTTGCAGACTCCTGTATTTGGACAGGTAACTTTTCATATAGTCACCTAAGTAAATGATAGATTTGTAAAAGGAGTGGTTGCTGTTGTTGATGTTGCGTTGATTTTAGTTTTTCCCGCTTTCAATCATTCTGGTGAGAGTGCTTTGTTCTTGTTCAACCTCTTTCATATCTTTCAGCGGTAGGCTGCAATGACGAATTCTTGGGGTAATTAGTCTTATAAATTGGTTGGCTTGAGTTAAATAAGTAAAGGTGATGTGCGTAAAGCACTGTTATGTGTGACAACTGAAGTTTTTCTCTGGTTTTACGGAACTCATTTTGTCTACCTTTTTCTTTATCTATGGTTTCTAGTGTTAATGTGTGTGATTTCGGGTTGAAAAGCATTAGTATAATAATATCCATTTTAAATTATCTGTGTTTTCATGCATCCGACTCTAACATGAGGTTTAATGGTCAAACATCATGCTCTACTACGCCCTGAAAACATGATTTTAAGAATAATCTGTTGGATTTAAAGCTTTATTTGTTCATTTATTTACTTGATGTATATATATCTATTGGCTAAATAATCATAGGTGAAGTCAAGGAGTGATGCACTGGAGGATGACCATGGATCAGTGGGGCCAATTCGTAGGTCGAGACATAAACTTTCTACACAAACTCCTTTCAGAGGATCCACTTTTCCTAACCCATCTTCAGTTGGGCCGTCAAAGGTGGACAACTCCAATATTTCCCAGGGTTTTTTGCCTGCTGTACCCGGAGGATCAAGCAGCAGCTCCCAATTTCAGTCAGTAGACAGAAGGAATCATGGTTTCAAAGTCGGCACACCAACTGTTCATCCACAGTCTAGTCAGATTGCTAAGACGATCTTGGAGCATATTGACAGAAATCCCCCCACTCCCAAAGATAAGTCAGTGGAGTTAAAGCTAGCGATCGCGTGGAAGAAAACAGCTTCTTCCAGTACTCCTGCAACTGATCTGAATGGAAAGAACAGCTTACTGAATGCAAAAGCGTACAATTCACGTAAGATGGCGAATCTAGATGGCCAGAAGGAATCTGCTAATCAGAATGCTGACCAAGGCAGTGTTTTTTTTATGGTTCCGCGCCAAGAAAATGCTGCCAAAGCTGTTGATTCCGTAACCAACCCTCGTTCTGATATTTTCCTTAGCAACGGGGGCAGAACGTTTCAAACCAACAGTTCACATGAGGTATAAAGTTTCTAAAATTATTGTTTTGATGACATATTCACAAGTGATATATATGCTGCTGATACTGTATATATTTGGCTGGATGTCACAATGATCGCCTCCTCCCAGGTGCTAAATCTTGCTGCAAAGAAGCCTGCAGTTTCCGGGACTAAGCCTGTCCTGTCTTCTATCTCCATCAGCAAGCCCGATTCAAAGTGGGCATTTTCTTCTGATCAGAGCTCCGGATTTACATTTCCAGTTTCAACGGCCTCCGAGGTGTTTTCTGAACCGCCAACACCATCGATCATCCCATCATTCTCGACGAGCAGTCAGCATCAGCCCGAAGATGGACTTGCTGTTCCTACGTACACATTTGGCTCAACCAAGTCTAGCCCTGCCCTTGTATTTTCTTTCCCTTCTACAAGCAGTGCCGCAATCCAAGACGACTCGTCAGAGATTAAGTTCAGCTTTGGATCAGACAAATCCAGGTTATCTTTCGGCTCAATAAAGAAAGATGCAATCTGCTATTAATTACAAGCTATTTTTTTTCCCTCATGTTTTCTTTTTTTCCTTCATTTTTCAAGGTGAAAATTCTGTAAGAATTCATTAAAAAAGTTATGATTCAAACAATCTGGGAGGCCAGTAGTTCGATTTTTTTTTCTCCTCTTGAATATATTAAATAACTAAAGATCCTCTTCATTTTCTTCACTGTAGCAATTAATTCCCCTAATTATATTCTATAACAATTTGGAGAGCATACGACATGACAAGTATTTTGCTCTTCACATCCTAGATGATAGTTAGGGTTTTTACATTTTAGCACTTTTGGCCCCCCAAAATTTTCAACCTTCGATAACTTACCCTTGCGCTTTAAATTTTTGGTAATTTATCAGTTAGCTTTTTAAAATTGTTGCAATATGTCTTATTTTGAATTTCTTGTTAAATTAATGAGGAAATTTAGAGAATAGATTATATTGCAATAATTCAGAAAGTTGGGGCGGGAAAAATGACAAGATTAGAAGTTTGAGGGTAATTTACCAAAGGTCTATAAATTTAGGGACACCAAGGCTAAAATCCCTAATAATTATCAAGTTTGTTGGCAAATTAAAGTATTTTTATGGTAGAAGGCCACTTTTTCGAATCCAATAAAATCCCATAAACATTATCAACCTATTAGAGGACATACTTTGTTTTCTCTCCTTTATTGTTGGGCCTATACATTTTGAATAAATCAAACTAGAAGATAATTGGGAGTCCTCATTGTCATTGATAGCTTTGTCATGTGGGTCACCTTGAAATGAGCACCAATAGACTCTTAAACATGCTTAGACAAATATTATCCTTCCTAAATATGAATTCTACCTTAAATCTAAGCGTATACAAGTGGGTCCTCTCTTGGATTTTTGCTCTGAAACAACTTTCATCGGACATTGTAAGATGATAAAAATCCTGAAAAAAAAAAATGGAGCAATATATCGGAGCTGTACTCTTTCCAGGACATTTCTCCAAAAACTCCCATATGTAAATTTTGTTAAAAAAGATAAGTATATAAATGGGTCCATTTGAGCTCAAACGCGTGCTCTTTACTTGAAGAGCCAGACAGCTTGGGTCATCAAACATAAACCAGCTCATATATTTTGTGGTCCAATAATTCATCTACCTTACAGCTATTTTTTTTTTTTTTTCTTCTTTTGATATCACATTCAGGTTCTGACCCCTTCACCAAAATATATATATATATATATATAAATGAAAAAAAAAAAAAAAAGCAATCTGGTCTCTTCTGAACTAGCTTTTTGGGGGGGTATTTTGGGCCCCCCTTCCTCCCTCCCTCCCTCTCTCTCTCTCTCTCTCTCTATTCAAAACAAAAGTCATTGATTCCCCAAAATATTGGTTTTGCACTAGATTACAAAAGTATAACACCTATAATATATTAAAAACAAAAAAAAAAAAAAAAAAAACAAAACCACTATATTATACATCTCTGTCACTCTACAGTGTCTAGGTTGGTAAAATACCATAATAATTCCTCTTAATACAAAAGCAAAAGTACTTTAAAGATCTCTTTCTGTCTCTCCACACTGATAATATTACATCCAATCCCCTAACTCACTTGTATGCACAAATTTTTTTTTCAATCACTTGAATGAAGTTCGGGGACACGTGGCATCATTTGCTTTCACACATTTGAAGAATTTTTTTTGTATCAGAAAACTTTATTTTTTTTAATAATTGTTTATTTTTCTCTTATATATATAGAACAAGATGCCATAGGAATCACATGTTGCTTCTTTTTTCTTTTTTTTTTTTTCATAAAATAAAAACAAGTTAACTTATCCCCTTTCAGCTGATGAGGGCCTTAGTACTAGTGTTTCCTTTTTTTTTTTTTTGTTTTTTTTTTTTTGGGGGGGGTGGGGCGCCACCATTAATTAAGCTTCAAATTGCCACTAGATGGGTCCCATAAATAGTAAAAATCCACACAAAATATGGGCATGGACCTACCCTAAAATGGTGTGGGAACAAAACTACAAAGGACATCAACACTTGTGTAGAGAGAGAGAGAGAGAGAGAGAGAGAGAGAGAAAAGAGAGAGAGAGGAGAGAGAAAGAGGCCGAAAAGGTCCAAACTCCAAAGAGAGGGTGAGTGAGTGCGGAAGAGAAGGGGGGTGAGTTTTTATTTTTTTTATTTTAAAAAAGGGTAGTCAGAGATGAAATGACATTGAAATGAAATTGAATGCTTAACAGACATGAATTTGACGTTTCAGATTCTAATTGTCAGAATGGCTTGCAGTGACAGCAGTTGCAGCCTCAGCCGTATTACTTCCCTCACCTGTTTTTTTCTTCCTTCAATTTTTCAAATTTTTTTTTTTTTTTTTTTCCTTCTTGTTATTTTTGGTGAACCAAAATATCATGGAAGAAACTATTTTCCAGCTTGTGATAAAACATCCATTTACCCTGCCTAGATGATCCCGAGGACATTCAATCATTATTCCTTGAGAGTTCTCTCATCCCATCCTTCCATGTTTCAAACATATTTTTGCTAATTTTTTAAGAAAATTTAAAGAGCTTAATTTATATGCATATTTATATCGATAATATTACGTGTTTTTAAATATTTAATAGTTAAAATAGCACTAAAAACAATAAAATAAATATACAAGATTAAGATAATTGAGTGACCGTTTTGATCGTAAATTATATTTGAATTTTCATTCAAATTGAATGTACTATTAAATATAAAAAAATTATGGATTATGCATTTAAATTAAAGTGAAAAGAATTTTGGATTTATATTTGAGTTGTATTGTTGTGAAATAAAAAAACATTCAAATCATTTCATTGGAGTAATTGGTCAACCAAACAGATATAATATTGAAATTGAATAATAATTATTGTAATTGTTCATCCAAACACACCATGAGTTTTATATACTAGTGATTGCAGGTAATAGCCTAATTAGCAATAATTGAACATTTAATTCTATCATTATATATAGGGGTCAAATTCCTTCCCCTCAAATTCCAAGACCAAAATTAAAAACATTATAAATTCGTTTCTTTTAATTTGTTGGACAATTGTTTCTTTGCTCTCATAACTTGGAGGGGAAAATAAAATTATACGGAAAAGTATGACTTGAACCAAGGGCCAATAATTTTTTTACTAAGGTCTATTATCTCATCATGTAATGGATGAAAAAACGTACTTGAAAAAAAAAAATTTGGTATATGTTTTTCATGTAGCAAAAAGAAAGAGAAGAAAAAAAAAAAAAAAAACCTTTTCTTTATTGTATTTTGAATCTAAAAAAAGTGGATTCCAAGTCGTCCAAGTTTCATTCTTCTGCGTACAATAATCGTACCTAAATGAAAACTATATAACACACATAAAAGACTTAAAGAGTAGTAAATTCATGTACATGAAAAAATGGACCAAATAATAATAATTATTATTGAAGCAATATCTGGAAAAGTGTTAATTTGCTCTATCTTTAGTGCTTTTTGATGAAGGATTCTTTGGATGTTGAAATGGGATGCCACATTAGAGCTCCAAAATGGTGGTCCATGAAATTCCTTTTCAATACTCATATATACATATATATGAATATAAATTTATAGAGAAAGAGAGGTTTTGTTTGTTCAATTTTTATGTGGTTCAGTCTATTGGCTTGGACAGAGCTTAGCTTTTCTTAGATATTTTTACTTTACTAATTTTTTTTCAAATTTTTTCAGGGTTTTCTCTCCATGAAAGAAAAAGGAAACAACTTTTCTTTTCTTTGCATTAAATTTTTTTTTTTTTTGATTTTTGAAATCCATTTTATATCCAATAGCCAGATCAATCTGAAGGTAGATATTACTCTCGTATAAAGTCATATATATGGCATTGCCTTTGTTTGCGAAAACTTCTAGGTAGAAAAATTATGAAACTACTTACCGTTTACCAAGTGACTTTCTGTTTGAATGCTGGGGTGCATGGGGAGAGAGAGAGAAAGAGAGAGAGAGAGAGAGAGAGAGATGTTTTTCATTTATTACAACAGCTGTGAAAACTAGAATTTTTTCAGAAAAAGTGTATGGATATTGCTTTAGTACACACACAAATACACACACATATATAATATATATGTGTGTGTGTGTGTGTGTGTGTGTAGTTCTTAAAAGTGTTATTATCTGATGGGTTTTCTGCAAAAAGTTGTGTAAATACTAGAAAACTGTATTTAGTATTTACTACTGCATTGTGTGTATTAAAAGAGTGCAAATAGAATTTCATTAAATCTTGACTAAGGTAGGTTACTAGTGTAAAAATTCATTACTTCACCACTATATATCCAGTCCATTTTTTTCAATTATGTTTTTTATTTTAGTTTATTATTTTTTCCTTTTGGTTTCATATACTGATTTATTGGTTTGCTTGAAGGGCACTAATGAGATCTATAGTACAACGTACACAATTTCTTTTTCTTCAATACATTATATTAATATATATATATATATATTTTTTTTTTCCTTTTCCTTTTCCTTTTTCTTTTGTTTCCCATTGAAGAACCATGCCACAATGTTCCAACAATCACTGCCACAAATTGCTTGGGATCAGTGAAGTGAAAGGAACATGACACTCACTCAGCATTCAGCAACTTATATTTATTATCCATTATAATTCAAAATTGAAAATAAAAAAGAAAAAAGAAAAATACGAAAGGTTCTCAAAAGAACAAGAAGTACTATATATACTTGAGCACTCGCAATACAATTTTCTCTAGCTAGATATCTGATATCAGTGAATCTTTCAATTATATATGCTCATTATATGTATATCTTTTAGTAAAAAAAAAAAAAAAAAGAAAAAAGAAATTACATTCCTTGAGGGGAAAAAAAAAAATTAAAGGACTAGCTTATAATAAGTTGCATTAATGAAACGAATATTCATATAAATGGTAATTGGTGTTGCCTAATTCTCGAAGGCAATATTGTCTAAAAATTATCATCAAAATCTGTTAGAAGAGTCCCAACTCATCAATATGGAAGTCCTCTTCAAATTGTATAGCATCTTATAACGAGTGTTAAATATGACAGCTTTTATACTGAAATGATATATACAAAACATCATATATAAGTTTATTATCTAAATTTTGTCATAAAAAATTGTAGTAAATTCCATTTTTATGAAACTTATAGAGAAAATAAATAGCCAGATTCTAAATGTTTGAAGTAAATAGCAAATCTATTAGGTAAATAATAGGTTTCAAAACCTGCTATTAAAATATACTTTTACTTCTTCCAACCATTTATCAATGTTTTAGAGTACGTTTGGAATCATAGGTTCAATTCCACAATTTAAACAATAAATACAAATTTTTGTGAGAGAAAACACTGTAGAAAAAAGTTTGAAAGGTAAATTTAAAACTGGATACCAAGCAAGAGTGTAGAGTGTGATACTTGGCACGTATGGAGTTAATTTAGATGGGATTGGCCCCTAATACTAGTTGTATATCCTCATCATTTATATATACATTTATAATATTGATTTAAATGTCTATTAATATTGATCTCATAAAGGAAATACAAAACCTAACAATGCATGATACTGTTCTTGCATGAGAAGTTGCATGTTTAAGGTTGTATATATATATATACACACACACACACACACAAATGCAAAAACATATGAAAGTAGGAGATATTCTAGTTGAAAAGCAATGAGATGATGATATAAAGACGACAAGTTGAATGATTATATATAATCAATAAACATATAATAATTTATTACAATGTCATGATCTTCAGTACTATATAGGTATAGGAACTGAGGAAGATGGCAGAGGAAATCAGGTAGCTTTAGATACTTCAAGTCATAGAACAGAAATCATAAAACATCCGCTGAGTAATAACTAGTAACAACAAGTAGTAGAGAGACAAGAAAATACATAAATACTTGTGTCCTTACGACAACAAACACATGGAAACTGAAAGCAAATATAAATATTCATACACTCAAACAACTTGGATATGTCATCACTTGAGTACTTCTCTTGTCTGATATATTATCAAGATCACACACATTAGCGCAGTAACGGTCACATAAGGCGGATGCATGCCCGTTACTAGCGCCTTCATTTATTTAGGACCGCAGCTCTTGATGGCATCAGATGCTTCTCAGACCCCTACCAAAAATTTTGTCAAATGAAAAAAATCAGAATCTCTTTCTTTGTGAACTATATATATATATATATATATATGTATGTAACTAGGAAGCAATACACAAAAGATACCTAATATAGATGTATGTCATAGATGTAGGTCAAACATACTGAGGCACCACAACTTTTGCTCCCCTAACTAGTTTATTTTCGAAATTTTGCAGAAAACTTTTTAATATCTAATGATCATCACTTGGTTTTTTAGATAAATAACGAGAGGGAATAACTAACGAGAGGGAATAACTATAAATATTAGGGGAAACTAGCATATCTCAACTACGATGATACTAATTACGAGCAACTTCAAATGATCAATATTAGAAAGTAACTCATTTTAAAAGGATAATGAAATATATGTATCTTTGACATCAATGCAAGGGGAGGTTTATCTTAAAATTTGAGTGGATAAATACACACACACACACACACACACACACACTATTTTATATGCTACAAGTAGTACTGCCCAAGGGACTAAAAAAAGCAAGCAATGTTAAACGAACTAAGCCTGGTAGTTGAGTTACATGAAATGCATATAGGAGACATAGTAGTAAAATAAAAAAGATAATGTAAAAGGAGTTTCCTTTCCCATGTTTTCGTTTATATATTTAGTCTTTCTCCTGAAAACTGCCATGAAACAGTACACCTAGCTATCTATATAGGCATTTCTTTTCAACCACCTACAACTAAATAACCAGCTAGGGGAAGATAAATGTATTCTTTCTTCTATGTTTTTAGTAGTTCTTATTGTTTTCATTGGTTACAATAGTAAACAGAAATTAATAAAGATATATATATATATTTATATAAATATATGTATACAGAGAGAAGCTATTCAAGATACCTACGTTGTCCAGCTTAGTCTGGTTGTTGGTCTTCAACATCAGCCCAAAATGAATGTGAGGGAAGTGTGCCCACTAAAAAGAAAAGAAAAAAAAAATGATAATAAAAATATTTCAGTTTTCAAATAATAACCTTATAATATGATATAATTTAATTACAATAAAATATAAATAAAGTTTATTAATTTAATTGGTCTCACATACGTTTTTAGCAGCAGTGCTGAAGGCTTCCCTGTGGCTAATATCAGGATTATTAGCCTTGATTCTTTGAATCTCCTCCCTACAAAAATTAATTAATATAATTAACCACCATTAATAATTTTTCATAAATATAAGCAATCTAATTAAGGAATTATATTACAATATAAAAATAAACATGGCTTTATTTATCCGCCTGCACAAAAGATGGAAAAAGATATTCAAAAGAGTGATGACACATTATAATTACTTTATAAACTGGTTATATGCAGACGGGACTCGCTGCCTCTTCTCGGGAGCTGAGAAAAGAAAATAACAACTCATCAGAAACACTACATATGTACAGATAATTTTATATTTTTATAAGTGTTAAATACAACTATAGTTATATAAAACTATACATATATATACTCACGTCGGTTCACAACCCTTTCCTCACCGACATGATTAGCATTGGGAGCTCTCATTGCAAGCTTGTTAATGTTGCATCTTGATGAAGAGCCCGAGTCGATGCGATAATCCGGTACATTGTAGTTGTAATTTTGTGCCTGAAATTTGATTTTAGTATAAAATTATCTATTGATTATTAATTATAATCGGCATTTGTGTGTGTGTGTGTGTGTGTGTATATATATATATATATATGAAGTAGCTTAGAGTACTAGTATTTTGATAACACAAAGAAGTAAAAAAAAAAAAAAAAAAAAAGAGAAAGAAAAGAAAGGCAGTTCTTTTAATTTTTTTTAGAAGATGGCAGTTCTTTTAATTTTAAATACTATAGATTTGTACTAGTTTTATTCTTTAGAGCTCTATATTTAGCTAATAAAGAAACTAGCTATATAGCTGGTTTATGTTCTCTGTGGAGTTGACATTTTTCTCTTTTAAAGAGAGAGAGATAGAGAGATATAGAGAGAGAAAGGAGACAAAAAAACCAGCGCTGAAATGGCTTAAGCAGTTAGAATAGTATCAGATCAAGGAAAAAGTAAGTAGAACCCAGATTGACAGTTCGTTAAAAGAAAGACTTTCAGGACAAAATATCTAACCTAGAAAGAAAAAATTACTGTGTGTTTTTTAAGCAAACAGTGTTTCTAAGGACAAAGATCGTGAAAAGAAATCCATCAAACCTAAAAAAAAAAAATGAAAAAAAAAATAACCCTAACATAAAAAAGAAAGAGAGAAAAGAAGCCGCAGAAAATGGTAGGCATAGATAGAGCTTAGCCCTTGTCGGGTTAAGAGACCAACCAAAAAGCAAAAAATAACACACCAATATAGGCCAATATTTATATATATATATATATATTCATATAGGTTTTGGGTTATGGCGGCTGCTAGGTCTATAGCTAGCTAGGGTTTTCAGTACTGATCTTCTGTAGGAGAAAGAAAGTTACGAAGAAAATGCTTTGCAATACTCGATCTATTCAGCTTCTTCGATTTCCTCAAAAGAAAGTACACAACATTATTATATAAACATATATACATGTATATAGACTACCCAACACACAAACATATATACAAGAGTCGGCCAGGGAAGGTCTAGATTTCAGAGGGGCCTATATATATGTGTGTAACAAAAAAGAGCGCCCTAGATATAAGCTGAAACTGCGACATGACCTTGTGAAGACAACATATACATACATATATATATATATATAGATACACACATATATGTATATATAAATAAATATAGATATGGAGAAAACAACACCTGCAGATGGTGATGATGATCTTGTTGCCAAGACAGTGACTGAAACGCGGCGGCCATGTTGACGGACCATAGATTGGTGCAGTGTCCGCATCGGACGGTCACGATGTCTAACAGGCTGTTGCATGGAACGCTCACCTGCACCCAATCATCACACCATTTTTACACCCTTTTCTTTTTATTTTTTATTTTTTTGCTTAATTTTTTTCAGCTGAACTTTAAAAAAAAATAAAAAAATAAAAAAAAAAAGTGTGAAAAAAGGAGAGATATAAAGAATGCTCAACAAATTTGGTGCAATTTTTGTTCGGTTTGGCTTGGCTTGAGAAACTAGGATTTTTAGGGTTAAAGAAAAGAAAATGGAATATAATTTATTTTTGAATTTTGACATGTGAGAACAAAATTAAAAAAAAAAAAAAAAAACCCTAAGATAAGAGTTGGGTAAGTACTTGGTAGTATAATTGTGGTGGGGGATTCAAAGGAGAAATATTATAATAATATATAAATAACCCGAGTGTAAAATAAGACTTTTTATTATCTCTTTAATTATCCCCATTCAGCCAAAAAAGGACCTGAGTTTTGCACACCAGGCCAGGTTAGTGCACTGTTCTATGTAAAAGGAAAGGTACACTCAGAGAGAGAGAGAGAGAGAGAGAGAGAGAGAGAGAGAGGAGAAATCAAAGGGTGTGTGAAGGACTTGTCCTCATCAATATTATAAGCAAATTAAAACAAGACCTCTTGTTTTTGACGTACCAAAAAAAAAAAAAAAAACCCAGTCTTACATGGTTAACTCAGTTCTCACTCTCTCTCTTTCTCTCTCTATAAGGTTTGAGGGGGTGTTCTCAAGCACTTCTTAGTTCAGGACCTTCAGGTATGACTTTTTTCATTCTTTTTTTGACTGCAAAAGGAGAAGGGAAAAAAAAAAAAAAAGGAAAAGTCCTACGATGGAGACTTGACTGAACTCCAAAAACAAAGAGGAAAAAAAAAAAAAAAAACCCTAGCCAAGAAGCTGAAACTAAAAAGAATAATAATAATAATAATAAAAAATTGGGGGAATAACAACAAAACCTGATCATCATCAGATATCATGATAATATATAGACGAGAAGAAGGGCAAGGACTATTTAGCTAGCTTTTTCAGGATCTGAATTATTGCAATAAAGGGGAAAAAAAAAAAAAAAACACCAAAACAAAACAGAAATGAGTGTGTGTGTATATCTATATGTATATAGAGGAGCTGAAAAGCAGATCTTTGCCCATTAAACCGAAGAAAAAAGAGAAGATGATGAGATCAGAGATACCGCGAGAACAATATTGCAAAAGTTGCAGGGGATGTAGCAGAGTTGCTCAGGCGCAATATCGACGCAGCTCGACATGTTTTCTTTTCCTTTCTTTTCTTTTCTTTTCTTTCTCTCTCTCTCTTTCTTTCTTACCAAACAGCAGAGAGCAATACTAATAATAACCAAAGCCACCACCAGACTGATCAATGATACGATTCGAGATAGAAGAAGCAGAAACAAAGAACAGGAAAAAAAAAAAAAAAAAAGCAAAAATAAAGGATACTAGTCTTGCGGAATTGCAAATACCGCCAGAGGAGAAAAAAAGAAAGCAAAGCAACAAAAGCCTTTTTATTCTCTCTCTCTCTATCTTTCTCTCTCAACTGCTTGCTTTGAAGACAGGCTATGAATCACGACAGTAAAACTTAATATTGGCCCAATATACATATATATAGGAGAAAACAAAAGCTAGAGAGGGAATTAAAACCAAGAAAGAGAGAGAGATTCCTAGAGGGTAAGAAATAACGTGTAACTTAGAGAGAGAGAGAGAGAGTAAGGTTATAAGGTAAGGTAAGGGTTAAGCTTGGTGGCAAAAAAAAATATAAATATATATTTATATAAATATATATGTATAAATATATATGATTAAAAAAGTGGGATCAGTACTAGTGCCCACGGCAGGAAGGGAAAATGCTGGGGCCGGGAACAGAAAGGTAAATTAGAGAGAAAAATTAGAAAGAAAGTAAATTTAATTAATTAAAAACAAATATTTAAGAGAAAGGGTTTATGGAAAACCGGGTTTTTGTGTATATAAGTAGCACAGAAATAGCTATTCAGCGTGGTAGCTATTGGATCTTGGAGAGGGTTAGGGTTTGGAGAAGAGAAATTCAGAGGACATCAATGAGAAAGGAAGATCTGGAGAGAGAGAGAGAGAGAGAGAGAAATGATGAGAAGGCATAGCTTAGCTTTCGGCTTTTGGCTTCATTACTAATTCTGTCCTCCTGAAATGGTAATTGTTAGCCCATTTATTGTGAATTGAGTGTGACCACTCTACCCTCCTTTCTGCTACACCATGTACAGCGGACGAGGGGGGCGAAATTTTCCTTTTAAATATTGTTTTTTTGAATGTTCATAGACATATATACATATATATATATATATCAATATGTACATATACATATATGTGTGTATTATGTACATCATGTGTTTTGGATTGAGAACAATATATATATATATATATATTTAAAATTTGAGGTGAGAAATTCAATTCTAGATAAGAATATTACTTATTCGATGATCTCTAATGTATTTTTCAATGTCTATATTATATTTGTTAGAAAAGAAAAAAATAACATATTCTGAAATTTGTACTTCAATATATAATATTATTTATAATGCATATATTTACCTTTTCTCGTTACGTTAAGTGTTTGTAAAAGTAAAGTTTTATAGTTTAGATAATTTAAAATGAAAAAACTATATTGATAGGATGGAAAAAAAAAATGGAACAACAATCCATAACGTCAAAATTAATATACATTATGCTTTGTTAAAAAATTTGCCACCAAATTTTAATATATTACAAATTTGACATCAAAATTGTACTTCATTTGAGAATACTTTTTTTTTGTTTAACTAAAATGTCAATATTTTACCATTGACACATTTACCACTCTGGTGCATATGCTCTTAGCTCCAATGCAATGTTAAATTTGATATGCCAATGATAAATTTTGGCATTTGGATTAAAAAAAAAGGTACTTTTCAATAGAGTGCTATCTTTTATGTCATTTGTTAAATGCTAAATTTTGTGAAAAATTTACCACAAGCTATAACTAATATCAAATTTAACATTTGATTCTTATCAGTTAGTATTTTCACTTATTCATGTAATCATTTTAACATTTTATTTTATAATTATTTAAATACTAAAAGTTATTTTTATGAGCTCCAAATCATAATAAAGATCGTCAAAAATAAACATAGTACTAGAAAAAATATTACATGTTATAATATAAAGGAATATAATGCAATTTTCATACTCTTTTGTAACAGATATAACATTAACGTTAATAAATATATTGGAGATGGCCTTAGTAAGATTTGTTTCTTAGTGTCAGATTGTATTCTTATATTATATATACATTTATTTATTAAACTTGCGAACTTTAGACCATAACATTAGAGGTCAGATGTAGATTTTATAGAAAAAAACTTCCTAAATAGTCAAATATTTTTCATTCATTGAACAACATGATATATAATTTCCCCTTTTGACTAACACGCACAACAAAAAAATGAACTTTTACTCACAATATTTTCTTATAACACTTTGAGTCACAACATTTTTTGGTGACTAAATGTCACTTTTAGTCACAATCTTGTGACTAATATGCAATTAGGTGCAAATTTTTGTTTTAATTAAAGCTTTTAGCCATGGGGTTTTTAGTCATGCATGATACTAAAAGTGGCATTTAGTCACATAAAAATGTTGTGACTAAAATTTCTTTTTTATTTTTTGTTTTTGTAGTGATGGCACAAATTTTAGTTTATTTTTTTTGTCATATTGATTTAGTGTCAAATTTTTGTGTCATATTGATAGAATGTTCTGTAAATATTTGTGTCATTCAGATACTTTCTCCTATTTAAAATTAGGCTAACTAACAATTAGATGGATTCGAATTGTGTCAAAATTCAAAATATTTTATAAATTAATCAACAAAATGAAATGACATTAAAGAAAGATTTGGTACTTGGTTATTATATGTTTTCGCATTCAACGGTACTATACATCCCAGTTGGAAGAAAACAAATATATGACCTAATTTTAAGGTCAGTAGTCGTCGCTTCTGGTCAAAAAAAAAAAAAAAAAACATAAATATATATATATATATATATATAATGCCATGTACAGGAGCAGATGGTTAAATGGTTAAATCCGTTACAAAAGAAATCTATTACAGTTCCCTGAAAGTACAGGAGCAAATGGTTAAATACTCTAAGCTTTCTCGCCACTAGCACTTACAAATTAAGCCACACATTTTTTGGGAAGGAAATGCAGTTGCAGACAAGCTTGCTTCACACGGTACTCATTCGAGTAATACGCAATGGTGATTCTGTCGTCTGGACTTCTATTCCAACGAATTTAAGTGTAATCTCACTGGATTCCCAAACTACCCCTTTCGACCTTCTTGGTAAATATGCATTCTTTTTTCATTTTAGTCTTTTTTCCACAGGATTTTGGCTAAAAGGTTTTGTAACGAGACATAATTGGAGATGCAATCAAAGTTAGAGTCTTGACTCTTATTTTTGGGATCATCTCCCGTCAGTTTGGGTTTCAGATTATTGAATTGAAATGTTTTCTTTGCTTATGTTTCCGTGCCCTGCCTGCGTCGTGTAGATTTTTTGGGAGCCTGTGTGCGTATTTCTTTTTTATTTTGATTACTCTTGTAAATGTTCTTTTAATTTTATTTTTAATAATATTATGGGAAAGTGATAAGAGTGTTAGTGGGGTGCCGATCTAATCGGGATGTCTTGGTACACCTACTAATTCCTGTTGTCATCATTCATTCAAAAAAAAGTATATATATAATGTCATGTATTTAAAAAGTTAGTAATGATGAATATTATTGTATATGATGCTGGAAAGGTATATATGTTTTCATACTGACTTATATAGTTCTTTTTATCCTAATAGGAAAGAAAAATGACAACTCAAATTTGAATAAATTTGTTTGTTGGTTTGTATTTATTTTTTTTTAAGAGTCAAAATTGAACAAGTTAGTAGTCATTATTTTAGTTTGAAAAAAGCAAATTCATAGTATCATTTCAAAAGTTAGTTATACTTAATATTTTTTTATGTGTAAAGAAAAAACCTGTTATATTGTGAAATTGTGTTACTGAGCTGGTGTTTATTTGTGAAATGAGAATCCACTAATCTAAAGTTAGCTTTTGAAGATAAGTTTTACTAAAGTTCATTTAACATGATATTAGAGTCAAACATATCATGGTGGGTTTTAAATCCCAACCCATTTGCCTGACACTCTAGGCATGGGAGGGAGGGTGTTAGATTATGAATTTATCTTACATCGTCAAGTTATTGTGTTTATATTTGAAATAGACACCTTCTCCTTTTAAACTATAGCTTTTAGGGATAAGTACTACTTAAACCCATTTTAAAAAATGTAAATTTATTGTTACTTTTAACAATCAAGAAGTTAAATAATATTGATTTGTTTATACGTTTCAAGTATAATTTATAAGTGATAATTTCACATCTAATTATTTTATATAAGAGCTAGAGTTTTAACTCTCCTCTCCTAAATTATTATTATTTTTTTATAATTTTATAATTTTTTATTTTTACTAATGTTTCTAAACCTTGTTGAGACATGAATTGTGAAATTTTTTTTTTTGAGCGGGACAAAGTTTTTTTTTTTTCAATCCCTACAAAAATGTCATGTTACTGCACATATTTCTCTTTTTTTTTTTTTTTTTTTTTTTTTTTTGAAAATGGAAATTTCATTGAACTCACTAAGGAGATACAAAATACCAAATATAAGAAACTCTGTATATATTATATGAGACAAAATCATTCAACAAGAACGGATCTAACAGTAAAATCTGATGACGTTCAAAAGAAAAGACGTATGCTTGAGGCATGATAACGGGAATATACCTCGGCATATTGAAATTGAGCACACATAAGGCTCTTTTTTACAAAATCCTGAAAATCAATAGATTTTCCCAATCAATCGAGGGCCAAGACTCATTAGCGTTAGGGTCAGTATTAACTCCGCATAGAAATAACTCTAGCGGAATCAAAATACCATCAAGACTCAAATCTGACGGATAAACAACTAACTCGAAAGGTTATACACATATATCTAAGTGTATATATATACACACACACTTAAGATCTTTTGATTTAATTACGTGAAAAGAGGGTTAGGGAGAGCTTAATTTGAATGGAGATTTAAGTATTCAATTTCACTTGTAATATTACCGTCTTTTTTTTTTTAATTTATAGAATGGCATATGTTATGAAAAAAAAAAAGTTTATTTTAATGAAATTAAGTATGTCTATATATATAGTTGTACGAAATCATGTAACACATTGGAAGATGGGAAAGTAGGTGCGCATTGATTTCTCACGATACATAATTTCTCCATAAATGCGAAGTTGTCTCTAGTACTTCTGAGTTTCTACGAATTCTCTCCAATAAGCATATAGTATAGGTAAATTAAATCGTAATTTTTTATATATATAGGTACGAATATTTTAGGTACAGAAGGATATTTAGGATCACCATTTATACTATTGTGAGATAATAATATCTGGGAAGGAAAAAGTAGGATTAAGGGTTTTTTTTTTTATTATTGAGAGAAAAAATAAAAAAAGGGTTATTCTTTTTTCGATAATTGATATAAGATTAGGTAAATATATTGAATTTGTTTAACTGCGAGATACATTAATAAGAAGCTCGGCCGTACGACATAATTTAAGTCTTAAAACAACTATGAAAGTCAGCTCTCTAATATTTCCTTAAAAAAAAAAAAAAAAAACTGGTCTTACGTTTTAAATCCTATTTTCTTATTTTATTTCATGATTTTCAATTTTGTGCTTTAGTTGAAAAAGAAGAGAGTATAAGTAACACTTACATAGTGGAATGACAGTTTGATGAGATTTATTTCTTTTAGTACGTCGTGTGTTTTTTTAAATCGTCAAGTGATTTTTTCCTCTAATTATATATAGGGTTGGTTTATTAACACCTCCTATTTTGCTTTTCTCACTCACTTTTTAAAATCACTTACCATATTAATTTTAGAATTAAAAAAATTACTTGTTTCACCCCCTAATTTTCCCGAAAAACCCTTATAACTAAATTATTTGTCTTTCTTCTTTCTCCACATACTAAATCTAAACCACTACATAATTTTTTTTAAAATATGTTTTGCTTTGTTTCATTTTTATTTTTTAATTTTTTTCTCACAAGATCTCTATTTTCTTTTTTTCTTTTTAGATATCCAAAAAATATCTTCACCAGTTTATACATTGAGATAAAAATCTATGAACTTATTCTTTGGTATACTTTTTCTTAAGATGATAAAAACTTGAGGATAATATATTGATGAAGACAAGCATGGTTGAAAATATTATGAATTTGGTTAATACTTTAATTAGATAATTAAAAAAAGCTTACATTTTAGAGTTTGCATGAATTTCTAATCATTTCTCTCAATTATTTATAAAATGAATAACCAATCAAATCAATATATTTGATTATATTTTCACATCATGCATACGTCTTTTCCATTTGCTTGTTATTTCTTGAAAAACAAAAAACTAGTTATAATGTAGAACTACAAAAACAATTGAAAATAGGATTACTAACAAACAAAATAAAAGAATCTTTGTTTTATAAAAAATCTCGTGGAATGAATAAAAAATAACAAAAAAAATAGAACATTAAAAAAAAGTAAGGAAAAAAATGTATAGGGATTTAAACTGTAATGGGAGGAGAAAGAAAAAAGTAAAAAACTTATTTATAAGGGTTTTTTTGGAAACAATTAAGAGGTGAAAAAAACAGTTATTTAATTTTAAAATTAATATGATAAGTGGTTTTAAAAGATGGATATAAAAAATAAAATGGAGGGTGTTTATAAACCCACCCTTATATATATATGAATTTACAATTTCACATTCAAATCTATCATAAAAATATATAAATATATACAATTATATAATCATATAAGGACCAAGAAGCTTAAATAAGAAGATACAAATATTTTCTTTTGTCCCGTTCCTTTGAGAATGGATATAGATTTTTGATATTTATGATTGAAATTAAATTAAATAAATCATTAATTTATATATCAATATATACTCCTTTTTTTTTTTAAACGCATTTTTCATGATTTACTAAGCACATGATCTCCACCGACATTTACACACTGAACACTTTCATTTTCACCCTAATAAGTGCAGTATGGACATTGGACCCTGAATGTGTCCATATAGTACATGTTTTTACGACATAATTTGTCCATCTTATTCCTTTCTTTTTCTTTCTTTCTTTTTTTTTCCCCCTTTTTGTTTTGGTTTTCTGAATTCAAATTTTACAACTTAAGATAGAATTACACATTATATGAAATCACTAATCAATTTCTAAAATAATAATAATTTCATTTTATTTTTTTAACTTGGAAATGCAGAGATTCAAACTATATATATTTTAGTAAAATCAAGAATAAAATTAACATTAGATTATACATGTAACCACAATAATAATGCCACTTTTAATTCTGACAAAAAAGTGACATTTTTAATAAATTTTAAAAACTATCCATCTTAATTTTGTTAATATTATTTTGTGTGTCAATATGAAATATTATTTTAAATACTTTGCTTTTATCATAAGTTATGAAACTTATAAAAAAAGAATTTAAAATGTGTTTTAAAATTAAAAATAGTATTATTGATAAATAAAAAATCAAAACATTAGCTAACAAAAATTAGAAACTCAGAGTTCAACATTTAGTATATTTGATATTTGGTGTTAACTTAAGTTAACATCAAATGTTGAAATCAAATTTAACACATTAATTTTAATAAATGACATCTACAACATTAACAAAAAAACATATTATAACATTATCTCCGAGAAGAAAACTGCCTAGTGATATTAATACTAATCTAACTTTTGGTGTTGTTCTAGTACTACTCATCGGAGAACAAATTTTTTTATTTTTTATTTTTAACCTCAAACTCCAAAGTTTGACCATAATTAAAATCTTTCATCCTATTTTTTAATATGGGATTAGATACCTAGTATCAATATTCTGAAAGGTTAACAAACATATGGAGTAATCCAGCTAAAAATAAAAATGCATAATGGGGATTTAGTATTCTAATTTCAATATACAATGTTCTGAAAAAAGGTTAACTAAAATATGGAGGAATCCAGATAAAAAAAGGGAAAAAGCATATAAATAACACAAATTTAGAGACCATTGCATTAAAATGATATAAAAAATTAACATTAGACCAATTTAACACAACATTAAACTAAAGTTAACTAAAATTTGTGTTATATTAGTCAAGAATGAAAAATTTGTGTTATGTTGTTAATAGATGAAAAAAATGTGATTGTTTAAGTAATTTTCTCATAAAAAATACATTATGGGGATTTGCTAGTTTAAAAAAAAAAATTACAAATGGAAAATATTTTCGGTCAAATTTTGAGGTGAAATTTAGCCTAATAACCATACCTAAGTTCATCACAAGATTTGTAAGATCTAAATCTCCCCGTCTTCAAGTTCGAAAAGATAAAAGAAAAAACCCTTATACATAAGTAGGTTTGTCACATTCTACATAGATGTGTGGATGCAAGAACATTGGAATAAAACTTAAGTTCTCATCCCTTTTTTTTTTTTTTTTTTTTCCTTATCTCACCTACATTTTAAGTGTGGAACCACTTCCAATGATCACAGACCCCAAAAAGGGTTCAATGGGACTCGTACCCCCACACTATCTTTTAAAATATAAATTATGTTGTTAATTTTAAATTGCGATAATATATATTACTTCTTGTTTGACCCGACTCTTTTTTTTTTTTTTTTGAAATTTATATAGTACACCCTCTAAATTATTAGAATTTTTATATATTGGTCCCCAATTATATACCCGTACACAGTTTTAATCATTTCACATCATCATTTTTATACCTTTGCACATTTTTTTTTTTCATTTTTCAACGTAAATTTTACCATTAGTCATCTTGTATATTTCTTTCTCATTCTTTAATTGAAAACAATGAAATATAGAAAAAAAAATATTTGGAATTTCGCCATTAATTTTTACATAAATTTTGTTTCTTTTTGAAATTGATTAGTTTCAACTTCTAATGATGGTTGCTAAATGAGATGCAATAAGCTTTATTTATGTTTATTTTTCATTTGTATGTTTAAATTCAATTTGAACAATGCATGTAGTGTTCCTTATAGATAAAAAATCTTATTATTATAAATATCTAAGATATGAATATGATTAGTATTATTTACAATTAAAAAATGACTAGAGTTTTGCACATAATTTGTTAATAAGTAGTTACAATTTTTATTTTTATTAAATTAATGTTCAACTCTAACATTTTATTTCAATTAAAGTTGCCCTTACTAAATAAATTTCTGTATCCGTAACCAGCCATCTTATGCCCAGAAGACAGCTCCTGCCTCAAGGGGTTAAACTTTTTACCTGAAAAGTTTTTTCTTATAATTTTCTTTTTAATTTGCCCCCCTAAAATTTGTTAGTTACAGTTTTGAATAGCCTTTTTTTAAATAAAAAAAAATTATATTATCTTCTTGATATTTTTAATATTCAAATTCTCCCATAAAAATTTGATTTTTATGTATACTCATATATAAAACTTAAAATTCTAAATAATAAAATACCAGAACACTACTATTCAAATTCATAATTTTATAACTTAAAATTCCGAATAAAGGAAAAATCAACCGTACTATTTATATATTCATAATTTTACAAAATTTCAACTTCAAAAAGTGAGTGATTACATAAAAATTTGGAATAAGAAATAAAATACAAACACAAAGAAGAAGATATAAGAGAAAAAAAATAGTTGTTCGTTAGTTTACTTCAAAATTCTGGTTTTGTTCGTGCCTCTTAGTAATTAAATAGGAGTCGGTCACTGTCTATATCTCAAGCTCTGACAGTATTTTTCTTCAAAGGAGTCCTATTTAGAGAATCTTCTCTCTAGAAAGAGGTTTTTTAGGGGTTTTTTTTTTTGTTTTTGTTCCGTGTACTTTATTATCACAATTTATAATTAGTATATTTTAATGTAGACTCAATTTATGTTGGTGATAAGTTCAGTCCACACGAATTTAATTTCATCTTCTTGTTGTTTTTTATTTAGGTTTATCATTTTTGTGTGCTGTTTATGATCAAAATGTAGATTTTTTTAAAGGCCAGAGGTAAAAGATTTTAGGTAGGAGAACAGTACAATTAGGACATACTTGTTATCATGTCGATCAATAGAACCTATACACTGAGGTGGATGATATTTTGAAAGAGTCAAAAATTTTTATTTCTTTTTGAACTCGATTTTATCTTTCTTGCAAAGTTATAAGGACGCCAATTATAAAAAGTGGAATAAGAAATCCTCAATATTTTTTCGTTGAATTATATTAAGTGCTTTAGCTTTCTTTGTTTATAATGATCAAGTAATGCAAAAAAAAAAAAAAAAAAAAAAAAAAAAAAAAAAAAAAAAGGGAAGGAGGGGGGGGGGGGGGGGGAAGAAAATATGTGAATTTTTTGTTATGATATCCATAGATATATATTTCAAATTATGAGTGGGGAATCGAACTCTACATTTTTTAGTAGAGTCAAGTGTAAAATCAGTGTTAGGCTATATGCCTGTAATCACTCAATCTCTATATTTTTCAATAACTATAATTGTGTAGAATGCAAACACCTTCTTTTTATTCTTTAGTCAAAAAAAAAAAAAAAAAAACAGAAGAATATAGGAAAACATATATTAGAGGAAGACAAGTTAGTTTTCACAATATTTTGCTGTTATTTCCTCGGTAATTGGTGGTGTACAGCTATTTATAATTCTCTTTGTCCATGGAGATAATTTTACGCCTTGGATTCTGTTGATAAGAATTTTGTGTTTTCTGCTGACCGAAAAGTGTTTTCCTCTTTCTTTCTTTCACATAGAAATTTCTTCCTCTTGATTGGAGTAGGCTTCACATAAATAAATAAAGACACAACTTTATATATATGTAAAAGGTCTTGTATCCAGTGGACAAATACATCTAGAACTTGTAATAAGTAGTTTATTTACATGTAATTTTCAATTTAAAATGTTGTCACATAATACAATTTAGATATATATTGGTATAAATGACAAATATTACTGAAAAATATTATATTAGAATCATTCTGATTGTTACAATATTTAAAAAAAAAATTACAAGCGCCGCTTTATTAAGGTGCTGTGTAATAGTCCACCCTCTATATATATATATATATATATATATATGTATGTATGTATCCTTTGAATTGGTGTCCATAAGTCTCAATGTAACTTGTAATTGGCTTGGGTTTGGTTTGGTTATATGAAAAGCTAGTTTTGTTTTAATAGATCCCCAACTAATTTTGAGAAACTTATTCCAAGGAATAATCATCTTTATTCATCATAGGTGATGAAGCAAAATTCCAAAGCTAGCCAATATTGATGCCTGCAGTGGAACACCAAAGTGATTTGGAATCCCTAAATGCTTTGGTAACATGGTCTAGATATGTCTTGCCTGGAATCTAAACCCAAAATCTATTCCTGTCCTTCACAATGCCTAAGTTCCTTTTTCTTTTTAAATTTTATTTTTTTTTAAATTTTATACAGGTAATCTTGATTTGTAGGCCTATTCTCGAGCATGAAAATCAATTTTAAAGGTACTTGGTTGAATTATTAAGGAACTCTTTGCTTTCAGAATCTCTTACTCAAGAGTGTTCAAAAAACTATAAAATCGTACAAATCCGTCAAACGTTATCCGACCAGAACAAATTCCCCCGGTTTGGAACTATATTAAATATAATTTTTTATGAAACTACAGCTCGGATTTTGGTGTGCTGAAGAGCCTTTCTGTTATCGAATTTCGGTATATGTTGCTCTCTTTGTGTTTGGGTCAGTCGTATTGGTGTTTAGAAGTTTTGTTTAATTAAATATAATTTTGTATTAAAAAATCAAAGTTTTAAAATATTTGTTACAAAGTTATTTGAAGTAACTTATTTATTTAGTAAAACTCCTATTTATCGTTTCTTAATTCAATTATTTTTTTAAACCGACCAAAAAAAATTTGTATTTTCAATTTGATTGATGGCTTTCTCTTCAAACCGGTCCAATCAACCCAGGACTCTTGCATCCAATCGTTCTTAATGAAACTCTCTCTCTCCCTCTCTATACACACACACACACACACACACACACACACACACACACACATATATAGATAAGTGTATATATATAGAGCCTATTTTAGAGTTTATATATTGAGAACATCAAGTAAAACTTTAACTTCGATTATATATGTAAACTTCGAATTCCATGTGGAATTAGATATAAGTTATTAAACAACTAATATCGGTCATATTTTTTACACTTAACATAAATATTAACAATAAGAATACGATCACATGAGAAACATTAGCAATAATATTGATGATATAAAAAATCAAAGGGGAAAAAAAATAGTGCATACAACTCTCTCTCTTTTAATTTTTTTTAAATGAATTGTTGTGATAGGAATTAGTATATACATCAAGATATTCTAACTAGATTGACATGCTTTAAAAAAAAAAAACTATGTAAGAAAATAAAAAATAAAGAAGAAGACAAAAGATTAATATGGCGCCATCTACGGATTATGAAAAAAGAGAAGATCTAATAGTATGTGAATGTGCTAACAAAACCACCTAATATTGTCAAAAAATGAAATTAAATAATACAAAAGTAAGCTAATAATAAGGGGAAAAAGTAACAGAAAAAATTAGTAAAGCTAAAAACCTAAAAAATACCTAAAATTTAGTCTGAAAGCAGTTTTAGAGGAAATATAAGCTGCTCATTATTCAATAATCATTTTCATACCAAACAAGAATAAAATTAAAAACATATCACGTTAATTTTTCGATCGAAAAGACATGACAAAGCTGCGACATATCTAAAAACTTGCAATCATGCAGGCTGCTGGAAGAGTGGAGCTACTGTATAATATATATATATATATAAAGTTTTTTTATAATATATGCAAATATTATATATATATATATATATATCATAACATGTCAACTCATTCTCTATGTTTCTTTGTATGAAAAATCTGACAAAAACTAAAATTGTTACTCTATAAAGCAATTTCTTCACTTGTTGCAGTCGAAATTAATGAAGACGACAAGAGAAGAAACAAAAGCTTTCAACACAAAAGGACACACAAGAGAAGGAAAAAAAAAAAAAAAAAAGCCACAATTATATATAAAATATATGTATTATAATTAGCTAGAGATCACCCTTTTACTATTGTCGATTTGGCCAACTTGATAATGGACAGTGCAGTGGCTGTTTGGGTTGGGTCCTTTTCCATGTCTGGTGCAATAAATAGTCATCGAAAATAGCTTTTATTTGCTCTAACACATCTATATCTTCCTTCAAGATTAATTTTTATACAGCTTCTTTGTGACTAAATACATACATATATATACGCATATTTATGGAAGAGTATGGACATACATTTCTAGTAGTTAACTTATAATTAAGCTGCCATTATGTGTAGCATATATTGTCTCACAACTAAATTTATTTAATGCTATATTGTTGAAAACATTGTTAAGGGTCACCAAAAAAAAAAAAAAAAAAAAAAAAAAAACCATGACATTTACTTATGATATTTTTATTACCAGTATAGATGATAGATTATATAGAATTTAAATTATGTATTCAAATAAAATGTGTGTTTATATAATTTAACATATGAATAGTGTAAAGGTAGAAAAATGAGTGTGGTACAAATTTCTAAAAAGTGAAAATTTGGATATGAAATTGAGTTGAATTTTTGTGAAATAGTGAAAACATTTAAAGATTTCAATTCAAAAGTAGCTCAACCAAGCATCTATTGTGTTTGAGTACAATAATATCTATATATTCAAAGAGCTTATCCAAATAGGACATCAGTACTCACAATATTTTGTTTAACAAAATATGTCCTTTTTAGTCACAACCTTGTAATTAAAATACAATTAATCACAAATATTATTGTCGCTAAAACTTTTAGTCAAGAGACTTTTAGTCGCAGGAAAAAGTTTTAATCAAGCAGTGACAAAATATGTTGTGGTTAAAAGATTTAATGACAACAAAAATTTGTAACTAAAAATACCTGCATAAGAAGATTACGATTGAAAGTGACATTATTTAACAAGAAATTACAGTAAATAGGTCATTTTTTAAAAATGCTTAAAGTAAATAGAATATTTTAAAATTTGAGATAAATAGCATTTTATGGTAAATTGTTTATTTACAAGAATTTTGTAGGATAATTTTATTGTAAATATATATGCTTCGTAAATACGTCATTTTTATCGTGAATATGCTATTTATCATTACCTATAAAACTCATTACCTAAAAAGTTTTATGCTATTTGTCATCACCCAAAATATTTTTGACCTATTTCTCCCATTCTCCCTTGTTAACCGTATAAAACCTAATCTTGTAATTAAAAGTGTCAAAAAAAACTTTTATGACTAAAAAATGAAGTGCGTGCATAGAAAAGAAGTTTTTATAAACATATACATATGTATTTTCATGTCTTAATTATTGAAATTCTCTCCTTAATTAATTGGACTTTTTCTTGGAGACGTCTGAGTTTTGTACATATTTTCCTTAATTACTTTGACCAAAAATAAATGGTGAAGTCCCTTTAAAAAAAAAAAAAAAAAAACCAATGGTGAAATTGAGAATTGAAATAAAAGGGAGAAATGATCTCACGCCTCGAGTGACCGTAAAATTCAAAAATCAGTAATCAAGATACGAACTCTAATAATATATATATTTTTTCTGGCCAACAAAGAATGACATTTCAAATTTCAGATCTTTAAATAATCTAGGACCTCATAATATAGAGGGCAAGAGGAATGAGATTGCCTATTTTATGGGGCACTGTGTTTAATTGACCAGCAAGAAGTGCATATTAGGATGGTGTGAATTTTGATATATGCATATATATATATATATATATATATATATATATGGGTGTGGTTTTAATGGTTACTCCAATATTAGGATGGTGTGGATTTTGATATATGCATATATATATATATATGGATGTGGTTTTAGTGGTTACTCTAATATTTATTAATCGATGGTTATAGTTATTTAAACCGTTGGATATAAATCAAATGGTTGTGATGAATTAGATAGTTGATTAAAAGAATTTATGATAATAAATGAACATTAAACTAATAAAGCTCATTTAATGCAATTTTGGATAGGCAACTTATTCTTAATTTGTTGATATATTTTTATTTTTTATTATTTTTTATTTTTTTAATGACTTTTTTTTTATTTAAATAGAATCCAAATTACATATAAATATTTTTATTGCATTTTCTTTTTCTATTTTCGGTGTAATAACTCCATTATGGAGAAACCTATTAGATACTACAAATAACACATTAAAGGAGCAAATCAACATAACAAATAGATAGCTATTAAAAACCTTCAACCCCAATTAAGCACAAATCATTATCGTAGAAAAGAAATCAGATAACGAAGAACATATTTCAGAACATTTGCATTATTATTATTATTTTAATGAAAGTATAATTAATTCAAGTAAAATTAGAATAAGGAATAACATATATACATCTTTTTTTTTTTTTTTTCCAGAGAACTATATATACATATTGTTCATACTTTTTATTAACTTTTTTTTTTTTTTTTTCCTTTTCCATTTAGTGTGAAGTTTTGTATGGATAGAAGGTTATTTAATAGACACTTGGAGATAAATTTTAATGGATGGAGAAAGTAAAATTTTTCTAGGTTTCATGGGCCATTTTGTAATTAAGAAAGTTGGAGAGAGAAAAATTATAATTTTTAAATTTATGTAAAATGGTGTGCTTAAAAATTGCATTATAGCATTCACATAGCGTCAGTATATGAGGTACAATATCTTTCTACAGTGCTTTCTTATCAAAAAAAAAAAAAAAAAAATCCTCCTACAGTGAATAGAAAGAGAAATTACAATGGAACCATAGATCATTAATCGTGCTATTCTTGATAGATATTAATTTCTACTACTGCACATAAGTCATTATATCTTGCAATTTGAAATCGACGGTTGTATAAAAATTTCCAAGGATGCATTGGCCGTTAATGAAATTTTTGTATGAAATTTGTAAGAAAGAAAAATATATTGTAACAAATAAATAAAAAAAAGAAATTAGAATTAAAAAAAAAACAAATTATGTTTCACTATTGGATTTTGATCCCAAATATTCATTTGTTCACCTCCAATAAAAATACTATTTTTCTATAATTGAAAATTAATCTTTTAGTTAATGCTTAAGGTAATTTAGTTGTTTAACTTGTTATAACAAGTCAAAAAAATTGCCACATCATAAAAAATAATTGAAGAATGCATTACTTTTATAATTTTGTCTTGTAACCATAAATGGTTATAAAAATACAGTTATCATTAAAAACTCTTTCACATATATATCTCTTATATTGGTGTGATTAAGAAAGTTTCGATTTACGTGCTTATTCAGTTCTTATTTATTGTTTTTAACCAGTACAATTTATAAATATTGCGTTTATTATTACTATTATTTATAACATATAAGGGAGAAACTCATAAACTTAGCGCACATCCTAACTATATCGAAATCCATTTAGCAATTTTAAATTTATTAATTAAAGGAAAAAAAAAATAAATAGTAATTTTACAGTAAATAATTGAAGTAAATAAGAGCATTTCCAATACAATGTTAAATTAGTGTGTCAATGATAAATTTTGACATTTGGATGAAAAAATGATCTCTAATGTAGTGTCATCTTTCATTTGTCATGTGTTAAACTTTATGTCAAATTTGCCACAAGATATAACTAATTCCATATTTTACTTTTGATTCTTATTGATTGTTGTCCCAAGTAATTATTACAATATTTTTATTTTTCATTTATTTAAATACTAAAAGTTCACTTTTACAACTTCTAAAACACAATAATAATGACAAAAAATAGAAATAGCATTAGAAATAACATAATGCATTGTAGTATAAAGTAAGGTAATGCTATTTTTCACACTATTTTATATTAATATAACATTGACATACACAAATGCACTGGTAATGGTCTAACATGTTCTAAAAAGAACACTAAGGATACGTTTACTAAACTGTAAAGAAATGTAATAGAAAAAGTAATGGAATATTGGAAAGCAAAGTAATGGAATGGGAAGGGGGATCATTGATTTCCTTTTTAGTGTTTACTTGCCTATTAGATGGTGTAAATGGAAACAATTCCCTTCCCTTTGTAGTGTTTACTAACCATAGTAATGTTAATCTTACTAATGTAATTACTAAAATATCCTTTTATAGAACAAAAATAACATTAGCACATGAAAACTTATTAAGGGTAAATGAATAAATTTGATATGTATTCCCTTGACAAGGAATCAATACCAATGGGAATATAAGGATTGACATTCCCCTTTTTCATTCCTTATATTACGTGGAGATCACTAAAATCTCATCCCTATATCAAGTGAGAAATGGAATGACTACCCATTTTCTTTTTCCCTTTGATGCAAAGTAAACATGCCCTAAATATCAAAATTATCAGGTGAATAATTTATTTATTTATAATAAATTGATTACTTACTTTGTTTATTTACGATTATTTATTTCAAATATGTTAAAGTCATATTATTTACTCTCTTTTTTTTAATTTCATAAAAATACTATTTATTATAACTTGCGTTAATGGAAAAAACAGAATACAAAATAAAGAAATTTATAAGAATTCATCCCAAAATACGAAAATAAAGAAACAGCCTATAGTACATAAGACAAACAAGAACATACATGAAAAGAAAAATTCAGTTTTATTTATGAACCTTAAAATGCCTCCCTATATATATGAATGCGAAGAGCATAAGAACTTTTCCTTTTTAGGATCATGGTCACATGTTTAGAAAATAATTTATTGAATTCTGTCAATTAATCTGAAAACCTGAAACTACTATATCCAATTTTTTCTAAGCAATTGAAAAATTATCAAGCTTCTCTTCTGGCCTGACATTCTTGGATAGAAACAAATATTACAATCATAATTGTAGAAAAGACAGAAGATTAATGTTACAAATGATTTACCACTATAATTAAAACAGTCAAACTATTATTTCTTCTCTAATAAAAGGATGATTTTTTTTTTTCTCCGTGCAATCTTCACAGTTGACATGCACGTTACTCTGCAAAGGAGAAAATTGAGCTCCACAAGAAAAAAATTATTGGTTCTTTCAAAACGCGCTACACCAACTCTAGTATAAGCTCTTATGGCTGCTATGAAAACGGATCTACACGCACATAAAATCTTTCGGATCTGACACTTGAAAGCTATAATTGGGATAATTAGAAACCACACAAAAACACTAAAAAATAAGGAAAATAACTAAGTTTTCAATCAAATTAATATCTGAGCGGAGGAAACTTGTTACCAATATATAAAATGTGAGATTTTCATTCACGAAGAAAACACTAAATCAATAAAATAAAAATAAAAGAAAATTACAAATCCTACTGACCAGAAAGAGAAATCCAATATTTGACGAAATTTGAGATGAAGATGAAAGAGAAGAAAGAGAAAATAAGATATTCAAATCAGGATTAATTCGCTTGCTATATAAATTAACTATACATATCCCTTTTAAAAATGAGAAAATCCTAATGATCTTCTCCTATGATGTTTTATTTATTTATGTTTGTTTTATTTATTTAGGCTTTTTATTTTTTCAGTTTTGTAGAACCTTTTTTCTTTTGTTTTTAATATTATTTTTTTATTATAAAAAATTATCTCTCCTTAAACGTCTATTCATCTATTTTTTAGGGTATGTGGTTTATATATGGCTCACATTTATTATAAAAAAATGAAAGTACTTTTAGATTTCTAATGTGAGAACTCTTTCTTAAACCACTCGCTTCCATCTCCTTAATATATTTGTATATTTATATCACTCATTTTTAAATTTAGAGTCAGAAAATTTTTCAGTATGGCAATACTATGAATATATATATATATATATATATATAATAATCATAAACATATAGTTCAATGATCAAATGATTAGAGCACAGCTCAAATTTTACAAAGTTTCACGGGAAAAAAACCAATTTTTTAAAATGTGAGTGAAAGCATGTGCCTTATGTGTCTCCGCTACCACATAAGATCCCACTCCCTCCCTAACCCCTCCCCATCCTTTTTGAATCTAGTTGCAATATGTTCCTTTTATCAAAACAAATACGACAATTGTAGGTCTAGCAACTATAAAGACTAAACGCGATAAACAACGAAATTAGGGGTGAATTCTATTTTTGTTTGTGACATTTAAACATCGAAATTAGGGGTGAATTCTATTTTTGTTTGTGACATTTAAACATCGCAGAACCGTCCCCGATATATAAACGTCCCATTAATGTCTTTCACCATGAATTATTTTAAATCAGATAGAAGATGACACGTGACATGCATTTGCCATTACTTAATTAACAACAAACTGAAATGTTGTATGACTATCACATGTCATTTTTTCATCCACTTTTTAACGGATTTGTGAAAGAAAGATTTAAATGGGATATTTTCTACAGATTGGAGACTAATTGTGGGTTGTTTTTGACATCAAGGACCAAGATGGAGTTCACTCCTTATTTGGGATCAAAAAATGGGATTTTCCCCAAATAAAATAGTTAAATTATTGGTTCAACTAAAGAACATGGAGGATTTTCTTGTACACTCTCTCCGAATGGACCCCATAGAGTAGAGAATAGCCCCTATATGGACACCATCTATCAATCGTTCCATAATTCCATAAGAGAAATAGTCGAGCTCCATAAGAACTATAATTTCACACGCCACCATTGTATGTTCTTCTGAATGATATGATATCAAATCTATTATCAAAGTTGATATTTATATATATAAAGGCTTTAAAATCTGGATTTTAGAAGTTACATAATGAAAAAAAAAAAAAAAAAATCAAAGTATGAAACCACAACTAGATTGAGATCCGAGCGGACGAAACTTATCATCACTATACATAGAGACCTAAGTGGATATACACAATTTTCTGTTCAATGTAAAATTAAAAAATTGAAATCAGGTGAAGAGAAATGAAGAAAAAATCCCATTAGAGAGAGATCCCATTTCTCCCTCTCTCCACTAATAGAAAGAACGTCAAAGTTTAAAATGAAAAGAGAAAAGAAAACATAAAACCCACAAATTTGATCCTAGTCAAAATAAGAGCATAAGAAGAGAGAACTTGTACCAAAGATAATGGTAAAAGTCTTCTCCTCTATTTTTCTCATAATAATATCTCTCCCTCATAAAACAAAATCTGAAAAATTGCTCCTTGTTTCAACTGTCCTCTTGGAGTTGTGTAATGTGGTTGGGATTATCTTTGATTCGAATATAATATTAGCGCTGAGGTGAATTTACTTTCTTCTTGCTCACTTCAAATTCCTTGGATATTCAAAGCTTGGTCGTCTATCGTTTTGGAGTATCTTACATGAATCACTTTTTCAACTTCTCATCTTTATCGCGAAGTAAACTCTGATGTTGATAAATTGTGAACTTGTACGGCTCAGGCAAATTTGAAATTTTGATGGTAGTCTTCTTTGGACTTTTGTTCTCAATTGCTGGTGGGGGGGGGGGGGGGGGGGGGGGGGGGGGGGGGGTGGTGGTGGTGGTGTTAGTCCCTTAGAGCAGGGTTGGTTCACTGTACCTGTGACAGATGGTGTGTTAGAATTCAAGCTACAGGTTTGTCTCACTCTCTCATGCACTCTTTTTCATACTTTCAAGTTTTTCCCATTAGGTTTTCTTGAAAGAGAAATTTAATGACCACTTTCTTAATTTGATATTAAGGAAGTAAAATATACCTAGTAGTTTAATTTTCATATATATATATATATATATATATATTTTCCTATAATGCTTTATTGACTTGTATTTTGATCTTTCTGTGGATTATTTATTTACTTATATAGTTCCTTTTCATCTTGAGTGTATGCGTTGTCTCTCTCTCTCTCTCTCTTTTCATCCCTTGTAAGAACTTCATTTTACATTTTTTTTCATTCTTTTAATAAATTTGACCGAGTAATTTGGTGCAAAAAGAGTGACTAAAAAGATGTCAACTTAATGAGGATGTTTTTAATTTTTACTGAAACATTTTGATACTAGTTGTTCCTTCTTACCATTTACATAAAAATCCAGAAAATGAGAGAGAGAGAGAGAGAGAGAGAGAGAGAGAGAAGATCTATAAGGAAATCAAGAAGTGGGGTCCAAATGTGAACAAGCTTACCAACATTTCTACTCACAAAAGAGAAAAATAATACAAACCCTGTCCAAGCTAGTGCCTAGTGGAGCCGCTATGTCCATGGATTATTAGTTGGAAGGACACACAATTTAAAATTTTATTATTTTTTTCATTTTTTGGCTGGTACATGCTTAAGGACAAAAAACTTGCCTCCCAAAGAGAGAGATAAAAATAAGAAAGAAAAATTACTCGAAGCTTCTTTTGATAGTTCTATCCCCTCATAATTTTGTTTTCAGTATTACGAGGATCACGCAATTTTTTGTTACCATAATTATTAATCTGCCTTACTCATAGATTTCCATTTTCTCTGAAAAAAAAGGTGTCTGTCCAAATTCAAAAGCTTCGAAGAGGGTTAATAAAATTACAAAAATAATAATAAAAAAAAAAACTAAAAAATAAAGGGTAAAAAGGAAGAGAAATATTAATGATCAGGTCTTTAAAGGTGTGTAGATTTTTTGTTTTTTGTTTTGTTTTTATTTTTGTTTTTAAAAGAGATTAGAAATATAAATTTAGGAATAAAGAAAGGTCTTCTATCTAAATGATTTGAGCCATGATGTTACTATGACTTTTTAGCCATGTACTTACCTATATATATATAAATAAGAGAAATCAAACTTGACTTAGCACGCGTTCTACTATAGTACTCATGATCTTCTATAGTTAGTTATATAGTATTGCACATGAACATGAAAGTGACAATTAATACCCAAAAAAAATTGTGAAAATGTATAGTGACATTTTATATTTAGTGTTCTAGGTTAAGGACTTTGTCATTTTTGTTCACAACATTGTCATATATATATATATATGTATTTATGTATATGTGTGTGTATGTGTATTAATTAACCAGCAAGAGGGCAAAGAGAGATGGAGATGGATCGTAGAAGGGCATTAAATGGGAAAGGGAAGCAGAGTATCTGGCACTCCGCTGGCCAATATGGGCCGTTGGTGGGTCGTATTATATATATATATATATATATATATATATGGTCCTCATGATCAGCTCAGAAATTAAAAAAAAAAGGTTTTCTTCTTTTTCGACCAACTTAGAAATAATAATGTTCCCTTGCATTATATATGTTACATTCTCTTCCATGCACTAGTGCTTCAAGGAATAATTGTTGGAAAAATTAGCAAAATCTTCTCTCTCCTCTCTCTTCTCCACATACATAGACATGAAAAGTTAATGTTACTTTAACAGTTATGACCAACACTACTAGGTTTTTCCAACTGATTTAAAAATTATATATTTAAATCCATATATATATATATATATAAATGGAGTTGGTCATTATTTTTGCACTCACGGCACCGTAGTTGGCCATTCTCTTGTAAATTGCAAACAAAAACCCTAGCAAAAATATCCAGCTGTTAGATGACAATGGAATTAGGGACAACAAACCGAAGGCCTCCCCGATTGAAGATTCTATAGCTCCAAAACAAAATGATGCTTATGCGTTTTCGAGATTCATCCTAAGACTTCGGTTTCCCACAATGGAACTGCTCCTTTGAAATAAAACTGGTAGAATATAAAACTATTATTGACTAACCTCTTAATATGTTAAGCTTTTGGAGGTATAAATTGATAAACTGATATGATATCATTACAGGAGGTCCTTAATTCAAACTCATATAATTGTTCTTGTTATCTCCTTTGCCCATTGTTTGACTTGCATACATGGGGTGAAGTGTTACAGTCTAATATTATGGTTATTTACATAGATGTCCAAATTAGAGGTGTTGATTTGAAAAATGTCCATTTTTTCTTTTATTTACAAAAATGTATAAAATAGTACTTATAAAGATAACATTACCCTTCATAAAGAATTGAGAATTGATAAATAAAGGAATTATTAAAAAAGAAACAAAAAATGGAAGAAAAAACATCTGAATAAAGATGCCTAAATTTGATTTCAAAAAATTGGTAAACAAATTGTTATAAGAGGAAAAGATAATATAATGATATAGTAATTATCATAAAGAAAAACATCATAATGATATAATAACATCATTAAAAAAAAATCTAATGATATAGTAATTATCATTAAAAAAAAAAAGCATATTCTTATCACATTTAAACTTAAGAAACTAATTATTAAAACAATACCAATAATAATAGAGGAATAAGTTATCATCATAATGTTATAATTATCATTAAGAACCTAAATCATACTAAAAAAATTAGGTTTCGAAGAAACCTAAATCATACCTAAATCATACTAACAAGCAAGCACTAAAATAAAGAACTAATCATTAAGATAAAAATACAGCAATAATGAATAAATAAAGAAAAAAATTTGAAACATAATGAGAGAAATGATTTTAAATATAAAAAATGAGTAAAATAAGTACTACAAGCGATTGTTTTTTTAAAAATGGACATTTACACAATTGTTGATGGGTGATTTTCAATAGTTGGCTAAGTGTGTTAGCCAACCTAGAAGATTAGAAGGTCAAACAACTAGGAAGAGCGTTAATAGTGTGCTCAGTGCACTCCTTAGTAGTAATCAGCATATTGCATCATTGTAGTCTGTGCACCTCGAAGCAGTGGTTGGCGCATCACGTTCACGTGGTCAGTTCACATTCCAGTAGTGGCCATACGAGGGTAACACTGTGCCCAGCACACCACGTGAAGGTGGTGAGCATGCTTTGCTATGATTGTCGACACTCACAACAATAATCATTGGAGCATATCGGACCACCTGAGAAGACTAGCCTTGAGATGTCTCACTAGGAGAGCCTAGCAGACCAAGACACTCCGTACCAGACTGGACCGATCAAGATAGGCTAGATCCAACCACCCAGGAGTAGGGAAGAGAAGACCAGCTCAGGAGTGGGAGTCGAACTGTCGGACCAGGACCCTCCGTACCATACTGCGCTGACTAGGATAGGCTAGATCCAACCACCCAGAAGCGGGGAAGAGAAGACCAGCTTAAAAGGGAGTTGAACTGTCGAACCAGGAGAGCCTAGAGGAATAGCCGATCAGAGCCCTCCGTCTTGGATAGAACAAGCTTGATCCGACCACCCATGAGTGGGGAAGAGAGTACCAGCTCAAGAGAGTCGAAATGTTAGGCCGAATAGTCCTTATTGGACTAGCCTACCAGATTCCTCCCCAGGCCCAGGGTGACCAAACAGTGGCAGTCTGAACAAGTCTGACTAGGGCGAGCAACATCCGGCCTTCTCCTGTCCCGACCTTTGCCCGTGTCGATATCTGCCCACGATGACCTTCGCTTGAATTGACCAATCCACCTAGTACCTACTCCACTACCTTGTACCAACTGATAGTAGTACCTAGTACCTGCACCTGTTCCCCCTCGTTACCCAGGTAGTGGGACTCGTGGCACCAGCCTACTGGACACTGAACATCAGTACACTCGACACGGGTCAGCCTGCCAGGGCCCTTCGGGGCACCACCCATCAGGATCACTTGGGGCTTCGGAACCCGTGGGAAACATCTATAAATAGAGGAATGCCTAACTCCCTCGAGTAAGGTCATTCTTCCTTGCCAAAACTCTGCTCCTCCACTTGCTCTTCAGTTCTCTTCGCTGACTTAAGCATCAAAATGCCTTTAGTAGACACCTCACTAGTGTCCCTTTTACTCCAAGGTACTTCTATTTTTGCAAGCAACCAGGTGAAGCACAATGGCATAGGATTAACCCCACCAACCAACCACATTTGGTGTTATGCTAAGGATTTTTAGCATCAATAACAATATTATAAAAAAAAGGACATATTTTAAAAAATGGTCTTAAAAATAGACTTTTTATGTAATTATTTCATAAAACTATTCTCGGTCCATATACTAATAGCTTAAGTTTTTAGGATGAATTGTAACTTTGTAAGGTAAACTAACAAAAATGATGCCTACAATTCTGAGGTTCAATATAGGGTTTTGGTTCCCTCATCTAACAAGCACGGATGTTGTACAGACTACTAGTCTATTAGTGCTTAATTCAAAAAAAAAAAAAAAAAAATCTTATACATGTAGTCCGTCATCAGTGTTCTCTTGGTGTTCTGTCTCACATAATTTCCCTAAGTATGCAACTAAATTCAACTACTGGGGTTTCAACTGAGCTGATGGAACTGTGTTTTCATTTCTTGGATTTTGTTCATTGATAATAACAATGATTTGTTTTCCGAGGAGATTGTGAATTTGGTTTTTGTGTTTATTTTTTTTATGAATAACAGAGATGATCTTCCCACATTCCAAGTTTTCTCATGGTCCACTAGGTCTATGTCTTGATAGTGTTTTGTTTCATTGGACTTGTGTCTATGTAGAGTTAGTGATGGCGTTAATACTACAGTTTACTAGCTCTCACTTGATTTGAGGATTCCATCATTTATAAAGATCTTGTCAAGAGCCAATACATGTTTGATTATTGTGTGCCAAGGAACTTTCCTGTTGTGATCTCAATACATTCTTCTTCCTAAATTTTATCAAATTATATTTATAAATCGGGTCACAATACCACGTGGTCATTCATATTTTATTTAGTTGAATAAAAAAATACATGTGACCATCGTATATTTGGTTAAAAACCGAGAATTAATATTAAGTCGACCAGTAATAATTTTATGTAATACTACATATACATATACGGGACACAATATTTTTCTTTTTCCTTTTTTTTTTCTCCTTTAATTACGAGGCCTAGAGCAAAGCAACTGTCTTTATCCGAGTGCAAAAGTATGTAGATAATATCTGGAATTTTTGTCATTTAATTTCTCCCACTTTCTAGAAACTTATATTACAAAAGTCTTGTACATATACGTATACACACACACATATATATGTGTGTGTGTATATATATATATATATATATCATAGATGATCAGAAAAAGATTGACTATTTGTATTTTAGTGAAACTCGATCATGTGGAGTGTTTGCTTTTCAGGTCCAACTCGCACATGATAATAATTTGTATCTATCTATATTCTAATTTTGATCCTTTGTTCAGAGGAAGGTGATCAGAGGTCGTTTCTTTGTACCTAATAATTCTCAGCCAATCCAATATGAGATGTGTACGTTTCTGGAATATAAGAAAAGTTAAGGGCAGGAACAAAAGGGGGGAAAAAAAATTAGGAGTAATATGCAGTGGTAAAGTGTACTGCAATATTCTATGGTCAAGTTGGAGGCCACAAGGTATATAATGCATTATTAAACGACGTACGATACCTTATGATGATGCCGTGGAAAGTTAAGGTTTGTTTGGCAGAAGGGAAAAGGGAGAGAAGGAGAGGGATGGAGGGATTTGTGAAAGGATTTTAATTTTTATGGTTATTTGGTGCCTAGGAGAAAAAAGAGAATTGTGATCAAGAAAGGGATTCCAAATTTTCGAAAACACCTTAATTTTAGCTTCCATTTGTTTTGACATCTCCAACTCAAAATTTTCATCTCAGTTTTTTATTTTATTTTATTTTTTTAAAGTCAACAAAAATTATAACTAGTTTTTGAAAAATTAACTAACTCCAACTTAAAAAATTCATCTCCAACCGGCAAACCAAAAACAACATTAATTTCTCATATGTTGGAGTGATTAGTGGAGAAATATTATCTTCTAGATTAAAGTTGTTATTTTACAAATAAAATCTTTTCAGTTCTTTCCCTTGTATCTCTATATTATAAAATAAAAGAGATGAATTTTTTGTATTGTTCCTTTATTACCAAACATCATTAGAGAAAGAACCTCTCCTTATTTCTCATTTTACTTAGGTTATTCACAGCTTATTTCTTCCTATTTTCTCTCCTTACCAAACACACCCGAAAGAACCAATTAATGGGAAGAAAGGAAAACAACAATGTTTTACTTTAAGATTGTAACAATATGCACATAAAACTTCAGCACAAGAATTACTAAGGGCGTGTTTAGTATCACGGTTTAAAAGGAATTTTTTAAAAAGATTACAATTCGAATTGAGAATTTTTTTTAAATTACTGTTTGCATGAAAGAAAAATATGTGTAGATCAGATTTCGAAAAAAGTAAAAATTTGAAGTTGATTTAGATTCTTTTTTATTTTTTATTTTAAAAAAGAACTTTTAAACTATGATGTCAAACAAGGACTAAGATCAAATTGCCAAAGGCCCTAGCCATGGCATATGATTAGATTGGTCAATCAACTTTTCAATGAATGATGAGAGAGGAGAATTGGTGTTAAGATATGTTAGAACATTCCAATTATGTTGACATTTACTAGCAACTCAATTCTCCACCAAATCCCTGTTCTAATTTTATTAAAATTAAAAAGTAGAATAATAACGTGGAGATTCGCAAAATTATGCTCAAAAGAAAAAATAAATCCAAAAAGACAACATGACCAAAAAAAATAATAATAATAATAAATAAGTAAGTAAGAAGAAGTTGTTTTCTTTTTTGTAGATGTGAGTCACTCTAGAAGTTTATTTTCTTAAAACATAACCATCACAAATCTGATCTGAATCTCAAGAAATCTCTAGAGACAAATAAGATTCCAACAAGGTAAATTAAGTCACACTCAAATCAAATGAAATCTCAATTATAAATGATGATGTATAATCCGAATTGCCTCCATAACACCACAAAGTTCGACTTCGAAAGCAAACTTATTGCCCAAATTCTTTAGCAAAACATCTTTTAAGAAAATTCCTATAAGTCCAAAAAATACCTCCACAATCAACATTACCAGAAGAGCTAAAAGTAGCATCATCAATATTAATTTTGATGTAGTCGAAAGAAAGCAAATTCACTAATCTTGAATGATTTTAGGAACTTGAATGAAATAATCAATTGGAGAATTATTCATCGTGCCAGTGCTAATTAGATTATCTTATCTAACTGACTTGTTGAGATTGGGTGTTTTTAAAGCAGTTAAGTAATTTTCGTTTTCCAATTTTAGGATATTATTCAAAAATAAAGTTTATGCAATTGTTTTTATTTTCATAAGAGTATATCTGATTATTTAATATAATTGTAAGCATTACATCATATATGAATCAAGTCTTCATGCTCATACAAGACATGGTCAAGGGCTTAGAATGAAATAAATAATATACTTCACAATCGATAAATAAAGTTTGGCGCTTTATTATAATAAGGTATAGTCTGTTTTCTAACTAGTTGATGACCTTTTCATAGGTCATGGTGATGTTGACTATAAATGGCAAACATTAGTGTAAATGAATATATTGAACTGACCTTAATAGAATTAGTTAAGAAATAACCCCTTAGTTGGCACAATGTTTTTAAAGGACTTTTTAAAAAATTCAAATTGAGAATCTTTTTGGATTGGTGTTTGGGAGAATTGTAAATTTCGAACAAGTGAAAATTTCTAATGTGAAATGGAATCTTTTTAAGAAGTTCTTTTTAAACCATGGTGTCAAACATACCCTAAAGTTCTAATATTGGATGGAAATTTTTTTAATTGACCATATGACCGAGTGATTAGTAGACTCACATTCATATATACATGTATGTTTGTCTACCAACGGGTGGGATTATTTCGTAAATCAAAAGATTGGTATTTTGAAGATATTGTATTCGAATAGAGGGGAACACTATTTCATAGATGTGTAATCTACAACTTCATAAGATCAATGGTGTTCACATGAGGTATTAATTCGTGAAGGTTGAGTGATATAATACACGCTTTCATTAATATTAGGTATAAAAAAAAAAAAAAAAAAACTTAATCCTCATTTATGATTTAATCATAAATAGGGTACCGATTAGAAAATAACTAACTCATAGAAAAAGAAGTAATTAGAGAGGTATAATGGAATCAATACCTAACTTTAACTTTAATTATGAATATGCATAGTGGAGGGTCAAGTTATAGGATATTGATAGACGTAGGCTTTTCTCAAAAGCTTCTCATTAATATATCTGCAACAAAAAATCATGCAAGTTCGGTCCCTGATTAATTGTGACTCAAATGAAAGTTGAAAATTATATTTAATTATTTAAGAAATTAGATATTAGTCATTGAAACTTCAATTATATAGATCCGTTTGATTCCTGAACTAGCTAGCTTCACAAACCTCTCCCTGGACGTATTTTGGGACTACATAGAAAATGCCAGTACTGGGTGTCACCCTGATTTAGTGTCTAGGGCACTAAATAGCGTGTTTTAATATATATAAAACACTAATATGTAAATGATGTTGGGATATGTGTTTGTTTTTTTTTAATCATCATTTGTAATTCCTACACTAATATGTTAATGATGCAGGAATATGTGCTTCTTCTTCTTTTATATATATATATATATATATATATATAAATCAGCATTTGTAAATCCAATAATTATTTATTGGCATTTGTGGAATTAAGTTTATGCAATTATACATCATAAAGTTTTAATATTTGTAAATGCTCTTTACTAGATATATGTGGATTACATATATAAGACATAGTTAAAGGACTTGGTATAAACTAGTGTTTATCATCAGCAAATAAAAGTGTACACTTTATTTTGGTAACACTATGGTGTTGATTATTTTTCAATAGGGAGTGATCTTATCTTGGATTATTATAAGAATTATTTATAAATAACAAGACTAGTGTATCATAGAGACATTGAACTGAACTACAATAGAATATGTTAGTTATTGAAGTTCCATTTACTATTAAAACTTTGCATTCTATAATTAGATTGCCAATTTATTGTTTGACTTTAATCGTGAGCGCTTGGTAAACTCACTTTCATATATTGTGTCTTTTGATCTACCAATGGGTAAGATTAGACTCATTAATAAAAAACTCGGCAGTTTTGAGACGCAATATTATGAATTGCTGGGAATATTAAGTCGTGTATATATATATATATATATATAATTCACAACTTCATTACAACAAAGAGCAATGAAATTCTCATGATGTATTTATTCAGCAAACTTGGGTGAATCGATTGCTCGACTTGGTGGGACTGTTGTGAGTAGATGAAAAAAAGTTATGATACAAATTAATAGTAATCAAATGTTAAATTTAACATCTACTATACTTTGTGGGAACTTTGTTGCTAAATAACAAATGGTATATTTAATATCAAAGATAGCATCATTCAAATCCTAAAATTAAACGGCGCCGCATCAATTTAGCAATATTCTATTGAAGATACTCTTAGAAGTACCAAAAGCAATGGTTTATCTCATTTTGAAAGAATACTTCTGCCAAACTTCACATTTTTTTAACAGTAGTGTGTAGTGTCCATATATAATTTTCTTAGAATGAGAATGTCATGCTCAAAGAAAATGTGGGTTTAAATTAGTCTTAAAGTTTTTCCAAATTTCCAGCTAGATGTATCATTAATAGATATATATATATATATATATATATCCACATATTCATGAACTAGCTAGTCTTGCATGCTTGTGGGTCACATTGATGCTTAAGTTCAAACAAAGGATTAAGAGTGACGAGGAAGTTCTTGACAAATTATGTCACTTGTCCCTTTCATTTTATAAGGTAACATTAAAGTGCTCACTTTTTAACTTCGAGTGGATATGACTGAAGTTTAAATTTAAACCAATTGACAATTCTCACTTTTTCACTTCAAATGAGGTTAGAAGCTTAATTAGAACACATTTGAATTACAGTAGATGACTAGAGCTCAAAAAATCAACACGATATCGGCCATCACAAAGTATATGTTAATTTCCATGCACACACCGATCCTGTTACATGTTGATCATATTTTCGAACACGTGATGTTTAAGACTTTCAATTATCGAGACCAACTTAAAAATAAACCCTACTTCTACTACTATGCCTAGGGAACCTTATAATTTTTTCCTTCTTTTCCCCTTTATTTGCAAGAGTTTGTTTCAAAGGAGGGGAAAATGGAAAAATAAAGGTTCGACGGAATTCAAACTCTTTAAACAAACTTAGTCTCTCAGAATATAGAGGGATCAGAGGAGGGAATTTATATAAAACTACATGTATTTTTACTTTTCCTTCGTATTTTCTTTGTTGATCTTATCAAACGCAACCTAAAGCTTAAACTGCTTAAAGGTGCCTTAATATTAGATTTTTGTACCTATGAAAAGCGGATGTCTCGCTCACTATTTTGCTCTAATTTCCACCAAGTATGGTTGCTACATTATGCTAGTAGGTCCGGAAAGAATGTGGTAGACTCTAGATCTCTGTGGTTTGGGCTTGAAGGTCGTAGTCTGATCGCCCTCAAACCGAAGACACTTGGCTTGCTCTTATCTATTATCTAATTTTAATCCCAACTTTTAAGTATCAATTTACGTGTCGATTATTTATCATTTTTTAATTAATAGATGTAATATTTTAATTTTATTTAACATTGTAGTTACTCAAAGACTTAACTATTAAAAAATGACAATTCATATGTTATGTATATTGGTATTTAAAAGTTAGACTAATTGGTGTTCCCTGTATTATATATGGCTTAAAAAAAGATGATTACCCTCGGTTACCTTGGGTCATTAACCGGGTTTTTGCTAAGGGACACCAGCATAGTCATCTTAATGGACCTCACTAAGTTATAATTTCCAGACAATTGCTGACTGAAAAAGAACTTATAACACTTATAAGCTACTAGAAGTCCTCACTCCCAGTCGATTTGATGTGAGACTCACTATAATGACTGCTATTTTTCTGTCATAAGCCACTAGAAGTCCTCGCTTATAATGGTCCTTATATAATATTCTTTGTTACTATATAAATTGCTATATAATTTGAAATATTCTTAGGTAAAATTTGGGAATATTCGAGCTAATATAGAATATCATTTTCATGAAAATAATGGATAGAGTCAACAAGCTGGCCTTACATCACTAGCTTATTGGGCGTAATTGGGAGTTGGGACCACTTTATCAACAACAACGACAACAACAACAACGTAATTGCAGTAAAATAATAGAACACCACTATCTAGCTTTTCAAGGAGTGGGTGAGGGGGTGTGGGAATCACCACTACTTGCATTATAAATCATTGATAAGTTTGATTTTTGAACCTTTTTTTTTTTTCTTTTTTTGAAATTCACACAGAAGCTGTCAGTTTGGTTTTCGTGTTATTATTATTATTATTTTTCCTTTTTCCCTTTTTATTTCTTGGAATATTGCAATGATTTGAATTTTTTTTTAAAAAAATATTTTTGTTACTTAATTTGGAAGAATAAGGTTCGAGTTGGTCCCCGCTCTGTAGGCCTCTTTTGCAAAGTCCAAAACACATAAGGCCCCAAAGTTCATGGACCAACATGTAAACCCGAGAAATGTATGCCCATTACACCATTTTCGTGGGAGAACGAAGTAAAATGCATTTTTACATGGGTGTTATTGAGGATTGTATCTCAAAGAATACATTTAAGAATCATTGTCTCATTAATAGTGATTTCAAGGAATTTTTTTTTTATACCTCTCATAAGAAAATCAAAAGTTGACTGAAGATATTTTTATAAAATTACTCCCGACCAGCTGAAAAGGTATTCTGGTAAAATACCACTAGTAGTCGACAAGAATATTTTCCGATGACCGAGTCAAGATAGTTCATCGCATGTCACCAGTCATCGGCGCTGGTCTTCGATCACTGGCACCAGTCTCAAAGGAGTATTATTTTTCACAAAAATTTAAAGTTTTTTTATACTTTTTGAATTTTTTTAATCAAACAAAAAATTTAAAAAATAAATAAATTGAGTAATTAATCATAATACAAAGTAATTCTCCAAAATACATAGAGTAATCCACCAGGAGGAAAAAAAAAAAAAAAAACCCCTGATTCGTCTCAGATCGCAAGGAGAAGGGAGATCAAGGCGGAGATCGCAAGACTGAGATTGCGGCGGTGGCGCAGTTTGTGAGGTTTAGATTGCGAGGAGATAAGAGATCGTGGCGGTAGTGGAGATGACGAGGCTGAAATTGCAAAGGATAAAGAAGATCATGAGGTATCGCCGTAGAGAAAGGCAAAAATTCAAAACTACATTTTATCGGCTATTTCCATATATATATATATATATATATAAAATATAAAATTGAAGTAAATTGTAGGTTTAAAAATATTTAAAAGGAATAGTCATAAAAAAATAACAAATTTTTCAGATAAATAATTTATTTCTTTTATATATATTATTTATTCACTTAGTAAATTTACTGTTTAATTCAAATATTTTAAAATCTTGTTATTTATCTCAATTATTTTCGTAAACAATACCATCTAGTTCAAATTATCCATTTCTATCTAGAAAAAATGTGAACAATACTATCTACTTCAAATTATCCATTTATATCTAGAAAAAATATAGCTGATAACATACTTATCCAAGCAAATATGAGTAAATAACTGATTTATGAAAAATTTAAAGCAAATGACGTATTTACTAGTCAATATCAAATTAACTTAGTAGATATGTTCATTTACTAAATATATTATTTATTTACTCTTACTAAAATAATGTAATTATTTGTAAAAGGGAGAAATAAGTAGATAACAATTTTGAGAAAATAATTAAAGTAAAGAGCAAGTTTTTAAAAGATTAAATTTAATACCAGTAAATAATAAATTAACCAGGAAAATTATTTAATAATAGCAGTTTTCAGAAAATTATAAAAAGTAAAGAACATGGTTTTAAAATATTTAAAGCAAATAGAAATAAATAATAAATTAACCAGATAAATGAATTTTACGTCTTGTAAATATGTTATTTATTAATAATTTGCTATTTACCTAGTAAAATTTTCATTTACCTACTAGATTTGCTATTTAACTTAAATATTTTCAAACCTTACTTTTTGGTTCAATTATTTTTACAGAACTCATATACTATAGCATATCTTTAAAACCAATTGTAAAAAAGTAGCAGGTCTGACAATTTATGGAAGATTATAGCATATTTTCAATTTATTAGAAGTAGAATTCCTTTTTTACCCCTAGGAATGTTGTCTTCTCCATACCTAGTGACTATAGAAGTTCTGGCGACCTTGCGACGCGACGATGGTGACTGCAGATCGTCGGAGTTCTTGGGTATAGGCTAGATTGATGGCATCTTGGCCAGATTGCGATGTCCAACAACAAGATGAGATTGGGAACGATCTCTGATTGTAATGGAGAAACAAAGGTCACGATCTCCGTCACTGGTGACTCGAGGTTCGCAAGGTCAATCCCAGTCTCCAAACGACGCGCGTTTCTCCAATCTTCGACGATGTGGCGGTGGCAGCGGCTTTGAAAGCTTCACGAACAATCTCTGTCATCGGGGAAATGACTTTCCCAAGCTCAATCGTGAATTCCAAAGCATGCGCGTTTCTCAAATTTTGGACGATATGCGACGGTGGCGGCTCCCCAAAGCTTCGTGACTCATTCTCTAGCGATATGGTGATGGTGGCAGTGGCGGTAGTGGTAATTGGAGATTTAGGGTCAGGGTTTGATTGAATTGGGGCTTAATTTGGAATACTTTTGGGGTAATATTTGTAATTAACAAAATTTTGTAAGCTAGTAAAAGTTTATTTTTTAAATAAAATATTGTTTTAAAAAAGTAATTTAATTATTTTATGGGAATTTTCATATTTACATATAATTACTAATACTTATTTAGTAAATATTTAGATTTACCATTTATATGAAAAGTATAAAATGCAATATAAATAAAGGATTTACATATAAAAAGCATTATTTATTAGTAAATATGTGTATTTACCAAAGAAATTAAGATTAAAAACAATACAGATTGCACTAAAAATAACGTAAATATTTTATAATTTAAGAAATATTATAAATAATTAAATATTATTTTAATTAAATATTATTTGACAAATAATTTACTTATTTAATTGAAATTAATATATTTACATGTAATTACTTATATTTACGTAAATATTTAGGTTTAATTTTTGGATTAAACTCATGTGTCCCCTTATTTATATCCCCTTTATGTCCCTCCAACAATTTCATGACATATCAATTAAAAATAAATATTTAATTATAAAATCATATCACATCACTTAAAAAATCATGTTAGTTACACACGTGTAATAATATTTTTAGAGAAAAAAGAATGATGACCTAATAAGGGGACATATGAACCAAATCCTTAATTTTTATACAAAAAGTGTAACTTACAAGACAAATAAAGGATTTATGTGTAAATCTTAGTAAATATTTAAATTTACTTGTAATTATGTTAAATTAAGAGGAATTTTGTTTAATGTTATAAAAAATTTACTTGTAAATGAATGTATTTACCTAGAAAATTAACAACAGAAGTATAAATATTTATAAGTAAATCTTGTATTTACTGAATTAAAACGTCGAAAAAATCTCGAAAATGGTATTAAAAGATTTTTCGAGTAAATATAACTTTATTATAAGTAAAAAATTGTTTATCAGTAGATAAACTTAGTTTCTTAGTAAATAATTCTTAGTTAGAGAAGGTATTTACTAATAAATATTACCATTTATTAGTAGATATAAAACCACATAGATTTTTTGTTTGCTTACTAAATAAATTATTTATTAGTAAACAAACTTTTTTTCTTGATAAATATCATCAGTTATTAGTAGATATAAAACCACATAAATAATAATATTTACTAGTAAATTAATTAATTTTCTTAGTAAATAACTCTTTGTTAAAGTAGGTATTTAAGAACCTGTTGAATGTTACTATTTACCAGTAATATTTACTTGTAAATATGAATTTTTGTTGTATCTTGTTACAATAGTTTTTTTATTTACTTGTAAATAAACTATTTACTAAGTAAAATAATAATTTTTTTTGTTTTTATTTCATTAATTACAATTTTTACCCTTAATTTATATTAAAAAAAACCCAAAAAAAAAAAAAAAAAACCCCCAAATCCCAAATTATATATATATATATATATATATATATAAAAACCCTAGAACACTAGATCTAACCTAGATCTCCTTCCATGTCACCACCGGAGAAGGTCTGATGAATTTGGCAACAGAGACAACTGGCGATCTCATGACGGGTGATCGTTGCTTGTCGCTCAGGGGGATTTTGTGGGGAGATTAGAGCTTCGGTGAGGTCGCGAAATCACGATCGCAAGGCCTTAACCAAAAAGCTACTGGAGAAGAATCTGTCACTGAAGACGACGATGACCTCGGCGAGTTTTAGGAAGCAGGCACGCTGGGAAGACGTTGAGCAGATGCCAACGAGGAAGATCGGAATTTTGGATCACGATTCCCGCAATTTGGGTTCGATTGGGACGGCCGCTAGGATGGCGGCAACATCGACTTTTCCGGCATAGGGAGAGAGTGGTCGACAACGCATTCTTTGACGAGGGGTGATAGAGAGAGAGTCAGAGAATAGAGATTAGTGGGGGGAGAAACTCAGTCGTATTTTTAATTTTTTACCTTGATATTTTATCCTAATTATGCTATTTGGTAGCAATAGTTTAGTTTATGCTATCATTTTAAAAGATTATACCGTATTATGCTATTTTGGCTAATCTTTCTTATTTTTATAAAAATATATTTACTACAATTTTCTTTCAAAAATATGCTATTTACTTTAACAATTTTGTAAATATGTTATTTACTTCTTTTAACTACCACAAATGTGATATTTACCTCTTTCTCCCTTTTTATGATCGTCTTATGCTATGATCATTTACATAGATTCCCAAACTATGGTTATGTTTTTTTTTTTTCAAGTCCTAAATTTAATATATTTGCAAAATTGAACATAAAGTTTAACTGATCACTCTATATTTACTAAAACTAGTTCAAAACCATGCGCTTTGCACATGATTGGATATATTTGCGAAAATTTATCTAAATAGAAATATATATATATATATATAAGTAAAAAATAGACATAAAAATCAACAAAATATCTAAAAATATATAAAAAAAAGCATGAAAAAAGATCAAAAAGATAAGAGGACTAAAAGGTTAAAAATAGACCAATACATAAAAAATGACTTAAATAAAAAATGATAAAAAAATTGGGGCAAAAGAAAAAAGAAAAAAAAGAAAACTGATTTTGAACTTTCTTTGACAAAATTTATATAAATAGGAAAAAAAATATATAAATAAAACATAACAAAAAAAAAAAATCAACAAAGTAAATAAAAATAAAAAGGAAGCACAAAAAAAGACCCAAAAAAAAAATTAAAAGAACTAAATTGTTAAAAATAGAGAAATACATAAAAAAGGACTAAAATAAAAAAAAGGAAAAATATTTTGGGAAAAAGAAAAATAAAATAAAATTTAAGGACCAAAAATATAAATAAAATTTTTTTTACTGCCCAGTTGTAAAAAAATTAAAGAAAGAAGAATCCAATAAAAAAAATATAAGAAGAGAAAAAAAAAAAAAAATAGAGAGAGAGAGAAAGGACCAAATTGCACGATTCAACCAAAACGTGCGTTTTGACTAAGGCTCCATGAATAGTTGTCATTTTTACATTTTTTATATAGTATAGAGGGGATTAGACAAATAAAGTAAATGATAGCAAAAATTTAAAACACGAACCAAAAAGATAAAAGGACTAAAATGAAAAAATAAATACATTTTAGGGTGACAAAGATAAAAAAGAAATGGAAAAAAAAAGAGAGAAAAGGAAAAACTTATCTAAAAGGGACCAAAATGAAAAAATAAATAATGTTTTGGGTGAAAAACAAAAGAAAAAACAAATCGCACGTTTCAACCAAAATAAAATAACCTTGTTTCCATTCTAAAAAAACAAAATTCAAAACCATGAATCCCTAAAAAATTGGCCTTATTTTTTTTTACTACGTTTCCATGTACGAGAGATTTTAATATATCTCTAATTTGACATAAGATCAAAAGACATAAGAGGGCTACAAAGGTCGTGAAGGCAGAGAGGGTGGCACGGCCGCGCCTCCACCGCAGGCTACGTGCCCGCGCCACACAGGCTGACGGCTGCGCGGGCACCCTTCCTGTAGCCTGCCCAATGGTTCGAGAGGGTGGTGCGGCCGCACCACAGAGGCGTGCGGGCACGCTCCTTGTAGCCCACCCAACGGGCCAAGAGAGCGGCACGGCTGCACCACTCAGGCGTGCGGCCGCTCTCCTTTTAAGCCGAGAGGGCCGCGCGGCCGTGCTAGTCAGGCGCGCGGCCACGCAATACGTCTTGTTATGAGATGTTCAGAATGTCTTTTGAGTTGCTTTAAACCGTTGTGTCTATTGGTTGTATATTTTCATACAAAACTGAATTATAATTATCAATAACTGATATATCAGTTCTGATAATTGAATAGATACTGAAAGAGATGTCTTTGCAATGAAGAGGCACCTCATGGAGAAAGTTACATGGATTACCATAGTTGTAACGGTTCATGAAAAGGTACCTTTGTACTTTTTAAAACTTCAGAAATTTACAAATTTCAAAATTTGTTATGGAATACAATATTATTGCTAGATATTGTGTTCAAGGGTTTGTTGTATATTGGGGGTAATTTCTTGTTAAACTTGTTAGCAAACTTTGTAGTGAGGGCAGATAAATTTTCAATACGCCTCAAACCCATATTTATTTTTAGTTTTCTTTACCTCCATTATTCTTATTCTCTCATATTCTCCAACGTTCCATATTGTTTCCAAATTTATCAGTGAGCCGACGGCGTTTCACCGTCCCATCACTGATATAATATTCCAGAATTTCTTCCATCACTAAGAAACCGCCACTGCTTCCATTGAATTTGAAAAACAATTGTGAAGAACATGTAAATATTGATTTCATATGTTACGGTACTTATCGTCTTGATTGTGGCATTTTGAATTTTTGTTATGTATGTTCTTGTATATAATTTGGCTTAATTGATTTTTTATTAGGATTTTATTTTTGGTCCTTGTAGAATTGGCTTTAGGGATTTATGGTTAGATATTTTTTGGTCTAGGGATTTTTAGTTAGGGTATATTAGGTCCTCTTGACATCGATTATGGCATAATGTGATTTTTTTGATTAGGGTTTATTATGGGAATTTTACTTAGGGTTTATTAGGTCGTTTTACTGATTTTTGGTTAAGGTGTTTTTTGTCCTTATGGTATTTGGCTTTAGGGATTTAGGATTATTGGGTCCTTATGGTATGGAAACTGCCTTTTCTTTTTCTTTTTCTCTTTCTTTTTTGGGTGTTGGTTATTTTTTGTTTAGGTTTTCTTACATAGACACCCTTGTGAAATTTTTTAGATTTAACAATTTTGTCCCTAAACTTTTTTCTTGATAATCAACCCCCTGAACTTATAGTTTTTCGTATTGTTAGTCCTTACTCAAACTGTTAAGACTTGTACTATTTTTTGCACATGACTTGCATACTATAGCCTAAGAAGGGCTATCAGTTTTACTCAATATCAATACAAATTTTTATGAAAATTTGAACCTAATTCAATTATAATACAAACTTGAACATAAATTTTAAAAGGAATTTGTATTGATATTAAGTAAAAATGATCGACAATTCCCTTCTTGGACTATAAATTGCAAGTCATGTGTAAAAAAAAAAAAACTGTTCAAATTTTAGTGAATTTGAGCAAGAAAGACATAAAGTGTCAAAAGTCATAAGTTCAGGTGTTAATTGCTGAGGAAAAAAGTTTAGAGACTAAAATATCCTTTCATTTATTTTACTTTAGTATTTGAGACCATGTTCGTTTGATAAAATTCAGGGATTGAAAAATTTAGATTGTTTGTCAACAAGAGGGCATCTTGTCCTTATAAACGGGGCAATATTGGAGATTCCATTTGTTCCAATGGTGGAGGGGGGTTAGCCCCATGGTCAATAGAAAATAAATGGGGTAATAATTTTTTTTAATCAATTTGGTGAAAATTAATTATGTGAATTATGAAAAAAAATTTATTCATTATTTAAAAATAAATAAATATCAGGTTTTAATTAATCGTAGCTCATTTGTTGAAAATAATTAGTGATATCTGCGTGCAGTACTGCAATGGGTAGATAGGAGAAGACGTGTACTGCCACATGTTACATGCGCGCATCCCTAGCCCTAGGGATGCAAGCATCACAATTATTAAATTTCATCAATTTGGTGAATAATGAAAAATTGTTCATTCATTTTTTAAAATAAGTAAATGTTAGAATTTAATTAATCGTAGCCCACATGTCGAAAAATAATTGGAGGAACCTGCAATGCAATGAACAGTGCCACATGTCACATTCGCGTGTCCCTAGCCCTAGGGTTGCGCTCGTCACTGTCGTATTCTACCAATGGGAAGAGCAATGGATGTAATTTTACTTCCCTATCATATTTCTTCTAATCTCTCTCATTTTCATAATTGATTTCTTTGAGTTCTTCAATTTGTCTTTGTTTGTTCTACAGGTCATATCCCATGAGCTTGCTCTTGTTCTGTTCTTCCATGGATCGCATAAATCGTTCTACCTTTTTCTTTGATGTAGTTTCCTTATTATTCTTATTTCGCCCTTTTTTATGCCAGGCAACTTGTCCCAATGCAATCTCGTCCTTTATAACTAGTATTTTCATTGTCTTATCATGACCTGAAATTGCCTTTAGAGACTTCTACATTCTATTATCGTATGTGGGTGATCATTATGTAGGTCACAATATTCCTTTGACATATATCTCCTTTCTAGATAAGATTGAATTAGTTTTAGACCTCTAAAGATTTCCAAATGCTTATTTTCACTATAATTTTCTCTGATTTGTCGTGCCGTGGATTTGTACCCCCTTGTGCCTGCGCGCATGAGAGAGCCTCTACTCTTAGTTGGTTACCAATAAGCAAATGTGCAATTCCTTATAAACCCATTGGAACTTTCATCTCTTTCCTATGTGGGACAAGAGTTTTTCCAATTCCTTTTCCAACTTCATATGTACACTTTTGAGAGTCAATTTCTCATTTACCTCTCCATCATTTTGAGCGTATAAATATTCTATTTCAATCTCATTGCGGAGTAGAATGCGAATCCACATTGAACTAACACTAACACGAAGTGGGTCCCGCTCAAATTCAAGCCTCAAATTGACCATTTAAAATGGTTTTAATAAGCCATTTTCCAACGACCCCCCACACGAATAAAATTGACAGAGGACACTAGAGAAATTGACTGACACTAAGATTTGACCTGGTGATAGAGTTTAACGGTTGAAACCTACAAATGATAGACAGGTGTTACCCTTTGAACCTTCCCTTGTGATATTATCTTTACTTTACTGATTGACCAGTAGATGTGATGTCCTTGAACTATTCTATCGTTTGTTAAACGATGATATACCTTACACATGAATCTTTCTGACATAATTCAGATCTCACTGTTATGTCCATTTTGGCCATGGGCATTTTGCCTGGTTCTGAAAGAGCTTCGAAAGAATTGAGTCCTACACAATTCTCCTTTGATGCGGCCCCACTTCTCTCTCACATAGATGATTTCTTAATCAAGAGTAACCTGCATTACTCTGCTCGGATTCTCGACTCTTAAGAATCATTAAAAGCATAGCTTAACCTATTTTGTACAGATATCACTATTTTCATCACAGGAATGGTTCATCACAGGAATGGACCTAAGGGTAACCCCAATAGTGATCCATCTTGGTCTTTACAACTAGGTTATCCCATTGAACCTAGATCTTGGGATTTCCAGTCAACTAGGTTAGGTTCCCATTCCATCAACCTAATCTTTCATGGGCTTTACCATTATACATATTTGTCGAGACTTACTATTATACGTCTTGATCAGTGCCCTTCCAATGGCCGATTTATTATCACTATATATGCGTATTGCTGACACAGGCTTTCACTACCTTAGAATTGTAACGACCCGACTACGTAGGTCATTACCATACTTACTTAAATTAAATCTTTGTTTGAAATACTTAAACTTACTGAAATTTTAGAATAATTTTTTTTTAAAACACAACGTAAATAAATTAATCCATATTCATTTGGGTAAACTTTACCATGCTTACACATTACTTGTTTAACAAATCATAGTCTCGTATAATCCTTACTTTTATCTGAAATATAACATGGTTCAAATATATGCATATGTTTATAGTTCGAAAGAGTTTGCGGAAAAGTCTGCGTAGTGGTATCCCACACCGCCCTTCACTTGCCGTATCGTCTCCATGACCCACCAAATTAAGTTGCAGGCATCTTACCATTTACCTACAATATAAGTATAAGTTATGAGCTTTCGCCCAGCAAATACAACTTTCTTCCCGCAAAATCTTTTTAGTAAAAGAATGCATGAACCAATTATGCTTTTTTATGTTAACTTAACATGAATTACTTATACTTTCTTGTTTTAACTTAGCATTGGGCCCCTTTTATAACATGAATATGAGTGTACGTACCGTGGTGCTCAGCCATGAATTAAACTCGCCCTTGTGACAGGTTGGTACGACACAATGCAACTTGCTTGCCTTCATTCTTGAAAACTTGTTCTTACTTTGATCATAATTAAAAACTTAAATCTTTATTATTTCTTACTCGAAAACTTGATCTTATTCTTGTCATGTGATTTATTATTAGTGAGCATGCTTACATGATGCTACAATAATAAAACATAAATCATATGCATCACATACATTACTACATGATGTTTTGAAAAACATACAAAGCAGTAAAAACATTTAAATCAATGCATGAGTTTTTGAAAAAAATGCAAAGTAGTAAAAACATTTTGCCCATGCTGTAGGCAGAGTTGTACTTACAAATTGTCCTACGCTCTTGGTCTATTGTTCCAACAAGACACGATAACAGGTTATATTATATTCTTGTTTTCAAACAGGGCGTAAGAATCATTCTACCTTATTACCCAACAAACCATAACATATTCATTGAACAATAAGTCGGTTTCCACACCGACTACCATCCGTTATTGAATCGTTACTTATACTTAAGTAACTTGGGCCTATTCTTTATTATTTCCTTTTTCTCAAAAATACCTTGTTTTCTTAGAAAATACCTTATTTACTTGGAAAATTTCTTAGCTTCATTAAACAAGTATTATCTTGATTTAATGCTTGAAATGACCTTAAAAAATCACTTGTGAAATTTCAAATGGGTTCCAACCTTTTGAAACTATTTTTGTCAAGCCATAATTTCTTTTTAAAAGGGATCGTAAAACCTTGAAACTTCTTTTGAAAACAGCCTTTTAATTTGGTTGAAAGTATATGTGCAGGAATTTCATGTACCAAGTACAGTTTTGAAAATCCAATTTTATCTTTAAATCGGTTTAGAATTTGGAACAGTTTTCTCCATAGAAGTTGTAGATCTCGCCGAAACCTACAACTTTAATTTCTTGTCCGAAACTTAAAACTGTCTTTAACTTGCCCCTTTTTCTTTTTGAAAGATATTGGCCGTGTACAGTGCCTGGACAGCCAGTTTTGAAAACTCATTTAAAAAAAAAAAAAAAAGGCCTTTGGAGCTCTTTTTTCAAAATCTATCCATGCTGCCCCCTAGAATTTTCTGTTTTCTACAACTTCTCAGTTACAACTTTTTTCAAATTCGGTCTCTAAATGACTCAAAATTCAGTTTTCAGAAAACTGTCCAAATTATTTTCAAAAATCGGCAGCTTATATTTTGTTGATTCTTACTTAAAATCCGTCCACACTATCTCAAACGGTCGAAACCGTGAGCCTACATCAACATGCAGCGCGTAGGATTCATTCTTAGCATTCAAACATATACTTATCTCATGTTCTTGATAAACACAATATTGATAACTTACTTGTTTACCAAATTATGTCTTTAGGTTGATTTCTTAACCAACATACACAAAGCATTCACATAACCATCATACATAAGATACTTATGTTAAAACATGTGAGTGCATAACCACAAACACATGGTGAGGACTCATAACCTTAAAATTCATCCTAGAGCATAAAATCAAACCCATGCTTAGAGCTAGCAAACAAGATAACCTAAGCATAGATCTAGCATAAACCAATCATATAAAAATCATAATATAGCAAAATAAGAAACATGAGCTTATGCTCTTACAACCCATAACTTGAAATACACATAAATTTCTCAATCAAATCTTAATGAAGATCTTAGTTAGAGGATAAAAAATAATACCTCTAAAGCTTGGAAAGATTGCTTCTAGACCTTGGGATGAGAAAAATTTTTGCTCTCTATTTCTCCACACCACAACCGGCCATCACTTGTCTTTCTCTCTCTCTCTCTCTCATTTTTTTTTTCTAAGGGCTAGAGAGGAAAAAAGTTTGAAGGGAACTAAAAGTTGAGAGACTAACTAAAATGGTTCAATTCTTACAACCAACCTCTATTTATAGGTGAAAATTCTAAAATTTTCCACAAGTACTTTTTTTTTCTTCAACTTTCTTTAAATAGCATATTGGTCCTTGAAGACAAAATTTTTGCCTTTCAAGTCCCCCCTTATTGTCGGCCATGTGGAGTGTTGGAGCCAAAATATCCTTTCATACTTATATTCTTAATCCTTCCTTGTCAACCGGCCATGTGTTGAAAAAAAAAAACAATAAATCAAAAATTGTATATTTATCCACAATTATTTAGCCTCCAAGTAGGGCCATGTTTGACACTCCCTCCTAATATGCAGTCCATATTCTTAATAATCCAGACAGTATAAATACTATTTTAACTATCAACAGTACAGTAATACTGCACTGCCATCCAGAATTTATCTGCACTTAATTGGACTGCGTATAGTTTTTTCTTAGGACTTAAAGCTAGTTAGTCCTCGTTACTCCAAATATTATTCCTGATCATTCTGGAGCATTCTTAATCCTTATTCTTAATTCTGCATCCGTAATGACGGTGGGTCAAAGTATAATTTCAATATTGCTTATTATACTACAGTACCGTCTTAATCATGTCATGAATTTTTTTTTTTGTCATACATTGGCCATGATAAAACCATAAATCATGATCTGCCTTTTTCATCATAAGGCCTCATACTTAAACTTAAACTGTCATTGAATCTTATAACACTATAAGTGTAATAACCAACCTTTTTACAAATTTACGATTTCTTTTTTTTAGGAATCAAAAGTTTGTATTATGTATGTTTATATGAAATGCCTGAATGATTTATCAGAATTAAGGTTTATGTATGATTTTATTCCGGTCAAAGTTTGATCAGAATAATCTAAGGTATGTTTGAGACGATATTGCAGTTTTAAACAGTATAAAATTATACTGAGAAAAATTGTTTTTACGGATAGCGAAGCCAAATTAGGTTTAGGATTACTATAGAAAAATCAAGCACAATATTTAGAGTATTAAGAACCAATTGGCTTTTAGTTCTAAGAGAAATTTTTACGCAGTTCGGTTAAGTGCAGATAAATTCTGGACTGCAATCCAGTGAAACAATACTGTTATTAGTGAAAACAATATTTGTAAAATCCTTATTAGTATGATGATGGACTGCTTTTGAGGAGGGAAACCAAATAGAACCTTAATGGGGGGGACACCTCATTTTGTGATGATTAATTGAATTAATGGATTATTGGAAATTATGGAAAGTATTCATCATTCATGAACTTGGTAGATAGCTTGGCCAACAAGCCTCCTCAAATGGCCGGCCACCTCTTGGAGCCTAGGGGCAAATATAGTTGCTTTTGAGGACTTAAGTGCAATTTAAGCAATAAAAATAATTCTAGGAATTTAAATTAAAATTTGCCTATAAATACAAGTGGTGGGGTTTGCCTTGTTCATCTTTTGAAACCCTAACCTCTTTAGTTCACACTTTAGCCCTCTCCCTCCCCCTAAAAGCCGAACTTCAAGAGAGAAAAAAAGTGAAGAGTGGGTCGGTTTTGTGAGGAAGAAATCAAGGAGAAAAGTTTGATTCAAGCCTAGATCTACTTCTAAGTGTTAAGGTAAATCTTTTTAAAACCCTAAGCCTTTCATTTGAGTTTTTATTCAATTATTTAGGTGTATTTTCAGTGGGTTATGTAAGAGCTTAAGCTCACTTATTTTTCATGCAATAGCTTAGTAAGATTAGTATGTGCTAGATATATGTTTTGGTAAGCTAGATCTATGTTTTGGTTTATGTTTTTGAAGTTATGCTTTAAATTATGTGCTTTTATGTGTATGCTTAGTAATTGCTTGTTATATGTCCCCACATGTTTAGGAAACTTTATGGTATGCTTTTATGATGGTTATTTGTTTGTATGTTGAATTAGAATGAAAAATCAACTTAAAACCCTAACTTGGTAAAAGTTTACCACATGGGTTAATTGGTTAAGAAACAAGTGTATGTGATGGAAAACCTACGTAACACGCTGCATGTATGATGTAAGCTCACGGTTTCGACCGTTTGAGGTAAGGTGTACGTTATTTTGCGTAACAAACAATTAAAAGTAAATCTGCCAGTTTTCGGACAAAACTGGGCAGCAATCTGAAAACGAAATTTTGAAAGCCCTTAGAGGCAGAATTTGGAAAAAGTTAAAACTACAAAGTTGTAGAAAATTTAAAATCCTAGGGGATTACGTAGACAGAATTTGAAAAATAAGCTCTAAAGGCTTCCATTTTTATGAAAACCCGAGACTGGCCAGCCCAGACCCTATGCACGGCCAGGACTTTTCAACGAGGAAAATGAATAGGTTAGGGGCAGAATTAGGTTTTGTGTAAAAAATGAAAGTTGCATGAATTTATGAGGTCTACAAATTTCATGAAGAAAACCTTTTCAAATTCAAAGCAGATTTTAAAATAAAACTGAATCTTAAAACTGAGCAGGAAATAGGCAATTCCTGCACAGGATTTTCAAAACAGTGCATGAGCAACAATTCCTGCACATGCACTGCTAACTGAAATTATTGGACTGTTTTCTATGAACGATTTTCAAAATTTCACAGTTTTACTATCTTTATAAAGAAAATCAGTTTCAGTTTTATAACAATGATTTAAAAAGAATTAAATAAGGTTTTAAAGTATTTTAAGTAATAGTTTAACTATAGTAAGACACATAGTAATCGGATATGTTACTAAAAATTATTATTGAACCAAGTATATTGAAAGTATAATTATAGTAACCAAATAGGTTACTAATTTTATATGCTAGGTTTTGAAACCAAGGTTACTTAGGATAACCAAATGGGATACCACTATTGGGTCTTGGTAACCCAATAGGACATTAACCTAATTATGTTTGGGCTTATACCAAGGGTTACTATCAGTAACCTAAAAGGATATTATTTAAGTATAACCAACCAAGATTTGTGTTAAGTAATCAAACATAATACTGTTTGATTGTTTTTAGGTCAGGTGCCCTAAGGTTACATTTAGTAACCGAATAGGATACCATGTTAATAGGGGACATATAACTAGGGTAAATGTTGAATGTTGGTTAGGATACCAACATTTAATAAAATGATTTATGGTAAGATAGGATGATTTTTATCTTACGTCCTTTTTACAGGAAAGTAACTTGTTGTTGCAATTCGTTGGAGCAACAAACCCCAGCTCTAGTATAACCAGTAAGTACAACTCCGCCTACATCATAGGCTATTTGTTTTATTAGTTGCATGTTTTTAAATTCATGCACTTATGTATGTGATGCATATGATTACGTTTTATTATTGTGACATCATGAAGCATGTTCACTAATGTTAATGTACATGATAAGAGTAAGATTAAGTACAAGTAAGAAACTGTTTTCAAGAAAATGTTTTCAAGTAAGATGTTAAGCAGTTTTAAATCGTGTCGTACCGACCTGCACTAGGTCAGGGTTGGTTCATGGTTTGAGTTGGATTGGGCTGGCCGCCCCAACCATTCCATGACTGCGCGCCACGGTACGTACACTTATAGTAAGTAAGGGCCCTAAAATATGCTAAGTTAAGAAAGCATAATGAAGCATAATTGGTTCATGCATTGATTAAGTTCATATTGTTTTTGCGGATTAATAGTTGTACTTGCTGAGCGAAAACTCACAACTTACATTTATGCTGTAGGTAAGCTCCCTATTAGCAATACTTGATACAAGACGGTGGGGCATGGCAGGGCTAACTGTGAAACTACGGGATGGAGACCGCTACGCGTTTTGTGTCAAATATACGCCCTTATTATTGAGTCAAATATACGCCCTTATTATTGAGTTAATTAGTTGTATTTCAAATTAATTTTAATATTTAAATGCTCAAATAAATATGTATATATGGTTATAAGAAATTATATGGTCGAGTTACCTTTATAATTGCAACAAAAAGAAAAATATATATATTCCGTATTTTCCGCTAGTTAAGTAAGTGTCAGATTTTCTGTAAGATAAGTACGGTAACGGCCTATGTAAGGCGGGTCGTTACAATAAGAACTCGAACATATTATGGTAATCAGATCATAAGTTTCCTATTGGTACCCATAATTTCCATGAAACATCACAATAATACTTAGTACGGACTTAAATTTCTTTATATATATATATATAAAAAAATCACGAGTCCGAAAAATTTGGTTATTACAGGAATATCTTCTAAGAAATGGCCTAGCCATTCAACCTCTTCTCCACATTTGTCCAGTGCAATAAACTCATATTCTATTGTGGATCTGGCTATAACCATTTGTTTAGAAAATTTCCATGATACAGCTATTCCTACTAGTCTGAACACATATCGACTAGTAGATTTAGAATATTTTCTATCAGATATCCAATTTACATCACTATACTCTTCTAGTACAGCCAGATATCTGGTATAATGCAACCCATAACTACGAATATACCGCAAGTGCCTCAATACTCTTACAATTGCTTTCCACTGATCAGCTCTCATATTACTCGTGTATCTACTCAGTTTACTAATTGTGTAAGTAATTTCTGGTCTCATATGGCTCATCAAGTACATTAGACTCTCAATCACCCTTGAGTACTCTACTTGACAGATACTCTCACCCTTATTCTTTGATAGGTGAAGACTTGTATCCAACGGTGTTCTGGCCACACCATAATCATCTTTATTGATTTTTTCAAGAATCTAATCCACGTAGTGTGACTAACTCAATAAAAGTCCGTATGATGTTCTTGAGATTTTAATTCCCAATATTACATCAGCTAGACCCATATCTTTCATATCAAATCTTAATTTTAACATATCTTATGTAAATTTGATCATCCTGTCATCATTTCCAATAATGAGCATCTCATCCACGAAAAGACATAAAATGACATAGTCATTTTTTGTGTCTTTGATATATGCACATTTGTCACACTCATTGATCTTGTATCCGTTGGCTAACAGAGTATTGTCAAATTTTTCATGCTATTGTTTTGGTGCTTGTTTCAAGCCATACAAAGACTTCACCAATTTACATACTTTTCCTTCCTGTCCAGGTGTGAAGAAACCCTCTGGTTGTTTCATATAGATTTCTTCATCTAAATCTCTATTTAGAAAAGCTGTTTTTACATCTATTTGATGTACTTCAAGATTCCACAAAGCAGCAATTGCAAGTATCATCCTTATGGAATTTATTCTCATCACAGGTGAGTATGTGTCAAAGTAATCATGACATTCTCGCTGTCTATATCCTTTGATCACAAGTCTAGCCTAGTACTTATCAATTGTCCCATCTGCTTTCATTTTCCTCTTGAAAATCCATTTGTAACCTAGTGGTTTACATCATGGAGGAAGATCTACCAATTCTCAAGTATGATTATGTAAAATGGAATCAATTTCACTTTTTATGACCTCTTTTCATAGAGGACCATCTAAAAAGTTTACAATTTCTTTAAAGCTTTGAGGTTCACCTTCTAGCAAATAAGTTAGAAAATCTGGACCAAAAGATTTTTCTACCCTTGCTCGTTTGCTTCGTCTAGGCTCATCCTCAATTTCAACATTTTGTCCTTGGACCCCACCATTCTCAACAATAGTCTCATATGTTCGTTTGGACGAACTTGGACCATCTTTAGACCTACATGAAAATACATGTTCATTCATTCCTTAATTCCATAATCGTGTTATTGTGTATATCAAGGATTTTAGAATCATACACAAGAAACTGATAAGCACTACTATTATGTACATAGCCAATGAAAATGCAATCTATCATTTTCGAACCTATTTTCACCTTCTTTGGTGTAGGTACGACCACTTTAGCAAGACACCCCCACACTTGTAAATATTTGTAGGAAAGCTTCCTTCTTTTCTATAACTCGTATGGGGTCTTGTCTTCTTTTTTATGGGACACCTTATTTAAAAGGTAATTTGCAGACAAAATGCCTTCCCCTCCACATGTTTTGAGGTAAGCCATAACTTATTAACATTGCATTCATCAAATCTTTCAAGGTATGATTTTTTTCATTTAGCCACATCATTTGACTGAGGTGAATAAGGTAGTGTGACCTCGTGAATGATTCCATATTGCGCGCAAAATTCACCAACAGTGCCTCATATTCACTCCCACAGTCACTTCTTAACACTTTAATCTTTCTATTGAGCTGAATCTTAACTTCCTTTTATAGAGAGCAAATTTCTCTATAGCTTCATCCTTGCTTTTTAGCAAATACACATAATAGTATTTCATGCTATCATCGAGAAAAGTAATAAAATACTTATTGCCATCCCTTGTTTGTACGAATTTCAAATCACACACATCACTATTGTAATAACTCGAAATTTTGATGACTTGAGATTTCCTTAGATACAAGAAGAATCTAAGTCCGAATCATGTATGTAGATATAAAGCTTATGATATGAATTGAATATCATTATATGTTTGAGTTCTTGTTTAATTAGCTATGAGACTCAATAATAAGTTAATATGTTAAGTATGAGGTCTTTTGATAAAAAAGGCAGAATAAGGATTTATGACTTTATTCCGGTCAAAGTTTGACCAGATTGACCTTAGGTTTGACTAAGATGGTACTGCAGTATAATCAACAGTATGAAAATTATATTGTGAAAAACCGTCATTACGGATGAAGAAGTAAGAATAAGGTATGGGATTGCTCTAGAATAATTAAGAATAATATTTGGAGCAATGAGGACTTAGTAGTTTCGAGTCTTAAGAAAAATTTATACGTAGTCCAGTTAAGTGCATATGAATTATGGACTGTAGTCTAGTATGACAGTACTTTTTTTAGTGAAAAACAATATTGATATTATCTGAGTAAGGAAATGGACTGCATAATTATATTAAGGGATTTTTTTAATAGTGGATAATTATGCATGAATTGGAAGCCAAGTGGCTCCACCAAAGCCGGCCACCTCACAGGGACTAAAGTGCAAATATTTTGTTCATAGGGGCCAAAGTGTAATTTTAAGAAAAGTAAGTAATTATGAATAAGTATGTAATTATTGATTTATGAAATTTATGGATATTCCTAACCAAGCCTCCAACTAGGCCAAAGATTGGTTACATTGGAACAAGGAAATAAGTTAGAGAAAAGTATGGAAATATTTTTAGTTGGTTCAAGCCAACACATGACCGGTTGTCAAGGGGTACTTGGTGAGCAAGTAATTGCCTTGGTGAGCAAGCAATTGCCTTGGTGAGGTAAGCAAGCAATTGCCTTGGTGAGGTAAGCAAGCAATTAGCTTGGAGAACAAGTAATTAAGTTAGAGATAAGATTGAAAGATTTTCTTGGCTCACACTCATGCATGGCCGGCCACCTAAGAAGGACTCCTTAGCAAATATTTTATTTTTAGGGTCCAATATGTAATTTTTAGAATAAAAATAATTACGTGAAATTATGTATTTTTCACCTATAAATAGGTGATGATTGGGGGGGAGGGGGGGAGGGGGGGGTTTGGATCATTTTATTTGATTCTACCCCAAAACTCTGGCTCATCTTCACCCCATTCTCCTTTACCCCTTAGAAGTTGAAACCAAATAGAGAGAAAATAAAGAGAGAGAGGTCGGTTTTGTGAGGGTAAGGAAAGGAAGGAGAATTTCCAACCAAAGGGTAGATCCATTCTCTTGGATCTTGAGGTAATCCTCTTCACCCTCTAGTTCCTTAATTTAGTTTGATTCAAGATTTAAGTGTATTTCCATGTTGGTTATGTAAGAGCATAAGCTCACTTTTATTTTCATGCAATAGGAGTAGCCTAGATTGTTTGAATATGCTTGATTAGGGTTTAGTGGTCTCTAATTATGTTTTGGTGCATGGTTATGATCTTATTTGTTAGATATCATGTGGTATGTGTTATTGCCTATTAGATGTTTGTTATATGTCCCCACATACTTAAGAATGATGTAGCATGAATGGAAATGAGAATGAGAATGTATGTTGCATGTAGGGTTCAAGAAAACCCTAAAAAAAACCCTAGTTTGGTGAAGATCACCATATGGGTTGTATGAAGTATTGTATGAATGAGAAATGAATACATGATAGTGAAAACATTAGGTAACACATTGCATACTTGATGTAGGCTCATGGTTTTAACCGTTCGAGGTAGTGTGCTCGTAATTTTACATAAGAACCAACTTAAACAAAAACTGCCAGTCTCGGATCAAGACTGGGCAGTAATCTAGAAACTGGATTTTAAGGTCTTTAGAGGCCGAATTTGAAGAAAGTTAAAACTACAAAATTGTAGAAAATGGAAAATCCTAGGGATTTAGGTGAATGGTTATTAAAAATAAGGCTCCAAAGGCCTCTGTTTTTACGAAAATCCGAGCCTGGTCTGCCTAGACCCAGTATGCACGGCTAGGAAGGTTTAACAAGGAAAAAGAGTAGGTTAGAAGCAAAAATGGGTTTATAATAAAGAAAAAAAGTTGTAGGGTTTTTTGAGATCTACAACTTTCATGAAGAAAATTTTTTTCTAATTCCAAACATATTTTAAAGTAAAACCTGATTTTCCAAAACTGTGCAGGAAACAAGAAATTCCGGCACAGGATTTCCAAAAACAGTGCATAAACATGAAATTCCTACACATGCACTGATAACCAAAATTTATGGGACTGTTTAAAACAGTTTATAAAAAGGGGTTAAAATTTTATCATATAATGAATTATTTAATAAATTAGGCCAAGATATATGGTAAACAACAATAGGACCAAAAGTAACCGAGAAGATAACCAACTTTTAATAGTAATCACATGAGATATCCAAGCTATTGGGTTGGGTCTAAAACCCATGGTTACCAATGGTAACCTAATAAGGGTATTACTTTAAAAGTAATTGGGCCTTAGTAACCTAATAAGGTATGGGTCTAAGATTTAGATTGGGCCAAGACACAGGGCTACTAATAGTAACCTAACAAGATGCTAATTACTATTCACGTATAATTATAATTGGGCCTTGAACCCAAGACTTCATTAAATAATCAAACAAGATATTGTTTGATTTTAATTAGGTCATGTGCCCTAAGGTTACATTTAGTAACCGAATCAGATATCATTGTAGTATGTATGAGACATATAACTAGGGTTACTCATGGATGTTGGTAAGGATACCAACATTTAATGATTATGATTTATGATAAGATAGGACGATCCTTACCTTACGTCCTTTTCAAAAACAGGAAGTTAAATTGTTGTTGCGATTAATAGGAGCAACAAACTCAGGACGTAACGTATCAGGTAAGTACAAATCTCACCTACAGTATGAAAAATATCAAACTATTTTCAAGCATGATTTGTTTTCATATATGTCATGATATGCCAGGTTAAGCCATGATATACCATGACATGCAATGTTATGCCATGATATGCCATGCTATGCCATGATATGCCATGATATGCCATGTGTATGTATATGTAATGGTAGATACTATATTATGATATAGTGACATTATGAGGCATGTTCACTAATATTAAATCACATGGTAAGAACATGTTAAGTCATAAGATAAGACAAGCAAGGTGTCGTACCAACCTCCCGCCAGATCGTGGAGGATTATACATGTTTCAAGTTCAAGTTCAAGTTCAAGATATTAAGACCTTCCGCCGAATCGTGAAGGGTTATGAATATGATTCTCAGAATTGTTAGGGACCTTGCAAACCTTAACTTTCTATGAAATGCGTACATTTGGTACGTACACAAGGGGCCCATATGTTAAGCAAGATAATAAGTTCATAATTAAGTCCATAATGAAGCATAAGACATTCATAATCGATCATAAATGGATCATGCATAAGTTATATGATGTTGACGTGTTTTGGGAGATTATGTTTGTACTTGCTGGGCGAAAGCTCTTCAGTATATTTCATACTGTAGGTAAGATGCCTGCAGCTTTACTTGGTGGGCCATGGAGACGATGTGGCAAGTGAAGGGCGATGTGGGATATTACTACGCAGATTTTTCGCAAACTCTTTAAACTATGAACTTGTACATGTATGATTAAGTAATATGTACCATGTTACGTATGTGATGTTTCAAAAGTCCGGTTTAAAAGGTTATGTGTGACCTTTTAATCGGCTTAACAAGTAATGGGTAGGCATGGTGAAGTTTACCCATATGGATAAGTTTAACTAAGTTACAAAGAAAAAAATAATTTATTCTGAAATTTTCTAAAAGTTCAAGTATTAGAAACAAACAAGTAAGTTAAGTAAAGTAACGGCCCACGTTTATATAGTCGACCATACGTAGATGGTCGGGGCGTCACAACTATGAACCAAGTCATGAGGTTTGGTATTTTTTTCAATTCCTTGTAAAGATGACCATGTCATTTTCGCTTCAACGCAAGTTTCGCACTTATGTTTGGAATCAATTTGGAAAGCAGGTATGTGATTAGATTACCATAATTAGTGTATTCTAGTCTACCATGCCACAAATTGGAAGACTCAAGCAAGTAAGCGGAAGAATTATTACCTTTATTAATATTCTTTGGCTTTACAGTCGTTACATTGAGCTTAAAAAGCCCATTAGTTACATAGCCCTTTCCAACATACATTCCATTATTAGACAAGACAACTTTATCTTACTCAAACACCATGCGAAAACTGTGCTTGTTAAGCAAATACCCAGACTTTATCTTACTCAAATACCAAGCGGAAACTGTGCTTGTTAAGCAGAGACCCGGACACAAGGTTCTAACGGATTTCTGGAACATACAACACATTATTTAGAGTCAGCTCTTTCCCAGATGTCATCTTCAGGACTACATTGCCTTGACCTTCAATCTCTGACGCAGCAGAGTTTCCCATGAGCAACTTCTCCCCATTCTCAATTGGTTCAAAGGAAGTGAACAACGCTCTGTCAAAGAAAACCTACCGTGTAGCACCAGTGTCAATCCACCATTCCTTTGGGTTGGACCCGACCAAATTCCCTTCTTAAACTACTGCAGAGAGATTTATATCAGACACATCTTGAGTGATGTCATCTACAACATTCGCCTCGTGCTTCTTTTTCTTATTCTTCATTGGCAGCCTGCACTCTGAAGATTTGTGACCCACCTTGTCACAGTTGAAGCACTTTCCTTGAAATTTTTGCTTCTTGGAAATTCCTCATTTCGGTTCCATCTGGGACTCAGGAGCCTCTTCAGTCAAGAATCTCGCAAGATTCTAGGTTGTCAACTAGAACAACATCTTTTGCTACCACCTCTTGAAAATCAGCACATTGAATTTCTCCAGTTTCTTACCATGGTTCACACGAATCAAAACCGACAATGCATGAGAGGCACTCACATGCCACAGAAGCAATTGGAACTTGTCGTGTTCTCAGTAGTCATGTCAATATTGTTTGAATTGCTTTCCATAACTGAAAAAACAAACAACGTTTTAGACACAATTTTCAAATTGAATAAAAACAAACCGTTGGTTACAAGGAAGCAGTAAAAATCTATATATATATATATATATATAAATGAAACTGAAACCAGAATTAAAGGATTAAACTCCAGAAAAAAAAACAAAAAAAAACAAAAAAAACCAGAACTGTAAACGTTACCCAATATATATAATCCCACAAACCAAACTTTGAACAGAAACGTTAAAACTTCACCAAACTAGAATCCGTTCAACAATTAAAAGCCAAAAACGTTTCACAATGTAATTATGATCAATGAAACCAGAAACATAAACGTTAACCAAAGTATATATATATATATATATAAACGTTATATAAAATTAACCGAGAGAAACAATAACCTTACAATTACCAAGCCTATAGTAATACTAACTGAAACTGTAATATAAATATATGCCAAAATTACCAGAAACATATAATATAAAAACAGACACAAACTGCAAACCATAAACAAATCATAGACAGAAATCAAAGTGCAATATACGTTTAACAGCCAAAACAAAACCGAAACGTATAAATTTCAAGCAATAAACCTGTAATCAGAGAGCATATGTTCGAAAATAAAATCGTGTACAAAATTATATAGCATTTGAAACTGCAACTGCAAAATAGGAAAACATTAGATAGACTCTCTTTCCGAAACCAACATCCTGTTCGTCGTCAAAAGAGGACTCTATTTTAAGATTGTTAGCAAAAATATGAAAAATGACAACGAACAAATAATAAAGTTAAACAAACATGAAATTCGATAGCAACAAAATTACATAAATATACTAGAAAAAAAATTCGGAAATTGTCGATGAACACCGAGGCCCATGAACCACACGGTTTTCTTAAAATAGATTCGTCCCCTCATGGCGCTTGAAGATCAAACTCGCCTGTCTCCCAGGATATAGTGGTAGATGAGCAGAGATCGTGCACCAACCGAAAACCACTCCGGCAAACTGAACGAAGTCTGAACTCTACCACACGAGAAACCCAGCACTCCAAAAAACGTAGACAACAAAACAAAAAGAAAGACTACAGAAGCTATGTAATTTTTTGTGTGTATCGAGTTAAAAACAATTGCCTCCTTTTATAGGACTATTGGGAGAAAGCTGTTACAAATAGCTTTGAATTCTAGGCTTAATTAGCCATTGAATTCTGGCCATTTATGCTAGCCATTTAGCTGTTTACCAAACATTTTTTGAGGCATCAAGACCAACTTAATTTAATTGGTATTGATTTATACTAGCAATTAACTCAGCTTAATTGCTTTATGACATTTCAGTTGGAAAGGAAAAATAAAAAGATATTGTAGCAAAACCAAGGTGGCACAAAGTAGACAAATTGGTGCGATATTCGTGCCTGCAGGACATGCACTCACACATAAATCATTTGGTTTCGCCCTGGATTTGCACCTCCCATGTGCCTGAATGCGTGAGAAAGCCTCTATGCGTAGTTGGTTACCAATAAGCAAATGTACAATTCCTTATAAACTGATAAAGAGATTGTTTACCTGCAAATCAAGTACTTTTGAGTTCAAATATTTGTAAGCTCTCAAGTGCTTTTGTTAGTTTAATGTTTTTTTATGTGATCTTGCAAAATTTATAAATGAAAAGAGGATTTAGATGAAAATATGACAAAATGGAATTTTTGGAAACTAATTGGAAAGAGCTGTGAGCAAAGGAAGCAAACCGAAGCATGCCAGATCAAAGAAGACCCAAAAAGAGGATCCTAAAGGCACCAAAAAGAAGAATTAGAGAACCAAAATGCAGGCTGCACCACACCCTTCGTTCTAGCCAGAAACGGCCTGTTGCAGGCTTCAGCGTGCCAAACATGTGCTGCAACACAACTGACAGGCCAGAGAGAGCCTGACTGTAGGCTGTAGCAGATAAAAGGCCCGTTGCAGCCCGCTCCCAACCAGCATATGGACGATGTAGCAGGCCTTTCATCCACTGCAGCGCGCCTCCTGAGACACTCCAATCACCTTATGCGCGCTGCAGCGCTCCACACACGTGAAAGCCCAATTTTGAGGCAACATGTGATGTTTTGGGGAGGGTATAAAAGGAAACTGGCTGGAAATTGTAGAGAGCTTTAGAGACCCAAAAAAAAAAAAAAATTCTAGGGATTCAAGGCAAAAACCCTCAAGTTTGGGAGGATTTCTTGGAGATTCAATGAAGATTGGAGGCTTGGAGCTTAGTTCCATCAACTAGTTCTTTATTCCATTCTCTCTTCCATCTCTTTTAGATTCTTGGTATTTTTGTTCTTGAACATATGCTAGAATGATAAATTGGATATTTGGTTTATTTATGGATATGGAGTTGGATCTTTTGATGATTAGTTAAACTTTTTAAGCTAGGGGGTATGGTGTAGCTTGATGATGACTATGTTTTGATGATTTGAAGGATTGTTGATTGATTTTCACATCTTGAATCATTTGTGTTTCTCTATGTTTTTTTTCCTAATTTTATTTTTCATTAAATTAAAGTTATTAGATGTGTGAAATTGGGCTTGTGAGAGCTAATTTTATATGTTGAGACTTAGGAAACACAATCAAAAGTAATATTAAGTTCAGGAGGGTAATATCACTTAGGTAATCACTAGATCAGGTTTTTCTTAATAAGTGCTAAATTGATTGAGTTAATATGAATATTAATTTGATTAATTTTGCACATCTTTTTACTCGGTACTCGGCAAGGGAATGAAATTAAAATTGGAACCTAAGATTAATGATTTGGGTGAAATTGAATGACAAGCCTTTGAATTGGAATAACATAATCTAGTTAAGTGAGATCAAAACCCCCTAGCCACACATTAGATTGAGTTCCCTTCAATCCATATTTCTAATTGCATTTATTTCACTTATTTTTAGTTTAATTTAGTTGCTTAGGTTAGTTTATTTTCCATTTTATGTTTGCCTAGATAAAGTTGGGTTGCAATGATCATAGTACTTAGCATCAATCTAAGAAATAATCCTTGTGGATACGATACTCACTCACCCTATACTATCAAAACTTGGCGACCTCGTATACTTATGAGTCATCACACAACATAAACCCATTCGAACTTTCATCTCTTTCCCATGTGGGACAATAGTTTTTCCAATTCCTTTTCCTACTTCATAGGTGCACTTTTAAGAGTAAATTTCTCATTCACGTCTCCATCATTTTGAGCGTATAAATATTCAATTTCAACCTCATTGTGGAGTAGAACGCGAATCCACATTGAACCAACACTAACATGAAGTGGGTCCCGATCAATTTTAAGCCTTAAAATGATTTTTAATAAGCCATTTTCCAACAATATTTAGTTAGACTAGAAAAATGTTGCCAAATAAGTTTTCTCTAGTAATTTAAATAAGTGGAATTTTTTTATTATTATTTGTTTAAAAATGTAATAACCGAAATTTTTACGGACTCGCGATTTCCTTAGAAATAAAAAAAATCTAAGTCTGTACCATATATGGCAATATGAAGCTCATGATCTGATTTGATTACCAGACTATGTTCGAGTTCTTATAGTGTTATAAGACTCAATGACGATATATTAAGTCAAGTATGAGGCCTTATGATGAAAAAGGCAGAATCATGATTTATGATTTTGTTCTAGCCAATGAATGACCAAGATAACTTATGACATGATTAAGACGGTACTGCCGTATAATAAGCAGTATTGAAATTATATTGTGGCCGACCGTCATTACGGATGTAAAATTGAGAATAAGGATCGGGACCACTCTAGAATAATCAGGAATAATATTTCGAGCAAGGAGGACTAAGTAGTTTGAAGTCCTTAGAAAAACCTATACGCGGTCCAGTTAAATGCAGATAAATTCTGGACTGTAGTCTAGCAATAATATACTATTGATAGTTAAAACAGTATTGGTACTATCTAGATTATTAAGAAAATATATTGCGTATTAGGAGGAATGTCAAACATGGCCCTACTTAAAGGCCAAGTAATTGTAGATAAGTATGAAAATATTTTTTTTAGTTCAAGCTCCACATGGCTGGTCATTTAAGGACTTGGAAAGGCCAAAATTTTGTCTTTAGGGACCAATATGCAATTCAAGGAGAATTTAAGAAAAATAATAATTGTGAAAAATTATGAATTTTCCACCTATAAATAGGGGTGGGTAGTAGAAACTTGCACTCTTTAGTTGGCTTCTCAAACTTCTAGTTTTTTCTCAACTATTCCTCTCTAGCCTTAGAAAAAAAAAAAAAAAGAATATGCTCTAGGGTGAGTTTTAAGATTTTGTGTGCTCACCATGTGTTTGTGAATATGCTTTCACATGTTTAAGTAGGGAAATTTTATGAATGATGATGTTGATGTGATTATTATGGGTATGTTGGTTAAGAAATTAACCTAAAGACACAAGTTGGTAAACAAGTAAGTTATCAATATTGTGTTTATCAAGAACATGAGATAAGTGAATGGTTGAAGTTTAAGAACGAAACCAACGTGCTGCATGTTGATGTAGGCTCACGGTTTCGACCATTTGAGGTAGTGTGTGTGGATTTTTAAGCTAAGAATCCAAAAAATACAAACTGCCAATTTTCGAAAATAAGCAGTGTAGTTTTCTGGAAATCAAATTTGAAGCTATATTTGGAAAAAGTTATAACCGTAAAGTTGTAAAAACCAGAAAACCCTATGGGGCCATATGGACAGTTTTTGAAAAAAAAAAAAAAAGGCTCCAAAGACCTCTGTTTTTATGAGTTTTCAAAACTGGTCGGTTCCGGGTACTGTACACGGCCATAACTTTTTAAGGGGAAAAACGAGTAAGTTAAAGGCAGATTTAAGCTTAAAAAAAAAAAAAAAAAAAAACATGAACATTGTAGGTTTCAATGAGATGTACAACTTCTATGAAGAAAAATTTTTCAAATTCTAAACCAATTTAAAGATAAAACTGGATTTTCAAAACTATGCATGGTACAGCAAATTTCCTGCACATATACATTCAAGCAAATTAAAAGGTAGTTTAGAAATCAGTTTTCAAGGTTTTACAGTTTTACAAAGGAACTATGGCTTTATGAAAATATTTTTAAAAGAGGTTTTAAATCCATTTGAAATTTCACAAGTGATTTTTAAAAAGGCAATTTCAAGTATTAAATCAAGATAATACTTTTATGGAATTAAGATATTTTCAAGTAAACAATACATTTTTTAAGAAAAAAAAAAAAGAAAAATACACTAAGTCTAAGTAATTGAAGAATATAGTAACAATTCTATGATTATCAATGGTAATCGATTGGATACCAATTTATTATGTCAGGATTTGTATCTATGATTACCAATGGTAATCAGATTGGATACCGATCTAATATGTTATGGTTTGTAGTAAGATAGAACGATTCTTATCTTAAGGCCTGTTTGGAAACAAAAATATAGCATGTTGTCTTGCCTTTTTGGAACGCTTGAGCAATAGCGTGTAACGCCCCACCTTATGTAGGCCGTTACCGTACTTATCTTACATAATTTCTTACTTACTTAATTAGTGGAAATTTTTTTTTTAATACAAAGTGTATCCACACGAATAAGTATGTACTTATAAACATTTACTAAATAAAATTTCTTGAGTATAAAATAATACACATATTATAAACCAAACGTGTAGCGGTTCCCATCCCAACATTTCACAGGTAGCCATGCCGTGCTCCACCGTCATGCATCAAAGATTGCTGACAGATCGCTTACCTACATCATAAACGTAAGACGTGAGCTTTCACTCAGCAAGTACAACTATAAGTTCGCAAAACTTTTCATAATATCATGCATGAACCAATTATGCTTCCAGTATGCTGTCTTATTCTTAAGTCAGCTTGTTTTTAGGGACCCTTACATAACATAACATAAGTGTTCGTACCGTGGCGCGCTGCCATAGAGTGGTTGGGACGGTCAGTCCAATCCAACTCAAATCATGGACCAAACCCGACCTACGAGCGGGTCGGTACGACACAAGGCAACTTGCTTGCCATCATACTTGAAAACTTGTTCTTAACTTGTTCTTAAACATAATTTCTTATGAATAGTTTTCATTCGTGAAAACAATTCCTCGAACATAGTTTTCTTCTTGAAAACAGTCTTTTAAAACAATTTCATACTTGAAACTGGGTTCTCATTCTTACCAAGTGACTTATCATTGGTGAACATGCTTAATGATGCTATAATAATAAAACATAGATCATATGTATCACATATCAAGGCATAATTCATATGCACCGTAACATCAAGGCATAAATCATTTGCACCATAACATACATGCATGAGCTTGAAAACATACAAGCAGTAAAAACATGTTCCGTCTATGCTGTACGCGGAGTTGTACTTATCTCTTATGTTCGTTCTGAATTTGTCGCTCCTATTGATCGCAACAACAGGTTAACTACCTGTTATCAATAAGGACGTAAGATAAGAATCATCCTATCTTACTCTTAATCATAACATTAAATGTTTGTATCCTAACCAACATTCATGAGTAATCCCTAGTTATATGTCCCCCTTCATTATCTTATGATAACATGTTTGGTTACTTACTGTAACCTTAGGGCCCATGGCCTATCATGCTTAAACAATATCTCGTTAGGTTACTTAGAGTAACCTTGGATACTAAACCCAATCATACTTGAATAGTATTAGGTTACTATTCATAACTTCGGGCCTAAGCCTGATTACTTTTAATCCATATCCCATTAGGTTACTATGGGTAACCCAGGGTTTTAGGCCTAGTTATACTTGGCATCCTATTAGGTTACTATTAGTAATCCTTGGTATAAGCCCAAGTTATGTTTAAATTAAAAAAACCTATTGGGTTACTATAACTTGGTCCAATTAATTTTTAGTAACCTTTCCGATTACTATTTATTGTTTTCTTTTCGTACTAAACTGGGTTTGATTAACCATTTAAAAACTGTTTTGATTAAAACTTTCTAATTTTGGAAGAGTTGGCTGAAAACAGTCCCATAATTCCAGTTATTAGTGCATGTGCAGGAATTGCCTGTGTATGCACTGTTTTTGAAAATCTTGTGCAGGAATTTCCTATTTCCTGCCCAGTTTTTAAGAATTAGTTTCATTTTAAAATCTATTTAGATTTTGAAAAATATTTCTTCATTAAAGATTTAGATCTTGAAAAACCCTACAACTTTCATTTTTTGCTTAAAACCCAGTTATGCCTTTAACTTACACTTTTTCCCTGTTGAACCTGCATGGCCGTGCACAGGGGTCTGGGTGGTCCAGGCTCGGGTTTTCATAAAAACAAAGGCCTTTTGTGCCTTATTTTTAAAAATTGTCTGTGTTACCTCCTAGAATTTTCAATTCTCTACAACTTTGTAGTTTTAACTTTTCTCAAATTCGGCCTTTAAAGGCCTTAAAATCCTGTTTCCAGATTACTGTCCAGTTTTTACCCAAACTGGCAGTTTCGGTTTTTGGTTGGTTCTTACGTAAAATTACGCACACCCTGCCTCAAACGGTCGCAACCGTGAGCCTACATCAAGCATGCAGCGTATTACATAATGTTTCCATGATCATACATTCATTCTTAATCATTCAATCATTCATGCAAACCCATTTGGTGATTTTCACCAAACTAGGGTTTTTAGGGTTTTTCTTGAACCCTATAATTAACATACATCATCCATTCCCATAATCATTCATAAAACATCATCTTGAAGTAAGTGGGGACATATAACAAACACCTAATGGTCACACACATAAACCACAAAATTTCCGGAGCATACAATCAAAAACATGCACAAAATCATAAATCAAGATCACAAAAACCTAAATCAAGCACATACTAGGTAAACTAACTAGAGCATGAACATAAATGGTGAGCTTATGCTCTTACATCTAAGCTTGAAATACACTTAAAACTTTGCTCAAAACTCAATAAAATGCTTAGGGATTTGAGAGGGTTACCTCTAGGACTTGGAGATGAATTATCAAGCTTGGATTCTAAAAAATTTTCTTGCTTTCCTTCACCAAATTCCGACCACTCTAAATTTTGTTTTCCCCTCTTATGGGGTTCGGTTGCTATGGGGGGAAAAAGAATGAGGTGAAATTTTGCAAGAGTTTTGGTATAGGATCACATAAAATGACCCAAAACCACCCCCCCCCCCTCCCCAATCACCTATTTATAGGTGAAATTTATTTTCTTTTCTAGATTTATTTTTATTCTCAAATTTGCACATCTAACCTTAAAAATAAAATAATTGCTCATTAGTCCCTAAGAGGTGGCCGGCCATTATGGGTAGCTTGTTGCCCAAGTAAGCTCAATATTTATCTACCTTAATTATTTTTCAAAAATCCAAAAATTCATATAATTATCCATAATGAGGTGTCCCCTCATTAGGGCCCCGTTTGGCTTATCTCCTAATATGCAGTCCATTTTTATACTAATGCAGATATTACAAATACTGTTTTCAACTAATAACAGTACTGTCATACTGGACTACAGTCCAGAATTCATCTGCGTAAAATTTGACTGCGTAAAACTTTTTCATATGACTTCGAGCTACTTAGCCCTTATTGTTCTAAATATTGTGCTTGATTTTTCTAAAGTGATCTTGAACCTTATTTTTACTATTTTATCCATGATGACGGTTTTCACAGTATAATTCTCATACTACTTGTTATACTGCAGTACCTTCATATTCATATCTTTGACTTTTCTGGTCAAACTCTGACCGGGCAAGGTCATAAATTCTAATTCTATCATTTTCCTCAAAATGCATCATGATTAATTAAACAAGCTGTTTTGAGTCTTATTATGCTATAAGAACTCAAATATATCTGATAAAATCATATCAGACATTTCACATAAATATTCATTTTTTCCTTAATGAGGAAATCATGAATCAATCAAAAAGGGCAGTTATTACAGTAGGACAATTTGTAAGTACAACTCTGCCTACAGCATGGGCAAAATGTTTCTACTGCTTTGTATGTTTTTCAAAAACTCATGCTTTGATTTAAATATTTTTTTGCTTTGCATATTTTTCAAAGCATCATGTGTTAATGTATGTGATGCATATGATTAATGTTTTATTATTGTTACATCATGTAAGCATGCTTACTAATAATAAATCACATGACAAGAATAAGATCAAGTTTTCAAGTAAGAAACTGTTAAGATTCAAGTTTTCAAGTATGATCGAAACAAGAACAAGTCTTCACGTAATAAATCAAGTTTCTCGTGTCGTACCGACCTACCAGAAGGGTGGGTTTTGGTTTGGTCCATGGTTTGAGTTGGACAAGCTGGTCGCCTTAACCACTCCATGGCTACGTGCCACGGTACGTACACTCATATTCATGGTACGTAAGGGGGCCCAAAACCAAGTTTACATAAGAAAGCATAATATATTCATAAGAAATTATAATTGGTTCATGCATTATCAATTCATATATTCTTTTATCGAAATTATTTTGCGGAATAAAAAGTTGTACTTACTGAGCATAAGCTCATAACTTACGTTCATGCTGTAGGTAAGCAACCTACTAGACAAGCTTATTGTAAGACTGTGGAGAGATGACATTGCAAACTGTGAAATTTGGGTTGGACACCGCCATGGGTTTTGTAAAATACGTTTATGTTATGTTATGATAATATAATGGTACCAGTACTTAAAATATAATGGACAATATTTAAAGTTTATTATAACAGTAATTAATATGGTTTATCAAATGTGTTAAAATGGTTTTACAACTTTGTACTCGATTGAGTATATATAAATAAGTATGAGAATAAGATAGGTTTTAAAAATGAATTTAAAATGAATAAAGAAAAAAAAATATTTCCGTACTTTTACGAAATGCAAGAGTATGTTTAAGTAAGTTAAGTATTTAAGTTAAGTAAGCATGGTATGTGAGCACGGTAACGGCCCTACGTAGTCGGGTCGTTACAAAAAAAAAATATAGACTGGATTCATAATACCATAACTAGTTCTTAAACATAAGTAATTTAAATCCCAACATTCAAAATAAAAATCTCTTAATAGCTTAAAGTCATAAACTCTCAAACTTGAAAATTCTTTTAATTACTAACCACTATACCACGCTGCTGAGTCATGCCACACCACTGTACAGTCTCCTTTTACTCATCATCTGAAATGTTAAAGAGACATTACACGACGGTTCTTGGCCGAACCGTCGTGTAATGCGGACATTACACGACGGTTCGGCCAAGAACCGTCGTGTAATGTCTCTTTTATTTAAAAAAAAATTTATGGTTTTTTGGTGATTTCTCATGGCTGGCCTAACCTGTATGTTATCCAATACACGATCCAAGATGGTAACTTCAATGATCAAAGTAAAATTACATATTAATTTTTACATTACAAGTTCACATATCATAATTAATGAATTGCATTACATGGCTAGCCCATTCTCCCCTAATCAAATTTAAATCCTCAGAAGCAAAAAATTCTTTACTTTCAAGTACATCAATTCCATTCAATACTATGTCCCTCATAAAACCTAAAATAAAATAACCACATTCAACACTTCCCTCTTGGAGAGGACAAGGACGATTCGAGATTTTTGTTTTACAGTCTCGTCTCCTTCTTCTAATCCCTTCTCCGGTCATAATCTTCCAATCCGTTAGGGCCCTAGCAAATTGATAAAGTTCAAACTAATTAAGATGTATATAATTAAGATTAAATAAAAGAAAAACTCATTCAGGCATTTCATCGAGTATGTTGTGGGCGCAAAAAATTTATGTTGAAAAATGTGTGTAAAGTGCCAAAACCAATCACAAACCATTCATCTACAAAGAGCAACATTAAAAACAAAAACATTCATGTTCAAAAATGGATATTTAATGGAAAACAACAATACAAGAGAGCAAATGTGTTTTAGTTTATATACGAAGTCACCTTGCTTTTCTTTTAAAAAGAATATGCACGGCCACACGAAGAGGGAGGCAACTTCGGCAACGGCGGCTTGACCGGATTCTAAAAGAGTGGTGGCAACGGGTTGGTTAAGGATGTGGGTACTTGAGAAATGTAGAGAGTGTGAAAAGAGAACTTAAGAAATTCGTGCGGAGATGAAGAGAAACGAGGAGGAAATTGTATTTAAGTTATGGTTTTTGACGCGCGGATTTCGAAAAATTAAATTTGAAAATTTTTAAAATTTTTAGAAGATTACACGACGGTCTATTTAGAACCGTCGTGTAATACCGAGGATTACACGACGGTCCCACGGGACCGTCGTGTAATGTCCCCCCGAGGGGCGGATTACACGACGGTCCCCCGGGACCGTCGTGTAATGTGGCGGATTACATGACGGTCCCACGGGACCGTCGTGTAATGTCTCCTCCGAGGGGCGGATTACACGACGGTCCCGGGGGACCATCGTGTAATGTCCCCCCGAGGGGCGGATTACACGACGGTCCCCCGGGACCGTCGTGTAATGTCCCCCCCTCGGGAGGGATTACACGACGGTCCCGGGGGACCGTCGTGTAATGTCCCCCCGAGGGGCGGAAAGTGCGCCTTTACACGACGGTTCCTTGGGACCGTCGTGTAAAGTGGATTTTACACGACGGTTCCTTGGAACCGTCGTGTAATCTATCTTTTGTAGTAGTGAAGTAAAATCAAGTGATAATGTCCTCCAAGTGTCCATGACGTACGAGTCCTTAAGTTCCAATAATAGTTTATTTATTATGAGTGCATAACTAGAAAAATACACGTAAGCACCAAAAACATACACTGAATATATACTTTTTTACTGTGATGCATTTTAAATGAAAACCACAACAAATATAAAATTAAATAGGAAGCTACACCATGGTGAAAAAGTAGAAAATATGAATAAAACATTTTCTATAGAAAATCATTACATAAAAAAATAATCAAACATAATTATTTTGATATATAATAACATGATATGAGATGAAGAGTTTACCAAATAGAAGATTCAATCAACCACTGGGTCTACTATTAGTTTTTCAATGAGAAGAGAAAGGAAGAGTGAGAAGACGTGAGAAAAACAGAAGGGAGAGAGAAAATGAAAGGGTGAAGGAAAAGAAATGACTGAACGAGATATAGGCTGCTATAGTGTAAAAATAAAATTGAAGTACGACCATAATTCATACATCCATGGAATGTCAAAAATAGTATTATGAGGAAGTAAATAGAAATTTTCAAAGAAAGAAACAAAAATAAAAAACGCAAAACATCAAAAAATTATTCTTCGATTGCTATAAATTATAAATTATTAAAGGAATATAAATATGTCTATAATTTATAGTTAATAGGTAAAAATGCAATAATAACATTCACACAAGGTTTGTTCACAATCTGGTGTTAACTTATATTTATAGTGTATGTATATCTATATATATATATATATATGCATATTCATATTGATCATAACCTTAATAACATAATTTTTTTTTTTTTAATTTAATGATGAGAGAGAAGCAATTAGTATCAAAGGAAATAAGGACATCTCAACAAAGTTGTCGTTCCCTTACAGCCTCATCATATATCAGGGTTCCAACTCGATTTATTAATAAATAAAAAAGGAAAATCCAAATACAGATGAAAGTAGCAATCCTTAAGGCAATTAAAACCCTCCAATCAGATCTTTTTCTGTGGTAAAAAAAAAAAAAAAAAAAAAACGAAAACCATTTGTATAATAAAATAAAAAATACACAGTTGTGAACAGACACTCCCCCCCCCCCCCCCGGGTCCCTCTCTCTGTTTGGGGTTTTCAATCATTTTCCTCTCTTGGGACCGAAATCCAATGGCAGCCTTTGGCCTGTCTCTGATTTCCCGGCCCTAGGGATGGAGGATCAGCATTGCGAGAAGGAGCAAGTCAGGGAGGTACTGCAGCAGCTCGGCTTTGACAACCCAGTTTCTCTCGACGACGTGGATCTTATTTTCGGCAAGGACTCTTTCCGTTTATCTTGTATATTTATGTAATTCTGTTGCTAATGAATTTTGTGTTTGTTTAATTTCAATATTTGTTCGTTGTCCTATTTCTAGGTTTTCCGCTAATAGGGGTTCCTGCAAGGAAAACTCTTCGACGCTTAAGTACCATCAGTGTTTGCCTAAGGAACTCTGCAAAATGAAAATATCATAGTACTAATAGAGAAATCGGCAGAAGCATACCTTTTTCCCCCGGATTCACCCTTTTTTTTTATATAGGCTTAGGAGTGCGTGGAAGATAAGATAATGTTTTGATCTCAACGGTTTATTATAAATGGCTTTATTTCACTTCTTAGATCAAATTTAGACACGCGGCAGCAATAGAGTTCCGGTGAGGTGGCGGCGAGGATGGGTTTGCTGTAATGGTATGGGTCATTGGTGGTTGTGGGTGTGATTGTGGGTCTTGGTGTTGATGGAGATGATGGGACGAAGTTTTTTTAAGAGTTTTTCATGGTATCGAAATTCCTAAGAATTATTTTTCTACAATACAACATATAAATAAAAATTTTCCAGCTGGCCGTAGGAAAGAAATGAGAAAGAGAGAAAAGGAGACAGTGAGTTGGCCGAAGTTCCAGGACCTTCAGCCTTGAAAATTAGTTACGGGACTCGTATTGTGATTGGCTTTTTTATGGCGATGGTTATATTTGGCGGGGTGACTTCATTGGGGTGGATCTAATTTTATATAGAGGATGGACTCCAGATGGTTTATAGGCCTTTTTTGGCACATTCCTCATCCGGTGGTCATCCTCTTTCGGAGTTTTGTTCCGAACGGTGGTGGGCTTCTTATGGACGTGGTGGTGTCGGGTCCGGAGGTTGATGGTGGTGATGCGTATTTGACATTCTATTATTTGAAGGCATCTCATCAGCTTCGTCGCTTGTCCTCCAAAGCGTTCCTCCTACTCTTTCTTGTCGGCTGTACTTTCATTAAAGGCTTGTCATAATAATTATTTGAATTGAAAATAATTTCTAGAATTGAAAATTCCTTTACCTGTAAAACTAATTCTACCCGAAATTATTGGAAACAACCTGAGACTGTATCATCTGCCACATGAGCATAGTCCCTAAACGTGATTTCCCCTATGGCCTATGCCTACACCCATGGGAGGGGGGTGACATTTTCCTGGTTCATCTTGTTCCATCCGGAATAGTTCCGATAGTGCCGGATAACCAGAAATTATTTTGTGACGTTTTTTTGGAATTTATGAGCTAGTAAGGGGACCCGATGAACATATAAAATCAAAGCTAAAATAATATTAGATAATTTGATTAACCCAAATCAATTTATCTATATCATTAAACTCCATGAGTACTCCACTATAAGTATGTAGTTGAACTTTTTGATTCTATACCGAATTACGAAAGCTCATTAATAGGACTTTTGTCCATGACAGAAATTATAATGTAGAATCCCCATAGGATATTATTCATAATTGAGATTAAGGTTAAAACTCCATTTTACCTTCTCAATTATTTTATCATTAAAGTTTCCGCCATTTCATCTTGGTCAAACCTATTTATGAAATCCTCCATAAATATAAAATCATTTAGTAAACAAATTATATAATGACCGAGATCTCTTATTATTTAATTAAGTCACGAATGATACTTTAAGAGAATATCATTGACTCTCGTGAAAGAGCTATGGATTCTATATCTATGAATAACGTTGTCATCCTCTTTGCAACACATCTCCAACTTATCGCCTAATCCTTTGAGAGATCAAAAGATACATCACACAGATATGCAATCATTTATCCATAGATGTCCACAAGAATATCCATCAAAGTGAATAGATTTATCTTAAACGAAATTATTACATAAATCAATATCACTTTAGGTCCGGTCCAATATATATGATAAACCTCTCATATATATCAATGCTTCTACTTGAAAAGCCCTATTCCAATAGCCAAGACAAACTATCCCATAAGAGTGGAAGTAGACGAACATTATAGTCTTACCAAAGTCAAAGTACTCACCTTTGCTTCACGACTGCGGACTCTCAATTTAGATTATCACATTCAATATTATATATTTTTGCATACTTCCTTATGCATAATATTAAAGTTATTATATCGATAATCTTGGTGCAATTTGCTTGTAACAAATCTATATTAATGAAAGTATCCAGGACAACCGATATGTGAAATAAATAAATAACTTTTATTGATAGATAAATGTCAAAACCATGAACAAATTTTCACTTTAGGGCACTAATCCTGGTAGAGCTTATGGAAGTTATCACTGCTATTGATTATGCTTCCAAATTTAAATGGGATTTCTTATGGTTTGAATGTGACTCCACTTATATGGTGGAATTACTTCAAAACAAAAACACACATGTTCCGTGGAAATTCGTGGCAAGATGGAACAGAGCTATCAATTATCTCAGCAATATCACCTACTGAGTTTCACATATTTACAGAGAGGGAAATCAAGTGGCAGATAAATTAGCATCATTGGCAACTCGTAATGATGAAGATACCTAGTGGTTTAATGCTCCAGAAGATTGCTCCTTGTTAGCATGTAGGGATTTGGTGGGCCTCCCGTGCTATAGATTTTGTAGTTAGCCAAATTTTATAAGTAAATATGTACTCCTTTTCCCCTCTAGTATTTTTCCCTTTGGGTTTTAACTAGAGGGTGGTTTTTAACGAGACATGTTTGAATGTCACTTTCAAGGAAAAAGTTTTGGCTTGATCCTATGAAACTGCCCTCCGGCTAGGTTTTCTAGTTGTTTTGCTTTGTCTTCTTTTTTTATGTTTTCAATTCCTCTATTCCTAAAACTGATGTATAATTTATTTCTTTTTCTTTTCTATTAATAAGATTTAGTGAGATTAAAAAGTGATGAGGGTGCTATAGGGGTGCCGACCTAGTCTGGATGTCTTGGTACACCTACAGATTTTCTTTCTTATAGTTTATTTAAAAAGGAAAAGTAGATGTTTCTCCCACTATTTATGTTTGTTTTTAGTCCACCAAATTTAAATCTTGGTGAGTTAGAAATTCTACTAGCTATGAGTCTAGGCGGAGATGTTGTGGCCTTTGTGCTACATGTTACATGCTCTCGATGGGTCAAAAGCTTCCATCAATCGTAGTGATTTCAAAAAGAGCCCTATGCGTGCTCAAATTGATGTGTCAAGGAATTTTCCCAATATCGAGTCTCGTCTTATATCGTTTTCCCTATGCTTCATCAGTATTTACTTATGGAGTCGGTTTTATCGTGTGTTTTGTAATGTTTTATCACATGATTATTCATATTATATTTGTTGTCTATAAGACTTTTTAGTTAAATGAAATTTAACCTCCAAAAAAAAAAAATCCTAAAAATTTGAAGATCTTGTTGGTTGAGTTTCGGATTACCTCAAAATGAGGTAGAGTGAATCCCCATTAGATTAACTTTTTTTAATCATTTTTACCAAATAGGAATCTTGAATATTCTCATTCTTACTATTAAGATTACCACATACTAAACGTCCCCGTAATTGTCCATTACTTATGCATTAAGGCCTTTAACACTTGTAATTGCATTGTTAACCTACGAGTGTATATTTTATTCAAAAGATTCATTTCTTTGTATCTTGTCACCTCTCTCGCATTTCTTGCTAATTTAATACCTCTATTTTGAAGTCATTATTTTCTTATTGAAATAAATACAAAAATTCCACTTGAAACATTTTGCTCTCCGAATTTCAAAACATAACATCTATTCCTCTAATTTTAAAGTCATAACAATTTTGCCCGTGCCATAAGTTTTTGAATAAAAAATGAAATATTTCAACATCCAGATTGAGAAAGTTAACTGAATAGTGTTACATGACAGTTTACCCTTACAATAAGAATCCAAACATTTTAAATAAATTTTAATATTAATTGAAAATAATGGTAAACACTTGTTTTTTGTGCCCAAAAAAAAAATTTTTTTTTTTGGTTTTGTTTTACTAAAATGCCATTTATTTTCTTGTCATGTGTATGTTATATGTGTTTTGTTATCCAAAAACTAACGGTATGGGCAAAACTGTTTCAATTTCAAAGTTGAGGGAAAATAGATGTTAGGTTTTAAAATTTAGAGAGCAAAATGTTTTAATGGTTATAATTTAGGAATTTTATAATTAATTCTTATGCTTCAAAACATAATCGTCCCAATATAAATGATTTTCACTTATAAAGTAAGTATCAAATAATTTAATATCGCAGATCCGTGAGCACTCAGCTCAATATTGGTATAACGGATATGATATTTGCAAATGTTGATAGGCAACAATAGAACTAGCATTCTATTTTATTGGCGATGCACACTAATTATTTTTAAAACTGAAAAAAATTAAAATTACAGATGTAAAACTTGAGACTATAAACAGAAAATATATATATCATAGGTAGTAGGAGCTTCCATGCACTCGGCATTCGGTTTCAAATGGCTCCACCATCGAGTGGGTGTCAATGAAATTTTTCCTTTTTATCATCCACACATATAATGTGCTAATTATATTAGAGCTTATTAAAAATGTATAATAATGTTAGAGGAGTAGTAGCAAAATTCTTTTATGGCATTCTCTAAATAATGAAAAACAGGTAAACTGAAATTTCAAAAAAAAAAAAAAATTTAAATAAATAAAAACGACAAAATCACTAAGGTCATATCACTTGTATTTTTTTTTTTTTTTTTTGATAAATACTCTGTTATTTCTATTATTATATATTTAATCACAATAAATTACTCATTTAGTCTTAATATGTGTTTGGTGCTAAGATTTAGATCGTAGAATTTTGGTTTGGATTGATTGTGTGTTTTCGAGGTATTTAAATTTCTTAAGTTAAAAAGTGCAAAAACTTGAAATATGTTCGAAAAATATATATCAATATGGAGTTTGTTTCATTCGTCTCGAAATTATATGCAATTTAAAAAAAAATCATCTCATTTGGACTTGTCTATTCAAAGTTATGGACTTTTAAAGTTTGAATTACAAAACTATATGAATAGTAAAGCTGAAGGAAAAAAATAAAAATTGGATTATAGAAGTAGGGTTCGGATTGGAGTTCCAAACACCTGCTTAATTTTTTTACAAAGTTTTGATTTTTTTCTCAAATTTATTTATGTGGCTTAAAAGTTTCCAAACTTTATAAAAATGTGCAAAATGGTGTTTTTTGTAAATAGAAGTTAAAAATTAAACAGAAAATATCATATTATTCACATATAATTGCCTATTTAAGGACAATTAAGCAAAATATATCTATATATGATACAACATATATTCAAATTTACATTTGTCATGTACTGGATCTCTTTTATCCAGTTTTTAACCCTTAAAAATGATTAAATTGCATCATTTTAAAAAAGTTTAAGAAACTTTTTAAACCCAAAAATAGGTTGTGACCAAAATTGTTTTTTCCTAAAAAGATTAAGCAGTAACAAACAATTTATCTAAAAAGCAATTTACATATAAATTAGTTCAATTTTTTTTTTTTTTTTTTTTTTTTTAAATACTGGGTGACTTATATGACAGTCGTTGTGAAGGCCCGAAAACGGTTGAAGGTTGAAACAAAAAAGAAACAAAAAATAAAATCCCAATCCACTCGTTCGACCAGACAGACACATCAGAGCCGATCATTCATCTTGACTTCACACGTGTCGCTGTCCTATCTCACCATCACGTTTCTCGGTGTCTGATAGAGAAGCTAGCTCTCAAGCTCTCCTGTTAGAGAGAGAAAGAGGAGAGAGAGAGACTGGAATAGAAATAGAAGAAAGCACATATGCTCTGATTCAACTACGTGTCTTCAAAATCTTCGCTTGGGTCCTTTTAACAACCAAAGGCTAGAAAAAAAATACAGGAAAAGGGTAACATACTACTTTTTTTTTTTTCTTTTTTTTTTTTTTTTCTCTACTTTTGAAAACAAAAAAAAAAAAAAAAAAAAAAAAAAAAAAAAAAAAAAAAACTTTTATTTGAATTAAGGAAAAAAAAAAAGAGAGAGAGATATATTTTGATTGAATAATTTTGGTTGAGTTTTCTTTGTAGGTGGAATTTGGGAAATGGCGAGCTCAGTGGAAAAGGAGAGTGCAAATGAGGAAGTTGTCTCCTTGGAACTCCCTGCTCCTCCTGGTTGGAAAAAGAAGGTCCTTTTTCCTCTCTCTCTACTTTCTCTCTCTATTTTCATTTGATTATGCCTCCAATTCTGATTTTTCTGCAAAAATTTGATCTGGGTTTGTTTCATTTTTGCAATTTGTGAGTTTTTGTTGGTGATATTTGATTCTCTGGTATGGTTTTCGAGCTAGGGTTCGTGGGTGTTCCCTAAACTGTGCTTAATCGGTAATTAGGCCTTTTGGGTGTCATAAAGTTCTGGACTTTCTGGAAAATTTGCCCTTTTTTTGCCATTATTTTGTTTAAAATTCTCTAGTTTATTCTCTGCTATTATGGGTTTGTCAGGGTTCGGCTGAAAGGTTCAAACTATTGAATTGTTTCCTTTTCACATCATATATATATATTTTTTTTCTTTTTTTTTCTTTTTTTTTCTTTTTTTTTTTTTTGTTTCAATTTTTTTTTTTTTTTTTTTTTTTTGACTTGGGATTGAAGAAATTGGTCTTATGAATTTCGGATGAGGAGGTTCTGTTTGGGTTGCCATTTTTGTTTTCTAAAAGGAAAGAAAAGAGTTACCTAAAAAAATATATATTATAGAATAAATAGAAAAAAGTAGAGGTTAGAGATAGGAAAGAGAATGCTTGATTCCCTTTCTACTGCGTGAGGAAATAAAAAACAATCTAATTCCATTCTTAACATTCCCTAAATTTAGAAATAGGAATTTTATTCCAATTGAATGGGAAAAAAAAAAAAAAATCCATAATTTTGCCTAATCGTGTGTAACCCATCTAAGTTAAACTCCCAATTTTGTTAGTGAACACATTAATGGGCGGAAATTGGAAACACTTTACATTCATGATTTCACGTGATGACATACCTGGGTTATATACAAAAAATTCTATACTTATTTAGATTTCTTATAGTCTGCAAGAGATTTGTGGTCTGCACTAGATGACTAGATTGGTTTCTGTATTAATTTAGGATCACAAAATTACACCGAGAGAAAGAACTACGAAAGACAATACTATCATAATGCAAACGCAATAAGGCATTTTAAAAAGATAAAAATAAAAATAAAATAAAAATAAAAAAGAGAGAGAGAGAGAGAGAGAGGCGGAACTGTTTCAAACTCAACATATTGTAAGATCTTTCATTATTCCTTTGACTTTGACGTGCAATTAGGACATACGAATGTTACGTAGCACTACATGTTCAAGGGAGAAGCAATTCGCTGTCCAATAAATTTCTATGATGCAGATCTGTTGTTTATCGTCAGATTTTCTGGTTGATTAAGTCATTATAACTTGATGTCTGGTCTATGTTGATTGGCAGTTTCTGCCGAAGCAAGGTGGAACTCCCAAGAAAAATGATATCATATTCACAGCTCCAACAGGGGAAGAGATCAGCAACAAGAAGCAGTTGGAGCAGTACCTGAAAGCACATACCGGAGGTCCTGCGGCATCAGAGTTTGATTGGGGCTCCGGCGAGACCCCGCGGAGATCTGCAAGGATTAGCGAGAAGGCCAAAGCAGCCCCTCCTCGAGAAACCGAGCCTCCAAAGAAACGGAGCAGGAAAACATCAGCTTCAAAGCAGGATAACAAGGAAAAAGAAGCTGCCTCCGAAAAAAATGAGGAAACTAAAGTTGACGAGACACAAGAAAATCAGAAAACTGAAAAGGACGCTGCTCATGATGAGACCAAAGAGGATGTCGTGAAAGAAAATCACGATGAGAATGAATCTCAGTTGCCTAAAGATGCTGAAACAACTAGCGAAGCAGGAGAGGGGAGTTTGAAAGATGCATCTGCTGAGAAAGATGTGAATTCTGGAATAACCCAAAACGAAAAGGAAACGTCGCACAAGAAACCACAGGTTGAGGTGGTGAAAGATGTTAATTTCGGGCAGCAGGGCAAAGAAGATATATCGAGTGCTGGTGAGAAAAAGTATGAAGTAGAAGAAAAAGAGGATGAGAAAAGTAACAGAAATGATGAACATACAGGTTCAGGTGTTGATGAAGGAAGCAAAACGGTTGTAGAAGCAACGCAAAATGGCAGAAAATAACTACGGACTGGGACAATAAGGAGAAGCGTCGAGAATAATGTAGGTTAGCCGGATGCTGGCTTCTCTCCGCTCATTCTGACCCATTTTAATCCGTGGGAAGAAAAAAAAATTGTCTGTACTCTCGATGTTAATGTTAGTTACTTGATTGTTCATTGAGACACCCATCTGTACAATCATAGTTAGGCTTATATTTGTAACCATCTGTTGTGCTGGTGAGAGAACTTGCTTGCAATTAGCTTTGTAACATAATGGTGTAATTTAAATAATGGCCATGTAGTATTAAGAGGCTGTCCTGTATTAAGTTAATGATAATAAGGATTATATTCTTGTGAAGTGTTAGGTTCTCGAAACCGCCCTGTATCTTGTTATTTACAAGTCAGATTTTCAGGTCCCTAATAAAGCTAGGGATATTCTACAATGGGGTATCCCAAGGGGTGGCAATTCGTGTCACGTGTCGGATTCGTATCGTGTTAGAACCATGTCGAATTTTTTCTTCCCCAACCCGAACACGACCCGTGACACGAAAACGACTCGAAACCGCGACACGAACCCGTAACGGGTTGACACGACACGAACTGAACTTGACCCGCGACATGAAATTGACCCGCGACACGAAATTAACCCGCAACACGAATTTGACACGAAATTTGGGTTGGACCCGAAATTGACACGACATTTAACCTGAAATTGACACGGAAAAATTCGTGTCGTGTTCGGGTTCTACGGGTCCAACCCGAACACGACACGAATTTTTCCGTGTCAATTTCAGGTGACCCGAAATCGACACGATTATTATTTTTCCTAACCCGAACGCGTGAAATTCGTGTCGTTTTCGATTCGTGTCGTCATGTCGCGACCCGTATTGCCACCCCTAGGTATCGCTATATGATTATTCACATTAACCGTATGATTTTAATCCTACGGTCCTCGAGGTGCGTGTAATGGTATCAAAATAAATCTTTCATGATATCCAGCTCAATATATATGTCCCGTCTGATTTAATTCCTTCATGGAACCTCCGCGTCTTTCGGGCAGAATAAAACACAAAGTATGCACATTGTCAAATATTGCTTTGCCTTTGCCTTTTTTGGTTCTTTCGGAGTAGTTATTCGAAGATTTTCATTATTGCACAACTCTACACCAGTTGGTGAGCATTTAAAACAATAAAAAACAAACAAAATTTCCCATTCATTCATTTCAGCAGGGAAGAATAATATCATCAAAATTTGCATTTATTTCTGGAGGAAAAAAAAAAATTTTGTTGTTAAAGAAGCCGGCTATTGACCTCAAACTGCAATGGCAAGTCAAGACTACAAGAAAGCCTGTGATATCCAGAAAATTACTGAAACTTTTATACTTAATGCTCTCATAAGAAATGGATGGAATGAAAAATTAGCCGTCTCTGCCCTCTCCAGAGTGTTCAAAGTCCCTTGAGCTGTGCAACAAGCCCGGTTAAATTCGTCCACTTCTCGAATGCAGTGGCGGATACCACAAATGCAGTTTTGGAGGATTGAACATCATTCTTAGTAACTGCAAAAACAAAAGAGAAGATTAATCCTTATATGTGCTATAAATGAAGAGCTTCAATACCCGAACATGAAATTCCGCCGACCAGTTCATAGTTTTTAAAGCAGATTATGTTGAAAGTTGAGTTTTAGAGCCAAATTTCTATACCAACGTCTAAATTTGGCATCTGGGTTAAAAAATTATTCTCCAACACCATGTTATAACGTAACGTATTCGACGTATGATATTTCAAATTTTCTGAAACTTAAATACAAAGTTTAATATTTATCACCAAAAAAAAAAAAGACGATATAATTTAAGTATCATTAAGTATTGGAAAACAAAATAAAACAACATAGCGAACACACCGCCTTCGATCTTTTAGTGCCAATCATAGCATTGGCATTAGAATTTGCGTTGGAGATGGTATAACTTACTTGATGAGATCAATGAAGCCAACGACGAATTGAAAGTGTCGACCTGTCTCTTCTCTTCAGGACTGGAACTTAGCTGTTGAATATAATATTAACATGAACATTCAGAAAGCTATACAAGACAAAGTCCACGGAACAAGAATTATGCTAATGTGACAAGCCATAATGACCTTAGTGAAAGCCATGTTGACGTTCTTATCTCTATCCGAATCGGTGCTGCCACCAAGAACCGAACTTGCCATGGAAAGATCGTTGTTTTCAATGGCTTGGCCTACTTTGCTCAGCTTGTACACCAGATCCTGTAGATATCCTGTGCAAGTGATTTATCCATGTGAGTTTTATTATCAAGGCCTATGGTTCGCACGCTGTTAACCAAAAACACAAGTCTCCACAAAGTTATAAGACCATGTATCCAGGTGATGCCGAGCCATTGCCAGAAGGTCAAGGAAGTAAGTGACCTGATGACAGCGGAGCGGGAGATAGAAGCCTCGCTGAACGGCTTCCGAAACGACCACAATCCTAAGCTAGCGAAATTTCTAATTTGACTCATTGAGTTTCAGTAGCCAAAAGAGGTAACCCACGGGAAACAAAAAGAGGACAAAGCGACAAACATCATAACAAGGACACATTACCCCCTTCAAACCATTCGTGTCCAATCCTGATAAGTACATTGTTAAATCTTCAAAACCAAAGTTATCATCACACACTAAAGTGAAATCGAATGCTAATAGATTTCACCATTGGAATTGAAAATTAGAGTGAAAAGTAATTAATTAAGCAACCCGGAGTTCCTACAGCTAGATCAATTATATTGTCAGCTGCAAAAATTGAACATAAAGAAATAACGAAGTGAAAAAACCTTTTTCCTTGTTGGAAGAGCTGATAACTTCTTGTCTCTCAAGCCTCTTCTTTCTATCCTTTTTCACCTTCTCCATAAGCTCCTCATCATCATCAGCCTCTAGAATGGCGGCACTCGAACCGGAGACGCCATCACCAGCCAAAGTGAAAGCAAAACCGGTCAAAAAGCCGATAAAAAGACTTCTCTTTGTCAAAACCAAAGAGGGTTGTGATGTTTCATTGGAAGCCTTGCAAATTGTCAACAATCTCTTTCCATTCTCTTTGTAGGGATAAACTAATATCGGCGTTGTCAATGGAGAAGACGAAGAAGAAGAAGATGATGATGACGATGACGATGACGATGACGGTGAGGATAGTCTGGAAGGGATGAAGGCAATTGCTGTTGAAAGAAAGGCTGTTGCCATTTCAAAATTCTTTTCTTTTTTTTGCTTTTCATTTTTTTTTTTTTTTAACCTTGTTTTCTTGTATATTTGTTGGGAAAAATCAGAGGTAGGGACAATTTGGAAGAATAGAAGATAAGGTTGCTGGATTCTGTTATCCGAACCAGTCATTTTTCTTTTCATTTTTTGGTCAGAATCTGAGCCAGTCATTTTATCAAACACCTAAACGGCATCCTAGTCATCTAAGAAAAGTAAAATTTTGCTAATGTTATCGCCATTCCTATTGAATATGAAAGCCCATATCAACATATCCAACTCATATATATATATATATATATATATGCCAGCATATCAAATATCTCATAAATAAACTAAAATTCACTGAATTTTTTTTTTTTTTTTGGGCTTATTTCACGATGTGCCTTCAGGATTTTTATAAGTTAAGAGTCAAGGATAATATGATAGATTACCATAGATAATCTAGTATGCGGTAATATATGCTAGTCAATGATGAAGCTATCGATCTTTGCAGAAACAGCGGTACTTAAATTTTACGGAAATATCGATATCAGTGGAAATTGATGTAATATATAGAACTTCATTTTAAAATACTAAATTTTTAAATAAAACTATATAAAACTCTAAAATAATTAATTTTACATAAATTAAATGAAACTATCAATTAAATACTAAGTATATGATAAATTTGCAGGGTAAGAATGGAGCATAATAGAGTAAATGATAAGTTGACGTTCAACAATTAAGTAAAATCATTGAAATGCAACATAATATAGGTGTTGGAGCCTTGTAGATCCGATGGTGTAACGTGGCTATGGTAGGAGATGTGTCGTACTCCTAATAGTCGATGATGTGTCCAGAGGCGCTACTTGACAGAAGGTGCATGGTGCTCTGGCAGGGCTTCCAATGTGAATATGGGGCTGACTAGACGCAAAGAGACCCAAAGGAAAGTGATTCCTAGGGACACCCTCGCTTGTTTAGACCACCAAGGCGCCTCTTCAAACCTATAAAAATAAAGGAAAATCACAATAAAAGAAGCCACAAGTCATCATGAGAGAAGAGAGGAGAAGATAAATAGTGGTGGAGAAAGAGAAAAGACTAAGTGGTTGTGTCTGGTCAGAGTCCAGAAAGTGCTCTAGTCGCAACCTAGAACATGCTCTAGCCGCAGCCTAGAATTTGCTCTGGCGGGGTTCTAATGGGTGTGCATGGAATATATATGATGAAAATGATGATTTTAGAATGAATTTCTAGGTTTCTAAGATGATTTTGGCATAGTTTTGGTAGGGAGGAGGAAGGTTGTTGCCTTGGAGTGGAAATGAGGGGGTATTTTATAGAGGATGAAAGTGCTTTGGGGTTGTTTCAGTCGGAGGGAAATGGCATCTGGAGAAAAGACAAGTCAGAGGTGAAAGGCATTTTCAGAAGGGTGGCACTAGAGCACACTACCCGATGCTATGGAGGGGCTGCTGCTACAATTCATGTCATTTTTGGTTAGATATGGGATTGGTATCTTATTTTGTTAGCTAAGGGTCACCTAAAATGGTATGACTAGATGAGCATCTAGTTCCTTTAGTTCGCTGGAGCAAGTTCCTCATGATTATAGATGGCTCTAGAAGATGCTCTTCCTGTCATGTTTCCAGTTAAGGGCCTGAGATTCCTTCAGAAGATGATAATAACACTCTATTTGTGGGATGGAGGACTGACATGCATTCAGAGGCTCCATCAGGGCTGTTGCAGGAGGAAGAAGCATACTCTTTTGTCCAGAGGTATGAAAACATATTCCTCTAGCCAATCGAAGTTTACTCCGGACGCGGGAAGTACACAATGACTAAAAGGAATCTTGAGTTTAACTTGTGGGACCCAGCCTTCCTAAGGGAAGTGGCCTTCTATTTGGGCCTTTTGGACTCAAAATATGGGCTTGGCACATTACGTTACTAAAGGTAGGCTAGTGACTTACTTCCTATAATATTTGGACTTTAAAGAATAATAATTTTCGGTTTTTAAGTGCTAAGGATAAAGAATGCTATTTTGTGATAATTTCTCCAACAACTTACTTAACCAAAATACCCTTGGAACCCCCCAAGTGGGACCAAGCTTAATTTGGACCAATAAATAAACGGTTCTATTTATCTTCCCATGGCCCACCAAACCATGGCCCACGAGGGTTTCTCGAGCGTGACTTGGATCCACAGATGGGGTCAACTATATTGAATTTTTTAAAAAAAAATATTACGATAGATATTTTATGGATAATTTGTGATATTTCTGTAGAAATATCCAGAAATTTCTATGATATTTTGTCATTTGCTACTACATTTTTCATAAAATAAAAATAAATAAAATCGATATTTATGGAAATTTCGCCAACAATCTGTGGAAAAGAGGATACGACACCCTTGTTTTCATATCGGTGCTTCCAAAATACGGAAACTTTCATGAAAATATCGATGGAAATGTCAATTTTTCAATCATTGATACTAATATATCAAATATCTAATAAATAAACTAAAACTCACAGCACTTTTTTTTTTTTTTATTAAACAAGCCCGTTCCGGATATTTATAAATTAAGAGTCAAGATGTATTTTTAAAATGGCCAAAAGGGTAATCTTATCAATCATGACAGACAATCTAGTATCAGGTAATCTACCATATGTAGTTGGAATCAACATAAATTTTATGACAAGCGAACTCTTGTAGTTATTCCTAGTTATTACTCTCACATCAGGGTGGAGTCATAAATATATTTCACGTGGGTGTAGATTGTTATTTAAAAAAAAACAAATAAATAAATATTAGTGGGATTATATGAGAATTTTTAAGTTTAGTGGACTTCTAATTTCAGTGTAACAAGTAGAAAACCAATAAGTTTTATGATATAACTAATTTTAGTAAGGATTATAGGAAAATTTTTTATTTTTAATATAAACAAAATAAAAAAAAATTATAAATTTTTTGAAATATAATTAAAACAATAAAAAAATTTAGCTCCCACCCATCCCCTGTTAATCCGCCGCTGTGTGACATAGTTGTAAACTGTTTTAGATAAGTTCATTCCGTATTCAATATACGTTTATTCCATATTTACATATTAAAACTTTTTATACACTTTATTTTCAATTCACCACTTTGAACACAATTAGATCTTCATATTAAACCCCGTCTTAATTTATTAATGTCAAGTTACGATTACTATATTCTCATATTAGCTACAGTTTTACATGCACTTTGATTCAACGAGTCTCGTTTCTCCAAAGCAAAATCACGTTATCTTAGATCCCGTTAGGGGTGGGGTTTAGAAAAATGTTTTCTAAATTTTTTTTTTTTTTTTTTTTGGTCATTTTCCTCCGATTTAACTATTTATTTTTTAAAATATTTTTAAAAAATTCAAATTTTAAAAGTTCACAACTTTATCATTTTAAATCAAAATAAGATGATTTTTTTTTTTCAAATTGCATAGAATTTCGAGAGAAACGAAACAAAATTCATGTTACTAATCGTTATGAATTCATTTCAAGTTTTTACACTTTTGTCACTCCAAACAGTTCATGTCTACCGAACACATTTCAAGTTTTTATACTTTTTTCACTCCAAATAGTTCATTTTTACCAAACACATATTTTCAAAACTCAAATCATCTTCAACCTCCAAAATACCGTTTCCAAACGTGACCCTAAATAGGCCCTTATATTAATGTTTCCATTAATTTTTTTGACATTTTTTTTTTCACAATAAATGCACATATTTGAATTATTTTTCTTTTTTTAAAATTAAATGCGCAATTCTCAATGACGCTCTTAGTTACCAAAACCAGATTAATTGGAGTCAAATTTTTAAACGTGTATTTTTATAAACAGAAACGATAAAAGGTACATGAAACGGTGCCCTTTTATAAATAAAAGGCATAAACTTTATAGCGTAGTTTTTCATGTGATGACATATTACACAGCTAAAATGTTTTTTTTTTTCTTTTTCTTTTTCTTTTCAATTCTAATCGAATAATAGTTTATGAACACTTTTAACGTTGTTATCTTATGTCGCTAAAAATATACCAGGAAAAAAATAATCGGCGAGTGGTTTTCCCGCGCTAAATTTAGTGACTAATAGCAAAGACATATCGTTGTTAAAGCTTTTACCGACAACAAACTAGTTTGGAAAATAAAAAGAAATTGCAAGAAATGAAGACCATTGTTGTCGATAAAAGCGACGTTGCTAAATATATGTATATATTTTGTAATGAAATAGGAATTATATAAAACAATTGCTTTAAAAACATCTTATACTACCGAAGTCCCGCTAGCGGACAATTAATTACTCCGGTGATTTATAAAAGTATTAGCGATGAAACAAGAAAATCAATGAATGAATGAGGAACACGAGAATGAATGAGGAACGAAAATGAAAGGATTTACCTTATAAATATAAAAAAGTAAACCACTGGTTTACCCATTGGTATATATTAAAATAAGGGTACTGAACTTTATATATATGAAACTCAATCAACTGGTATTTATTTCAAAGAAAAAGGTAAAATATTGCAAAAAAAAAAAAACTAGATAAGATAAGCCTCTTTTCAAAAGTAGAAATAATGTGCACCTAATAAAGACTCGGTTTGGACTAAAAAAGAATTTGAGACTATAGCTCAAACGGTGTTTGGTGAATATTTGAATTGTTTTCAACATAAGTAGTCCTGAATTCTTTTGTTTTTTTAATCATAAAGAAGGTTATAAGGGTAGAGAATGACGTATCCAGATAACCTCAATGAGAGAAGAGTCCCTCATGTGATATACGAATCCCTCCCGAAGTGGTATACTCGACCATCGTAGTGATGACGCTTTGAACCAAGATCTCTAGTCAAGAGAACAAGCGTCCTACCATCCTGCGTCTGAATTCAAATCTAAAGGAAGTTTTTTTTTTTTTTTTTTTGGGGGGGGAGGGGGAGGAAGTTTTTTTTTTTTTTGGGGGGGGGGGGGGGGGAGGGATGGAGAGAGAGACGGTGATATGTAGTCCTGATTCAAGTCTAAAGGAACGTGTGGGGAGAGAGAGCTAAAGGAAGGTGGGGGCAAAATCGAGAAAGGGAGAGACGGTGATATGTAGTCCTAAATTCAAGTCTAAAGGAAGGTTGGGGGGGGGGGGAGGGGGGGGGGAACGAGAGATGGAGAAGGGGGGGAGAGAGAGAGAGAGAGAGATGGGGGGGAGAGGGAGAGAGAGAGAAAGAGAGAGGGAGAGAGGGAGGGAAAGAGGGAGAGAGAGAGAGAGGAAGAGGGAGAGGGAGAGGGGGAGAGAGAAAGAAGGGAGAGAGAGAGGGGGGGAAAGGGAGAAAGAGGGAGAGGGAGAGGGGAGAGTGGGAGAGGGAGAGAGGGAATGAGGGGAGAGAGAAAGAGGAGAGAGAGGAGTCTGAGTTTGGCACGGTCAAACCTATCAAATTCAAGATTTTAGTGGGAAATAATCAAAGAGAAAGTGGTGCGAAAAAAGATATAAAGGGTTAGGCAGCAATCTTTCAAAAAATTTGATCAGCACAATGACTTCGGAATGATCAATAACAACCGGTTTTTTAGTTTATCATTCTAGTGCTAAAATAAAAGAAGGTTACTTTACTAATTTCAATTTTAACATTGACAGTTTGACAAATTCCTTTTTGTTTTGGATTACAAGTTCAAATCAATAATTTAAACAGTAAATTCAAACTTTTGTTAAAGAAAATTTTATAGAAAAAATTTGAAAATGGATTTAAAATGGGGAGCAAAATGGATGGAGCAAATAATCTTTATATATATATATATATATATATATAAAATGCTATGGTGGTAGCCCCCTCATCGTCCCAATTTCAGCCTCACAAGCGAAATCCACTTCCCTAGGTATGGCAAGGAAGAGATGGGCCTTTAACACAATTTCTTATAGTGGTAAACCAAGCCTTACCTAGAATATCACGAACCCAATGCATCCATAACCAAAGCTGGAGCGGGAGTCTTACGGGAGTTCCATGAGTATCGAACTTTGGTGGACGAAGGAAGAGGTTAAGGAAGACATCATCCTCCTTTGGCACCTCATCCACTCCTACGGGTGTTAGGAGCAAATAATATTGCATTAGTGAAAAAACTTCTTCTTTAAAAAACAAAAGGGTGTATTGCTTATTTAGTCCATAAACTTTTAACCTTGTGCAACTTTGGTCCCTGAAATATATATATATTTTTTTTGTAGCTGGAATGACCCTGTACTTTTAAAATATTGCTACAATAGTCCTTTCCATCAATTTTTGGATGAAATCTGTTAATAATTTTGTCAAAAAGTGGTATAATTCCGAATTACGTCCAAAAATTAACAGAAAAGACTATTGTAACAATATTTTTAATAGTTTATGGTTATTTTAGCTACGACAAAAAAAAAATATAATGCCTCTAAACTATTAAAATGTTGTTATTATAGTCATTTTTGTTAATTTTGAATGGAATCCATTAGTAATTTTAGTTAAAAAATGATATTAATTAACGAATTTGATCCAAAAATTAACATAAAAAGTCTATTATAGTAATATTTTAATAATTTAAGGATATTTCATCTAAAAAAAATTTTAAAAACTAAAATTATACAAAATTAATAATTTAAGGACTAACCTAATAATTTACCCAAAACAAAAACAAGAAACAAAGAACAAGAAACCTGCATTAGATTATGTTAAGAAAGATAGCCTTGCTAAGAAAGCCCTTCTTTCTCTTCCATAGATTTCAACAACAGAGACGCATGTAAAAGCAGATTCCCCACACGTGGATTATATTAGTTGGAGCAGCAAAAAAAGTTACTTTTGCAGGCATAAATTTTTCTTGTCCATTGGTCATTTATCTTGCTTAATAATAACCAAAATGTTAATCTCTTCATGCAAAGCTGTAAAGATAAAGAAATAAACAAAAAAAAAAAAAAAATGGCAAAGCCTTACAAGTCAGATGTGATCAAAGCATTTTTAGGAATACCACTATCACGTCTCATCCATCAAAGAACCCTTTTACGTCAGATTCTATCATGCATGTTAATATACATCTATCTCTCTCTCTCTCTCTCTCTCCACACACACACACACACACACACACACACACATACTATATTCTTATATACTCACTAAACTATGATCATTTACCTTTATCCACTTAATTTTAAAAATTGTGTTCAGATTGAGGTTGAGATAAAATAAAGATTTCATATTAAAATTGATTAATTTGTTATAATTTTTATTGACTTTTTTAAAAGAAGATAAAAAACTAACCGTAAAATACAGTTGAGTTTAAATTCAATTATATCACCAAACGTGAACTTATTTTACTCCAAAAACTTTAACTTAATCCCACCAGTGAATCACTTTTATTATAATTTCTATTTAAAAAAAAAAGACAAAGAAAAAGAGAGTTAAATAGTATCATGCCATTTTTTGTTTCTATTTGTTTTTAACATAATTATCTTAACATAAGGGCTTTAGTAAGATTAATTCTATTATTTTTCCGTTTGTTTTTAATCAAAATTTTAGTGAAAATAATTTTAGGGGGACAAATTTAAAGTGTGGGAAGCAAAATGATAATTGTTAAAATTCAAAAAGCAAAGTGAGAAGGATTTAGTTCATATGTCTCTTTATTTATATTTTATTCTTGTCACTCCAATATTATTATGACATGTGTGTAACTAACATAATTGTTTAATGGGTCTGATATGATATTATAATAAAATATAAATATTTAATTTGCCTGTCATAATATTATTAGAGTGACATATATGGGACATTATTAATAAAAAAACACAGGAGCTGAATTCAAATGAGAACGGTCTTAAAATTTATGGGACATAGACGGGTATATGTATGTATGCATATATATAAATAATTAATAACAAAAAGATTCACAAGTTGGGTAACCATGCATAAGAAACGGAGATTTTCTTGAATTTACATTAAAAAAGAAAAGGAAAAAAAAAAGATAAAGAAAAGGTCTTCCATAATAAATTTTCTTTAGGGCATCTCGACTTTCCCTACTTTAAGGGAAAACATTCCAACGACCAAAAAGGGCTTCCAGCAACATCCGATTGTCTTCTTCTCCTCTTTTTAGTTGTTTATAGATCATTAGTATTACATAAAATGCCCATATATGTACCTTTTCAATTTCATTGAATAAATATTTGTACTAAAAGACTCCACAAAATTTTTTACTTGATTTGCAGATATTTTTTATTTTTTATTTTATTTTTTTCTCATTAATGCTTACCAGCACTTGTCATTAAAGCTTCATTTCGAAGGCATTGAGTTTCTTTCTTGAAAGGAAAAAGGTAATGAATAAAGGTCAAAAGACAACATGTTGGTGGAGACTAAGTAGATCAAACACTTGTATTCTAAGTTATCACCCATCTGATATTTTATTTTTTATTTTTTTTGGGAACACTCACTATAGCTTCATATTTCACAGATCATGTTTCTTACTGCTTTGACACGTCTTTACTTTTATTTTGACGTGTCTTTACATATATGGATTGTAGAAAAGTTTTATATGCAGCAAATTAAAGTACTGTTTCGATTTGCAACTTTAATAATTTCTATGTAAACATTAGATAGATATATATATATATATATACACACACACACACACACTTTCTTATCAGATTGTCCAAATATTTTTTTTTCTTTTTTTCATTATTATAACAGCTAGTTAATTTTATTATCACCTTTTTTAGTAATATATATAATTTGTTTTTCCACCTATTATTATTAAATAATATCATATCACACATATTTTATATAAAGTTACAAGTAAATCAACTAATTATTATAAGATAATTTCAATGTATATATATGTATTATCCGACATTTAAAACTTTCTGTTTAGAAATTTATAATAACTAGTTAATTTACATATAACTTCTAATTTAGAATTTTATCATATGTTACTATTTAGACATCGGTGCAAATGATAAATTTCACTAAAAAATATTATTTTTAAATCACATGATTGACACAATATATCACAAAAAAAAAAAAAAATAATTACAAGTAGCATATAAAAAGGGTATTGGATAGCGGTCTCTCCATATATATATATACACTAAGTCTTATATCCGGTACCATATGGTATCTGATAATGTGAATACGAACTGCAGTTATTATAAATGTGAATTTATGCATAATTAAATGTAACTAAAATGAATGTGAATTCCCCTTATTTTTATTTTATTTTACATAAATTCACGTATCTAATAACTGAAATTCACATTTATAATAATTGAACTTCACATTATCATATATCGTCTTATAGAATATAAGACCAACCATATATATTATATTATATAATATATATATATATATATATATATATATAACAATGGAATGTTTTATAAGCGCAAGGTAAATTATTGGTGACAGGAATTTGGTCTGACAAGACCTTGCTAGTGTGAACACTGCATATCTTTATTTCCCCTCTCTTTTTGCTAAGGGGATGTTTGGTTGTGGGGTTGAAATCCTATAATTATAATCTAATTTTTGTCATTTTTCTTCATAATTTAAATTTTAAAAGTCCATAACTTTACATAAATAAGTTTAAATTAAATGAGATTTTTTCTAAAAAATTACATAAAATTTCGAGACGAACGAAACATGCTCCATATTTATTTTTTTTTTTCTGAACACATTTCAAGTTTTTACAGTTTTTAACTCTAACAATTTAAACGTCTCGATAAACCCATAATCAATTCAAGTCTAAATTCTACAATCCAAAACTTAGCACCAAACTTATGCTAAATATTGATCAACTTTTTGTTACAGAATTAAAGAAATGATAGTACTAGTACTATATATTTGGAATTGTCAGATAAAAGTAACATTGTCATGTTCTTATGGAGTTGAATGAATATTTTCTTACCATAAAATTAAGACTTATTTGTATAGATACTCTCTGAACTTTTTGAATTTGACAATTAGTCCCTAAGATTTTTTTTTTGACAATCAGCCCCTGAATTTAAAATTTTTTGCAATTAATAAGTACCTTTTGCTCAAATTCATTAACATTTGAATGGTTTTTTTTACACATAACTTGCACATTATACTCCAAAAAGAGCATTGTTCACCAGTTATGCTTAACTTTGATACAAGTTTCTTTGAAAATTTGAACCTAATTTAACTATACTCAAACTTAAACCTAGATTTTAAAAAGAAAGTTGTATTCAAATTAAGTAAAAATGATCAGCATTGTCCATTTTGAGCTATAATGTGTAAGTATTGTGTAAAAATTTTGTCTTAATTATAATGAATTTAAGTAAAAGGACTCAATTACTAAAAATTAGAAATTCAGGTGGTTGATTGTTAGGAAAAAAAAAGTTTAGAGACTAAATTTCCAAATTTGAAAAGTTTAGGGGCTATTCATACAAAGAAGCCTAAAATTAACAAAGAAGCTACAATTCTTGTCCTATTTTGTATGTGATTTCAAAATTTACAAATCGTACACGAACTATCAAAAAGAGAAGCAATCTATTAATTTACCTGTTAATACGTCGGCACGATTTGATTATTGATGCAAGCTTTTGTGGTCGAATTTTTCATTTCATTCAATTCTTTATTTTTGTTCTTTCTATTACTAATGAAGCTTTATAGTACTTGCAGAGAATATATATTATTAATATTCTTGTCAAGTAGGATCCCATAACAGCAATTCCAACTAATTATTATTCAACCAATAATTAACAACACTTTGTTTTTCACTAATTGACGCAAATAAAGTTGTTTAAGTCTGCAAAGAGATCGTTATAATTTTTCCCACTAATTCAACCATTTAAAAGAGTTATCCTTAATCCGTTAACACGTTTTGGCCTTTTGGTTTTCTGAGTTCGGATACCGGCCAAATGGGTTTTGATTAATACTTTACAGTGACTGAGTTATTTGAGGTAAAAAAAAAAAAACAGTTGTTTCTATTGACTTTTTCCAATAAACTGTAAAAAATTATGATTTTTCAGTTTTACTCCCGTACACGAAACTATTACTTACGTTCTTATTTAACTTTTTAGATACTATTTATTTTTTTTATTTTCTAAGACTAATAATTATTATATATCTGATTTTGTTGTTGGATATCTATAAGATATTTTGTATTGACGGTTAAATTAAATCTAGTCAAAATTTCGCATAAATATAAATAAACTGATAAGTTGAAACATATTTTAATAATGAAAATCAATGTTCTCCTGGTATGATTTTTTATTTTTTATATCTCGCCGTAAAAGTCTCCTAGTAGTAACTATATCTCACTTTATAGACTTATTTTTTCCCTCAATATATATTATTCCCTTCTAATCAATTCGAATAGTTCATTGGAGCCCCTCATGTCTCATGAAACTCCAAAAGGTATTCTAATCTTTCCTTCCAACTATCAACTTCTTTATATACATACACATACACTTATATATTTATGATTTAAGCGTAAAATATATATATATATATATTTTGTTCTTTAATTAAATTAATGAGAAGAAAAGAAATTCAAGTTTGATGAATTTTCAAAATAAAATCCTATATATGCTAATAATTTTGCTTGATCTTACTGAATAGCATTAGATTTTCACTAGAAAAACAATTAATATTAATGGATCTGCATACAAAACGAGCATGTGATATTATTTCTTGTTATTAATAATGATTTTTTTTTTTTTGAAAAAATTAATAATCATTTTTGAAAGCTCTAATATTTGTCAATCTTGAGGCCAGAAGAAAAATACAAAATGATAAAGACAAGTACGTGGCATACAATAATCAGTGATGAAATAATTCAAGTAAACCATATTCTTCTTCCAAATCTGCTAACTGGCCGGCAAATGTAGAGTCACAGATGATCGCCGCCCAGGGGTCCACAACTAGCACCCAGTGGTGATGGTGGCGAAGCTTCCGATCAGGCCGTTGTAGACGTCGTTCACGTTACATTGGGACCATTCTCTGGGTTTGTCACTGTCTATATCTGGCAAAGATCCGTCACCGTCGCGATAGATTTTCATTGGCATAGCTTTTCAAAATTTGCGTCTCAAGATATTGGAAAATGATTTTACGTATATTAGTATTTTCATTTTTCATTATTCAATACAAAACATTTCTTGAAAAATAATTAATTAACTTTGAGTTATTGTATAAAAAAGACTACATGACTTGTATGCCTATCTTTTCTTTATTGCATGAAAGCAAAAAATGAAAATCATTCACATAAGGCTAAAAACTCTCTAGAGTAATGGACAATTGGGCACTAGATTCATGTATTAGAGTATAATAAAATGAAAAAGATTTTTTTTTTTTTTTTTTGATTAGGTGGGTTTTGTTTGTCGTATTTCAACCGAAATGATTGTTTTTCTAGCTTTGTTTAAGTCTAAACAACGATGATTGATTATTTAGGATAATATTTCAACTTATTTGCCTCTAACCATGCCTCATGCATGTCTTGGCCTAATGTTATGAATGGAGCAAGTAATTATTTGTATTTCTCTATTACTTTTTATAAATATTTTCTCCACCTAAGATTCTATAGCTTGTTTGAATCATAACTTACATTTGAATAGTCATTTAAATAGAATGTTTACATCCTAATGTAAAATTATATTTATATATTCAAATAAACTTATGTTTGGATAGTTTTTGTAAAATGTAACATTTGAATAGTAAAAATATAGAAAAATAATTGCGGTATAGATTTCAAAAAAAGTAAAAAAAATTTAATTTTAATTTAAATTTAAGTTGAATTGTTGTAAAATAATGAAATCCAATACAATAATTGATCAACCAACACATTACATTATAATATAAAATATCACTATTCCAATGATTCGTCCAAATGGGACATCGATATTAACATCACAACTACAAATAGGTTTTCACCCACAAAAAATAAAATAAAAAAACAAATACAAAAAAACAAAAAACAAAAAACGAAAAAAAAAAAAACTACAAATAGGTGACCAAAGTAATAAATTATTGTTGATGGGCAGAAACACCTTGAGGTTATCATGATCTTATAATGTATATATAAAGATAGTATGTCAACATTAGGATGTATAGATTCTAACACTATTATAATGTATATATAAATATACATGTAAATGAATAGCAAAACAATGAGGCATGCCGTAATTTAGTGCATAGTTCGGGGTTAGATTGGTCATTTCCAACACAAGACCAGTTTTGGGTTGTTGTTGCGACCCCTAAAAGTGATTATGCTAGAATTCGACAATAATTAGTGCTTGCTAAATATGCTGTTAGTAAAGTTATTTCGTTGCTTACTTGTCTTGAAAAATAACTTTAGACGAAATTGGTTTAGTAAAAAATTAAAAGCGATTAACAAATTATTCAACAACTTTTTAAAAATTTTAAGAGATGAAATACTAGAAAAAAGTTTGAAGATAGGTTTAAAACGAGAGCTTAAAAGCACATTTTTATTATAGGAAACTAAGAGTATCCTGGCACTTTGAAATAATTTTTAACGTTATGTTATGTTGGAAGAAAAAGAAAGTACAAAAACCTAACAAAATTTTATCTATATTCTATATCGATGAGCAAGAGTATAAACTATCAAAATTTATTTTGACATCAAATTGCTGGAGTAAATTGTGAATTATTAAAAAAAAAAAAAAAAAAACAAAAAAATTAAGTTTTTTTTTTTACACATTTATTTTCCTTCTCTTTCTAACTTTAGTGGAAAAGATTCAATGTATTTCAGATCCCTTTAATAAGATCATAACATCTTATTTAAAGAATAAAATTAAATTTCATATTACATTACATAAAGAATCATGTCAGTTGAATATATGTTATAATAAGACTATATGAAAAAAAAAGATGCAAATAAAAAAACAAATGAACGACATCAATAACATTTATCTGTTGTTCTATTTTTTATTTGAACGGTTATTCTTTTAATAATATTTTGATAACTAATTAATTTATTTAAAAATTCTTTGTATTAAATATTTTTTTTATGTGATTAAATTTTAAAATTTAAAATAATATAAAATAACATTATTAATTGAAACACAAAATTTTGTACGTAACACATTTCTAGCTAAACTCGCGAGTGGGGATTGCACTTTCATCCAAACCACTTTACTAATTGGCAGTTGAAAAGACGGTAGTCAAAGTATTCAAAGTTTCAAAATTCCCAAAGCAAAACAAAACACCACACACACACACACACACACACACACACAAAAAGTAGCCAAGTAAACTCAGCCACGAAGACCCATAAGATTAAAGCAGAAAAAAACGTTCACACCAGCAAGCGTTAACTTGTCACGCGTAATTTCAAAATAAAAATAATAACCCATCAATCAGAAACCCCCCAAAACCATCCCCTCCCCCCTCCTCACTTCCTCTCGCTTTCACCCACAAGAAACGACCGCCAAAACACCCAGGCCTTCATTTAAGAAAGAAACTTCTCTATTTCTGAAACCGAGAAAAAAGAGGGAAGTGTGAAACTTTAGAGAAAACATTTGGGCATAAATAGATATATAGATATGGAAATTAAGAGCAGAGAGGCTTGAAATTGAGAGTAGAGATATAAAAGAGTAAAGGGTCTTTGGTTTTCATTTTTATTTTTATTTTTACTGTTGTCGTATGGCACGTTCTGAGGAAGAAGAAGCAACAGAGCATTGAAGAAGAAGAAGAAGAAGAAAAAGTTGTAATTTGCTGTCGTTTTTTGGCCTTTGCTTGGTCCACCCCACCAACCCATATTGCGATCTTTACCACAAAACCGAATCTTCCTTTAATTTAGTGCTTACGCTGGTTTTCTTCTCTTCTTTTTTTTTTTTTTTTTTTTCTTTCACTTCTCCGAGGTCATGAACTGTTTGCGGGTCTTTGCTCAGATTGCTCAAGTCTTCTTGGTCTTCTCTCCAATTGGTACCTACTTCTCTTGTCTTCTTTTCTCAATTCATTTAATGGGATTTTTTTTTCTTTTTTCTTTTTGAGTTCTTGAAATTATCTCTAGAATTTTAGTAAAGTCGGTTTGGTTTTTTTGTTGATCATGATTTCAGTTTGTTTTCTCAACTGGGTCTCTTTTTGTGTTTGTGTTTCCCAATGGGATTTTCTAATTTTTTGAATTCAAGAGGTTTTGACTTTCTTGGACTTGAAAAAAATTATAAAAAAAAATCCTACTTCTCTTTCCTTTCTGGATCTTCATAAATTGCCCTTTTCTTTTTTATTCCTACTGATTCTTGTCTTGCTTTATTATGATGTTTGGTTTAAAAATTTTGAATCGGGTATGTAAATATGTATTTGTGTATGTATATATTAGTTTTGTTAAGTTGTTGATGTCTGTATGTGAAGGCATTAATACAAACTGAAATCCTGATTTCTTGAATTGAAGTTTCCTTGAAAAGAGGTTTTGGCTTCTCTGACTCTCTCTCTCTCTCTCTCTCTCTCTCTCTCTCTATATATATATATATATATATATATATTTTTTTTTTTTTTTTTTGCCTACTTCTCTTTGCTGTTTGGATCTTCTGAAATTGCCCTTTTCTTTTTTTATCCTCCATGATTCTTGTGTTGCTTTAATATGAAGTTTGGTTTATAAATTTTCAAATTGGCTATGTAAATATGTGTGTGGATATACTATTTTGTTAAGTTATTGATGTAAGTTAGTACATCCTTGTGTTGTGCCCATATACTTAATAGTAATTGTGTCTGCATATATATATATATATATATATATGTATGTATGTATGTATATTTTTCTTTTAATTGTATCTTTGAGGATGACTTAACTGAAATAAAAATTTGCTTGAAATTTAATAAAAATGGTAACTTTGACATCTTTACATAATTGTTTTTGTTCTATATAGAAAATCTAGGTCAGATTTTTACCTATTTGGATAGTAATGTTTAAATTTTAAGCATTAGTAAAGAGATAAATTAGTTATGTTCCGGCCTTGCGAAATTTCATGAAAACTTTGTGTTTGATAATTCTAGTGAAAAACATTGTATCTCGCTGCTTTACATCATGTCATTTAGAAGAAATTTCAGACAAAGTTTATTGCTGTGGAAAGACAAAGTAGATAACGTCGCTGTTTCTGTTATCTTTCAGCATCTCAGACAGTGCAAGCGTTCACCGGAACGTATGAATAAATTATGGAAGAATTGCGGATAACATCCCTTCACCTGACGAAGTTGTTACTCTTCTCAGAGCAGCAAAGATAAAGAATGTCAGGATATATGACGCAGATCACAGTGTTCTCAAGGCTTTTAGCGGGACTGGACTGAATTAGTTGTTGGACTTCCAAATGGAAACCTAAAAGACATGAGCGCCAGCGAGGATCACGCGTTGAATTGGGTTAAAGAAAATGTACAGTCGTACTTTCCGGAAACACACATCGTTGGAATTGCTGTGGGCAACGAAGTCTTAGGCGGGGGGGTGACAATGAATTATGGGGAGCTCTTTTAGGTGCGGTGAAAAATATTCATAAGGCTGTACAAAGGCTTCATTTAGCCAATGAAGTACAGATTACCACCGCGCATTCGCAGGCTGTGTTCGCCAATTCCTATCCTCCTCTCTTCGTGTGTATTCAAAGATGGCATTGTTCAATACATGAAACCACTTTTGGAGTTCTTTTCGGAGATAGAATCTCCTTTCTGTTTAAATGCATATCCGTTCCTTGCCTACATGACTGATCCAGAGAACATAGATATTAATTATGCCCTTTTCCAGTCGACGCAGGGGATTTATGATGCAAAGACGGATCTTCATTATGATAATATGCTTGATGCTCAGATCGATGCTGCCTATGCAGCATTAGAAGATGCTGGATACAAAAAGATGGAAGTTATAGTTACAGAGACGGGATGGGCTTCACATGAGATGCGAATGAAGCTGCTGCCACTTCAACTAACGCTAGAACGTTTAACTATAATCTGCGGAAAAGGCTTGCCAAGAAGAAAGGGACCCCTCTTCGGCCCAAGAATGTTGTGAAGGCATATGTTTTTGCAGTGTTTAATGAGAACTTGAAACCTGGGCCAACTTCCGAGAGAAATTTCGGACTATTCAAGGCTGATGGCACCATTTCGTATGATATCGGCTTTCTTGGACTAGACTCTTCATCTGCTGATTCATTGCATTTACCTCTGAAGGTATAAATCCCCGTCTACTCTTAAACAATGAATGGTTTAAACTGAAACATGCAGTCATGTCGGACCCGTGTCTAAATAAATAAAATCTCTTGGTTTAGGCCACACAGTTGAATCGAAACTAGGAAGCACGTAGCAACCTTTGTAAGATTACACCATAAAGAGGCAACCATGCTGCGAGATTGTCATTGGTTTTTTGTTTTTTTGACTAGTTCTTTAATCCTCAAAAGATGTCTACTAACACACAAACACAGATGGTTAGGCGCACAAGTTTGTTTCCTTTTTATTTTCTGTCGTCATTTTTGTTTGTTTAATTCATTTTCAATCCATGAAATATCAATAGCCTAGCCCGATATTAACCAATAAGAAGATGGGAGGGGCCCAAGGGTTTGGCTCGGTGGTGATCACCTGGACTTGGTGCCTCAGGAAGCGTTAGGTCTAAGGTTCATTCACATTGAGTGCTACCAATTCCTTGGGCCATGGTCACGGGCCAAAGGCCCGAGATTTATCCCGTGGATTCGGGGCAAAGTCTCGGACATAACGGTTATCAAAAAAAAAAAAAAAAAAAAATAATAATAATAATAATAATAAAAAGCTTATGGGAGGGGCTCTAGTTGCTGGACTGTATGATATATGATATAGAGGCTTAAGCTTTTAATATATATATGTATGCTCCTAGTCTTCTGTAGTACTGTCTTAACAATATAAGAGGATTTTTCTCTCTTTATTGTTTCCTCTTCCTCCGAAAATATTTATACTTCGGTGATGATTTTCAGCGGCTACTCTTGGCCAAATAGGTATCCAATAACAGATCTAACTTTGCTTCTATTCAATGGCCTATATGCCAAGCCTTGAATTATAACTCAACTTGATATGTAATTAAAGATCGAAAATAACGAAATGAAGTGAAGAGATCATTGTATTAGTCCTGATCTTGTACTAATCCTTATTTATCATCGTGATTTCGAGTGTTTCATAAGCTAATTAGGAATGTTCTCTTTTTTATTTGTTCAAACAGGAAATTCGAGCTCGAAGCTGGTCTCAATGGCACTCGTTGTTATTACGATTAGTCTCTTCTTTAGCACTTCTTTTGCTATTAAGATAAGATAAAAAAAGCATTGAGAAATAAGAATAAAAATGCCTGGGAACTCGAATCTCTTATAGTGGATGCCAAAACATTCATATACTGTAGTCAAGGGGGTCTGGGATTTGGAACCATTTCATGTCTTCTTCCCAGATTAGTAGTGCCAAATGAACAATAATAATTGTATTACTTGAAATATATACATGAGAAAAACTTTCATCTCAGCAAAATGCATTTTGGTTTTTGCCTTGCATGACTCTACTTCTTGGATTGAATATTTAATGTAAAATACGCCATGACTGAGTAGATGACTGGGTGGGCGGGCGGGTGGGTTTCCGGAGGTTGGGGCGGGTTGAACTTTTTTTGTGAACCACCCCTAGTTTTGTTGGAAATGGATGTTTGAATCATTTAGCATGTGATGGGATTTTCAAGATGTTTTTCTTTTTCCTTTTTTTTTTTGGGGGTAAGTATTTGTTCTAGTATGTTGCTCTTTAAATAGCTCTTGTAGTTTTCAAGACGTGATATGTTGTGATATGTTCTTTTAAAAGTTATTATAATTGTCCTTTTATAAGATTTTAAGAGATTTGGCTGTTCCTCAAAGTTTTGTACGAGATGCCGTCGGTTTTAAGTTGTTGTCATTCCGTGTGTCGTTTTTGTGTGTACGTGTGTGTTTGTGTGTGTCTGTGCTTTTTTTATTTTTTATTTTTTATTTTTTGAAATCATTTTTTTTCTTTTTTTTTTAAATCATTTTTTTTTAATTAGCTTGGGAAGTTTTTAAATTTTTGCTCAAGATATTTGTCGTTTATAAGCTAGCCTTTGTAGTTTCTTTACAAAGCCTCCGAATTTGCAAAGAGATACCGTCTTTTTGTCATCTCTTACAATGTTGTCCTTTTGGAGTTATAAACAGATTATTGGAAACTTGTCGTTTTTCATATTTAGTTAAATAAATATATATATATTTTTAAGAAAAATAACTATCGAATGAATGAAAAATAAATATTAATAATGATCGATCACTGTTAACCAACGTCAATATATATATATATAAGAGCTTATAAAATCTCTATAACTTATTAAAAAAAAATTTCTTAAAAAAATGCCATTTATTCATGGGATTTATAAGTAAGTGGCCTTGTTTTTATAAGTTTTTAATAAATTGTCAAAGTTTTTAAAATTAGTTAAAAAACCTAAGGGTCTTTTTTGGGAGGACATTTGGAGATGGTGATTTGAACGTTGAGTTGGAAATATGTATTTTGGGGGGAACTTTTAAAAAAGTTATGTGATATAGAAAATAGTGTAAAAATTCAAATGTGTTCAGAAAAAATATGCAAAATAGATCTTATATTGTTCGTCTCGTCGATACGAGTATTTTGATATAAAATTATTTCATTTTGATTTTGAATGAAAAAGTTGTGGATTTTTAAAGTTTTAATCTTTTGAAAATAAAAGAGAAGGAAAGTCTGATATAGAGTTGATATTTGAAATCCAGTTGGTAAAATACCATCATGAGTCGCATCCAAATAGACCCTAAGTTTTTTTAAATTAGTTAAATGACCTTTTTTTCTTGGGAAAAAACACCAAAATAAACACAAATTTGGACACCACTTTACCAACTTAACACAAAATTTGGTCACTTTACCCACATAACACAAATTGAAAGCTAAAATTAAAAAATAGTAAAAAACTAAATATGAAAGTATGAAAAAAGCCCCTCACTAAGCTCCAAATTTTCAAACATGAATTTTCTTCCATTTTTCCCTAGTTTGTCTGCCAAATAGAGAGAAAATTCCCCGCCAATTTTCTTTTCATCCAAACAATTATTTAGTTGAAAACCCTTCACACCATCCACCAATTCTCTCTCAAATCAAGAAATTCGCTGCAAATTCTACCCACAGTTGCCTCTTCAGCGATTTTCTCTGAAACCAAACAGAATTCTCCATAGGTTTTCTCAAACATCCAAACAGAATCATCTGAACTCTCGCTTTGCTCATCTCTCTCCAACCTGGCAGAATCAAACAACAGATTCTGGAAAATTCAAAATCGTCTACAAACAGGTGAGACTTTGAATTAAAATATTGTTTAGATCCTTATGGTAATTTCTTTAAATTCTTAAGAATAAAATAGATATTCCAGTAGAATATAATTTCTAACTATGAAGCTAAATGATTTCGAGAATATCTGTGTGTCAATGAATAGGTGTTTATCTCTGAGTTTAAATCAGAATAGATATTCTCACAGACAAAATTCCCCTATTGTATGTCGATCATATTTGTGAATAATTTTCTGCGACTTTGTGTTATTATGATTAATTTAGAATGCCTGCCACTATATGTTGTCTGTATACGTGCTTAATTTGCTAACTAATGACAAAATTTCAACAACTACAGATTCCCATGAATGCTTGTGCCTGTGTTTCGTAAAATGAAGACATGGTGGATCATTGTTGACTGCTTGTGCTAAAGATGCCAACGACCAAATTTTTCCACTAGCATTTGGAATTGGTGACTCTGAGAACGGCGAATCGTGGGATTACTTTCTCAAACAACTAGGAGAGTCATATGGAGAAAGAGATGGACTATGGATCGTATTGGATAGACACAAAAGCATACACAAGAAGGCAGCAAAATGGCACCCAAACGTAACGTTGGGCTATTGCAACTACCATTGGACACTAAACTTGAAAAGTAGATTCCCCAGTGTGGCAAGAGCATTGACAAAAGATTTCAGGGGTGCTTGGCAAGCATATACAGTTGCAGATCTTGATTACCACTTGACAGAGCTGGACAAAATCCTCGGTGAAATAGAAATACTTGGAGAAAGTGGGAATGCAGAAATGGGCAAAGGCATTATCACCGAGACCAAGATATGGAGTGATGACCTCAAACACTGCCGAGTCCATGAGCAGCAAAGACAAGAATGCTAGCGACATGCCAATGACGACATTGATGGAGTGGTTGCGATCAGTGGTTCAAGACTGGTTTTTCTAGAGAAGACAAAAAACGATGGGAACGTTTACTGATTTGGCATCAAAAGTGGAAAAAACTGTGTGTACGAAATTCAGTGCATCATCGAAACTAACGGTATGTCCTTGGAACATTTAAACTTATGCCTATATTCTGTTCTGAAATCAAATTAACCTGTCACAAAAACTTTTGTAGGTAACACCATCAACTAACAATCTTTTCCAAGTCTATAACAAGGACAACAAGAAATGGATTGTGAACATGGAACACTGAACATGTACATGTGGCGAATTCCAGCATGATAAAATCCCCTGTATCCATGCCTTGGCTGCAAGTAAATCATTAAATATGAGAATATACAATTACTGCTCCTATTATTATACAACAAAAGCAATCCGTGAAACCTACAGTGGCACCATATTCCCACTTGGATGCCCGGAAACATGGGAGATTCCACAAAACTTGGAAAGAAATGAAGATCTTAAAGCCAGCGGGATAAAACACCATCCGGAAGACCAAGAACTACAAGAATGCCCTCGGCAGGAGAAAGGAAGAAAAATTAAGGTGTGGGAGATGTGGAAATTATGGCCACAATAGGATCACATGCAAAAAGTTGATTTGATTTTACCAAAATCTTGATTGTTCAAAAATTAATTTGCAATTAAATTTGTGTTGTGACAGGTTTTTCTTTAGCTTGTGTTGGGACATGTTTTAATATTAGACTTTCATGGAATGTTACTTCTTTTATGGATTTTATTTTATTTTTTTTCTTTTTGGATGATTCTTTTATGGATGATTGTTAAACTCTTAAAATTTTGCTTTGTTAGAGCAAAAGAAAATTTAGTTGACTTTTAATGACTTTTGCAATTCAAGAAAATTCTAGAATGATGCTTTGTTCTACAAGAATTGCAGAAGTATTCTGCAAGAGTAGTAAAACTACTTACACGAATCCCGATTATACTCTAGTAGAATTCAAGATATATTCTGCAACAATACCATTTATACTCTATCAGGATTCTACAAGAATCCCAATTCAAGATCTGATCTGTAAGATCTATCAAAATTCTACAAGAATCACAATTATACTTTAACAGAATTCAAGATATATTCTACAAGAATCCCTGTTATAATTTACCAGAATTATGCAAGAATCCCAATTCAAGAAGTATTATGCAAAAATAGTAAAATTACTTCTACAACAATCCCAGTTTTAGTGAAATAACTTGGTCTAGAAAAGAAGAAAATATCAAGCTACATGTATCACTCAAAATAGAAAAAACTACATGGATCATTCAAAAACTACATGTATCAAATCAGGATATACAAAAAACTATCCCAAAGCACCATGTTTAAACCATCCTAAAAAACTATCCCAAGTACTTATAACTATCAAATTACTTTACATCAAAACACCATGTTTCAATCTTGAGATTAATATAATGGTTTGAACCGAACACAAGGAACTCTGCAACCCCTCTCATCATCACTTTTGTAAGCCAATGCTAACTTCTGAATTGCATGGATGTAAAGCTCCATGAATTGCATGGATGTAAAGCTCCACAGCCATCTTCTCGCGAAACTTGGACATATTAATACTTTCTAAGCAATCAAAATCCAGGAAATGCATTAAACACTCGGCCATTTTGATAACATACATCCCACAATCACATTTTGTTCCTTAAGATTAATAACCCCAAGAAGCCAGTGTTTTGCCTTCGGCATAAACATAGGAAACAAGAGAAAATTCAAATCACTAAAAGGCCAACTACAAAACATTCGAGTCCCCAAAACATAATTCTGCAGAGCCTGATTCTTAATGAAATCATATGCACCCCAATTCCCCTTATGAGAATTCTAAAGCTCCCTTATGAAATAATCAAATATACTATCTAGAGGCAAACAACTTATAAATCGCTCTTGAGGATAACGTCGGTATTTCTTACGCAAATGATAAAATGTAATGTCCATAAGCTACAAAAAACAAAAAACCTAAAGTAAGAAAGTTACAAAACTAAAAACTAAAGGCAAAAAAAAAAAAAAAAAAAAAAAAAAACAACAACCAAAACAGTAACAAAAAACTTACAGAACCAGACAAATATTGGGCAGGTGTACGAATGTCGTGAAACCAATATTTACTGTCAACATAGTCAAATTTGAAGTCAAAATGTGGTAAGATAACCTCTGCACCTTTAGTTCATTTCTTTTTCCTACAAGAAAACAAAAACAAAAATGAAAATGAAAAAACCAGGCATACAAAAATACCCAATTAAAAAATAAAGAGGGAAAGAAGCCATACTTATTCTTAGCATTGAAACCAGTATGATACAACTGATTAAAGTTTCTCTTGTTCACTTCAGGAGGCATAGAATCAACAAGCTCAGCAAAGGCACAAATTTTAAATGAATCTTCACTGAACTGTGATCTAAAGAAAGAAGCTGATGCAGAACCTACATCAAACAAAACAATTACTTGTTGAACAGGAGAAGATTCAACATACTCCTTATCAGGGACAACTCTTTTCCCTTCTTCAACCTACAGACCAAATTACTTGCAGAATACATTAACTCAAAACAAATTGATAATTAAAAAAAAAAAAAAAAAGAGTTATAATGAAAAATAATGTTCTGATGGAATCTGACCTCATCATCAGAGCTTCCAACTACATCCTCACAAACAACTTCTTCAACTATCGGATCAACCTACCAAAAACAGAAAAAGAAAAGAAAAGGACAAAGAAAAATAAAACAAGTTAGATATAAATCCAAAACTATAAAAATGAAATAGCAATGAAAAAACAGTTGTCACCTTTATACCTTATTATCATCAACCAAATTATCTTTGGCTGAATCGTCAACCAAATTATCTTGAATGACCGAGTTAATAACACCTTCTATATGGTCATCAGATACATTACCATGCTCGTTCACATTGAAAGAAGGCTGAATATTGTCATGCTGAAAAGCAGGTTCTTTTCCGACACCAATTGAAGAACTGTTAATCTAATTTACTGACAAGCTATTGATAGCTTCAAAAACAAAGAAAACCCGTCCTTGACATCTTTCCTCAACAATCCAGTCCCTTCACAATAGCATCTGCCTTGCCCTCCCAACGAATCAAACAAGCATTAAACCCTATAACACTTGAAAGAGACGGACCATCATCACCCTAACCCAAAAAAAAAACCCCAACAAAAAGTTAAAACTAAAATATAGAAATGCATTTGAAAAGAAAAGGCCAAAAAACAAAGACTGCAAAAAATAAAAACCAACATGATTATAATTATCAACAGGAGAAGGAGGAACAAGTAAATCAGTCCTAGGAATATCCTCACGTTTACTAGACTCAGCCCCCGTAACTACATTATCTCCACTGCTTGGTAACAACAACTCAGAAACAAAGGGAAGTTTCTGCTCTTGAACAGTAGGTTTCAAGCTATGGCAGGACAGCTGAAAACAGAAAATAAAGCCAGCAAATAACTATATATATGAAAAATAAATAAATAAATAAAAACATTAGAGGAAAAAAAAAATTAACATAAACAATCACCTGCGGATTCTTCAAGAGAAGAGACTTCACAGTCTTAAAAGTTTGACTCTCAGTTGAAGTCCACTTTAAAAAACGAGGAGAAACATTGTCGCCTTCCAATCGCTTGGCACAAGCTTGCCCAATCAATGGAACACACTCATAGACCCACACTAGGAAAGCATAAGACATACCAACTATGTATAGTTTTCTTTTCCACGCCCCTGTTTCTCCCTAAGACCAAGACCAGCCTTACCCGCAATTTTAGCATCTCTCTCGTATAAAGTTTTCGACACTGAGAACATGGATTTCAAAAGCATATTGAAAGCCATTTTTACCCCCATACTACGTCACGAAATCAGTTACTATCCACTACCTTCAAAATATTCTCATCGATGCACTTAATCCCAAACTTACCAAACACTAAACAAGACAGCAGGAAAATTAACTTAAATTTAACTGTATCTTCATCGGTTTGGAAAATCTGGTTATTAAATGTGTTCTGAAGATCTAACCTCTTAAGTGTATTTGGATAACCAGAAAAATACAAATTCCTTAAACATGGCTCTGCCTCATCATCAACAAAATGACCGATATCGTCATCACCAACACATTTTAAATCCGTGATCAAACAAAACTCCTCTATGGAAAACTTAACAATGTTCTTGCCAAACTTAAACCACTTCTCAACTAAACGAGGTTGATAAACTTCATGACACATAATGACACGTAACATCTGATTTTGATTAACAAAAGGTTTATTGTCCAAAAAATGACCAAAAACAGTGTTCCCAAACAACTGTTTCTGTGACTCAATAAACTTGGCATTCAACTCAGCAATAACTCTATAAGGACAGTGGAAATTCAACTTGGCATCGAAAATGTGATTCAAATCAAGTTCATAATGCTATAACTGTATCATAAACAAAATATCAAATTAGAAATATAAATTATACTACAACATACAAACTCTGCAATCAAACAACAAGTAAAGTACACAAATCAAAACAAAAACAAAACACAAATGCACAACAAATATTATCAAACCCAAAATCCTATATGTATGAGAATCAAATTCTAACAGAGACTACATGTTATTCTGTACAAAGACATTTGCAAAAATCAGAGTACAGGGCAGGGACCAAAAATCCACAAAACCGAAAAAGACATCAAATTCCAGAGCAAATAACAGAAATTTCATTCTACAAGAGTTAAAAATCTACTGCATACAAATATGAAACAAAACCAAAAACACGAAAGCAATTCCAAAAAAGTAAAAATAAAAACAAAAGAACAATACTTATCAAAACACAAAAAACTATTAAATTCATAACAACATAGACATTAAAATTAAAATAACCAAATAAAACTACCTTCAATGGAAGTCTAGTAGGTGCTGGATGTGCTAAGTTTGGGGGCTGAGGAGAACCCAGAGAATCAGAACATTTCTGGACTCCTCCCTCCACAGGCATCTCGAAATTCGAATCACCATCTTCAACCACAAAAACTTTCTTGCGATTTTCTGGTCTCCTATACCGCTCAGACGTTGAATCAGATTTCCCAGCACTTGAATCCGATTTCCTCTTACCAGTCTGAGACATCCAAAAACCCTAAAAAAAATTCGGAAAAAAATCTCAAAAACCGACATAAAATACGAAGAAGATGAACAATTCCAGAGAGAAAACACACCTTTTTAAACAAAAAAATCTGTTAGAAACACAGATTCGAAGATCAAAAACCTTGTAGCGAGAGAGATAACGAAGGAAAAAGGAAACTTTCTAGAGAGAGAAAGTGAAGGAGCGAGAGAGAGATTCAAACAAAAACGACAACTTTCTAGAGAGAGAAAGTAACAAAACAGGAGAGAGAAAGTAAAACGACATGGAACTCTGAAAAACAAAGAGTAAGGGGTAAAAAGGACATTTTCTATGGGAAAAAATAAATCAAAATGAAGGAAAATAAATTTGTATTATGTTCGCAAAAAGGGGGAATTTTGTGTTATGTTGAAAAAAAAAAAAGGTTATTACCGATTGATCATCAGTTAATCAATGATTGATCGTAGTCCATCATTGATTGACCATACTATAACTCACAAAATTTTATTAGTCAATTATCGATTTATCCATAGTTAGTCATTGACTAACCATGAATAATATCATCAATTTTTTGGTAAATCGGTGATTAATTATAAATAAATTTCTAATTTACCAGTAAAAAAATTCAAAAAAAAAAAAAAAAAAACAATTTTCTCTCTCTTTCCCCAAGATAGCCCCTTTTTCTCTCTCCCCATTCTCGATTCGTGACATACTGGGTTTAGCTTCCAAGTCTTCTTCCTCCATGAGTATCTCGCTGATTAACTTTCAGTCAATCATTAATTGACCATAGATAAATCATTAATTGATCATAATATCAATCGTCAATTTTTGTAGTCAACCACTGATTGACCTTATTTAAAATCACCAATCTTTCAGTCAATCAGTGGTTAACTATGAAAAATCACTGATTTACCAATAAAAAAATAAAAAATTATTAAAATATTAATATTATTTCTCTCTCTCTCTCTTCCCCACAGACGCAACTGCAACTGGCCAACCCCCACCCACCCCCGACAATCTAACCAGCCGCCAACTTCCTCCTTCGGTGCTCACGAAGCCAGTTGGATCTCGAAGGTGCTAGATTGTGAGTTCGCTGCTGGAGCTTCGCAAGGGGAAAGGAGAAATTTGAAGCCACGGAGATAGGTATCCATGCCTCGCCGTCGTTGCAGAGGAGAGATGAGCCATCGAGTTCATCGGAATCGCAAAGACAACCATATTCTCTCATGGAGGAACCGGAGTTGCAGAGAATAGAGCTCAGAGATCTCGTCGATCTCGTCGGTGAAGAATGGAACTCGGCAAGAAGATTGGAGCTGGTGGCAGAGGATCGGGTGTCGTCGGAGGAGAAAGAGAGAAACGGGCAGAAGGAGGAGAGAGAGAGGGGAGGTGTTTAGGAAAAATGAAAATTAATTAAACAAAACAAATACATTAGGTCATTTAACTGAATAAAAGGAAGTTGTGATATCTATTAGATTAGGTAATAAAATTATGCCACCCATCCTAATTTTCCTTTATTCATATATCTCAAAAATAATATATTAAAAATAAATAAGTTATTTATATGTTAAATAATATATGTAATAAAATAAATATATGATTTATTAGTGAGTATACTGCAACTATTTATTTATTGTGGTTGCATACAATAAAATTGTCTTTTGCGAGTTTTTGTTGTTTTACAAAGTTTTTGTTTTGATAATACAATCTTACACTACTTAAATTATTTTCTCACATTACAAATTTATATATGGGATCCTTACAATTGTTATTGCTCAAATTATTTGGAAATTTTTTTGTGAATTTCTCTAAACTATATAGATAGTGTCAACATGCTTTCCAACTTTGAAATACATTTATTGTGCTTTTGGTTTATAATACATCTCCAGATTCCCCTCCTGAAATTTATAACGTATTATTTTTAGATGGAATAATAGCACATACCACGAATATGAGAAGGGAAAATTTTTCAATTTTTTAACTCATGACTAACCAAATTGAATTAAAATTCATTCTCAATCTGTTTCCCTCTTTTCCTACTTCCGAGCGACTACTTCAAAAATAGAATATATTAGAAGCTTAGCAACCTATTGGTTTATTTTGAAATGAGGACATTCATTAGCCCCTAAATATTATTCCCAATCTTAAACTAAGTCATAACTAAGCATTTTTACGCCAAGAAAAAAAAAATGTGCTTTTTAAAATTCACGGGATGAATCTAGAAACATAACATAGATTTCAAAACACAGTAAGTACGTTATAAAAATTCAAAAGGCATGTTGACACAAGTGACAGAATTCAGAAGTAAAAATTTCCTATCATTCTAACGCTTTTACAATTGGGATCAAAATAGTTGTCGTTAGAGATTTTGGTGATGGAAAGTTTAGTCTTCCTTATCAGAAGATCTGCCAAGAATGTTACCCATGCTTTGTCCCAATTTGGATTTAATTCATGTAAACTTTATATTTGGATAGATAAGACACCATATCTTATCTCCCCTGCTGTATCTTTAGATTGCATTTCCTAATAAAAGCAGCAGTTTATTTCAAAAAAAAAAAAAAAAAAAAGTTGTTGTTAGTTATTCTAATCTTTTAGATGCTAAAGGTTTTTTTTTTTTTTTTAATTATTATTATTTAATTATTTTAAAATTTTTTTTTTATGGAAGCGAAACTCATTAACCCAAGCTCAAACTAAAAAAAAAAAAAAAAAAAAGTTGTTTTTTTTTTATTTTTTTTTAATGCTAAAGGTTTTTTTAGTAGATGATGCCCCATTTGGGTAATATGCTCAAACGCACAAGGTTTGTTTCAAACCCTTGTGGGACAGTGTTTTCTCCTATAATTTTTTTTTAAAATTTTAATTTGAATTAAAAAGTTCTGTTCAAAACCTTTACCCAAATACACTAGGTCCTCTCTCTAATTTTTGTTGTTAGTTCTGCTGTTTGCTGAAGTTATTTTTCTAATGAACCTGTTAGAGATTTCATTTTCATGTTTTTAAAGATACTGGCACGGAATAGACAAAAAAAAAAAAAAAAAAAAAAAAAGCTGACAATGACTGGACCGTCATGTGGTTATGATTCGTGCATAATAAACAAGAAAAAAGCCACTTGACAAACACTAGACCGTCATTTGATTGATGATGTAATGTTCGTAGTGCATTCATCTTTTAATATTAGGTACATAAGATAGATAGATATATATATATACACACACAAATATATATATATATATATATGTATATATGTTAATTCTCAGTATTGTCGATTTTTTTTAATTGTTTCTTCGTCTTTTGTCGATGAAGTTATCGTATTCCTCGTCATTGCCGTTAAACCGTACAGTTTCCTCTCTTACCCCACAATCACCGGCAGCAAGTGCAACCCCAACCGACACCCACAAATCATCTGACTAAAATGGAAGAGATACTAGCATAGGATGAACTTCACCAAGAGAGAAGTTGCTTGAACAAAATTTTCTAGTTCTCCCCCCTCGTTTGCCTCTTCCTTCACAAGTAACACAGACCTAAAAACAATACTTATCGAAAAGATTTAAGGCTCCGTTTAGGAACGCCTTTCCAAAAGTTTTTTCAAATTATTTTTATCTTTTTCCTTCGATTTTACTGTTTATTTTTCCAAACATTAAAAAAAAAAACTCAAATTTTAAAAGTTCATAATTTTATCATTTTAAATCGAAATGAATTTTTTTTTTCAAATTATATAGAATTTCGAAAGAAACGAAACAAAATCCACATTGCTAATTATTTATGAACACATTTTAAGTTTTTATATGTTTTCACTCCAAACAGTTTATTTTCACCAAACACACATTTCTAAAACTCAAACCATTTCTACTCTCCAAAATATCATCTCTAAGTGTGTCCTCAAACGGGGTCTAAATTTAATCTCCTTCCTCTCTTTAGAGAGGACAATAGAGAGGAAAGAGAGGCTACTGTGTCTGCAAAAAAATCCTTTCTTTCGATCTCTCCAAATATGGAGAGATCTGGTCTCTAATCTAATCCATTCCCGGCTCTTTCCTATTCTACCATTCAGCCGTATGTCCAAAAATCCGTCCACTAATTCCCTCGCTCCTTTCTATCCTACTTTCCCCTCTTACCAAACCAGCTCTTATGGTATTAACTTTTCTTTTCTTTCTTTCTTTCTTTTTTTTGTTTTTTGTTTTTTGTTTTTTTGTTTTTTGTTTTGTTTTTCTCAAAGTAATGCATACACAGCAACTGCTTTTCCAAAAGCATCTTTGTAGATTATTTCTTGATCAACCCTCTAGCAAAACTGTTTTTTTTATTACTTTAACACGAGCCAAATGCAGCGAAAGATATTATCTTTACTCGGTTTTTTTCTACAAGTTCAATTTGTTGTCAGAAGGTTAGAAAGCAATATAACAAACAAAAACGGTCCTATATTTTCTTCGGGATGATTATCTGCGCAAGAAGATTCTGTTCACAACATCAACTGGCAAAGCATAAGCTGGATCTATGGCTTTCAGTCCCGGATATTCGAGAAGTGAGAGTCCTGCATCGATGAGAATGGACAATTTTTAGATGTCATAAAGAAAAGGCAATTTAAACTTAATCATTTAAAGCAACATCAAACAATAACAAATCGAGTACACAACCAATGATTCGCATCCTTGTGTGCTAAACTCGGAATTCATTATGCATAAGCCAAAAAGAAAGCAAGAAAAAAAAAAAAAAAAAAAGTAATCCTTTCTTAAAACTATGAAATGTTACCAAACTACATTGCAGGTACTTGTATAAAGCAAAGACATGCACGACGGAAAATGACATTCACGATCTTGACTTATAACTTTTAGAAAGAGTGAAACGCGGAATTCTTAGTAAAAGAAAGAAGGGAGAAAAGGGCAAAGCTCAAGCAATTTACCAGCAACACCAAAGTATGTGTGGTAGACATCAACTGCATCATCCGGTCTGTCTGAGATTCCTCCATTTTCTGTGTCCTGAAATTTCAACAATGAACCGAACACGTCAGAGATAATAGCACAATCACCGCAGAATTCTTCGGAAAGATCAAGAAGCCCAGGCAGTTAAAGATTCTACCTGGCAGTCTAAGATGTACTTAACAAGCTTTTCCTTGTTGATCCAATGCACTCTGTCAATCATGGTCAAGCTAGAAAGAACCCACCACGAATAGCAGACCTGGCCAAATGCAACAAGTTCAACAAAACTTGAATAAATCTATGGCTTCAACTTAGATAAGAACACTACTCACATCGGGAAGTTTCTCTGGACGCCCATTAAGACCTCCAGATTTAACTTGCCGCTCACATAACCACCATCCAAGGAGGTCTCTGTCGACATGATGCAGTGACCCCGTAATAGCAAGAGCACCCACACAACAGAAAACTGTACTTACAGTGAAAAAGAAACCAGTAACTATCGACTGTATGTCAAATAGAGCAAACTACAGCAGGAAAAAAGCATAATTATCATTATCCAATGGACTAAATTGACCATGTGAAGAACAGAAGTCTAAGACACCAAAAATTGTATATAAATTTCAAAAATCAAAGCAGAAGTCAATAAAATGTAATTTCCATAACAAGTATCTTACTTTGCCCTGCATGAGATTCCCCACCAGGTGTGCTTCCAAATCCACCATCGAGATTTTTGCAACTGACGATGTACTTCACAGCATTCTCCACATTGACTTTTTCCAAGCGACGCAATAATGAGAGGCAGCATATGGCAATATAAGAGAAGCTGAAACAAAACCAAAATAGAACAAAAAAGGGGTCAAGGAATATGAATTCAAAAACCACGGGAGACGATAAATAAAGGAAGAAAAAGACTACCGTGTATCAACTTCACCCCACTCATCCCCGGAAAATGATCCATCTTCATTTTGCAGCCCAGCAACATCTAACATAAAGGCTAAGTAACACAACAAAAACTATTTTGACAACTGCCAACATAGTTATTCTGGTCTTTTGATCATTCATTAACATATCCATATTTGAAACAGCATAGTAATAGTAACCGAAAAAGACATAACAAAACATTTGAAACTCCTACAGAAAACAAGGCAGAGGATACAATTTGAGACCTTTTCGACGTCTAGAACATCAAGCTTGTCAAAAAGGGCCAAAACCTGCACAGCACTAAGGGTGAACAGTACGTGCGGGTCGTGGCCAATGTTACCACCAAAACCACCTGTACGGCAAAAAAAAAGAACAAAAAATTTTTCAAATCCTATAACTGAATCCTTCTCATTTGGCCAACAATTGAAAACCCGAAACGCCTTCAATACAAACCCGACTCGTGCTGGCAGCTGAGGATCCATGAAACAACCTCATTGACGTCCACGGCATGGAGCTTTCCCAATAGGTCAAGTGTGGTCACTCCCCAGTACGCGCCGTTCAATCTCAAATGCTCCATCACGACCGCCTCAAACGAATCTTTCTTCTGGGAATAACAAATTCGGCAGAATATTAGATCTTCAAAAGTATTCTATATGCATTTGTGTGTGGATAATATGTAACAGTGCAAACCTTTTCGACCGATACGATGTATTTGACATGCTTCTCCGCTGCTAGCTCCCCCATCTGCTAGATTTCACTTAATGCCAAATGGGTTTCACCACTTCACTTCAAAAAAAAAAAAAAAAAAAAAAAAAAAATCCTACAAAACAGACTCAGGAGACAAAAAGATGAACACTAATTCGAATTAAACACATATTTTAACACTAAGAATTCATAAGAGTTCAAATTTTGTGTAAATTAAGCCAAAACCGGCTCTGAACTAGCTTGGCAAATTTTCTTTTTTGGGTCTACAAGGAACGATTTAAATCTCTCGCGAAGCTAAAAAATCAACAGCCAAAATTGAGAACAAATGAACACAATAATTTTTTAACCAAACAAACTTTATTGAAAAAATAATGTTTCCAAAAAAAAATAAATAAATAAAAGATAATCCTGACCTTCCTCTTTGGTACTTGGCTCCGGCGAGAGACACACAGAAATTGAGATGAGAGAGCGAGAAATGGAGAGGATCTTAAAAGTTTTTCCTGTTTCTTTAAAAAATAAAAAAAAAATAAAAAATAAATTTAATAGCATAATATAAATGTTGGTTGTGAAATTTCAAAATGCCCTCTTCTGTTCTCTCCCAATCTCGCCGGCGCAGATCTTCGACGATCGGACGACGTGAAATCGCGATTGCCGAGATCTCAGGTCGCGAAGAAAATGGCGCTCACGACTCCGGTTTTCTCCTCTCCTGTGAGATTAGCCGTTCGGCAGCTTCACTATCTTCTCCGGCGGCGGAAACACTCAGTGATGGGTGTCCTGTACATAAGTCTAGAGTTTTGTTCCAATTTGGGATTTCCTTTTTCATTTGGGGCAATTTTCATATTTTCAGAAAAAGGACCTCCATTGACGCTCATAATTAACAATTATTACCCTATACAACCCTCTTAACATTCCAAAAATGTTGATAACTTTCATTTCAAAAAAAAATATATATATATATATATATATATTCCAAAAATGTCCGAAAAGTTTTAGGGTTCGTTTGGTGAATGAGTTTGAGTTGAAAAAATACAGTTTGAGTTGAAAATTTTTGGACCCGTTTGGTATATGAGTTTGAGTTAAGATTTGTAAGTTTAAATAGTGATTTGGTTGACTTTTTCAGAAAAGATAAAAAAATTTTGAAAAAAAAGACAAAATTGAGTTGATGGTGAGGAGTTTGAACTCATCAACAAATGACGCTCATTAAAATAAACTCATCAACCAAACTAAGTCATTATTAACTTTTTAGAAAAACAAAATTTTTTTTAGAAAAAGACAAAAATTAAAATAAAAAATATAGTTTGAACTCGAACACCAAAAATCAAACACCAAACAAGGCCTTAATTTTATCCAATTTACACTTAAATACATATATATATATATATATATATATCCTTTTTAACCCAACCAGTCAATAAATAAGCCTCTCTATTAAAATATTTTTTTTAATGTATATATATATATCCTTTGTAACCCAACCAGTCAATAAATAAGCTTCTCTATTAAAATATTTTTTTTAAAGAATCTTTTCTTTTAATCAACTGATACCTATCAATAAACAACCTCTATTTTTTTTTTTTGTCAAACTTCTTTTTTTTTTTTTTTTTTTTTTTGTCTGAATGATTTTATCAATATGATTGCTTCTTCTTCTTCTTTAACAATTTTAATCATTTTTTAATCAATTTGATTGCTTTTTTTTTTTTTTTTTTTCCTTATGTCAATCTGATTGCTTCTTCTTCTTACCTTGTTTTCTTTATTAGCGTATATATTTATGTGTGTGTCTGTATTTTAATGGCTGAGTATACATACTAATTAATCATTGTGCTGAACCTTCGACAAAATTTCAGGAAAAAAAAAAATGAAGAAGAAGAAGAACAACAAATCGTCGAAGAAGAGGAAGAAAAGCATTGCCCAAAGTGATAAGGGGAAAAAAAAAATTGTTTAAAAAGTAATGTAAAAAATTAGAATTTCATTTTAATTTTTGTGAAATATTAATAGGGGTGTAACAAGTAGCAATTGAAAATTAAAATTTAGTTAATTGATTATTTAAGAAAGAGGATAAGAAAAATAGACAGAGGGATGTCAACAAATATTGTCTTTCAAAAAACAAATTATTTTTTATAGATAAAAAATAGATTATTTATGTACTAAATAAAACATAATAAAAAATTAGGTAAATGAAAAACAGAAAACAATGTAGATTGTATTTGTTAAATTGGTAAATATTAGTAAATAAAATATTTAAAGGTAAATATTAGTTTATATTGTTAATGATATTTTACAGAAAATCTAAATATATATAATTTTTTCTGAAATTAGAGATTTGAGATTCAAATTATACATATTTTATTTTTAGGAAGTCAAATATAGAATTACCTTTTAAATTATGTCTAAAACCACAAAATCAAAATATTTAAACTTGCTTTTAGATCTTAAGTTCATCTCAAAAAGCTAATATTTATGGGTGAATACTTACTAAGAGTAAATAGAATTTACTTAATAAATTAGATATTTACTAACAAATTAAAAGTGATCTCTTGATTTTACATAAATTTCACAATATCGATAAACACCTAATAATTTCAGATATCGTAGTGGGGAGATGGTTGTGTCCTCCTCAGGATTGGATCAAGATGAATACAGATGGTGTTGTGCGAGGTGCTCCTGATATTTCAGGTTGTGAGGGTCGTTTTCAGGACTAGCAGAGATTTTGTTGAAGGTTGTTCTACTGCTTCTTGGGACATTTCTTTTTCTTTTGAGGTAGAACTGCTTTTATTTTGGCGATAGAAAAAGCATGGGAGTTTCATTGGCATAATTTGTGAATTGAATATTAACTCTATTTATGTGGTTAATCTCTTAAGACTAAGTTGGATAAAGTTCCTTGAAATTCCATTGCAGATGGCTTCGCTTTCTATGCTAAGTGGAAGTTTTGGTGGTTAGGGTCTCATAATTTTTGTGAAGCTAATAATGTTCTAGATAAATTAGCGAATTATTTCAGCATTGGTTGTTTCATCGATGGTTCTTGATTTCGGTATTAATTTTCCCTTTAGTTAACAGATATGAATGAGCTTCCTTTTTTTATAGTTTGCTTTGCATTTCTGAGGTGTTTTCTTGGTCCCGAATCATGTACTCTTTTTTCTTTTGTCAAATTTTTTTTCCTTGGGGTTTTTTTTTTTTTTTTTTTTCCTAACAAAAGGATTTTTATGAGGCACTAAGTTTTTCTGGGTAGATCTAATAGGATGGTAGTATGGTGGTTATTTATTTGTTTTATCTTCTATTTAGACTTTAGAGTGGCTTTGATTATTTCATTAAACTTTATTTTATTTTATTTTTGTTGTTGATTTTGTGTTGAATGGATAGATGATGAGAATGCCGATTAGTCATGATATCTTAGTGTACTACCAATTACTTCATCACCATTTATATATATATATATATATATAAATCCAATTTCAATACAATACTGTTAAACACAAATTTAAAATAACAAGCAAAAAAAATAAAAAAGAGTGATCGTTCTTACGGTAATATCCTAATTTCACTACTAATCCCTTTTGAGCTCTTTGTGAAGGGATTCTTGTTGCCGGGTTGTCCTTTTCTTTATTATATTTCTATTTCATGTTGTATTAATGACGGCATATTGCAAACAAAATGTTCACAGATTTTTCATGCTTTCCTTGGAAATTTATTTAAAGTTTCGTTTGAGAAAATAGTGTATATATATATATATATTTTTTTTTTTTTTCTTTCATTTGTTTAGTTTATTATGCATTGTATTTGTATTCAAAAGACTGTGTCATTTTCTTTTTCATTTATGGAGATGAGGTGTGTGAAAAATATCTTTTAGAATATTTATGTCTTTACATGTAATTGTATTTAGGAGTAATTCAGTAACACTTAAATATATTAAAAAAGAGTGTGTACAAAGTAAAGGAAGGGGTAGCAATAAATAACTAGTCATTTAAACTTATTTAACCTATGATGATAAAAATAGCCTTATAATAAACAATATCTTAATTCTTTCAATACTTTGTGTGAGTTCATGTTCTCCATCATTCCATCATCTCTCACCTCTTCTCAACCTCTCTCTCTCCGCCACTCTCTTCGTCGCTCTTTCTATCGATTTTACTGAAAGTTCGCCTCCATCAGGATCTCGTGCCACCCAAACCTACAGGTCTTAGCCGAAACCACGGATGTGAAGCCGAAGCGCCACCATTAGTCTTATCAATTTTTCTTTAATCAATTTCTTCTTTATAATTCAGTTAATTGATAAGTTGTTAATGTAATTTTTTTAAATCATATTGTCAAGAGAAATTGGATATGGTTTTGTTATAATTAAATATAGTTGATGGATTGATAATCATATTGTTCTTAGTACTTGAATGGTAAAATGATTCTTGTGTTTGGAAATTAATTGACTATGAACTTGATTATGAAATTTTGAATTGTGTTTGAAGTTGATGATACCACTTATTTTGATACTACATGATACTACATGTAAATCTGTTTCAATGTAAAATCCACGAATTTTGCTATCTCTGTGCAAGTTAAATGGACACACTGTAACTGTTGGCAGATGCAATGACAAGATGAAACACGGAATGGTTTCTTCTGAAAAAGGCATAACAAAGTAGATTAGATTCTTCTTTTTAAAAAGCACAGACAAAGAGAATAAGATTATATTCATTATTCGATTTTAACCTATAAATATCACGGTATTTATTTATTTATTTATGAGAAAAGTAATTAAATGACACAAATTTAGAGATTATTACATTAACATGTTACAAAAAATTAATATTAGACCAATATGACACAAAATTAAACTAAAATTAATTAAAATATATGTCATGAAGATCAAGAATGAAGAATTTGTGTCATATTGGTTAATAGATGAGAAAAGTTGGTTATTTAAGTAACTTTCTCCTTTTTTTTTTTTTTTTTTTTTTTCATATTATAGCATGTTTATATTACTGTGGAGAGGTGGTTGCAGGTATAGCCTAGTAGTAATACTACACCTGACTGCTTGAAAATGTGTAAAATTTGAATCCCCCGATCCCAAATTAAAAAAAAAATATATATATATATATATATTACTACTGAGGGGTAAAATTGAAAAAAACAAATCCTTCGTTTTATTGCTTCAGCGGTTCCTCTAAATTATTAAAAACATTGGACAAAAACTTTGTGAGGGGTGTGGTCAATTTAAAAATTTTAAAGTAAATTGAAAGTTTTTGAAATTTAGGTGGCACTGACCATATAATTGAGTATAATCTTGTTCTGCTACTAAAAAACAGTATTATGTTTTGTTTCATTTGAATGTTTTTGGTGTACTGTTCGGGTGGCTAATATTGTCCTTATTACCCTACTCGTAAGTTAACAAAGTAATTATTATTTTTTGGACCAGAATTTAGTGATTTATCTATTCTTAATTATTATGTTTTTGTTGTTTGATTAGTGATGGCTCCTTTAGATGGGAATTCCACCTCAACAACTTATATGGAAAATAAGATTTGGTTATTGTATAAAAGACACGGCTTTCCACCAATTGTATGACGTCTAAGTATTCATTAATTGTTAAAAATTACATTAAGTTTGAATATTTACTTAATGTAATATATTTTGCATTTTATACCAATTTAAATTATGTAGATCACATATTTTTATTGAAATTCACTAGTACTATTGAAATTCACTAGTACAGAATGTGGCTACCACGACGGTTTTTAACCGTCGTGGTAACATTTTCACAACTATTTTCTAACCGTCGTGCAATCCAGGGTCGTGGAATCTTTTCAGATTCCACGACGATTTTTTATCCGTCGTGAAATAGGCAAAAAATAGGACCTAAATGTGGACATTTAAGAACATACCACGACGGTTCTACGTTAAAAACCGTCGTGGTAGGGTTTGCCGAAAAAAAAAATTGTGAAATAATTTCATTTCCCATGGGTGGCAAATTCGGAAAATTTAACTCACAAAATCAACATTTTTTCTGAAAAATTCCCAAATCCGTGTCTTACCCAATCAATTTTAAAGCAATCTAAATCACAACGACAATCAACAATCACCGAAATGACGGATTTTGGACAATTTTCTACGGAAAATTCCCAAATCAACAATCGATCAAATCAAACATTTTGGAAGGAACATTGTGGATTTTTGAAATTTTGGACGGAAATTTCACAATCAACAACCACAATCAACAAAATTATCATTTTGGACGGAAAATTCCCAAATCTGTACCTTACCCAAGCAAGATACATTTCAACTTACCGGATTGTCGAGCGTGGGTACGGGTGGAGTGGTAGAGAATGTAGGGGACAGAGAAATGGCGGTGAGAGGGAGAGGGAAAAAGGCTCGGAGTTAGAGAGAGAGGGATGAATGGCGGCTAGAGAGAGAGGGAAAAAGGCTCGGAGTTAGAGAGAGAGAGGAATGGCGGCGAGAATGTAGAGAGGGAGCGGAGAGTGATAAAGGGAGGGAAGATATGGGCGGCTTTGGGTTTGGAGTTAGAGTTTGTATTAGAGAGTGAAAAAGGCTCATAATGTAATGGGGTGAGAAATATGGTATTTTTTTGGGTTTTAATATACGCTCCAAAAAGTTGAACAATTTCAAAAATTTTCAAAATTCCCGCATTCATACATACCATGATGGTTTTTAGGAAAAACCGTCATGGTAGGGTGAAAAATTAAAAAAAAAAAAAAATTTTAAAACCGTCGTGGTAGGGTGAAAAACGCTTCCACGACGGTTATTCAAAACCGTCGTGGAAGCAACCCGCTTCCATGATGGTTTTTAATAACCGTCGTGGAAGCACTCACTTCCACGACGGTTTTCGGAAACTCTGTTCCGCTCCGTGTTTTTGCGCATTTTTCATGACGGTTTTTTTAAAAACGGTCGTGAAAGCGCCGTCGTGGAATCCACATTTTGTAGTAGTGATTGTTGAGAAAGAATGACCAGATATCGCATGTCCATCTTTTTGGTTGAGTGAATTGGTGAAACACAAAACATTTACCCCAAGTTTTTAGTCCAAAATACACCAAGTAAGTAAGAAGTTGTTAATTTTTTATTTAATAAGAAAAAAATAAAATTAAAATTAGTAATCAAGCAAGAATGTAAATTTCTAATTTTCTTTACAAAAAAAAAAAAAATTAAAATAATGAGAGAGAATAAATAAAATAGCATAATCGGATAGGGATATAGAAAATAATAGTATGAATTTGAGATAATTGAAAATTATAACATACTTCAAATAATTAAAAAATAAAAATCCCAAAATAATCTTTTTCCCCACAATGGTGACCCCAATTTTTAGAAACTTCGTCCACCATCATTGGCATGCGTCACTTTGGAGTTATTGGCCACCATCGTTGTCGATCGGTGAAAGCAGATGGCCTTCTCCGCAGTGAAAGAGCTAGGATTTGTTAATAGTGGGGTAAAAAAAAAAAATTTCGGTCCAGGCATTCTAATGTTTATGAATTTAATAAAACTTTTTTAATTCTTAAAATTCAAATTGTTTACCTAATGAAATATGAGTGGTTATATTTACACCACAATATTGATAAATATCCTCGCCTAATAATTATTTCTTAATATAAACATAGTAAATATATCATTTTGTAGATACTTTTTTATATAATACCACATTTAACCCTCTCATATACTACTTTTATTTTTAATTTATTTTGTTAAAAATCAATTAACAAATCTAATTAAGAAAATAAAAAGATATATTTTCACTCTTGAAAAGAAAATATAAAGTATCTATATATATATATATATATATATATATATGAAGGAGAGGAAATAATAAAGAAGAAAAACTCAAGTAAAATATCTTTATATATATATATATATATATATATATATGAAGGAAAGGAAATAATAAAGAAGAAAAACTCAAGTAATGTCTAAATCAAAATCAAAGGATGTCATATTACATTTAAAAAATACATAAATATAAATCTTGTAAACGAGCATAGCAAGAAAAAATATATAAAAAGAATAATCATATAAAAAATCACAAAAAATCATTTTTAAAGAAAAAAAGAGAAAAGAAAAACACATAATACCGATGAATTAAAAAAAATTAAAAATAAGTATTTTAATAGTTGTTGGATCTTCAAGAAACATATTTATGTTATTTTTATTTCACTTGAATCCTCTATTGAAAATTTTCATATAGTTATAAAAATTTCTTAAGAAAAGAAATTGATGAAGAATAATTTAGACTTTATAAAATGAACAATTTAAGAACAATTTCTTTGGTTTTTTTTATTTTTTAAATATTATTTCTATTTATGATTAATGTAATGTCTGTTTTTTTAATTATTTTATAAAAAAAAAAAAAATTCATTTATAGATATGTCACGGTATGAGCAATTGTAATGGTTTTAAGGTAATTTTCTTCTAGGATAAAAATACATTTAAAATCTTTATTGAATTTGTGAGGATATTTATCAATATTATGGGTGTAAATAAAATTTCTCTAAAATATAGAGAACTAATAATTTACAGGGAGTCAAAGACTAATTTATACACATACCCATTATATTGAAAAAAAAAAAAAAAAAAAAAACTATATTAAAATTTAAAAAAAAAATGAAAAAAAACCTAAGGGGGGCCACTGCCCCCCGTCCCTCCATCATTGCTTCTCCGGCAGATCCCCACCGTGGCAACAACATCGCAATCTCGTGGCTTTGAGAACTTTTTCAGATCTCCACACTATTGCAATCTCATCGGCCAATTTGCACTCTTGTCGCCCCAGTCACAATCGCATTGGCATTGTCACCAACTCTTAGGCGCCTTTAGCGATCTTGTCAGCCTCATCGTGATCTCGACAACTCGAAGGTCGAGATAGAGCTCTTTAGATGTTGCGACTCCTTCTCCGATGAACGACCTCGCGGGAGGCAACGGCTACTGTGGCAAACGACTTATAATGGACCTCTCCTTAAATAAATTACTGGTCATTTAAACTTATTAACCTATGATGACAAAAATAGCCGTACAATAAACAATATCTTAATTCTCTCGATACTTTGTGTCAGTCGATGCTCAACACTCTTTCTCTCCAACTTCCCATCCTCTCTCACCTCTTTTCAAACTCTCTCTCAGTCGTTTTCTTCGCGGCTCTCTCCATCACTTTCTTTGCCGATTTCACCGTCAGTTTGCCTTCATCAGAACCTTGCGCCACCCAAACCCATGTGTCTTAGTGGAAACCATGGATGCGAAGCTGAAGCGCCGCCATTAGGCTAATCAATTTCTTCTTTATAGTTCAGTTAATCAATAAGTTGTTACAAAAACTTTTATCATATTGTCGAGAGAAATTGGGTATAGTTTGGTTAAGTATAAATATAGTTGATGGAGTTGTGTATAAAGTTGATGGATTGATTATCATATTGTTCTTGATATCAAATGGTAAAATGATTTTTGTGTTTGGAAATTAATTGACTATGAACTTGATTATTAAATCTCGAATTGTATTTGAAGTTGATGATACCACTTGTTTTGATCTCTAAATATTCCATCAGTGATGGGCTAGTGGTTCATCATGGATGGACAAAATGTTCCACTAGCTACTATTTGTTTTGATACTAATCAGTGATGGACTAGTAGTTAATCAGTTATGGACTAAATGTTCTATTGCTGCCTGTTTTGAGCAAAGAGCTCGCATGGAGAGATTTCTCCAAACATATTTCCATTTCTTTTTGTCTTCAATGTTAAATTACTTTTCATTATTGACATTTCTGACTATTTACATTAAACTCAAACTTTTAAAATATATAACTTTGTTATTTCAAGTCCAAATTAGAAGATTTTTTTTTTTCAAATTGTATAAAATTTCGAGAGTAATGAAATAAGATCCGTATTCTTATATTTTTTTTTTCGAATATATTTAAAGCTTTTATAATTTTTTACTCAAAACAGTTTTTTTTTTTCAACTAAACACACATTTTCAAAATTTATCTCAAATCCAATCCAAAATTTCATCTACAAAACCTCCCCCAAATGGGCCAAAGTATTCCGTTAGTGATGGTCTAGTAGTTTATCAATGATGGACCCAATATTCTCTGCTGTTTGTTTTGATTACTGAGCTATTCTGTCAGTGATTGACTAGTAGTCCATTGACGATAGACTAAAAATATTAGATTACTGCTTGTTTTGCTTACTAAGTGTTCAATCAGTGATGAACTCAATGTTTGATTTTCTTAATCAAGTCCTTCAGACTTTGCGTATAATTTAAACTCGGCTCCGTTTGGATCACGTGTTCATTTCCGAAAAGGAAAATTTTTTTGTTTTAAATGAGAAAGTCTTTCCATTTTGAGATAAGATGATATTTGGATGTGTAATTTTTTTTTTTTCTTAAAAACAAAAAGTTGCTTAGAATGAGAAAAAAATTGTATTGAGAATAGTGCATTGTGAGAAGATTTAAAAAAAAAAAAAATACTTTTCTTTTTCCAAAAGAGTTTTGTACAAAATAAATTTGAAATAAAATAATTTTTATTTTTTAAAATGAGAGAATGATAAAAAAAAAAAAAAGTTGAAATAAACACTTTTTTTGTACAAATTTTCCAATTTCATTTTTTTTCTTTTTTCAATTGCAGATAAAATGAGTGGAGATAAATAACTTTTTAGAAATAAGAAATATAAAAATTCTAAATTTATAAATAATATTATATTATACTAATTAATATTATAGTAATTAATGAAATAAAAAGTAAAAAATATAGTGAAATCACCTTTTGTATTCTTTCCCAGACCACGCTATTAAGAAATACTTTCACTTCTTAAAATATTTCATATATGTAAGCGAGAACAGGAAAATGGGTCAGATTTGTCTCGATAGGAGCAAAAGTAACAATAATATTTATAATGTTATAACGACGATATCGTAAGCAAAATCATAGGAAAAGAAAAAGGGAGATACGAAATAATTATAGAGGACGGATTCATCAGATCGACGTCAAATATTCAATTAATCAGGTTATCGTATTCAATCAATCAGTGTTTATTAACTGCAACAAAAAAAAAAAAAAAAAAAAAAAAAAAAATTGGTGGCATTGAGCTTCACAATGAAACATTAAGCATATGATCGATGTAAAGGACTATGTCGATGACAAAATACTATCTGTAAATCTGTTTCCTCGTAAAATCCAAATATTTTGCTTATTTCTGTGCAAGTTAAACAAACACACTATATATTGGCAGATGCAATAACTGAAATATAACAAGAAATGGTTGCAATGTAAAGTATACTTCTTCTTCTTCTTAAAAAAGGCACTACAAAGTAAGAGGTAAAACAAAAGAGAATTAAATTACTCATTATTCAGTTTTAAACTATAAATACAACATTTTTTTTTGATCTTTTTTTTTATTCTGACATTTGTATGTTACTGATCTTGATGCCATGGAATAAACGAAAAAAGAATAGAATATATATAAGGGTGTGATTTTAATGTTTAATTTTTTTTTTAATTTAACATGAATGGTTACAGATAAAATTATAAAAAAAAAGTGTATTTTTTTAATTATATTTGATGGAAAAATTTAAAGCACATAAAAAGCTTATAATATTAACACTTAATGATGACATTCAAAAAATTGATTTTAGGTCAAAGAAAAAAAGTAGCCGGCCTTAGGAAACGAGAAAAAGAGAAAAGGAGAGAGTGAGTCGGCCAGGATTCTGGAACCACCTCCGGACACGTCGTTGGACCTCCGGCCTTGAAAATTCATCAAGAGGCTCACATTGTTGTAGGTTTTTGGATGGCAGTGGTTGTGTTTGACGGGGTGGCTTCATTGAGCGAATCTGATGTCGTTTAAAGGATGGTTTCTAGACGGCTTGGAGGTATTTTGTGACACTTTTCTCGTCTGGTGGTTGTACTCTTTCAGAGTTTTATTCCGAATGGTGGTGGACTTCTTGTGGAGGTGGTGGTTTCGATTCTGGAAGCTGATGGTGGTATCGCGTGTATTTCGCGTTCTGTTGTTTGAAGGCATCTCATCGGCTTTGTTGCTTGTCTCCCAAAGTGCTCCTCCTAATCTGACGGCCCTCTTCCCGGCTATACTTTCATTGAAGCCTTACGGCGGTCGTGCTTTAGTGTTTAGTTTTTTTTATGTTTTAGTCTAACAAGGGCATCGATATTTCTGCCATATAGTTTTAGTATTTTCATTCTAATAATGAATGTGGTTCTTCCACCTTTTAAGTTTGTTTTTTGTCTACTAGATTTAAAAGTCTTGGTAAATTAGAAATTTCGCTAGCTATGAGTCTTAACGGAGATGTTTGTGGCCTTGGTGCTACATGTTACATGCTCTCGCTGGATCGAAAGCTTCCATCAATTATAGTGGTTTCAAAAAGAGCCTTATGCGTGCTCAAATTGATGTGTCGATAAATTTTTCTTGATATCAAGTCTCGTCTTGCATCATTTTCCTTATGCTTCATCATATTTTATTGATGTAATCGGTTTTGATCGAGTGTTTTGTATTGTGTATCACATAGTCATCCGCATTATGTTTGGTGTCTGTAAGACCTTTTAGTTAAAAGAATTTTTATCTTATAAATTTTTTTTTAAACCACAAAATGAGAGTCTTTAAAATTTGAGTGGCAAAGTAGTATTGACACTATAATTGAGAATAGTCTTTTATTGATGTAGTGTTCGCGTCCTACTTGTAAGTTAACCAATTAAGTGGATTGTGGCCACAATTTAGCGATTTATCTAGTCTTATAATTACTACAATTCGACTTTCCGATTTGATTAGCATCATGTGATTAATTTGTAGTGTGGTCAGTGATAGCTTCTTTAAATGGGAATCCCACATCAACTACTTATAAGGAAAATGAGATTCGATTATTGCATAAAATGCAAGCCCTTTCACTGATTTTATGTATCTCCAAGTATTGCTTAATTAAGTCAAAAAAAAAAAAAAAAATTTATTGCTAGATTGTTAAATACTTTATTAAGTTTGAATATTTATATATTATTTCTTTAATAAGTGTTGTTATTCCAATTTACACATTTGATAAATATAATGTCTTATTTTTCTCCATTTTATATATAATATTGTATAGGATATGAGGTATTTACGTAGAAAGTGGAAAATTGACCAGATGAGGACTACAAGATGACATGAGTATTGATTCAGTATTATTCCAAAGTTGTTTCATTGGTCAACAAAGTGCTGAATCTAGACTAAAGATGTACAATAGTCGTAATAGAATACCAAATTAATGAAGGCTCCGCATGCGACACCCTAAAAATTTATAAACCTGATTTTCTAAATTATTATCATGGATTTTCTTCATTAATTTCATAAATTATTATTATGGATTTTATTCCCTACTAGAATATACAAACATATAGTTTCTCTTCCTTCTTAGATATTTGAGAATATGCTTTACTCACTAGTACAGAATTCGGATTCCAGAACGGAGTTTCCACGACCGTTTTTTAAAAACAGTCATGGAAAGTTAGGCAAAAACACGGGGTGAAACACGATTTTCGAAAACCATCGTGGAAGCCGTTGCTTCCATGACGGTCTCGAAAAAGCGTCATGGAAGGACCGTGCTTCCACGACGGTTTTTAAAAACCATCGTGGAAGACAAGGCTTCCACGACGGTTTCTAACAAACCGTCGTGGAAGCTTACGCTTCCATGACTGTTTTTTAAAAACCGTCGTGGAAAATGCATGATAGATTCAAACATAATCGAGTATTGCCCTGATATTTCCACATCAATACAGCAGCTGCAGTGAACTAAAATCAGATCAGATCGCTTCGAAAATAGTCAGTACACCACTATGTGACGCCACCACCACCATCTACGATCGATCATCAATCTCTCTTGTAAGTCATGATCACACAAACTTAGTTTTATGTTGTTTTCCTCTATATTTTTTATTTATGATTTTAGATTAATTTTTTATGTTTTGGGATCGCTTTTGATACGTTAAAGACTGCAATGGGCCGGTGTTTAATGAACTTATCACGATCAAATTGTTATTTTTCCCTGGCCCGGTTATGTGTATTTTTAGTTATGTTATGTTTTTTCAATTTTTTTGTTAATTGTTCAATTAATTAATGTACCGGTAGCAGTGTTTAATTATAACTGAATGAAAATGATATGTATGCAATTTAAAATTATGCACACCTTGACTTTGAAAACTTTGATTTCTTGATTTAGGATTTGCAAATCATGGATAGGAAATGGATGTGGTTTGATAGATTGTCTAAAGCATATGAAGATGGTGTTGAAGAATTTTTGTCATTTGCCAAAGCTCACATACAAGATGATAAGATTCCGTGTCCGTGCCAAATTTGTGGTAATCATAGATCTCATTCCATTGATGATGTTAGAGGGCATTTGCGCGTTTATGAGATTATTTGTTCTTACCAAACATGGTATTTAAATGGCGAAGATTTTTTTGATATTAAATATACATCGACGAGTACTAAAGATAAAGAGCCTATTGTTAAGGAAGACGTTGGTGATAATATGTTCAATATGATAAATGAATTGGAAGAAAACTTTGTGCACCGTCCGGAGTTATTTGAGGCAATGATTAATGATGCCGAAATGCCTTTGTATGTTGGGTGTACAAAATATACGAAATTAGGGGCATTGGTTAAATTATGGAATATGAAAGCGTCGGGAGGGTGGACGAATTCTAGTTTCACGACTCTTTTAGAATTTCTAAAAGATGTTTTACCGGAGGATAACAAAGTGTCACCTAGTATGTACGAGGCGAAGAAGACGTTGAGCACTTTGGGAATGAAATATGAAAAGATACATGCTTGTCCAAATGATTGCGTCCTTTACCGGAAAGAATATGAAAATATATATGAATGTCTGGTTTGTAATGAGTCAAGATGGAAGAAGGGCAAGATGCCATCGAATGATAGAAAATGAGTGCCGGTGAAGGTGTTATGGTACATTCCACCTGCTCCACGTTTGCGTCGTTTATTCCGTAATGTCGAGCATGCTAAGAATTTGACATGGCACCATGATAAACGTGTTGACGATGGCAAACTTAGGCATCCGGTCGACACACCACAATGGAAGACCTTTGATGACAATTATCCAGATTTTAGTGCAGAACCAAGGAATTTACGTCTCGGTTTGTCGACGGACGGAATGAACCCACATAGTAACATGAGTAGTCGGCATAGTACCTGGCCAGTCATACTTGTCAACTAAAATCTCCCTCCAGAATTGTGCATGAAGCGGAAGTTCTTGATGTTGATATTATTGATCTCAGGCCCTTAACAACCGGGGAATAACATTGACATGTACTTGACACCATTAATCGATGACCTAAAAAGCTTGTGGGAAGATGATTTACAGGTTAGAGATTTTTATTATCAAGATACGTTCAGTCTTCATGCAATGTTGATTTGGTCAATTAATGACTTTCCTACACTTGGCAACCTATCTGGTTATCCTGTGAATAGTTCTATAGGTTGTCCCGTTTGTATGAAGGAAACATCTTCCATCCGGTTGAAAAATGGTAGGAAAACCGTTTATCTTGGTCACGAGAGATTCTTGCCCAAAAATCATCGATATTGCAAACAGAAGAAGGATTTTGATGGAAATACCGAAGAAAGACCCGCTCCTTGGATTTTGATCGACGAAGATGTATTTGAGATGGTTAAAGATGTGAATGTAGTTTTGGAAAGAGAAAACGTAAAGATCCAGTTGTCGATAGACCTTGGAAGAAGAAGTCTATCTTCTATGAACTTCCATATTGGAAGTCACTTTACGTTCGTCATTGCTTAGATGTTATGCATATTGAGCAAAATGTCTGTGAATCGATAGTGGGCACGTTGCTTGACATTCCGAATAAGACTAAAGATGGTGAAAAGGCACGGTTGGATCTTAAAGAGATGAAGATTATAACAAATTTACTCCCCGAGAAAAGATCGAACGGAACTTACTTACCTCCGGCCAAGCACACATTATCGAGACAAGAAAAGAGAAAGCTTTGTGAATGGTTTGCTTCCGTAAAAGTGCCAAGTGGGTGCTCTTCCAACTTTAAAAGGTTGGTGAAGATGAAAGATTTGAGGCTCGTTGGAATGAAAACACATGATTGTCATATCTTTATGTAACAATTATTACATCTTGCATTGCGGGGAGTTTTAACGAAAGATGTTAGATATTCAATTATGAAGTTATGCTCATTTTTCAATTCAATATGTTCCAAGGTAATTGATCCACTGATGCTAGATTCACTACAATCAGAATTGGTGATGACATTGTGCATGCTTGAGAAGTATTTCCCACCAGCCTTTTTTGATATAATGATCCATCTAACGGTGCACTTAGTTCGGGAAGTTAAGTTATGTGGACCGGTTAAAAACCATCGTGATATCCACATTCTGTAGTAGTGACTGCCACTCAGTGATCTAATCCTAGGTTCGATTGGTATTGGCTAACCACTCTCACTGCAAAGCATATGTCAGGTCTGGTACACAACATTGCATACATTAGACTACCAACTACCGATGCATAGGGAATTCGTCTCATATTCTCCTCTTCTTGCAGTGTTTTAGGACACTGCTCTTTAGAGAGATGAACTCCATGTGGAGAAGGCAAGTTCCATTTCTTTGAGTTCTGTATCGCAAATCTGATAAGCACCTTATCAACGTACGAAGCCTGAGACAATGTCAAAAGCCTATTCTTGCGATCCCGTATAATCTGGATACCAAGAATGTAGCTTGTTTCTCCCAAATCCTTCATTTGGAATTGGCTGGCCAGCCAGATCTTTACCTTTGATAGAGATTCTACATCATTCCCAATGAGTTGAATGTCGTCCACATTAAGAACTAAGAAGACCACTTTATCCCCTTCTATCTGCTTATAGACACAAGGTTCATCCAGATTTTGTTGAAAAACATAAGACTTTATAGCTTCGTTAAATATGATGTTCCAAGATCTAGAAGCCTACTTAAGTCCATAAATGGACCTTTGCAGTTTGCAGACTTTCTGCTCTTGGTCTTTGACCATGAAACCCTCTAGTTGGACTATATGAATGGTTTCTTCAAGATGACAGTTCAATAATGCCGTCTTGACATCCATTTGTCATATCTCATAATCATAATGAGCAGCAATGGACAAGAGAATCCGAATGGATTTTAGCAAGGCCACTGAAGGAAAAATATCCTCATAGTCTACTCCTTCTCTTTGGGTAAAACTCTTTGCCACCAGCCTAGCTTTGCAAGTCTCCACTTTCCCATCGGCTCCTCTCTTTCTCTTATAGATCTATTTGCAACCAATAGGCTTAACGCCTTCTGGTAGATCTACGAGCTCCCAGATTGAATTGGAGTACATAGAATCCATTTCAAGTTTCATGGCTTCCTACCATTTCTCTCGATCAACATCATCCATTGCCATCTTGTATGTCAATGGATCATCATCATAGTCATCAGTGGCTGCAACTTGTGCTTCTCCATCTTCATGATAGCGGATGTGCAATTTTATTTCCATCACACTACATCGTGGTGGCTGTGGTGTTTGATCTCGAGTAGTGGTCTCTACTCTTTGTCATTCAACAGCTGTTGTTGGTGTGGGGCCAGCTTATTAGTCAGCAACTCTTCCAAAACCACTGAAATATGTCATATAGTTGTGCTCGAGAAAAGTAGCATTTGTCGACACAAATACTTTGTTATCCTAAGCGCTATAAAACAGACCTCTTCTCGTTCCTTTAGGGTAGCCCACAAATAGGCATACCTCCGAGCGAGGTTCCAACTTCCCAGTCTTTCCCTTTAACATGTGTGCTGGGCACCCCCCATATGCGGATGTGTCTCAAACTAGGTTTGCGACAGTTCCACAACTTAAGGGGAGTCTTAGGGATTGACGTAGATGGAACTAAATTCAGAATATATACAACTGTTTGTAGTGCATATCCCCAAAATGAGGTAGGCAGAGAAGAATAGCTCAACATTGATCTCATCATGTCAAGCAAAGTACGATTTCTTCTTTCGGCTACACCATTTTTTTGTGGTGTTCTAGGTGCTGTGAGCTACGACAATATTTCGTTCTCAATCAAGTGGTCCTTGAATTCATAGTCCAGGTACTCTCCTCCTCGATCCGATCAAAGAGTTTTGGTTGATTTACTGAGTTGCTTTTCAGTTTCAGCACATAATTCTTTGAACTTTTCAAAGGTCTCGGATTTTCTTTGCATCAAGTATGCATATCCGTATCTTGAATAATCGTCAATAAATGTGACAAAGTATTCATAGCCCCCTTAGGCTTTGACATTCAAAGGGCCACATACATCAGTTAGTATGATCTCTAGAGGTGCTTTTGCTTTTTCACCTTTAGCCGAAAAAGGTCTTTTTGTCATTTTACCTTCTAAGCAGGATTCACAGACTGGTAGAGTGCCAACTTTTAGCTCTCTCAAAGGACATCATTTACTAGTCTTTCTATCCTATCTATATTAATGTGACCAAGCCTTAAATACCCCAAATATGTGTCATCTTTATCATTAGAACTATTTCTTCTTTTAGGGGTTGGTTTAGTGACTTTAAATATTTTGGTTTGAATTAAGTTATTGGAAATTGGTTTAACAAAATATAGACTATTATCCACATAACCAAGACAAATATTCATAGACTAATTCATAGACAAATATTCATAAACAAAATATAGACTATTATCCCTTAGGCTTTGACATTCAAAGGGCCACATACATCAGTTAGTATGATCTCTAGAGGTGCTTTTGCTTTTTCACCTTTAGCCGAAAAAGGTCTTTTTGTCATTTTACCTTCTAAGCAGGATTCACAGACTGGTAGAGTGCCAACTTTTAGCTCTCTCAAAGGACATCATTTACTAGTCTTTCTATCCTATCTATATTAATGTGACCAAGCCTTAAATACCCCAAATATGTGTCATCTTTATCATTAGAACTATTTCTTCTTTTAGGGGTTGGTTTAGTGACTTTAAATATTTTGGTTTGAATTAAGTTATTGGAAATTGGTTTAACAAAATATAGACTATTATCCACATAACCAAGACAAATATTCATACCATTCTTATAAAATTGAAATAGAGTCCACTTCGAAAGAAGCTGAAATAAATTGTTCAAGCAACTTCGTAACCGAAATCAAATTCCGTTTGAAATCCAGAATTAAATAAACAGTGTATAAAAATAAATATTTATTATTAGCAAATGACAATCATACTGTCCTTACTGCTGTCGCTGATACTCTTGTCCCACTGCCAATCCTCATCGTGAAAACTCCTTCTTCAAGACTCCTACATGACTCAAGCAACTGCAAAGAAACACAAACATTGTTAGATGCCCCTGAATCAATAATGCAACTTGAGAAATCATTTTCAACAAAGCATGTTTCCATGACTAGTAAATCTGATTCACCTTGTTTCTTCTTCTGTTTCAGCTCATCAAGGTACTTCTTACAGTTCATTTTCCAATGGCCATCTTGATTGAAATGGAAACATTTTCCCTTAGGTTTAGGCTCAGCAGCCTTCCCCTTCTATTTTTGGATCTTCTTTTTGCCCTTTTGCTTTCCCGTATTTTTCTTCTTTTAATTCTTTGAAGAAGAAGCCTTCCCCTCAGCTGCATTGGCTTTGGCAACATTTGCCTTCCACCTTTATCATCTATAAGGGTCTCATAGATTTGCATCTCATTTAGAAGTTTCGTCAAATTATACATCTTATGGCTCATGATATAGTTCGTTCTGAACTAGAGAAAAATGGGATATAGTGTCTCCAAGATCATGTCAACCTGGGTCTTTTCATCAATATTCGCACCATTGATTTCAGCCTCATTAAAATGATGAATCATTTTAAGGACGTGCTCATGAACTGAATAACCATTTTTCATTTTGCCGTTCATAACGGCTTTCACAGCTTCATGGTGGGCTTGCTCGGAGGGGTGTCCAAACATATTTTGCAAAGATTCCATAATCTTGCAAGTAGTCTCAAGGGCCTCATGCTTAGCTCTAAGCACTTCATTCATTGCTGCTAACAGGTATCAGCGGGCCTTGTTGTTTGCAACAACCCAACGATCGTACTTGTCTGAGATAGCCTTAGAGGCATTGGCGGGAGGCACTGGAGGACAATCCTCCTTAAGGACAAAGTGGTAGTTTTCATTTATCAGGAGAATATTCATGTTGCTTTTCCATTTGATAAAGTTTTCACTAGTTAAAACTTGAGAGGCGAGAAGTGAGAAAATCGGATTTGACATATTTGCTAAAAATAATTAAGAAGTATTTTTCAATAAATAATTGCATAAATATCGTAACAAAATTAAAGGCAAAGTAAATATGATGCATGAATGCACATGTTAAAATAGAAAAAAACATGTTTACTTTAAAAACCTAAGGAATTTTAATCACCACAACTAAGTGCCGCCGTATGGTAGGTTAAATAATTGCTAATTAAAATGAGTCATTCTCAATTAATAAAATATTACCCGAAATATCTCATATTTCTAATATTTATTAATTTTCTTTAATTTTTGGTCAAGAAAATAATTAACTAATTTAATTATCTCTTTATGAGTGTAACCCACTATATAAGATTTTTAAGACTTAACTTAGAAATTGCCGCCGTAGGGTAGGTCAATTCTAAAATATATCTTAAAATCCTATCTCATGGAAGACAACATTGGTATTGTATTTAATAGACACATTCGGTAGGGAGGACGAAATCAAAGCGTCTATTAATTAAACTCTCTGTGTTGTACTAACGATGGAAACCTTGAGTTTATATTGTCATATTACCCGCTCTTACTCATTATTTTGCAAAAGTGTATTTTATTTGTAAAACAACTCTTGTTTCATAAACCTTAGTAAATTTAAACACTGTAAATTACTCAGCCTTTATAATATTAAACAATTTAAAATTATAAATTAAATCAATTGTGATATTTTAAAATTTAACACTTAAATTTATGAATTTCACATTTGACCCACTAATTTTGCAATTCATTTGCTAAATTAATTTCAAATTTAATCTCATCAAATTTGTGACTAGGCGCATTAAATTAATTGCTAAAACAATTTTAGAAAAAATTGAGAATGCGCAAAAATGCATGTCATACAAAATAGGTAGGCACTTTTCTATCTTAGATGACATGTGATATGGATGGCAATGTAATTATCATCAACATAATAAAAACATTCAAATGCAAGCGAAATGGAAAAACTTGGCCGAGTTCCATGGAAACCTAAAATTACAACCCAAAATTAAAAAAAAATGAAATAATAAAATAAATTGGGTCTTATTGTAATTTTCCAACTTTGGGTCTTCTTGTAATTCTCCAACTCCTCTTTGTGAGTAGTGGTGGTCCTTCTTGAATTTCTCAAATTCAATTTAAAAAAAAAAAAAATAGATTTCAAAAAAAAAAAAAAAAAAAAATTTCATTTTTTTTTCCGGGTGGGTGTGCGCCTAGGCATTGCCCATGCACTGGCTGAATGGGCCTATGCCATGGGTAGGCCCAACTCGTGGTTGGGTGGCCTAAATTTCTGGGCCAGCTAGGGTTCCCAGATCCCTAGCTTGTCGTGACTGCAGTTGCAGTCATGACCTGCTTGGTTTGGCGCTGCCAACCCAGGTCGGCGCTCCCACTGGCCGGCGGCCACAGTCGACGATCTACCATGGCTGTCGTGCAGCACCGCCAGTGGCGTCCGTATGGTCACCAGCCCCATCCTTTTTTTTTTTTAATAAAAAAAATTAATAACTTTTCTTAAATATATATATATATATATATAAATATATATGAAGAGCAATTCTTCATCAATGAAAAAAATTACAACAAAAATCCTATTTACAATTGATCTAATCAAAAGAAAATTACACCATGATTTCTATTTACAATTGATCTAATCAAAAAGGAAAACCACAAACTAATTTCCATGAAACCGGAAAAATTTACGACATACATAAATAGAGACATACATAATTATGCACAAGTGCCTACCCAAAATCATACAAAGATTATCATATAATCACTCATTAAATTAATATAAGGTATTGCCGGCTCTGATACTAATTGTTGGTTTTGAAAAATGATTTTAAAAAAAATAGTGGAAGTATGGTACGGATCAAATCGTACATATAAAAATTTTTTCTCAAAAATTTTATCCGGCGAAAATACTTATATTAATTTAATAAAAATAAATGAAGAAGAATGTTTGGAGATTGACCGTTGTCCGATTAGGTCGAAATTCTTGAACTCCTTCAAGAACCTTCTTGAGAACTCCAAATCCTTCGGAAACACCAATGATTATTTCTAAGCATTCTCTAAGTCATGATGAAGAGGAAATGAGTGGGCATTTCTGATTTTGGGTTTGATCACACACCTAAATTTTGATTCACTTTGCATTCTCAACTCATGAGGCAAAGTGAAGAAAAAGAGGAGAAGAAACTCTTTTGGAAAAAAAAAGTACGTATTTTTTTTTCTCTGTCAAAATGAATTAGTATTCACCCCCTTTTTCATATACATCATATGTACCATCTTTTACTATTGCATAGAAATAACTGACACCATTTTTTTATTTTAAATTAATTAATTAATTAACTAATTAATCCACTTCTCCTATTGTGGAAAAAACACACACGCTCACTACCTCCCTAGAGTGGGCGTGTTTGATAGATATGGGAGAAAGAAAATCTCTTTCCCATTATCTAATCCATTTTCCTTCTTTTTTTTTTTTTTTTTTTTTTTTCTAATATATTATTTTGAATAGTTCAAAATAAAAAACAACTGATATTTTTTCCACGTGTCAAAATTCAAAAATTCCACATACCCTTTGTGGATATAATGTTAACCACCTTGTGGTGCACAACTACGGTGTGATCCTTACCACACTATATAATCTTTAATAAAACTATTTTAAATTTTATTTAAATAATCATATTATTTAAAATATAAATTAATCAAATTAATTTGTGGTGTGAATATTAATATAGAATTCTCAATTCCAAATTAATAAATTAAGTCAACATAAAATAATGTTCACATGGTTTAACGAATCCGTTGAGAGGAGCTCTGAACATTATAATTTTAAGCTCCAATAATTTTGACAATTAATTGACACCTTAATTAAAATATCAAATTATTAATTACAAATTATTCCATCAAAAATTTCGAATTGCACTCTTAAAATTATAAAACAGTTATTTCAAATGATTTGAATTGCCTATTGATTTAGTCACTACATATAAATCAATCCTCCATAAACGGTTCATAACTAAAGCTAGGTATTTTTCGTTAACCTCTTTAATTATATATTTCTCCTTAAGTACTATTGATTTTCCAATGAATAATATATCTATGATTTAAACATAAATTGAGCGCTCTTATTATTCAAGCCCTGAATCAATGCTTATGAGAGCCGTTCATCTTACTTATTTGCGAAGGAATGTATTTCATATTGTATATTAATATTCCCGGCTATTTATTATATTGTATTTCCAATATACCAAGAATTTGATACTATTCATTTGTGTCATTACTCGATATGTCAAAAAATACAATACAATAAATAGGAGTCTATTAATTATTTAGAATTAAGATCGATTCATATATGACCATCGTTGATTAATTTTGAATGCTCTGTATGATAACAAAAATTATTAGAGATTCATAATTAATCGTATTCCAGTCCTATATAATCAAATTATAAATAGTGCTTTCATTCCAATAATCTCATTATTAACAATCCGGACAAGATCGTTTCAAATAGACTGTAATGAACCGCGCTAGTAATTTTAAATTAAAGATGCCAACTTTAATTTTAATTACGGATAGATTTAGATTATTTTACTTTGAATATTATTCTCTTGTATATAATACTAATATACAATATTTAAAGTCACATTTAAATAATCTAGGGTTTTCGATATTTATAAAGCATCTAAACATGCATGCAAAAATAATATTGAAAAAATTTCTCAAATTAAATCAGTAAAATAATACATATAATTTGTTTATGGGCATATATCCTAACATGTGCTTCATACATATTTACCATGAATATGATATTTATTTCTAATATTTTTAAAATATGTTAGTTATCGTAATTATTTTTACAAAAATACAATTTAGTTTTTTCTTCGGTAAAAATGATCTCCACTGCATTAATACATCAAGCCTTAGGGACTATTTGAATCACCATCTACAGATTATTTTTAGACACTTTTTAAAAAGTTTTTAACAGTATATTCGTTTACAAAAATGTGAATTTAATATATAAATTCACTTTTGAGTCCTATGATCCATACAATCTCTAACATAATTAATGATGTAACAACCTAAAATTTTGACGAACTTGTGATCTCTTTAGATACAAGGAAAATCTAAGATTGAATCATGTATGTCAACATGAAGCTCATGATCTGATTTGATTATCAGAGTATGTTTGAGTTCTTATAAGTATTATGAGACTCAATGATAATTTATTTAGTCAATGATCAGGCTTTATGATGAAAAAGGCCGACCCATGAATTATGATTTTTGTTCGGGCCAAGGAATGATCAAGATAAATTATGACACGATTAAGATGGTACTATAGTATAATAGGCAGTATTGAAATTATACTGTGGTCAACTGTTATTACGAATGAAGAAGTAAGAATAAGGATTGAGATCACTCCAGAAAAATCAGGAATAATATTTGGAGCAAGGAGGATTAAGTAGTTTCAAGTCCTAAGAAAAATCCATACGCAGTCCAGATAAGTGCAAATGAATTTTGGACTGCAGTCCAGTATTACAGTACTGTTGATAGTTAAAAAAATATTGTTATTATCTGGATTATTAAGGAAATGGACTGCATATTAGGAGGGAGTGCCAAACATGACCATAATTGGAGGACACCTCATCAAAGATAATTATCCAATTTTGGGAATTTTTGGAAATTATGGTAATTAGTGATAATTATGAAGAGATTTTTGTTGCTCAAGCTTACACTTGGCCGGCCACCTCAAGGGACTAAAGGGCAATTATTTTATTTTTAGGGTCAAATATGTAATTTTAAGAAAAATAAAAATAAATGTGAAAAATTAGGTATTTTTCACCTATAAATAGGTGATGTTGGGTTGCTGGTGAACCATTTAGTTGAACCTCAAAACTTTTGGTTCTTTTCCAACTTCTCCTCTACCCCTTAGGAACCGGAAAAAAAAAAAAAGAAAAAAAAAAGAAAGAAGAGTGAGAGAGTAAGAGTGGCCGGTTGGTGTTGGTGGAGTGAGAAGGAAAAATTTTTCTCAACCCAAAGTCTAGATCAATCACTCCAACTTAGAGGTATTCCTCTTAACCCTCTAAGCATTTCATTAAGTTTGATTAAGGATTTATGTGTATTTCAAGCTTGGGTTATAAGAGCATAAGCTCATAATTTTTATGTTGCCCTATGTTATGGTTTTATATGATTGGTATGGCCTAGATCTATGCTTAGGTGATTTGGTTGATAACCCTAAGCATTAATATGGTTATATGCTCTAGAATGAGTTTATGGTTATGGTTGCCTACTAAGTGTTTGTGAATATGTCTTCACATGTTTGAATATGGATGAGTTATGTATGATGATGAATGATGAAGAGGATGATGATGATGTATATGTAGGTTAAGGAATTAACCTAAAAACAATTTGTTAAGTTTAGAAAGTTAGCAAATATTGTGTTTTTTATGAAGATGAATAGTTACGTCCCGACCTATGTAGGGCCGTGACACCATACATACTTAACTTACTTCTTGTATTTTGTAAAATTTATGGAAATGTTTTATTTTTATCTTTATTTTTTTTTTTAAATTTTTTTTTTTTTGAACTCAAACTTAAACTTGACTTAATCCCATACTTATACTCATACTTATTTATAGGTACTTACTCGAGTACCGAGCTTTTAAACCTCATTTGAAAGCTATCATATTCAAACCGTGGACCAAACCCGATCTAGTGCGGGTCGGTACGACACGAGATAACTTGTTGCCATCATACTTGAAAATTTTCCTTACCCACCTTTACTTCATTATAACGTAACATAAACATATTTTACAAAACATATTTTCTAAAACCCGTGGCGATGTCCATCCCACATTTCACAGTTGCAGTGTCAGCCCTACACAGTCTTGCATCAAGTATTGCCGATAGGTTGTTTACCTACAGCATAAACGTAAGTAATGAGCTTATGCTCAGTAAGTACAACGTCTTAATCTGTAAAACATTTTTCGTAAAAGAATGCATGAACCGATTATGCTTTCTTATGAATCAATTATGCTTTATTATGTTAACTTGATTCTGGGCCCCTTACATGTCATGCGTGCACGTATCGTGGCACACGGCCATGGAGTGGTTGAGGCGGCCAGTCCAATCCAACTCAAACCATGAACCAAACCGTTTAACATGGAGTGATTGTGGTAGCCAATCCAATTCAACTCAAACCATAGACTAAACCGTTTAAACCCGCCCTCGTGGCAAGTCGGTATGACACAATAACATTAGCTTGTCTTATCTTATCTTATGACTTAAAAACATGTTCTTACCATGTGGTTTAATATTAGTGAACATGCCTCATGATGTTACTATATTAGAACATATATCATAACATAATATCAACCATAACATAAAGCATCATGACATAATGCATCGTAACATAAAATATCATAACATAATACATCGTAACATAAAACATCATAATATACAACATTCGTAAATCATGTAAATCAATTCATGATTTCATCAAAAACATGTTATGCAACAAAAACGTTTTGTCCATACTGTATGCGGAGTTATACTTACCTGTTACATTACGTGCTGAGTTTGTTGCTCCTATCAGTCGCAACAACAGATTAACCTCCTGTTTTCAAAAAGGACGTAAGGTAAGGATCGTCCTATCTTATCATAAATCATAATCATTAAATGTTGGTATCCTAACCAACATCCATGAGTAACCCTAGTTTTATGTCCCCTATATCTTTTTGTGATAACTCGTTTGGTTACTTGCCGTAACCCTAGGCTCATGGCCCAACCAGACTTAAATAATATCTTATTAGGCTACTTCAGGTAACCCTGGGTACCAGGCTATAATACCTGACTTTCTTCAATATGATTCTTTGTATAGAATTTACATTGAACCGTAAAGGTATTTATGGAAAAAGCCCCGTTAAGGGTTTTTAATTATGTTTTGTGAGTTTTCTAACTTTATAAGACTCAAAAAGGATTATTTAGTCAAGAAAACGACCTTTTGAGTAAAAAGGAACAAAAATGCAAAATTTTTCATGTTGGTCAAAGTTGACCAAAAACGTCACGGTTGACCAAAAAGTCAACTATTGACCAAGAAAGTCAAATCTTGACAAGAAGGTCAATGATTGACAAGAAAGTCAATGGTCGACCCGAAAAGCCCAAGAAATGACTGTACGATTAAATATTTATCTGTATAAAAATTGTACCGTGTGAAAACCAATTTTTCAGATAAAATGATATGTTTAAGACTCAGAAACCACCATAGAAAATCAAGCACATTAAGTGGAAGTATAGGGAAAAATGGTTTTAAGAAATAGGGAAAATAGTATACCGTCCATTTTTACACAGATGAATTCTGAATTGCAGTTCGGTAAAACAATACTGTGCATAAGTGAATCCAGTATTGGAAATACCTGTGTTAACTTAAAAATGGACTGTACAATAGCAAAAGAGCCAAACAAGCTTTAACTTAGCTTACCTCACTTAACTTTGTCTTTATGACATCATTTTCTTAATTTAAGAAAATTTGAAAGTATTTGGCTAGATAATCACCAAGGGTGGCCGGCCACTTGTCCCCCTTTTTGTGTGATTTCTTGCTTCTTTTGGGGCCAAAATCCAATTTGCAAAAAGTTTCCAACCTCTATAAATAGGGGTGGGCATTATTCACAAAAATTGGAAAAGCTAGCTAAACTTTGGCCAATTTTCTCTCTACCAAATCCGGACTTGTGAGGAAGAAAAAGCAAGAAAATTTTCAAACCCTAGAGTGTCTAGAGCTTAGTGGAGGGTCGGTTTTGGGTAGGAGAACAAGCAAAAAGTTTGGAAAAAAATTTGTAACCCTTGTTGGCCAAGAAGGCCGGTTGCAAGGAAATCACCAAGGAGGAAGAGCCAAGCTAGGAAACCGGGTTTTTGGAGCTTAGTGGTGGCTGGATTTTGAGCAAATTGGTGACCGGACTTAGGGAAAGGAAGGCAGCAAGCTTGGACTTGCCACCCACCAATTCAGCCGGCTGTTGTGAAGGAACAAGGAGAAGAAAACCTAAGCCAACTTTGATCCAAAAAGTGAGGTAAAACCCCTAATTACCTAAGCTTTCATTTGAATTTCGTTTGGAGAAATTTAAATGTATTTAAGCAATGGTTTGTAATGGGCATAAGCCCACTTTCAGTTCTGCCCTAGCTAGAAAATTTGAGCATGTGCTTGATTTAATTAGGGTTTAGGGTTTGGTGGTTTTATGTTGCATGTTATGTGTTTGTTAGTATGCCTAGGGTTTTTGTAGGTTTATGGATGATTTGTAATTTGGCTTGCATGTTGAATATTGGACGTTAGAAACGTGATGCATGACTGATTTAGGCTCCCGCTGAGTTCGGTTGAGGTAGGGTGAACGTTATAGGACGTAAACGAAAATTGAAACCGAAAACTGCCAACTCGGGTAGAAATTGGCCAGTTTCGGGGAAAACAGTTTTTGAGGCCTTTAGAGGCCGAATCTAGAAAAACTCAAAACACGAAAGTTGTTAAGAAGAGTTTTTTATAGTAGACAAAGCGGACGGATTTGCAAAATGAGGCTCCAATGGCCTCGATTTTTAACAAAACCCGAGCCTAAAGTGCCCAAGACCCCTGCACGGCCAGGATTGGTTCCATAAGGTATTTGACAAAGAAAACGTCCGAACTAGGTTTTACCCAAAACACGAAAGTCGTAGGGATTTTCAATATCTAAAACTTTCATGAAGACAAGTATTTCAGAATCAGCTTTGATTTTAAAATGAAATTGGATTTCGAAAACGGTACAGGATTTCTAAAATCAACACAGAAAAAGGGTAATTTCGCAGTTACACTAATAATTGACATTGTGAAACTGTTCCAAGGGCAGTTTTCAATAGTCAATAATTTTATACATCTCATTTTAAGATTTTCAGTTTTCAAAGATAAACAAAAAGGATTTTTATACCTAAACCTAAGGTTTTCTTTTCTAAAGAAATAAGATTTAGAAACCTAAGTTAAAAACATTCCGATTAGGGTTACTTAGGTAACCAATTAGGATAACGTAAAATTAAGTAAGGACATATAACTAAGGTTATATAAGAGTGTTGGTTATACTACCAACATTTCTAACCCTTACTTTTATTTTAATCTCAGAATATCGCACGCAGAAGTGTCCTAACGGGATTTAACTCGACATTGGACATAGCCTTTACGAACGAGGTAAGTACAACTCCGCCTACAGCATAGGCTTGTTGTGTATACTTACCTGAGTATGTTTGCTATATGTAAATGTTACATGTTATCAAATGTTACATGCTAAGTGTTGTAGAATGTCCTAGGTATGCTATGATATCATGTTATGGTTATATGTTATGATTATATACTAGGGTTATATGTTATGATTATATGCCATGAATAATGATATGCCAAGTGCTATGTTATATGTTATGGAATTATAGGAACATGATTAGGGTTAAGATATGCTGAGGATTAATTGTGTGACACATCACGATGCATGTTCACCGATTAACAAAAGGAAGATTAAGTATGCAATGATATGATGGCAAGCAATTGCCCGTGTCGTACCGACCCGCGTTAGGTTGGGTTGGACTATGGATTGAGTTGGAAATGGACTGGCCGCCACCACCAATTCATAGTCGCGCGCCCGGTGCGAACACTTACATTATGGGGCCTATAAGATAAGACAAGATAAGTATGATAAGAAAGTTAAGAATGATCAAGTGAGCATAACCAAGCATAACTGGCTCATGCATATGTCAAGTTAAGTTATGATATGTTACGATGTATGTTAAATATGAAATGTTAAGTATGGATTGTTACGAGGTGATGATTTAATTGTTGAATTATTGCTTTGCGGTTTAAATAGTTATACTTGCTGAGCGAAAGCTCATTGTCTTACGTCTATGCTGTAGGTAAGCAGCCTAACAGCAACCCCTGATACAAGATGGAAGGCGAGGTCTGGTGGACTGTGAAATGTGGGGATTATGCCGCCATGCGTTTTGTCGATTTATGTAATTATTTTATAAGCCTTATATTACACCCGCACAACGTTACCAATTATTCATTATAATTATTTACGTATGTGCATATATGATTATATTGCTTATAAAAAAAAAAAAATATTCCGCTGTTTACGTTATAAGTATATATATATGTATGTAAGGTAACGGTCTGTGCTAGGCGGGTCGTTACACAGGCCCAGTCATACTTGAATAGTGTCTTATTAGGTTACTATTAGAAACCTTGGGCCTAAGCCCAATTATACTTAGACCCATACCCTATTAAGTTACTAATTACACTAAGGCCCAATTACTTTTTAAAGTAATACCCTATTAGGTTACCATTGGTAACCATGGCTTTTAGACCCAACCCAATAGCTTGGGTATCTTATGTGGTTACTATAAGTAACCTAAATAATTTGGCCCAATAAAATTTGGTAACCTTCCCGGTTACTATTTGTCATGTAGTTGTTTACCATAGGACTTGGTTTTTCATTTATTTCATTCCTTGTTTGATAAATTTTAACCCCTTTTTTATAAACTACTTAAAACAGTCCCATAACTTTAGTTATCAGTGCATGTGCAGGAATTTCCTGTTTATGCACTGTTTTTAGGAAATCCTGTGCAGGAATTTCCTGTTTCCTGCACAGTTTTTAAGATCTAATTTTATCTTAATAATATGTTTAGAATTTGATACATCTTTCTTCATGAAAGTTGTAGAACTCGAATAAAACTACAACTTTTGTTTTTACTCAAAACCTAATTCTGCCTTTAACTTAATCATATCTCTGGTTGAAACTGGCTGGCCGTGCACAGGGTCTGGGCAGACCAGGGCTTGGGTTTTCATGAAAACAGAGGCCTTTGGAGCATTATTTTTAAAACCGTCCACGTTTCCCCCTAGGGTTTTCCATTTTCTACAATTTTTTAGTTTTGACTTTTCTCAAATTCAGCCTCTAAAGGCCTCAAAATCCTGTTTTTAGAAAGCTGCCCAGTTTTGATCCGAAACTGGCAGTTTTCATTTTAGTTGGTTCTTATGTAAAATTACGCACATACTACCTCGAACGGTTCAAAACGTGAGCCTACATCAAGCATGCAGTGTGTTACGTAATATTTTCATTACCATGCATTCATTTTTCATTCATACAATCCTTTATGCAAACCCATATGGTGAATCTTCACCAACTAGGGTTTTTAGGGTTTTCTTGAACCCTACATGCAACATACATCACCTTCATCATAATCATTCACACCATACATCTTCTTGAGTGTGTGGGGACATACTACAAACACATACTAAGCATTCATACATACCACACATACTCTAACACATAACATCATAAACATGCATCAAACCATAATTAGAGACCACCAAACCCTAATCAAGCACTTTCAAGCAATCTAGGCTACTCCTATTGCATGAAAATAAAAGTGAGTTTATGCTCTTACATTCCCAACATGGAAATACACTTAAATCTTGATTCAAACTAAATTAAAGAACTAGAGGGTCGAGAGGATTACCTCAAGATCCAAGAGAGTGGATCTACCCTTTGGTTGAGAAATTTCTTCTCACTCCATCATCACCAAAAATCCGACCTCTCTCTCTCATTTTTTTCTCTCTTTTTGGCTCGGCTCCTAAGGGGGATAAACTTGAGAATGAACTAAAGGTTATGAAGTTCACTAACCACCCCTATTTATAGGTGGAAAATTTCAATTTTCCACAATTATTTTTATTTCTATAATTCTTCTTGAATTTGCATATGGGTCCTTAAAAAACAAAACATTTTCTCATACATCCCCTTAGGTGGCCAGCCATGAGACATCTTTGAAGGCCAAGAAAAGTCTTTCTACTTATCTTTAACTTAATTGCTTGTTTACCAAGCCAATTACTTGTTCACCAAGCACCCCTTGACAACCGGCCATGTGTTGGCTTGAACCAACCAAATATATTTTCATACTTATCTCTAACATATTTCCTTGTTCCATTGTAACCAAGGTAACTAAGTTTGTAACCAACCATTGGCCTAGTTGGAGGCTTGGTTAGGAATATCCATAATTTTCCTAAATCAATAATTACATACTTATTCATAATTACTTACTTTTTTTAAAATTGTACTTTGGCCCCTAAGGATAAAATATTTACACTTTAGTCCTTGAAGGTGGACGGCTTTGGTGGAGCCACTTAGCTTCCAATTCATGCATAATTATCCACTTAATTACAAAAATCCCTTAATATACATATGCAGTCCATCTTCATACTAATACAGATATTACCAATACTGTTTTCAACTAATAACTGTATAATTGTACTGGACTGCGGTCCAGAATTCATCTGCGTATAATTGGACTGCGTATAGGATTTTCTTAGGACTTACAACCACTTAGTCCTTATTACTCTAAATAATGTGCTTGATTTTTCTAGGGTGATCTCATAGCTTATTCTTGCTCATTTGTCTGTAATGACGGTTTTCCGCAATATAATTTCCATACTGTTGATTACACTGCAGTACAGTCTCAGTCAAACCTAAAGTCAACCTAGTCAAACTTCTCAAAATGCCTCATGCTTGACTAAGCAAACAATTATTAAGTCTCGTAGTTAATTAAATGAGAACTCAAACATATACTGATATTCAACTCAGATCACGAGCTTCATATCTATATACATGATTCAGTCTTCGATTCTCCTTGTATCTAAGGAAATCACAAGACATCAAAATTTCGGGTTATTACAGAACAAGTGTATGGTTGAATGTTAAATACGAATCCTACGCGCTGCATGTTGACGTAGACTCACGGATTTGCCCGTTTGAGGTAGGGTTCACGGATTTTTAAGCAAAAATCAACAACAATTGAAAACTGCCAATTTTCGGATTTAACTGTACAGTTTTCTGGAAACTAAATTTTGAGGCCCTTAGAGGCCGAATTTGGAAAAAGTTATGACTGCAAAGTTGTATAAAATTGAAAATCCTAGGGGGCAGAGTGGACTATTTTTAAAAATAAGGCTCTAAAGGCCTCTGTTTTTATCAAAATCCGAGACTAGCCTGTACAGATAGTGTAAACGGCTAGAGTTTTTGAAAAGGAGAAACGAGTAAGTTAAAGGGGGATTTAGGATTTGGGAAAAAAACAAAAGTTGTAGGTTTTGATGAGATTTACAACTTTCATGCAGAAGTTTTTTTCAAATTTTAAACCAATTTAAAGATAAAATTGGATTTTCAAAACTGTGCAGGGTACAAGAAATTCCTGCACATGATTTTTAAAACTGTGCATGGTACAGGAAATTTCCTGCACACATGCATTTCAGTAAATTAAAAGGATGTTTTAAAAGCAGTTTTTAAGGTTTTATGATCTCTTTAAAAAGAGACTGAGGTTTTATGAAAATGATTTTAAAAAGGTTTAAATCCAATGGAATTTCCCAAGTGATTGTTAAAAACGTACTATGTTTTATGAAAGACAATTTCAAGTATTATGGTAATAAATAGTTGGCTAATAAAGTTATGATATTTTCAAAATATAAGAATATGGTAACAAGTATATGACCAATTGTAATCGGATGGGATACCAATTTGTTATGTTAGGACCTGTATCCATGATTACTAATGGTAATCGGATAGGATACCGGTTCACTATGTTAACGTACCAATGGTAATCAGATAGGATACTGATTTACTGTGATAGGATTTGTATCTATGATTACCAAAGGTAATCGGATTGGATACCGATCTAGTATGTTATGGTTTATAGTAAGATAGAACAATTCTTATCCTATGCCCTGTTTGAAACAGGAATATGACTTGTTGTCGTGCCTTGATGGAACAATGGACCAAGAGCGTAAGACAATTTGTAAGTACAACTCCGTCTACAGCATGGGCACAATGTTTTTATTGCATCGCATGTTTTTCAAAAATTCATGCATTGATTTACATGATGTACATATGTTTTATGTCTTATGTTTTATGTTTTATTATTGTGACATCATGAAAGCATGTTCACTAACAATAAAATCATATGATAAGAACAAGATTAAGTTTTCAAGTAAGAAACAGTTAAGATTCAAGTTTTCAAGCATGATCAACTAAGAACAAGTTTTCATGTAATAAGATCAGACAAGCAACTTTTCTTGTGTCGTACCGACTTGCCACGAGGGCGGGTTTTAAACGGTTTGGTCCATGGTTTGAGTTGGATTGGATTGACTGCCCCAACCACTCCATGCTAAACAGTTTGGTTCATGGTTTGAGTTGGATTGGACTGGCCGCCCCAATCACCCCATGGCTACACACCACGGTATGTGCACTCATGTTATGTAGGGGGCCCAAAACCAAATTAACATAAGAAAGCATAATTGATTCATAAGAAAATATAATCGGTTCATGCATTCTTTTACTAAAAATGTTTTGCGGAATAGAAAGTTGTACTTGCTGAGCATAAGCTCATAATTTACGTTCATGCTATAGGTAAGCAACCTACCGGCAATGCTTGATGCAAGATTGTGGAGAGATGACACTGCAGACTGTGAAATTTGGGTTGGACACCGCTACAGGTTTTGAAAATATGTTATGTAAAATGTGTTTGTATTATGCTATGATAAGTCGATGGTACTAGTATATGATAACTAGTATGTTTTGTAAAATGTGGTTTTAAAACTTTGTACTCGAGTGAGTACATATAAATAAGTATGAGTATAAGTTAAGTTTTAAATTGAGTTTAAAAAGAAAAAAAAAAATATTTATGTATTTTTACATAAAGAAAAAGTATGTTTTAAGATGAAGTATATTTAAGTAAGCATGGTAAGGTAATGGCCCTACGAAATCGGGTCGTTGCAAAGTTGGTATTTAAGTTAAGTAAGTACGAAGTCACAGCCCTACGTAGGTCGGGTCGTGACAAATGAGATACAAAATTGATTGACTGACCGAGTGTGAAGTCTTCTCGGAGTAGTTGGAATAATTAGGGTACAATATACAAGTCTTCATAGTGGATGCTAGCTTCCAATGACTAGCTTGTGCAACTAAATAGGTGATTGCAATTTTGGACTTGCATCCAAAAGGGAAAGGGAAAGATTAACCAAAATATATATATAAAAAAAAGAAAAGCGAAAAAAAAAACAAAAAAAAAAAAGTAAAGAAAAAGGGAAAGGGGAAGGAGAAGATAAGCAAGCGTGTTATTTAGTGTCTTTCGCCTTCTTCTTTTTTTTTTTAAATTAAATAGTGGCTTCCTTTTCAACTTTTCATTAGGCTTTTTGCCTCATTACCTTGTGAACTTTTCGTGATTGGTAGATTAGTTTCCAAACTTAAAATCTTGACAATTAATCCTTCGAATTTCAAAATCTATTGCATTAGTTGCCTTTTTTATAACTCGATCAACTTTTTTTAACGGAAATTGACATGTTCATGATGATATATATAATGGATTTTGAGATATGAAGTATTGATTGCCAAGATTTTTAATTTAGAAACCGGTTTATAATAGTACGTAAAAAGTTCGAGTGGCATCCAAGTTAGTATTTTCTTGATGCGTGAAGAGGCAGGGACAACTCTATGAAAAAGTCTTTACGGTGAAAGACTTGTAAGTGTATGAGAAGGGTACAGGGGCTGCAAACATAATTATCTAATTGAAAAAAAAAAAAAGAAAAAAAAAGTGATATTACTTTTCCTGGTGATCAGCAACATTTAGAATTAGAGTTGGGATTTTTCATATGAACTTATTTGTATTTAATTGTTCTGATCTACATATTACTTATTCGGAAATTTATTTTGGTTGATTTCAAATTAAAAAAAAAATCTGTAAAAATTTTATTAGATACAAAGTCTCAATGAGATGGGACTTGAGCATACAAACATGAGGTTTGCAAATCCTCAGGTGAAGTGACTCTGAAATTTGGCGCTTTGAGGAAAAAGTTCCTTACTGACAATTCGATTTTGCTAGTGTATTCAATATTAGTAGTTTTTTTCTCATCCTCAGTTTAGCAATCCGATTGTTCGGTGTTTTTTGACTTGTCAATCGGTACAAGTTCTTGCATCAGCTCTTACAGTTAGAGCGGTTCACTGCGAATTACTGTAAGATATTGGTTCAAAAATCAGGCATACATAAAACTGGAGGTTTCATGTAGTCAATGGCGCAACATTTATTACATAATTGGGACATACAGACATGAACCTGCAAAGCTCTTCTTAACATGCTTGTCAAATGCATCTACTTATACACACAGACATGTAGATTTAAAAAATAAAAAATAAAAAATAAAAAATAAAAAAAAACCTGAAATAAGCTTACATGAGAAGTCATTCAAACCCATACATATATTTAGAGTAGACACAAATTTCTTTGACACAGAAAATAGCTAAAAAATCATGATAACGTTCTTCACCGATGGACGTAAATCCGGATCATCTTGACTACACCACATGCTCACTTTCACCATTCTTTCTAGTGTCCTCGTGTTTACGTCTTCATCTAATTCCACAAGCTTATTCAAAATCTCCAGCCGCAAAGCAATCATTCACCCAATTAAAGAGAGGCGCTATTGTTAGATTTTTTCCGTTTCCGGATTTTCCATAAGTTTCGGTAACAACCGAAACGTTCAATTATATGATCCACATTCATTCCAACCATTAAGATCGCGTTTAATCTCCCATAACGTTCAAAATAGACGTGAGATTCTCGTCCATTCACTGCCCACTAAACGTGCACGTCCGAGAATGGCTTTATGATGGGTAGAGTGCATAAAAAGGACGTAGCAATTCGGTTTTGGTCCCCTAAGCCTGCTTTCTCATTTAGAATCGAAATACACCATCTAACGAGAGAGAGTGAGGGTTTAAAGGAACCATAGCCCTAAAAGAAACAATTACCTATAATCTTAGTGTTGAAAACTGTAATGGCGGGAGGTACGTTTTTTCGATCCAAATTTTATTCCGCATTTGATCGAATTGCTATTTAGGTTTGTTAAGAGCATGTTTAGATCATTAAGAAAATCTAACAGCTATCTCATCTGGTGAAGAAACTTTAACATCTATGCCTCTTCTACAACATATAATCTCAAGAAGCACAATTCCAAAGCTGTAAACGTCAGACTTAACAGATATCAAAGCATTCTTCTTCCACTCGGGAGCAAAGTATGATCCTGTGCTCTCGGTTTCAACCCCCCATAAGCGCCTTTGTTTTCATCGGCATCAATAGCCTTGCGAAACCAAAATCCGAGATCTTAGCAGTCATAAGTATCATCCAGCAGTATGTTTTGGGGCTTTAAATTACAGTGTATGATATGATGTACTCCACACTCTTCATGAAGATAGAAGAGAACTCTTGCCACATCTAGCGCAAACCTTACCCTGTATTTCCAGGCAGGGCGCACGCTGGCCTTAAAGAGAAGATCGGCAAGTGAGCCAATATTGCTCATGAATTCATAAACGAGAAGCTTTTTAGATCCCTCCATACAATAGCCGAGCAACTGAACCAAGTTTCTGTGGTGAGTCCGTCCAATTGTGGTTAATTCAGCTCGAAATTCTCCAATGCCTTGTTCCACAACTTTCTCTAGTCTCGTCACGGCAATGAATTTGTTGCTCCTCGATAGAATAGTTCCTTTGTAGACTGCTCCAAAAGAACACCTCCCCAGTTCTTCCCTGAAGCCGTCTGTTGCTCTCTCAAGCTCGTCGTAAGAAAATGGTTGCAAACTAAAATCTTGAGCTAATTCAACATTTGCATTTTCCAAACAGCCTCTTGTACCTAAAATCTCTATGCCTGTAAATGACGAAACTAGAGGCTGCAAAGACAAAACAAACGCATGCAACAGAGCCCAAACATAAATGCAAGAACAAGTACTAGATTGCTCTTGTCTTCATTATTCTCCGGCTGATTTTTGGGAGGTGATGCAACATCGTGTTTATGAACGCTCTGATCTCTCTTGAAACCACCTTGAAGAAAGCTGTAGCCGATATACTACCATTTCTTTTACCATATCTAAGTAGGAGCCTATACTTGCTGCAATTAAGATTATCATACAGCGTAACCAAACAGTTGCAATCTTTTATGCAAGACTCGCTGCTACATAATTCCTTCTTTAGCATCAGTGTAACTGAATAAGGATGATCTTCCAACCACATGTTTTCTAGAGTTGAGATGTTGTACCTATATCCAAGGTGCTCTTCTTTGACCGATGATCTGCAGCCAGCTTCGCTGAAATTCTGATATAGCAACCTTGACTTTTAGTATTGGCTTCGATGAACCCAAATCCAGGGTAACAAAAACACCCCGCTTCTCCACCCTTTCCGATGCAATAACTGTTAAGGCCGCAAAAACCTTTGACATCGCATTGGTTCTGCAAATTCAACAACTTTTTTTTTTGCTCAAGATGTGGTGTGAATACGATCTGAAAATTCCTTCACCGTCAAGTTTTGCACGATGCACAATTGTGGTATCACGACTTTTGCTTGGATTATCTTCAATAGCACCATTTGCCAAAATGTTTGACTTGGAAAACCGAGACCTTAGTCTTTGGTAATCAGGGAAATAGAGAATCCCTGTATTGCTAAGTAAAAGTAGATTTAGGGAAAGAACTGATTGTTTTTCTATATATTTTTGAGAATGATACAGCACATATATATACAAGAATTCGGTCTCCATAAAAGGGAAACCAGAAACTAATATCCCTAAAAAACTGCTATACATTAAATTTCCCAAAATAATCGGGAAGCTTAACAAATCAATCATTCTAAATATGGAATGATTAATATTCGGTAACAACCGAATATTCCTTCACTCCCCCTAAAGCTGGAATGTAAATATTTGTCATTCCTAGCTTGTTCATCAGGTCTTCAAAATTCGGTTTGTGAAGACTTTTTGTTAAGATGTGAGAAGTCTGTACCTTAGTTGGAATGTACGTCATACAGAAGCTCCCATTGTCAATTTTTCTCTGATAAAATGACGATCCACCTCTACATGCTTCGTTCGATCGTGATGAACTGGGTTGTGAGCGATACTAACAGCTGCCTTGTTGTTGCAATAGAGTGTCATGGGAGAATTACTACAGATCTTCAATTCTTCCAGTAGCCTTCCAAGCCAAATCCCCTCACACATACCATGTGCTAATGCCCGAAATTCTGCCTCTGCACTGCTCCTAGCTACCATTGGTTGTTTTTTGCTTCTCCATGTCACTAGATTGCCCCAAACATAAGTCTAATATCTTGATGTAGATCTTCTGTCCACTGAAAAACCTACCCAGTCAGCATCAGTATAAATTTCCACAGTCTTGTGATCACTCCTTTTGAAGAACAATCCCCTTCCAGGAGTCTTTTTCAAATACCTCAGAATCCTGAAGACTGCCTCAAGATGTCTTTCTTTGGGTGAGTGCATAAATTGACTAACAACACTTACCGCAAAGGCTATATCAGGACAAGTATGAGAAAAGTAGATAAGCTTGCCCACCAGTCGTTGATACTGTTCTTGATCAATATCCTTCCCATTGTCAAGCCCATGCTTGGCATTAGGCTCCATAGGTGTCTCAGCTAGTTTGCATCCCAACATGCCTGTATCTTGAAGAAGGTCGAGTACATGCTTCCTCTAAGAAACAAAGATTCCAGAACTGCTCCTGGCGACTTCCATACCCAAGAAATACTTGAAAGCACCTAGATCATTCAATTCAAACTTGCTAGCGAGATACTATTTTTGTGATTCCAACTCAGGTTGATTGTCTCCGGTAACAATTATATCATCTACATATACTATAAGTATTGCTCTTTTGCCGTCCTTAGAGTGTTTGTAGAAGATAGTGTGATCAGATTGTGCTTGTACAAAGCCCCGTTCTTTCACAGCTTGAGTAAATTTCTCGAACCAATCCCTTGGAGACTGCTTCAAGCCATAAAGTGATTTTTTCAGCTTGCACACTAATTTCCCTTTCTTCTCAAATCCTGGAGGACAATCCATTTACACTTCTTCATGCAAATCCCCATTTAGAAAAGCATTTTTTACATCTAGCTGCTGAAGTGGCCAATCAAGATTAGCAGCTAGAGATAAAAGTACCCTTACAGAATTGAGTTTGGCTACGGGAGCAAATGTTTCCTTGTAGTCTATACCATAAGCTTGAGTGAAACCTTTGGCGACCAACCTTACTTTGTATTGGTTGACACTACCATCTGCATTAAACTTGACTGTAAATACCCACTTGCATCCCACAATTTTTTTCCCGCTAGGCAGCTTCACAATCTCCCATGTACCATTTTTCTCCAAAGCTCCCATTTCTTCTTGAACTGCTGATCTCCATGATCTGCGAGAGCCTCCTTGATATCTTTTGGTATCTTAATATTTGTTAGAGCAGTGGTGAAGGCTGAAAAACTGGGAGACAATTTCTCATATGAGATAAATTTTGAGATTGGATATTGTGTGCATGATCTTGTACCTTTTATGAGAGCAATAGGCAAATCCAGATCTGAATTGTTGCTGAAATCAACATCAATAGGACTACTAGTAGACTCTGGACCTGGGAGAGGGGCCGGTTCAGACGCTTGACCTTGCTGGGCTTCAGGCTTGCTACTACTCCGAGAATGATTCCTGTGTGAATAAACAAGTAACTGGGGTATTTGGGAGTTATCTCCCACTGTTGTTTTCTCCTGTTTCCAATATTTTTCCTTGGTCATAATGTGACATAAAAGGCTCGGATGAATTAGGCAAAGGCTGTGGTGGCTTGGTTGAATTAGGCAAAGTGGATTATGGTAAGGACATGGGTGTTTTATGAAGAGCAAATTCCCAAGATCCATCATCCTCTAGAATCTCCCCAGGAAGATGGTAGATAGGGAAGTGCGGTTGAGTTTCATGAAAGGTAACATCCATTGACACATACATACGACGATGAGAAGGTCAGTAGCATTTTTACCCATGTTGAGTTGAAGAGTATCCGATAAAAACACACTTGGTTGCTTTTGGATCAAGTTTTGAACGATTCTGAGAATGGCCATGGACAAATGCTGTGCAGTCAAAAATCTTAAGGGGAACAGAGGAGAAAGATCAAAACATTGGATAGGTTTGCAGAAGAACAAACATAGGGGTTTGGAATTGGAGGATTTTGGATGGCATACGATTTATAAGATGTGAAGCTGTTAAGATGGCTTCTTCCCAGAGATATTTGGGAACATGCATTATGAACATTAGGGCTATAGCAACTTCAAGTAAATGACGATTTTTCTTTCTGCTACACCATTTGCTATGGTGTATCAGTGCCAGAAATCTGATAAATAATACCATTAGTTGCTAGATAATCACCTAAGATAGATTTGTAATACTCTGTTCCATTGTCAGTTCTCAAAACTTTAATTGAGGTTTGGAATTGATTTTTTTTTTTTTTATCATGGAGTGAAAGCTTTGAAAGATTTTTGAGACCTCGATTTTTCTTTGAAAAGATAGACCCAACAGACTCAGGTATGGTCATCAATAAATATAATAAACCATCTAGTTCCTGTGATATTCTTGACACAAGAAGGCCCCCACATGTCACTATGAATTAAGATGAATGGATGAGACTTTATGTATGGTTTGGCTGGATATGAGGTACGTGTGTGTTTGGCCATTTGAAAGATATCACAATGAAAGGAACTATGATTTTTATTAATAAATAAATCTGGTAACAAACGTTTGAGATAATGGAAATTGGGATGGCCTAACCTATGATGCCACATCATTACATCTTAATTGGAAGCAGAAGATACACACTCAGCTATTGTAACATGTTTATCCACATATTCATCATTCTCAAAATAGTAGAGTCTGCCATCCTCCTTAGCAATGCCAATCATCTTCTTTGATCCCTGCTCCTGTATATGACAAGAAGTAACATAAAAATTAGCAGTGCAATTAAGGTCGTGAGTGAGCTTGCTAATAGACACCAGATTGCATGCAAATTTTGGAACATGGAGTACTGAATGTAGCACAAGTTTGTCAGACAGCGGATAGATCCTTTTCCAGCAACATAAGAGAATGTTCCATATGCTATTTTTACTATTGAGCTCCCATGGCATGGAGTTTAAGAGTAAATAAGGAATGAGTTACCTGTCATGTGATCGGATGTGTCAGAGTCAAGTATCCAAGGAATTGATTTTCTACATGAAAGGCAGTACCTTGATGAGCAAAACTGTAACGACCCACCTAACGTAGGCCGTTACCATACTTATCTTACATAATTATTTACTTACTTAATTAGCGGAATTTTTTTTTAGTTTTATATACAACATGCACCCACACAAATAAGTACGTACTTATAAACGTTTATGAAATAAATCCTTTGAGTATAAAATAATACACATAATATAAACCAAACGCGTAGCGGTCACAATCCCAAATTTCACAACTAGCAGTGCCATGCTCCACCACCTTGCATCAAAGATTGCAGCTAGGTTGTTTACCTAGAGCATAGACGTAAGACGTGAGCTTTCGCTCAGCAAGTACAACTTTAACATCCGCAAAACAAATCATAACAATGCATGAATCAATTATGCTCCATTATGCTTTCTTAGCTTAACATACTATTGGGCTCCTTACTTAACATAAGTGTACGTACCGTGACGTGCAACTATGGAGTGGTTGGGGCGGCCAGCCCAGTTCAACTCAAACCATAGACCAAACCCGACCTAGTGCGGGTCGGTACGACACAAGGCAACTTAGCTTGCCAACTTACTTTAATTTCCTTAAGACTTGTTCTTATCTTAAAACATGCTTAATAAACCATTTCATACTTTGGTCTAAGTCTTATCATATGAATTAGTAACATGCTTCATGATGTCACACATAATAAATCATAAATTATATCATAACATTGCATAAGGTTTAAACAAATCATGCAAGTAAACAAACAAACAACCTATGTTGTAGGCGGAGTTGTACTTATCTCGTATGCTATGTCCTTGGCTTTGTTGCTCCAATTTAGGTCTTAACAACAGGTTACCTCCTGTTATTACAAAGGACATAGGGTAAGGATCCTATAAATCATAATCATAAAATGTTGGTAACCTAACCAACATCCATAAATAGCCTTAGTTATAAGTCCCCCGCACATATTATAATAACTTACTTGGTTACTAATTGTAACCCTAGGGTTTATGGCCTATCATACTTAAATCATATCTTGTTAGGTTACTTTGGGTAACCCATGGTGTGAGCCTAAGTCATACTTGGATTAACTCTATTGGATTACTAATGCCCAAACTTAAAAATTATGTCCTATTAGGTTACTATAAGTAACCTTGGGCTTTAGGCCCAACCCAGTAACTTGGGTATCCTACCCGGTTACCGTGGTCATCATATTGTTTACCAAGTTATCAAGATAGCTTTTGGGCCATCTAATTATTTTTCATTATTTTTGATAAAACTTAGTTTTTATTGTCCATATCTTTCTTGTACCAAAAATCCTTGTATAATTTCCAATCTTTTGCCAAAACTGTAATTCTATTTGAGCAGGGATAATAAAAATTGTTAAGTGTTGAAAACTACCTTTGAAATAGTTTCATGCTGCCAATTATCAGTGTATATGCAGGAATTTCCTTTTCCTGCACTGTGTTTTGAAAATCCTGTGCAGGAATTCCTGTTTCCTGCACAGTTTTTGAAATCCAATTTTATTTACAAATATGTGTTGAATCTGAAAAAGTTTTCTTCACAAAAGTTTTAGACCTTGAAAACCCTACAACTTTCATGTTTTGCTCAAAACCCATTTCGGTCTCTAACCCACTCATTTTCCTTGTTGAACCTGTCTGGCCGTGCATGAAGTCTGGGCATGACCAGGTTCGGATTTTTGTAAAAACAAAGGCCATTAGTGCATATTTTTGAAAACTGTTTGAGCTACCTATAGGATTTTCCATTTCTACAACTTTCATGTTTTGAGTTTCTCCAATTCGGCCTCTAAGGCCTTAAAATTGCCTTTCCAGTAAGCTGCCCAGTTTTATCCGAAGCTGACAGTTTTGCTTGAATCCGTTTTTACTAAAATCTACGCACACACTACCTCAAACGGTCGCAACCGTAAGCCTACGACAAACATGCAGCGTTTCTAACGTAAATTTTCCATTAACATACATTCATTCATACACATGCAACCCTTGTGGTGTTCTAGCACCAACTAGGGTTTAAGGTTGGTTTGCATATCCAAATTGTCATACAAGTTCCTAATGTAACGACCCGCCTAGCACAGGCCGTTACCGTACATACATACATATATTCATACTTTCATACCTAACGTAAACAGCGGAATTTTTTTTTTACGACGTAATTTACACATACAGATACGTACGTAAACATAACGAATATTAAATAAAGTTGTTCGAGCGTAAAATAAAACTCATAATATAATTTCATAAGAATTCAAAACGCGTAGCGGCTTGATCCCCACATTTCACAGTCGCTCCGCCACGCTCCTCCATCTTGCATCATTGATTGCCCATAGGTTGCTTACCTACAGCATAGACGTAAGACGTGAGCTTTCGCTCAGCAAGTACAACATAATTATTCGCGACACAACTAACATAACCTATCATTTCATAATCTTGTCCTAGCATAACATACTTTATCATGCATGAGCCATTTATGCTTCATTATGCTTTCTTATACTTTCATAACAATATTCTCATCTTAACCTAACTTATCTTGCTTATGGGCCCCTTACATAAGTGACCGTACCGGGCGCGCAACTATGGAGTGGTTGGGGCGGCCAGTCCATTTCCAACTCAATCCACAGTCCAACCCGACCTTGGACGGGTCGGTACGTCACAGGCAAGCTCGCTTGCCATCTTACTTGGTCTTGTTCTTATTTTTAGAATTAGTGAACATGCCTCATGATGTCACATAATCATACTTTATAATTATCTTAATATAATCATACTTTAAAGTTGGCATATCATAATATGTATCAAACCATAAACTTAGCATACCATAACTTAACAACATCATATCCTAGCATCACATGTTTCCAGCATATATTACACATCAAAACATACTTGGGTAAGTATTACAACAAAGCCTATGCTGTAGGCGGAGTTGTACTTACCTGGATTGCTATGTCCAAAATATGTCTGTTCCCACTTAGGATGCCAGTGCAGGTTGACTCCTGCTTCATTGAAGGACAGAGGTAAGAAGCCTTGATCATTATAGGATGTTGGTAACCTAACCAACATTCGCGCATAATCCTAGTTATATGTCCCCTTTATATCATATAATAGCTTATTGGGTTACTACAAGTAACCCTAGTGGTTAATATTAACCTCCTGGAGCATACTTATTAGGTTACATTGGGTAACCTTGGGCTTTGGACCCAGTCCTATAATTCGGTTATTCTACTCGATTATTGTTGGTTATCCTTTAGACTACCCAACTTTTAAGAAAATTTAGGTCTATAGTTCAGTTTGTTTTTATTTATAAAAACTTGGTGTTTTACCACCCCTTTTCACAAAAACCCTTTTTATTTAACTTGTAAAAACTTGGGTTTCTTAGAAAGGTATTTGAAAAAGCTTTGAAATATTGGAACTGCCTTTGGAACAGTCCCTATAGTCAAATTATCAGTTTTTGAGCACAATACCATTTTCCTGCATTGTTTTCAGAAAATCCTGTACAGGAATATACTGTTTCCTGCACAGTTTTTAGAAAACCCTGTTTTACTTTAAATCCATACTGAATTTGAAAAAGTTATCTTCATGAAAGTTTTAGATTCAAAAAATCCTAGAACTTTTCATGTTTTATGAAAAACCCAGTTCGGCCTCTAACCTCTTCGTATTCTCCCTTGAAACTCGACTGGCCGTGTATAAAGTCTGGGCACGACAGTCTCGGATTTTCATGAAAACGGAGGCCATTGGAACCTCATTTTGGAAAATTGTCCACGTTGCCCCCTAGAAAAACTGTTTTGAACAACTTCCTGTTTTAAGTTTTCTCAAATTCGGCCTCTAAAGGCCTTAAAACCAGATCTCAAGAAAACTGGGCAATGTTCACCCGAATCAGGCAGTTTTCTTATTTTAGGTTCATTTTACGTCCTATTTGCGTAATCTACCTCAACCGAACCCGGGAGCCTAAAATTCAAACATGCAACATTTTCTATCGTAAGGTTTCTTTAAACCCAATTTCCATCAACTCCATGCAAACCCTGATTGACTTTGGATCAACCAAAGTTTGCATGGTTCTAATACTCCAATCAATTTCTAGCAACCTAACATACCATATCCATCCACATACTAGAGCTTACTTAGGGACATACAACAAATTGAGTATTTAGCATGCAAAATCACAAGAACTAAAGCAAGCATGCAAATCAAAATCAAACCACCCGTAATTCTAGATCAAGCACAAAACTCTAAATCCTAAACTTGGGCACAAAATAAAATTGAGCTTAAGCTCTTACAAATTCACTTGAAATACACTTAAATTTCAAATTGAATGCTCAAGAAAAGAGTTTGGGGTTTAGGGATGATTACCCTTGATTACCCCAAAATTTTAGGGTTAGGGTTTGGCTTTCAAAATTTCCTCCTCCTTGGCTCCACCAACCGGTTCCTCCTCCAAGATTTGCAACCAAAGTTTAAGTTGATTTCTTGGTTCTTGCTCACCGTAGGATTTTTCGGATTTTTGAGAGAGAATTTGGCAAGAATTTGGCTACTTTTTCCTAATTTTTGAAGCCAAAACCGCCCCCCCCCCCTAGGGCTATTTATAGGTGAAATTTTGGACCTTTTGCAAATATTTTTAGTTCACCATTTGCTTACAAGTCCTTGGAGCCAAACTAATTCTATTTTGACCCCAAAAGGGCTGGCCACCTCATCCCCTAGAATGATCCAAGATTTTCCAATTTTTGCTTAATTCCAATAATGATGTCATAAATGGAGCTTTGGTGATGCAAGCAAAAAATTAAGGCTTTGTTTGCCTTTTTTCTTAAAAGCAGTCCACTTTAATGCCAATACAGATATTTCTAGTACTGTGCTCACTAATACACAATACTGCTATGCCTCCAATGCAGTCCAAAATTTATCTGTATAAAAATGGACTGTACGAAATTTTTCTTCTTTTTAAAACTTTTTGGCCCATTTAATCCTATTTAATGTGCTTGATTTTTCTATGGTGGTTTTAATCATCATTTATATTATCTTGTCCGTAATTACGGCTTTTGCAGTGTATTTTCCATACTGCTCATCATACATTTGCATGGTCAAATCTTTGACCATTTTTTTTTAGTCAACCTTGACTTTCTTGGTCAAACTTTGACCAATATAAAATCATGGATTTTCTTCCCCTTTTTCACCCAAAAAGGCTATTTGCTTCACTAAGCAATTCATTATGAGTCTATAAGGTCATAAGAGCTCATAAAATTAATAAAAATCCTAATCAGGATATGCATAAATACCTTCATGGTTCAACTTGAAATTCTCTACAAGAAATCGTAACATTGTAAAATTTTTAGTTATTACACCTAACCTAGTTATTCATAATCATACATAACCTACAATTTCTTAAACACATGGGGACATATAACAAACATCATAAAGGCATACATGCAAACCCTAATATCATAAACCATACCATTAAAAACATGCATAGAACATAAATCAAAACCACCTAATTCCTAATCAAGCACAAATCTAAACTAATCTAAGCTATTGCATAAGAAAAATAAAATGAGCTTATGCTCTTACAAACCAACATTGAAATACACATAAATCTTGAATTAAAACTTAATTTGAAAGGCTTAGGGAATCAAGGAGGATTACCTTAATCAACTTGAAGTTGGTGCTAGGTTTTGGATCCAAGCTTTCCTCCTTGCTTTCTACCAAAATCCGAACTCTCTCTTCACTTTTTTTTTTTCTCTTATGGGTTTCAGATTTCCTAAGGGAGAGAACTAGAGAGTGAGGTGAAAATTTGGCATAGTTTTGGGGTAGTTTCACATAAAGTGAACCAAAAATGCACCCCCCCCCCCATTACCTATTTATAGGTGATAATTATTTCTTTTTTTGATTTATTTTTAATTCTAGAATTGCATACTAGTCCTTAAGAGCAAAATATTTGCTCAACACCCCCTTGAGGTGGCAGGCCATTGGAGTGCCTGGAGGCCAAGCAACCTTGCAATGTTCATCCACCTAAATACTTTCCAATTTTTCTAAAAGTCCAATAATTCACATAATTATCTCAAGGATGAGGTGTCCCCCCATTAGGGCCTTATTTGGATTTTCTCTTAAAATGCAGTCCATTTTCATACTAATACAGATATTTCCAATACTGTTCTCAACTAATAACAGTATTTGTTTATACTGGATTGTAATCCAGATCATCTGTGTATAATTGGACTGCGTATAAATTTTTTCTTATGACTTAAAGCTACTTAGCCCTTATTGTCCTAAATAATGTGCTTGATTTTTCTATAGTGGTCTTGAACCTTATTCTTAGTATCTATCGTAATGACGGTTTTCACAGTATAATTTTTCATACTGCTTGCTATACTGCAGCACATCATAACTGAGGTCATTCTGGGGCAAACGTTAACCGGAAATAAAATCATAAAATTTTATTATGCCTTTTTCTTAAAAAGTCATATGCTTGACTAAGCAATCCATTACTGAGTCTTATAAAATTATAAGGACTCACAAAATTTGATAAAGACCCGAATCAGGCTTTTCAAAAATACCTTCATGGTACAACTTTAATTCCTTTAAAAAGGAAATCGTAATTGTGTGAAAAACTAGTTATTACAAAAACTGCTTGTTGTTGTCATGGGATTAGTCAGGTTTGTTGTTTTAGAAGTGTGAGCAGCTGTTCAAGTTGATCTTTCTTCAGAAAGACCCCAGTTGTCCCATGGTTGTTGGTGTCCTCTGTTTTTCGTTTTGTTTGTTGTTTTTTTATTTTTTGTTTTTTGTTTTGTTAGTTGAGTGAAACCCCTTGCTTTGAGGCTGTATCCTTGGTTTTGCATCGACAAGTCTTCCATGAAGGTCCCAACATCGTTCTCGGGTATTGCCAAGTTTGTTATAGTACGAACACCGTGGGCACTGATTGATTTTTGATCACCATAAGGTCGTTATTACCACTACTTTTTGTAATAAGAGTAGCGTTCTCAAATGTCTGTCACCTAGAGAAACCACAAATGAATCCTTTTTTTCCCCAAGCATCACCCAGCGTCTGCTTTCCTCATGTTGTACTTTCTGCAAAAGCTTCACCTATGGAGGGTAGTGGTCTTTGGCCTAGAATTCGTCCTCTTACCTCATCAAGTTCTTGTTGAGCCCAGCGAGAAAATCATACAGCTGTTTCCTTTTCTAGATGTTTTTTTAAACTTCATGTTGACTTCAAAATCACCCCCAGTCCGCCTCATAGTGCATATCCAATTCCAGCCATAGAGTCTGCAATATGTTGTAATATTTGATGATATCCAAATTTCCTTGCTGAATATCCTTGAGTTTATTTTTATTTCGAAAACCTGTGAGGCATTTTCAAGATCCGAATAGTTCTCTCTGACAGCATCCCAGATAGCTTTGGCAGTACGAAGAAAAACAAGTAGGTACGGTTGATATGAGGCTCCATTGAGTTAATCAGCCATGCCATAACAATGGAATTATTAAGTTCTCAATTTTCGTAAGTCGTATCCGTTGAATTGGAATGCTGAACTCGCCTGTGATATAGCAGATTTTTCCTCTCCCTCAGATCACCATAAGAACCGATTGGGACCACTGGGGAAATCTTGCCATTCAACTTGTGATTCGTGATCTGCAGTGATGATCCCTCTCCAAAGGACTGTGCAACCACAGTCGTTGTGACTGGGTTGGATGTGCAGAATGATGAACCATCCTTGTCAGCACTGATTATCTCCTTCTCTGAACTCATTGTCGTGAAAAACAACTATTAAGAAGACGATGAAGACGAGAAGATAGGACTTTGAGAGTATGTCTCTGATACCATAAGGGAAAGAACTGATTGTGTTCTATATATTTTTGAGAATGATACAGCACATATATACAAGAATTCGGTCTCCACAAAAGGGAAACCATAAACTAATATCCCTAAAAAACTGCTATACATTAACTTCCCATAATAATCGGGAAACTTAACAAATCAATCATTCTAAATATGGAATGATGAATATTCGGTAACAACCGAATATTCCTACACTAAGACACAGATCTCCACTGTAACGAATTCCGAAATCCCAATAAGCATTTTCTGGTCTACTGAAGCTGTTTGGAGCGTACAACACGAGGGTATGGTCTCTTCGCCAACTAAGGCGATATCCTCTACCCACAGACACCAACTCCTTTCCATAAGCAAAACATTGACCTCCTAAAATTGTGGCCGTCGGAAAACCAAAGCTCTCCATGATAACATCAGAGTCGTTACCCCAGAGCACAAAGATGCCGGAAGGCGAGAGCCAATATGGAGGAGTGGTTGTGTCACTGGGGGACAATGAGGAACAAAGTGAAATGATAGAGTTTCTTCTGCGTTGATGATAGAGATTACAAAAACAGACAACAGTATTGCTCGTACAACAGCTGCTGCAAAAGCCATGACGAGATCGAATCGACGAGAGCTAGATTGGAAGATCAACAATTAACACCTCTTGCAGTTCAAACACCACGAGTAGGTGACTGTTAACTTGACCTTTAAAAAAAAAAAAAAAAAATACTTCGAAATTGACAGTTCCTGCACTAATTATGGTAATCTATGATACGTTATGCTACTTGACCTATATAATATATATTGGGAAAAAAAATAAAATTAAAGGGACAATGACAAATACAAAAATTAGAGACTTTGGAGACTTGTATGTTTGTATGTATCTATGTATGCAGCTGCAATGATAGCGTTGGATATTTTTAATTAGAATTTAGAAAGGTGAGTGATGGGATCTAACACGCGTGATTTTCAACGTGTGTATATTAATTAGTATTTGAGATTTAGTTTTCGTAATTTTATTATGATTTTTGTTTGAAGCAGTGGTGGAGCCAATTAGGAAAATACTATTCTCCAAAAGAGAGAGAGAAAAAAAGGAGGGAAGCATAGAGGCTCTCTCTTGTACGTCCAGACCCACGAACCACAGACTTGTGGAACAAGAAACCAATTGAATTGGTAGTCTTGGGTAATACCAAGGGAAAAAAGATTGGCTATTTTTGTGACTATTTTTCCATATGCATTTGATTGTTGTCTTTATGCTCATATTGATGAAACGTGCACTGCAGTCGGTTGAGAAAAATTCATGACTTTATGCATACTTATGCCGAATGCATTCATTTTTGTCTCCTAATTTCTATTTCAGGGGTACCACAAAATTGGAAAAAAAAAAAAATATATATATATATATATATATATATAATCACATTATTTTCATGACTAAAATGCTCCCCAATCAATGGAATAATCAGGCATTGCCATCGGTAACCTAGCAGTCTACTGCTGTTATCGCAAAGAAAACTTGGCCACCATCCTTGGCATCGCAAGCCAACAGTTACTGTTGAAATCCGGAAAGCTACCAATGATGCTGACTGTGGCATTGAGATTCCACAATTATGGATTATTACTTCTTTCTTAGTGCTGGCAGTAAACAAGGCAACAAAAATCTCTTATCTGCTAAGATAATAGATAAACCGTCACTTGATGCATCAGTTAAAATATTTCTAAGACACTTTACAAACATGAACATTGGAAATGCTTTACCAATGTCATGTATTTTGCAACCAATGTAAGCAACCCTCAGATTCTCAACCGAAAGCAGTCCCATTCTAAGCATCTACAGATTCTGAACTCTGGCTCTCTGTATGAAAAGCTTCAACATTAGCGTCCAACATTGTCGACATTTTTTGGTTCACGAGTCACGAGATGTTTATAAACACAATAGTAGTTGTAAGCAGAAAACTGAAATACCTTCGCCAGATAGTTGCTCAAATCGAGCAATTATGTGTTTTCCGTAAGTGTATTTCCTCAAATCATGATGATGGGTTCTTGTGCGATCAAGCAATATTTCCCGCTGTCTATCATTGCTTTTCTCAATATCTTTTGGACCACATAATTTGCAAACTGGTCCTTCATCATTGTCTAGAATAGAAACAAGTGGCAAGCCAAAAATTTTAGTATGCAGAAAATTTCACCATGTTACATCCAAGATCATTAGGTCCAATAATCAGGAAGGAAAAAAAAAGGTCTGGTTTTCAGTATAAAGTTCACGATATGATCTAAAAAGGAGAGTAAGTTTAAGAAACAACTATTTGGTCGGTTCGTGACCTTTGTGTTATTAGGTTAAAGTAATGATTAATTCTTCTAACTTGCTACGTATGCAGTAGTGCTTTACTTTGACATACCAGTAGATAATCATTTTCCTCGGACTGTCCTAAAATCTCCTCAATCAAGGGCTCCAGCTCGGTAGAATTACCATGCTTCAAACACTTTTCAATCACGTTTGAGGCGTACTTATGCTTACTCATTTGTACAATTCTCCCTGCAAACTTGCTAATAATTTTGCTCCGCTGATGGGGCCTTCCTTTTTCCAGAGCATGCTGTTAACAGTTTCATTCACACTATATTAGACTCCGTGGGAAAGAACATGAACCTTGAAGGGAAAAAAAGAAGATACTAATATGTAAACAAGCAATTCAAACATTTGTTCATGTTGGGAGTAACAATAACCGAAACCGTAGCACTTGCAAACATTTGTTGTTGTTGGGCGAAAAGCATAGAGAACAGAATTTACAAACATACTGACTTACAACACAACACTTGTAATGTCTTTATGGCTCATAGTACTAATAATATCATGTTAACAAGTTTTTAAATAAAGAAACTAAAGATATAATTACCCCTTTACTTATTTGTTTACTTACTTTGTAAGAAATAATAATGTAAATTAATAGGGAAAAAAAAAAAAAGATGAATAATTCCCGAGGAAAGAGGACAAAGGGTCCACCTATAGCAGGAAAAAAGAGATCGGAAAAAAAAAAAAAAAAAGGAACAAAGCAACTACTGAAAGAACTTACATGACAGTAATTCACTTCAAATTAGAATAGACAGTAATTAATAAATAGAACCCAGACAAGACACCCGACGAGTCCCAGTACGATGCTTAGCTTGGTTAGTTAGCTTGATTATGAGATTCATGAGTGTTTGTTATGAGTAGTCACGGCAGGTAGTTTGACGGTTCGAACAAGTGGTGAGAAGATTGTAGAGGATCTGTGGGCAAGGAAAATGGGTGCTATAAAAGAAAGGTTACCTACATTTTGCACGAAATCACATTTTTTTTTACCAAAAAAAAAAAAAAAAAAAAAAAAAAAAAAAAGTCCCATCCCATATTGCATGTACTATAATAGCATAGAGCAAAAAAAAAAAAAAAAAAAAAAAACCAACCTGGGTAACATAATTGCCATACTGATCTTCAGCAAGAATACAACAAGAGTCCACTATTTCATCTACTATACACTGACAGTGAAGATCGTCCAAACAATGCTCCAAAATTCTCTACCACAGTACAAAACATTCCAATCAGAAATGGAACCAAAAAATAAAAAATAAAAATAAAAGAAAAAATTGGAGCATTAAAACCTGAAGACCGCATGTTGTTCATTACCTGTATGACACGACAACCGTAGGGGTGAGCAGCCAAAGTTTCAACTTGGCCTTGGAAAGAAGATATGATAAATTCAATTTTTTCTGGAGGGACACATTCTATACACTTCTGGATTACATGATTTCCATTTTGATCACGTACGCATTTCATTACATGTCCATCAAGTTCTTGCACAAGAAATGTTTTCTGATCAAGCTCAATAACTTCTAGGGCCTAAAAAAGTGAACAAAATCAGCATAAAAATATTTGCTTAAATGCATTGTTGTCAACCACTATATAGTAAGGAAAATTTTGAAACGTTGATAATATTTATTTTGCAATAATATAACAACAACTAATCCTTCTCTATTACAGGAATGTTGAATAAAACTACAATAACTTCCGTCCAAATTGACTGATCCGGCCCAAACCCTGCTGCATTCCGCAGCCAGAAATTGACCAACTCATTCCCAGCAAAGCCTTTTTTTTTTTTTTGGTTTTCCTTGTAATTTGATATCCCAGAAATTCCTCAAACTAGAGGCTTGTTGAAAAACTACAATAAATTCACTCCAAGTTGACTTATCCTCAAACTACAGGTCCCATCGCATAACTAGACCATTTAAATTGGTTAAAATACTTGTAATCAAATCACAGGAAATAAATACATCAGCATATATATATAACAAGAAAACAACTTTGAGAATCTACATCATAGGACAATGCATAACAAAACAAAGAAGGTCAACGTGTATTGGAACATGAAGAACACAAATCCACCAAAGCATTTTAAGTTTCGACGCACCTTTTGTATCACACGACAACCATACATCTGCAAGCTCAATGGCAACATCTGTCCAGAAAGTTGATCTGCTAGCTCCTTCCTTTCTTCGGTGCTTCCATTCTCGAAAAACTGACACACAAGCCAAAAACCAACCACTCATGGTAAGTTCACTTGTCCTGCGCGTACAAATTGGAAAAATGCAAATAAAAACAAAATTTTCAAAGCATACCTTTTGAATAACGTAATTCCCAAAAACATCAGTCATTAATCTTAAAGCATGTGGAACAACTTCTTTGAAAACAGACTCCTTCTCTTCAGCACTGCAACGTTCCAACTTCTGCTGAATAAATCGACTCCCATGTTGATTGAAGCTGAAGTCAGAATTTAGTAAGAAACTAATTGTTCATTAAGAAGATAGTTAAGCAACTACAATTTTTTTAAATACAAACAAACATGGTGCAGAACAATGCCTGAACTCAACAACACGCCCTTCTATATCAGAGAGTTTAAGTCTTTTGGAATTGCTGGATCTGAGTTCTTCAAGAAAAGAATACTTGTTCAAGTCATCCGTGTCGTTGGAGCCTCTCTTGCCTTGCGATCCAGAATACATTCCTGGTTCCCTAATTACAGCTTGAGGAAACCTCATTACGGTTTGGCGATGTGATTGATTTGCTCCACCAACGGGAGATGATGGAATTAATGGAGTTGCAAGAGGAGAGGCTGGAAATTGTGTCATGCCACTCATAAAAGGAGAATTTCCATAACCACTGATTCCCATATTTCTTGGAGCTGAAATTCCCGGACTCTCATTTGTTACAGACTGGAACTTATAATCGCCCACGTAAGCAGAAAAGGGGGATGTGAGCTGCGTAAACTGGCTCCCGATATTACCTCCTGATGTAAATTGTCCATGCTGAACTGAACTGCCATAAATCTCATGAGAAGGATTTAGATAATAGTGCATATGAAAAGGATTCACAAAAGAAGGTTGTGGGATTGGTTCGGGTCGCCCATAAAATTTTCTTTGGTGTAGCACATCATGCCCAAGAAGATTTCCCTCCCCCATTGAAATCCTGGCTGTTCTATCAGTGTAGACTGGACTAGAAGTTGCACTAAATGGCGGAGGTAGCACACTGTGAGAAGGATACCCGGCCATAAAGTGGGGAAGAAGTGTATAACCCAGGGCATATCCTGGCAAGCAATACTGCGGAGCATATAAACTGGACGGCTGAAGATCTGGATAAAATGGAGTATTACCAGATGCCCGATATGCAGCTGCTGCTTCGTAGAATGGAGATGTGAATCCATGCCAATGTAAGGATGGTTGCACCTCAATAGAGGACAAGTTGGGATGACCAAGGGAAAATTCTTCCGTGGAACTCTCCAAGTAATTCATTCCTTGTGAGATTGTCTGAGCGTGGACACCATGGACCCGACGGGCAACGTCTTCTTCTCTAGACAAATGGAGTTTTGGCACATTTCTTCCATGAGATTGTGGTTTCTCTTGGTTTCTTTTAATCTCTAATCTGGAATCATTTGCAGGAGTAGCACCGCTGGCTTGTGCATTATCCTCTAAGTTATTGCTTGATTCATGTTTTTGTGGTGCCTCTGTCTTGTCGGGACGCCATGAGCTGGGAAGCGAATTCGACGTAGGAACACCATTAGATATCAACATAGTGGCACGTGAATCGGGGGAACTTATCTTTAGACACTTGATAGAGCCTGAATTGTGTTCTGGTATCTTATCAACGGATGAAATATTGGATGATATTGCTTGGACTTCAAAATCAGTCAGTTCATCTGCTGTTGCAGGGCTTGAGGACTGCGATTGATTGTACACAGGAGATGGGGTACGAGGTAAGTCTTCCTATAAAATCCCTCAAGACTGTTAGACAAAGCGTGAATACAAAATAGAAGTTCCACAATCAGACGAAAACACAGTTTTTAGTTTTGACCATTATGTGGAACATAAGAGCTATAATAAGCACATAAACCAACAATTCATATGTGTAGTACGTCCTTAGAAAAATCATATACCTCTTGTAAACTCTGAGTCTCAAAGAACTCTACAAAATCTAATACAGGTGATATAAAAACATCTAACATTAAAAGAGAAATTGCCTTGTGCCTATCCAAAAAAGAGATATTTTATTAGATCTTACTAAAATTGTCACAATGAAACGCTTAGCAATTTCCTTAATAATTCTCAGAAGATTTCTGAATAACTAAAAAGTTGTCTCTCAGTTCTGTCTTAGTCAAAATTTAACTAGTTCAAAAGTTAAAATATAAATGGGGAAAAAAAAAAAAAGAAGAAGGAAAGATTACAACATTTTTAGCCTAGCCAAGGATAGGGATTCAATTGAAACTAAAACACAGAAAGAAACTAAAATACTCCCTACGTATGATGTACCTGTATTAGACCAACCAAACTTTTATGACGGCTTGCCACAAAACCCATCTTCTTTCCGGGCATTGCTGCATCTCCATTTTCTACCAAACTTTCAGAATCTTTCACAGGTGAACTATCCTCCTCAATCTCTTCCTTCTGAGTAGAAAGTGATCCCTGAGAAAAATGCAAGAATCCATTGCCACTCTCATCCATAGAAGTCGATCTCCTATTATTCCTAAGACCACTATTATGGTGAGCCAGGTGATGGTTATCCTTCAAGTTCATGTTAGAAAAGTCAAATTCCAAATAAGCCGGATCAGACTGCTGCTGTTCATCGGATTCGACATTTTCCAAGATCCTGTTTCTTAAGTCGTCGACGCTAGAGTTCATACTAAAGTTTTGTTCCATTAAGAGATTTCTAATAGCTGCAAATGAACCCTCAATACTTGGTGGAGCACTACCACTTCTATCCGGTGCTTGATGCCTATGTAAAATGCGCTCCTTCATTACTAAGCCCAACTTCTTCGTGCCACACTTTCATGTAATGGAGATCAAAACGCTGCACCGTACTTAGAGGACAGCCACTTTGTGCCTCTGCTGCTTTCCACCATTCTCGTAGGACTCTCCGTCACCATCCCACCTAGAGATTGATTATAAGAAATAAAAATACTATTCATAACTTCTTTCTGTAGCAAAGATTATCCATAGTGATGATGAAAAAAAATAAATAAAGATAATTAGAATTTAGTTTTGTAATGGTATTAAGATTTGTTAACATTTAATGTGCTGCATTTTTAATTATTTTGATCATGGTTTTGTAAAGTTGACTCTTGTTAAGTTAATAACTAATCAATGGTTGTAAGTATGACACTTTTATGACTAAGATTAAAACTTGAGAAGTGTATTGAAGAAGGAAGTGGATGTATTTTTGTATCTAGAAAAATCTGATAATGAAAGGGGGTTGCTTTTTCTCTCTTCTCTGTTTTTCCTCTGCGTTTTTCTCTTCTTCTAGAAGCTGCCATTTTTAGTTCAATGTCATGTGTGTTAGATTAATGCACCACTCAGTGGTCTCTTGCTGAAACAACAGCCAACAGATTGTGGTATCAGAGCTTGGGTTTGCAGTAAAGCTAGGGCTCAAGAAAAGGAAGAAAAGAGGTTCAAAAAGAAGAGATGCCCAGCACAAGTGGACCAAACTTTAATGTCCAGCAACCGTATGTTCCAGTCTTTGATGGAAAAATTATGATTTCTGGTGTGTGAAGATGAAGACGTCGTTTCTAGCTATTGATTTGTGGGATTTGGTAGAGACTGGCTATAAAGAACCTGAAAGTGAAGAGGGTTTGTCAGATACTCGAAAGAAGAAACTCAAAGAAGCAAGACAAAAGAATGCAAATGTTCTTTCAAAGATCCAAAGAGCTGTAGCAGATTTAATTTTTCAAAAATCATGAGAGCAACAACAGCCCAAGAAGCATGGGAGATTCTACAAAAGGAATATCTAGGAGATTCGAAGGTAAGAGCTGTAAAACTTCAATCTCTTAGAAGACAATTTGAAAATACAAAGATGAAAGACAATGAGACTTTGAAGGAGTTTTTTGATAGATTTATTGAGCTTGTTAATCAAATGAAAATCTATGGTGAAAAATTGACTGATCAGACAAATTGCCTGAAAAGTTTGATAATGTTGTGTTTGTAATAGAACAAACAAAAGATTTGTCCACTTTAAGTGTTGAAGAATTAATGGGTTCCTTGAAAGTAGCTGAGCAAAGATTAATTCGACACTCTGAAAAATCAGTTGAGAGTGCATATAAGTCCCAACTCAATCTTGGACCCAAAAACAGTGGTAAGCATCCAGAAAATGAACAAAATGGTGAAATGTCAAGGTGGAAGATTTGGCAGAGGTGGAGGAAGAAACTCAAGAGGCAGAGGTAGAGGCAATTTTAATAGAAATTCTAGTGAAGAAGGATCGTCACAGAGGTGCAAAATTTGTAAAAGAAGCAGCCATGTTGAAGAAGATTCTTGGTTTAAAGGGAAGAAGCAATGGTACAACTATAAAAAGTTTGGCCAAGTGAAGAAGGATTGCAGATTCAAAAACGCTCAACAAGCTAATTGTGCTACTGAGAAAGGTGGTGAATCTAATTTGTTCTATGCATTCTTGAGTGCTCTAGAATCAAAAAAATGAAGCATGTTACTCAAGCACAAGTTGCTCGAAAGATGAAGAAAGTCAATGGTTTTTGGACAGCGATTGTACCAATCATATGATAGTAGATAAAAGTTTTTTTTGTCAATATGGAAGCTACAGATTCAAAAACAAGACTTGGAAATGGTGCTTTGGTGGATGTGAAGGGAAAAGGAACAATAGGAGTCCAAATGAAGAAGGGCTCAAGATTTATTCGCGGTGTTTTATACGTGCCAGATTTGCATCAAAGCCTACTGAGTGTTGGACAGCTAGTGGAAAATGGATATTCACTCCATTTTGAAGATGACAGTTGCACTGTCTTTGAAAAAGAAAAGGACAAGTTAGTTCTATCAAAGCTGAAGATGGAGAACCAGAGCTTTATAATTAATTTCAAGCATGGGGACATGTAGCTTTCAGAATTGGCGCAACTACTGATTCATGGCTATGGCACAAGAGGCTTGGGCATTTAAATTTTCAAGGTCTCAAGTTGCTTTATCAAAAGAATATTGTGCGGGGACTTTCAAAAATTGAATAAAAAGAAGAAGTTTGTGAAGGTTGTGCTCTTGGGAAGCATCATCGGCAACCATTCTTGAAAGGAGTAGCTTGGAGAGCAAAGAAGCCGTTAGAGTTGGTTCATACATATGTGTGTGGGCCAATGCGGATGTAATAACCAACCGTTTTACAGACCATGATTTCATTAGATACAAAGGAAATCTAAGTCTGTACTATGTATGTCTGTGTGAAATTCTTGATATGGTTTATCAGAATATGTTTGAGTTCTTATAGTATTATAAGACTCAATGATAGTTTATTAAGTCGAGTGAGAGGCCTTATGGTGAAAAGATAGAATCATGATTTATGATGTTGTTATGGCTTATGTATGACCAGGATAGCTCATGACTTGAATAAGATGATACTGCAGTATAATAAGCAGTATTGAAATTATATTGGGACCGGCCGTTATTACGGATGCAAAGTTAAGAATAAGGAATGAGATCACTCTAGAATAATCAGGAATAATATTTGGAGCAATGAGGACTAAGTAGCTTCAAGTCCTAAGAAAAACCTATATGCGGTCCAGTTAACTATAGATAAATTCTAGACTGCAGTTCAGTATTAATGTGCTGTTGATAGTTAAAACAATATTGATACTATCTGGATCATTAAGAAAATGGACAGCATATTAGGAGGAAGTGCCAAATAGGGCCATACTTGGAGGACAACTCATTATAGATAATTATGTAATTTTGGAAATTTTTGAAATTATGAAAAGAATTAAGTAGATTAACTTAAAAAGATATTTTTGGCTTAAACCTCCACATGGCGGGCAATTGAAGGGCATGGAAGGCAAAAATTTTGTATTTAAGGCCAATTATGTAATTCACGGAGAATTTTAGAAAAAAAAAATAATTGTGGGAAATTATGAAATTTTCACCTATAAATAGATATGTATGGTAGAAAGTTGAACCATTTAGTTAGACCCTTAAACTTTTAGTTCTCTTCAAACTTTTTCCTCTCTAGCCCTTAGGAAAAAAAAAAAAAAAAATAGAGAAAGAGAACCAAGAGTGGCCGGTTGCTAGTGGAAGGTGTAGAGTAGAATTTCTCTCATCCCAAGGTCTAGAGCAATATTTCCAAGCTTTAGAGGTATTATTCTTGATCCTCTAACTAGAATTTCACTAAGTTTTGGTTTGAGGATTTATGTGTATTTCAAGTTATGGGTTGTAAGAACATAAGCTCGTGATTCTTATATTTCCTACGTTATGGTTTTTACATGGTTGGTTATGCTAGATCTATGCCTGGGTTATCTTGTTTGCTAGCCCAAAGCATGAATTTGATTTTATGCTCTAGGATAAGTTTTAAGGTTATGTGCACTTACCATGTGTTTGTGATTTTGCTCTCACATGTTTGAATATGAATATATTTATGTATTATGGTTATGTAAATGCTATGTGTATGTTGGTTAAGAAATTAACCTAAAAAGACAACTTGGTAAGCTAGTAAGGTTATCAATATTGTGTTTTTCATATAAATAAACAAGTGAATGATTGAATGTTAATAATGACTCGACGCGCTGCATGTTGATGTAGGCTCATTGCTTCGACCGTTTGAGGTAGTGTGTGTGAATTTTTAAACAAGAACCAACAAAATACAAACTGTCGGTTTTTTTAAAAAATAATATGGACAGTTTTCTGAAAACCCAATTTGAGCCTCTTAGAGGCCGAATTTGGAAAAAAGTTATAACTGTAAAGTTGTAGAAAACAAAAAACCCTAGGGAACAATGTGAACAGTTTAAAAAAAAAAAAAGGCTCCAAAGGCCTCTATTGTTATGAGTTTTCAAAACTGGCCGGTCCTGGTACTATACACGGCCAGAATTCTTCAAGGAGAAAAATGGACAAGTTAAAGACAGATTCAAGTTTCGGACAACAAATGAAATTTGTAGGTTTCGATGAGATCTACAACTTTTGTGAAGAAAACCTTTTTCAAAATCTAAACTGATTTAAAGATAAAACTGGATTTTTAAAACTGTACATGGTACAGGAAATTCCTACACCCGTACTTTCAACCAAATTAAAAGACAATTTTCAAAAGTAGTTTCAAGATTTTACAATTTTTATGACCCCTATTAAAAAGGAATTACGGTTTTACAAAAAACAGTTTTAAAAGGTTTTGAATCCATTTGAAATTTCACAAGTAATTTTTAAATTTCAAGTATAAAATCAAGAAAATACTTGATTTATGAAATCAAGGTATTTTCCAAGTAAATAAGGTGTTTTATAAGAAAACAATGTATTTTTGAGAAAAAGGGAAATAAAATTAATAGGCCCAAATTACTTAAAAATATGGTAACAATTCGATCACGAATGGTAGTCGGGTTGGAGACCGACTTATTGATCAATGAATATGTTATAATTTATTGAGTAATGTGGTAAAATGATTCTTATGCCTAGTTTGAAAACATAAGTATAACCTGTTGTCGTACCTTATTGGAACGATAGATTAAGAGCATAGGACAACTTGTAAGTACAACTTTTCCTACAACAAAGGCAAAATTATTTTTACTGCTTTGCATGTTTTTTATAGCTCATGCATTAATGTATGTGATGCATATGTTTTATGTTTTATTATTGTGGCATCATGAAAGCATGCTCACCAATAATAAATCACATGACAAGAACAATTCCAAAATTTCAAGTATGAAATGATAAAGATTAAAGTTTTCAAGTATGAAATAGTTATGATTCCATTTTCCAAGTATGTTCAAAACAAGAAAAAGTTTTTAAGAATTAAAATAAGTTTTCAAGTATAATGGCAAGAAAGTTTTCTCGTGTTGTACCGACCTGCCATGAGGGCGGGTTTGGTCCATGGTTAGAGTTGGACTGTACTGGCTTGCCATGGTTAAAGTTTTCAAGTATGAAATAGTTATGATTCCATTTTCCAAGTATGTTCAATACAAGAAAAAGTTTTCAAGAATTAAAATAAGTTTTCAAGTATAATGGCAAGCAAGTTTTCTCGTGTCGTACCGACCTGCCATGAGGGCGGGTTTCGTCCATGGTTAGAATTGGACTGTACTGGCCGCCCTAACCACTCCATGGCTGCGCACCACGGTACGTACACTCATGTTATGTAAGGGGCCCAAAAATATGCTAATATAAGAAAGCATAATTGGTTTGTTAAGAAAGCATAATTGGTTGATAAGAAAGCATAATTGATTCATGCATTCTTTATCAAGATTGTTCTGCGAAAATAGAAGTTGTACTTGCTGGGCGAAAACTCATAACTTATGTTTATGCTGTAGGTAAGCAGTCTACCAGTAATGTATGATACAAGACCGTGGAGAATGGCACGGTAGACTGTGAAACTTTGGATTGGACATTGCCACGTTGTACTATGTTATGTTAATTTGATGATACTGTTATCTAATAATTAGTATGAATTGTAAGATGTGTTAAGATAATTTGAAAATCCAATACTTAATTAAGTACGTATATATATAAGTATAAGGTTAAGATATGTTTTAAATTTAAGTAAAATATATATATATATATTAATTAATTTTTGGTACTTTTGCAAGGTTAAGAAAGTTAAGTATTTAAGTAAAGTAAGTATGGTAATGGCTTACGTAGTTGGGTCGTTACAGCAGACACCTTCTCATTCTCAAAAAAGGTACTTCATCTTCTTTATTGATGATTTTACAAGGATGACTTGGGTGTATATTATGAGACAAGAATCCGAAGTTTTCACTATTTTCAAGAAGCTTAAAGTTTTTGTTGAGAAGCAAAGTGGTCATTTTATAAAACTATTGAGAAGTGACAAAGATAAGGAGTATACATCAAGAGAATTTGATAAGTTTTGTGAAGATGAAGGTGTGGAAAGGCAATTGAATGTTTGCTATACTCCACAACAAAATGGGGTATCGGAAAGGAAGAACCAAATTGTGATGGAGATGGCGATGTCTATGTTACATGACAAGAAATTGCCGAAATTTTTTTGGGCTGAAGCCATTTATATAGCCGTGTACTTGATTATCAAATGCCCAATGAAAGTTGTATGGAACAAGACTCCAATTGAAGCTTGGAACAGGAGGAAACCATCAGCAAAGCAGTTGAGGATCTTTGGGTGTATTTGCTATGCTCAAGTTCCAAAAGAGAAACGCTATAAGCTTGATGAGGCCAATGAGAAATGCATTTTTATTGGCTATAGCACTTAGTCAAAAGGCTATAAGCTGTACAGTTTGAAGACCAAGAAAGTTATCTTTAGTCGAGATGTGTTGTTCGACGAAAATGCTACTTGGAATTGGGAGAAAGAAGAAGTTGAAAGAGATGTTGCTGCTTCAATTGTTCTATCTCAAGAATCAGCCAATGAAGATGAAGATGAAGATGAAGAAGAGCAGACTAAACCAAGTATGCCATCATTACCAAGCAGCCCGTCAAGCTCGAGTTTATTATCTCCAACCTCAACTCCAAAGAAAATGAAGAGTTTGACTGATGTTTTATGAAAGATGCAATTTCTGTGTTCTTGAGCCAAAAAACTTTGAAGAAGGTGTGAAAGAAGAGATTTGGAGGAAGGCTATGCAACATGAGATTGATGTTATAAAAAAGAATCAAACTTGGGAGCTAGTTGAGAGACCGAAAGAAAAGAAAGACATCGATGTCAAATGGATCTACAAGGTCAAATTCAATTCTAATGGGACAGTGCAAAGAAAAAAAGTAAGACTTGTTGCTAGAGGCTACGCTCAACAGCCCGGCATTGATTTTCAAGAAACTTTTGCTCCGGTTGCTGGCCTAGACACTGTGAGAGCACTTATTGCTCTTTCTGCCAAAAAAGGTTGGTTATTGTACCAACTTGATGCTAAATCCGCTTTCTTGAATGGAGAATTAATAGAGGAGGTGTACGTAGAACAACCTCAAGGTTTTGAGCTAAAGGAGAAGAAGATAAGATCTACAAGTTAAGAAAGGCCCTATAAGGACTCAAGCAAGCCCCGAGAGCTTGGTATAGTCAAATTGATGGGTATTTCCTTGAAAAAGGTTTCTGCAAAAGCAAGAGTGAGCCATCTTTGTATGTGAAGCATCAAGGTGAGTCAAGAATTCTCATTGTTGCTTTATATGTCGATGACTTGGTGTTTACTGGATATGACAAAAAGATGATTGAAGAATTTAGAAGGGAGATGATGATGAAATATGAAATGAGTGACTCGGGGCTATTGCATTATTTTCTTGGCATGGAGATCTATCAAGATGATGACGGGGTCTTCATTTCTCAAAAGACCTATGCTGAAAAAGTTCTCAAAAAATTCATAATGTTTGGATGTAAATTAGTTGCCACTCCTCTTGTTTGCAATGGAAAACTAGTGAAGGAAGATGGGGAAAAGAAAGTGGATGAGACTCTTTATAGAAGTTTGGTTGGAAACTTGCTTTATCTCACGGCAACACAGCCATATATTATGTTTGCTGCAAGTTTGCTTTCAAGATTCTTGAATAGTCCAAGTCAAAAGCACTTTGGTGTTGGAAAAAGAGTGCTGAGATATGAAGAAATCAATGAGAAGAATTCTGAATTTCATTAAAGAAAATAATGATTTACATCCTAATATAAAGGCTAGGGTGGCTAGCATACCAGTCCACAGAAAAAGGAAAATAGAATCGTTGTAAATCAGCAATTCCACCAAAATAGGAAACATGAAACTACAATATCTAATTAAGAAAAAAAATAGAAACTAAAAAATTGAAATTGAAATCTATTCTAAATAAATAAATAACTTCCTAACTAAATACACAAGGGTCGGCTACTTTAAACACTCCCCCTCAAGCTGGGTTGTATATATTATACAAACCAAGCTTGGAGTTCAATTCATCAAAGCTGCTTGGTAGTGCTTTGGTGAGAAAGTCAGCAATCTGAAGTCTTGTTGAAACATAGTTTAGCTGCACAGTCCCGTTGTTGACCTTCTCTGAGATGAAGTGTTGATCAATCTCGATGTGTTTTGTTTTGTCATGATGCACAGGATTTTTGGCTATGCTAATAGCTACCTAACTGTCACTAAACATCTTGACTTTGTCCTTAGTCTCAACCTTAAGTTCCCTTAATAGCCTTTGAAGCCACATTCCTTCACATATTCCTAGTGCAAGAGCACGATATTCTGATTCTACACTACTCTGAGAAACAACAGCTTGCTTTTTGCTTCTCCAAGTGACGAGATTCCCTAGATGTATGAACAGTAACCAGTGGTTAACCTCCTATCAGTTAATTCTCCTGCCCAGCTAGCATCTGTGTATATCTCAACCTCATGGTTTTAAGAACTTTTGAAGAGCAAACCATGTCTAGGAGTCATCTTCAAATATCTCAAAATTCTGTTCATCGCTTCCAAATGATCCTCACTCGGATTATTCATGTGCTGGCTTACTACACTGACTGAGTAGGCAATATCAGGTCTTGTGTGTGCTAGGTAGATTAGCTTGCCCACAAGTCTCTGATATCTTCCCTTTTCAACTAGATTACTTTCTTTATTTTTGTTTGGCTTTTTGTTGGGATCCATGGGTGTGTCAGCAGGTTTACACCCAAGAAAGCCAGTTTCTCTTAACAAGTCTAAGATGTACTTTCTTTGGAATATTACAATTCCCTCCTTAGACCGAGCCACCTCTATTCCCAGAAAGTATTTGAGAGTCCCGAGATCCTTGATCTCAAATTCGGTTGCAAGCATCTTTTTGAGTCTAATAATTTCCTCTGAATCATCACCTGTTAAGATGATATCGTCTACATATATTATGAGAATAGTCTTGCCTCCAGAATTGGATTTAACAAACAGTGTATGATCAGCTTGACACTGATTGTATCCATTTGTAATCACAGTCTTGCCAAACCTGTCAAACCAAGCACGAGGAGATTGTTTCAAGCCATATAAGAACTTCTTCAACTTACAAACCAACCTGCTGTTTGAACTATTTTCCAAGCCCGGAGGTATAGTCATGTAGACATCTTCTTCAAGGTCCCCATTCAAGAAGGCATTTTTAACACTAAGTTGGTATAGAGGCCATTTTTGATTCACTGCAAGAGTGAGTAGATACCGAACAATATTGAGCTTGGCAACGGGTGCAAAAGTTTCCTGGTAGTCTATCCCATATGATTGCGTGAAATCCTTTGCTACAAGTCTGGCTTTGAATCTTTCGACACTTCCATTTGCTTTGTACTTGACCGTGAATATCCACTTGCAGCCTACAGGATTTCTCCCAAGAGGTAATCCTGTAAGGGTCCATGTGTCATTACTTTCTAGAGCCCGAATTTCTTCCTCAACCACTTGTTTCCATGCTGGAACCTGAGCCTCTTGGATAGAGTTAGGAACCTGCACACTATCAAGGTTGGACACAAAAGCCCTATAAGATGGTAGTAAATTCCCATAAGCTACATATCTTACGATTGGATGACCAGTACACCCTCAAACACCTTTACTATGGGTAATTGGCTTATTAGAGTCATCAACCAATGGCACAAGAGAGTCATGAGATAAGAGATCCGTACCATTGTGATTATCGGATATAGGAGGACTTGGTTCTGATTCTTGATAGTCACGGGTCTGCATAGTGTCCTCTATATTCTCGATTGGTCTTCTCCTTCTGATATGGACATGAAGTTCATGATCATTAGTGTCAAGTTGAGGTGGAGTAGGGACAGTTTTAGTGGCAGAGTTTGGTTCTTCAAGTGGTGTCGGCTGAGTGGAAGGTTGAGTGAAAGTGTATGGGGCTGTTGAAGGAAAAATGGCTTGAGTTTGGAGAAGATCCCAAATCTGATATTCCCTCGAGTTCTCCCCCTAAATTTTGGATTTGGAAAAGTAAGATTGGTTCTAAAAAAAGATGACATCCATGGAGTTGTATACTTTCCTAGTGAATGGAGAGTAACACTTGTATCCTTTTTGGTTAGAGGAGTAACCGAGGAAGATGCATTTGAGAGACTTGGGATCAAGTTTGGTGCGGTGTTGTTGGTGGATGTGAACAAAGGAAGAACAACCAAAAACCTTCAGTGGTAAGTCGGAAGAAAAAGAGCAGATATGTGGATAGGCTTTTATGAGAACATGGCGAGGAGTTTGGAATTTTATGACTCGACTAGGCATCCTATTGATAAGATATGTGGCTGTGAGTATGGCTTCCCCCCAAAAGTGTTTAGGCACATGATTAGAGAACATAATGGCATGGGCCACCTCAAGTACATGTCTATTCTTCCTCTCAGTGACCCCATTTTGTTGAGGAGTATCGACACAAGAGCTTATATGAATGATACCATGCTTGGAAAGATAAGGACCAAGAATGGAATTAAAATGCTCCTTGGCATTATCTGTTTTAAGAACTTGAATGTTGCTTTGAAAGTGAGTAGAGATCATGGAAATGATTGAAAGATGGTGGCTGTTTCGGATTTTTCTTTCATAAGGAATGTCCAAATTGTTCTTATATGATCATCTATGAATGACACAAACCATCGAGCCCCATTTATATTTTTTACACGTGAGGGTCCCCAAATATCACTGTGAATCACAGAAAATGGATGTGAAGGCTTGTATTTTAAACTAGAATATACATGTCTAGTATGTTTTGCAAGCTGACAAATTTCACATTGGTAAAAATTGGATTTTTTATTGATAAACAAATGGGGAAACAACTTTTCATTGTACGTAAAATTTGGATGACCAAGGCGACAATGAAAGAGACACATAATTGGAAACAAGATTGACAGAATTTGAACTAGACTCAGAAACACAACTTGACGGTTGAACTTGTCTACCAAGGAGATTATTTTCTTTGAGCAAATATAGGCCACCACGCATCTCAGCACTACCAATCACCTTCCCCAAATCCACTGACTGAAAATCACAAAAGTTGGGATAGAATTTAGTCACACATTTTAAGTCACGAGTAAGTTTACTGATTGAGAGTAGATTGCGGTCTAATTTAGGAACATTAAGGATAAAGTAAAGGTGAAGATCCTCTGTTAATTGGACTGATCCGGTTCCTGCTATTGGTGAGAATGAACCATCAGCTATTCGGACTGCAGAGTGACTGGTACATGGACTGTAATTTTTGAAAATGTTGATGTCTCCAGTCATATGATCCGAGGCTCCCGATTCAACTATTCAAGGTTTTGGTGTACTATTTTGGACAATATGAGCATAGGATAGGATACCTTGGTGTGCTAGAAGACTGGTAGGTTGCTCGGCAGAGGATTGGGGTGCTTGTCCGGAACTAGAAATATAACCAATCATTTTCTGCAGTGCCTCAATTTGCCCCTTGGCGAACGAACTGAATTCTGCATTGTTGTCTGTTGTGGCTGCAGCATTTGCACGGTTTTCTCTATCATATTGTCCACTAGATGGCTTCCAATCTGCAGGTTTTTCGTATATTTTCCAGCATGTCTCCTTCACAAGACCAAGTTTCTTACAATGGTTGCACCATGGTCATCCTTTCCTGGGCTTATTATTCTGAGAAGAATTGTGAGTGTACAAGGCTAACCCTTTGATAGCGGGTGTGGTGTGGTTGCCTATCATCATCAGTTTCTTTATGCTTTCCTTTCCACAAACTTCTGCAAAGGCCTCCCAAATAGTTGGAAAAGGTTTAATCCCCATGATTCTCCCCCTGACTTTGTCTAGGTCTTTATTGAGGCCAAGAAGAAATCTGATGGTCCTTTTCTGTTCAACATTCTTCCTACACAAGGAAGAGTCATCAGGGCATTTCCAAGAATAAATCTTGCACATGTCCAATTGCAGCCAACAGCGTGTGAGAGTGTTGAAATATTGAGTAACACTCAATTCTCCTTGTCGTAGATCATATAATCTGGTCTCAATCTCAAATAACTTTGAGGAATTCTCAGTGCTGGAATACATTTTGCGTGCAGCCTCCCATATCTCCTTGGTTGTCCTATAGAGCATAAAGTTTTCTCCAACCTCTGTGGTCATGGAATTTATTAGCCATGACATAACCAAGTGATCATTAATTTTCCATGCTCGGTATTTAGGATCTGTCATTGCTGGAGTAGAGATTTCGCCTGTGAGATGTCCATCCTTCCCTCTGCCGTAGATGTACATGAAAACGGACTATGACCATTGAAGAAAATTATAGCCATTAAGTTTATGATTTGTGACAAGGTGAGAAGAAGTATCGAGGGTGATAGGGGTTGAAGAATTAGGCTCGGATCTAGAAGTGACTTCCGAGGAAGAAGATTGTGAGGCCATGCCGTATTTTGTCATGATGAGAGTATGGCAAGGGAAAGAGGTGTTTGGAACGGATTAGGGTTCAGAGACCAGCTTTGATACCATGAAGAAATCAATGAAAAGAATTTTGAATTTCATTAAATAAATAAATGATTTACATCCTAATATATAGGCTAGGGTGGCTGGCATACCCGTCCACAGAAAAAGGAAAATAGTATCCTTGTAAATAAGGAATTCCACCAAAATAGGAAATGGGAAACTACAATATCTAATTAAGAAAAAAAAAAAAAAAAACTAGACTAAAATATAGAAACTGAAATCTATTTAAGAAAATAAATAACTTCCTAACTAAATACACAAGGGTCGGCTACTTTCTACAAGATATATTCAAGGAACACTGAGCTATGGAATCAGATTTAGGAGGAGTTCTAAAGTGAAGTTGATTGGATTTTGTGATAGTAATTGGGGAGGTTATGTTGATGATATGAAGAGCACCTTATGCTAAGCCTTTTCTCTTGGTATAAGTGTATTTTCATGGCTGTTTAAGAAGCAACAATCAGTTGCTCAATCCTCAGTTGAAGCAGAGTATATGTCAGCCTCAATTGCAACATCACAGATTATATGGCTTAGAAGAATTCTTGAAGATATTGGCGAAAAGCAAGAAGAAGCTACAGAGTTGTTTTGTGACAACAAATCAGCAATTGTAATGGCAAAAAATCCGTGTTTTCATAGCAGGTCCAGGCACATTGCAATCAAATTTCATTTCATTCGAAAAGCTATCGAGGATAGTGAAGTCCAACTCAACTACTGCAAGACGGAAGAACAAGTTGCAGACATTTTAACAAAGGCACTCCCAATTGCAAAGTTTCAGCAACTCAGATTAGCGCTTGGAGTTCATGATCAACACATTAAGAGGGAGAATGTTAATATTTAATGTGCTGCACTTTTAATTATTTTGACGATGGTTTTGTAAAGTTGACTCTTGTTAAGTTAATAGCTATCAATGGCTCTAAGTATGACATTTATACGACTAAGATGAAAACTTGAGAAGTGTATTGAAGAAGGAAGTGGATGTCTTTTTGTATATAGAAAAATTTGGTAATGAAAGGGGGTTGCTTTTTCTCTCTCCTCTGTTTTTCCTATGCGTTTTTCTCTTCTCCTAGCAGCTGCTATTTTTAGTTCAATGTCATGTGTATAAGATTAAAACACCACTCAGTGGTCTCTTGCTGAAACAACAGCCAACAAGATTATTTGTGCCATTATGATGTTTTGTTTGTCTATAAATAGGAGGCCTGATTACTGTATTTTCATTTCGAACCTTTGATTATAAATATCCATTATCCAGAATTACCTCTCTGTTGTTGTTCTTCTCTCTTTAACCTTCTAAATCCCCCTTCTCTTTATCGCTATACCTCTCGCGTTCTCCCTACATCCAGCATCACATCGCTATCGGGAACATGACATCTCTTGTTAAGAAAGCCACAACACCAGAGAATAGCTTCACTAGCAGATCAAAGAAGGTGTAACCAGCATTATCAACTTGGTTCTGCCTTAAAATTTGTAACTGAGAAATTGACAAATAGCTTACACAGGAAAAGGGTAACAAACTACAGATCTTAAGTGTATTCGTCTTTTATATATAATATAAAAGAGAAGAAATCAGTAGAGCCAGATGATAATACATCTTGATACATTCGTAGAGACAACAATTGTAAGACGCATCTTCAAATTAGCTCAAACAAAACATAACAAAGAATGAAACTACAAAGCATCTAATCAAAAAAAAAAAAAAAAAAGCATCTCAAAACGGGACAAACAGAAATGAAATAGTTGAAACAACGTCATATTTAATCATGTTCACACATTTTATACATGTTTACTCTCTACTACAATTGCAAGAATTAACAAATACATCAAAAACTAAACTTACTCATATAATCATAATAAAGAAAAATGGCATAGTTACTAACATCTTATATGACAATAGTAAATAAACAATAATAAAGGAATCCCATTAATCCTAAATTCATAATAAACTCACTCTAAGCATTAAAAACTTTCATCAATTTAACTCCAAAAGCCAGCAGATATTAAAATAGAAAATAGAAAAATGAAAAGAGAACAAACCCCAAAAGCTAATTTTTCCTAAAAGTAAAACAGAGACATAAAATTAGGAAATATATAAACTTTGAACAGAAAGCAAAAACATTACAGAGTTGGAGAAAGAAATACCGGCGAGAGAATTTTGACCATTACCACCAAAGAACTGGAACTTGGACGACAAGTAAAGAAGTGGGCAATCCTCAAATGTTGAACCAAAAACGACAACATAAACAAAATCAGCCCCCGAGTATTCTGGGGATAATAAACCAAAGACAAAATTACAAAAAATTTAATTCTTGCTTCTTATTCTAGCTCTGTGTTTTTTTAAATGTTTTTTTTTTTTTTTTTTTTTTTTTTTGTGTGGCTATTTTTTCAATATTTTATAAAATGACATAAATGGATTACAAAAGTACGTATGTTCTAGATAGTCCACGGGGGTATATTGGTCATTCAGCAGAAGTAAGCTTACGTCAGAGCCTGGATACGCGTTGAACTCAGATTTCCCGCAAAAACAGAGGCCCGCCACGTGGCTTTCTTGTCGTTATTGAACTCTAAGGCCGCGTTTGTATGTTATCCGAAGTTGCAAAGGAAGCTCATACCAATATACATTGATCATATCGTGTTTTGTGCTTTGGAAATTGGGCAAGTCTTTCCATGAAATTTGCAAATGGGGTCAAGTCTTCCATGAAATTACCCAAACATTTTCACTAGAAATGTCTTCCCCGTTAACATAACAAGAAAATTGTCTAGTTTAATACAGCGAGGAAACCAGCAAAATTTTTGAGGGAGCATATTAAATAATTTTATTTTTTAAATGGAGACGTAATTAATATATATGTTTTTTGAGTCAGGACTGAGAGCACAAACACGATGAATATGGAGATAAGTGAAAATTTATCATAAAATTAAAGATAAAATCAAAATAAAAATAAAAAAATAAAAAACCGCGTACTCACACACACACACACACATACATATGACTTCTCCAAGAATAGAGGGTCTCTGTTGAGTCATGAACATAAAAGGGTCTCTAATATTCTCAAAGGAGCCATCTAACAAAGCTTACAAAAAGAGCTGTAATTTAATTGTTAGCAGCTTTTTAAAATGATTTTTAACACTTTGTATCCCTTTCAATTTTGACGAAATTGATGATTTGCCACTTAAAATTTTAATTATTGTAAATCATCTCTCCAACTTGGTAAAATATTGCAAAAATACCCACCATTAATGAGCCTACTTTACGCACCTGGCCAACTACACAAGCAAGAAGGCATTTGGAAAAGATATATATATAAAAGCATGTATGTCTCAATTTTAATAGGCGGATACATAAGATTATATTACAAGTTATTTGTCAAAATTAAAGGTCTAATGCTCAAAATTTTAGAATATTGATGTTTCCAAATACACTTTTATTAAACTCATATCCAAATTCTTTAATATGATTAGTTTAAATGAAAAATCATGAATTTACTAACATTAAAATATTGACAAAAGAATTAAGACGCATATGTGTGTGTATATATTGCAAATGTAGTGTATTGTCAATTTTACACCTAACTTCATCATATAGTGTTGAGTTCTAATTCTCAATCTTAAGTTTAAAAAATAGTGAAATTAAGTATATTGCAAGGGGTTTATAGTTAAACAACCTTATTTTAAAGTTTTTTAATAAATGGTCGAAGTTTTTAAAAATTAGTTAAAAGGCTAGTTTTTCAAAAATGATTAATTAATTGTCTTAAATGGTCAATCAGTAATTGACGACATAATAGTCAATCAGTGGTTTACTTACAGTCAATTACTGATTAATCATGACGTAAATCACCAAATTTCATAACCAATGCTGATTGACTATTAGTCAATCATCAAATTAAATAGTCAATCACTGATGGATCAAATCTGAAAAATGATAAATGACTATTTTGTAAAAAAAAATAAAAAATCAGGCCATCTATTAGATTAGGTGACTAAAAAAAGCTACCTAACCTAATTTTCCTTATTGCAATCACATGCAAATAACAACACGTACTTACTTAATTCAACAGTAATACTGTACTTGCTAATTCATATTGAGTAAGGTTGTACATCAATTGAAAAGCATCGTTTTCGACTCCAGACTGAATTTGTTAGTTTTGGAAAACTTAAACTGGTGGCCAGTAAGCTAAGAAGGCCAGTTTCAGCTGGTTTTATGACTATGCGTAAGTCAGTTTTTTCAATCGATTTGCCTCGGTTTTGTTTGGTTTCGTTGAAAGGTAACTTGGAGGTCACCAGATAGTATAGGGGGCTAATAAGAAAATTTTTTCTTTTTTTTTGTACAATATTTTAATGTTGAACAACATAACATCCGTTGATATTGGATATTTTGATTTGATAATGGTAAATCCAAAAAAAAAAAAAAAAAAAAAAAATCTAAATTTTCAATGATTAAACATAAAGAGACATTTCAATGATTAAACATAAAGAAACCCTAGCAAACTACCTAAAAAATGTATTCTTTAAATACTACTTCATCATTCAGCCATTTTGAAGGAATTCCAACAACTTGCAAGAGGAAATTCAGAGTATTTAGCATTGATACCCCTAAATTTGTCATCTTTTGAAAACGTACTCCCCAAGCTTCTAATTTTGGTAATTTGTCCACTCAACTTGCTAAATGGCGGTAATGTACCCCCTCTGTAAGTTAATTTTTTTGTTAAATTAGTTATAAAAAGCTTACGTAGGCCACATGTGAAAGATAAGCCAATTTCTAACCAAAAATTTGTAAATCTAATACAAATCATAATGCAAATCTTCCAATTTTAAATCTTTTATTTAATATAAAATTAACTAAAAGTTGTATATTGCAACAATTTAGCAATTAGTTCAGGAGGTAAACTGTCAAAATTAAAAATTAGGGGGCAAATTGCAAAAGAATAAAAAATTTAGGGGACATTAATGCTAAATATTTGGAAATTCACCACTCTCCATGCTATCTCATAATTAAATTGGTCTTTTTCTTTCGTTTCTGCTCTAATAGTAACCCAACCTCACTTCTTCCAAATTTCCCTTTAAACACTCTAAATCCTAGCCACTTTCACCCTTTTTAAACCAGGTCAAAAAACTTATTCCACAAGTTATTAAGTTACAAACCCCAAACTTCAAATCTTGCATGTTGTACTGAATGTATATTTATATTACAAGGTTATCTAATAAGATTAATTTTTCATCCTAAATCTGTTTGTCTTCTTGTAAGATTTTCAATTAACACTTTACATTTAGCGTACATTTACTCATTAGGAATTCTAAAAATAGAAAATTAATTCTATGAAAAATGAATAAAATTACACATAATTAAATTCCAGAATTAGATCAAAGTGTTTACAAATCTATCAAGAAATCTATTTGCTTGAATAATTAAATTCCTATTATGCTATTTACTTTCTAAAAGTTTAGAAAGATTAAGAATATCATTATTGTAGTTACGAAATTATCCCTGAATGAAATTTTTTTTTTAATAAGGATAAGAGTATATATGATATAAAGTTAGTTACTTCCTATATTTTAGGGGAAGGAATTTAATTCCATAGGTAGTAAGTGAGAGACAAGTTCTCATTTATCATGGAAACTAATTCCCTATTTTTAGGTGAGTGCCACTATAATAACCGAAATTTTTACGGACTCGTAATTTCCTTATATATAAAAAAAAAAAATTTAAATTCGTACTATGTGTTATTGTGATGTTTCATGGGAATTATGGATGTCAATATGAAGCTCATGATCTGATTTGATTATCAGAGTATGTTTGAGTTCTTATAAGGATTATGAGACTCAATGATAATTAATGGTTTTGTCCTAGCCGATGAATGACCAGGATAATTTACAACATGATTAAGACGATACTGCCGTATAATAAGCAGTATTGAAATTATACTGTGGCCAACCGTCATTACGGATGTAGAATTGAGAATAAAGATTGGGATTGCTCTAGAATAATCAGGAATAATATTTGGAGCAAGAAGGACTAAATAGTTTCAAATCCTAAGAAAAATCTATACGCGGTACAGTTAAGTGCAGATAAATTCTGGACTGCAGTTTAGTATTCCTGGACTGTTGATAGTTATAACATTAATTGTACTATCTGGATTATTAAGAAATTAGACTGCGTATTAGGGGTAATGCCAAACAGAGCCCTACTTGGAGGCCAAGTAATTGTAGATAAGTATGAAAAGATTTTTTGAAGGTTCATGCTCCATATGGCCGGCCATTTTGAGCGACTTGGAAGGTAAATATTTTGTCTTTAAGTACCAATATGCAATTCAAGGAGAATTTAAGAAAATAAATAAATAAATGTGGAAAATTTGTGAGAATTGGATGACTTTAGTTAGCCTCTCACCTTCTAGTTCCTTCTCACCTATTCCTCTCTAGTCTTAGAAAAAAAAAAAAAAAAGAAGAGAGAGAGAGAGAGAGAAAGATGGCCGATTGTGGTATGGAGGGTGGTGGGGCAAAATTTTCTCATCCCAAGGTCTCGAGCAATCTTTCCAAGCTTAGAGGTATTATTCTTGAACATCTAACTAAGAATCTCATTTGGTTTGAGGATTTATGTGTATTTCAAGCTATGGGTTGTAAGAGCATAAGCTCATACTTCTTATCTTGCCATGTTATGGTTTTTATATGCTTAGTCTGTGCTTGATCTAAGTTTAGATTATCTTGTTTGCTAAGTTTTAAGCATGGGTTTGATTTTTACGCTCTATGTTGAGTTTAAGGTTACGTGTGCTCATTGCTCACTATGTTTTTGTGAAAATGCCTTCATATGTTTAAGTAGGGAGATTTTATGATGATGATAATGATGATGTTGATTGTGAATGTTAAGTGTATGATGGTTCATAAATTAACCTAAAATCACAACTTGGTAAGCTAGTAAGGCTATCAACTTTGTGTTTTTAAGTAAAAAGATAAGTGTATGATTGAATGTTAAGAATGAATCCGACGCGTTGCATGTTGATGTAGGCTCACGGCTTCGACCGTTTGAGGTAGTGTGTGCGAATTTTTAAACGAAAACCAAAAAAATACAAACTGCCGGTTTTCAAACATAAATTAGACAGTTTTCTGGAAACCAAATTTTAAGCCCCTTAAAGGCCGAATTTGGAAAAAGTTATAAATCGTAAAGTTATAGAAAATGGAAAACCCTAGTAGACTACATGGACAGTTTTTGAAAAACAAGCTCTAAAGGCCTTTGTTTTTATGAGTTTCAAACCTGGCCGGTCCAGGCACTATGCACGACCAATATGTTTCAAAGAGAAAAACAGATAAGTTAAAGATAGATTTCAGTTTTGGACAAGAAAAAAACGTTGTAGGTTTCAACAAGATCTACAACTTTCATGAAGAAAGTTTTCCCAAATTTTAAACCGATTTAAAGATAAAATGGGATTTTCAAAACTGTGCATGGTACATGAAATTTCCTGTACACATGCATTCCAGTAAATTAAAAGGTTGTTTTATAAGAAGTTTTTAAGGTTTTATGATCTCTTTTAAAAATGAACTACAGCCTTACAAAATAGTTTTAAAAGGTTTAAATCCAATGGAATTTCCCAAGTAATTTTAAAAAAACGTACTATGTTTTATGAAAGGTAATTTCAAGTATTATGATAAGAAATACTTGATTTATATAGTTATAATATTTTTAAAACATAAGAATATGGTAACAAGTGTATGACTGATGGTAACCGGATAGGATACCGATTATTATGTTAGGGCATGTATCTATGATTACCAATAGTGATCGGATTGGATACAGATTTATTATGTTATGGTTGGTATCTATGATTACCAATGGTAGTCAGATTGGATACCGATCTTGTATGTTATGGTTTGTAGTAAGATAGACGATTCCTATCTTATGTCCTGTTGAAAACAGGAATATTAAACCTGTTGTCGTGCCTTATTGGAACGATAGACCAAGAGCGTAGGACAATTTGTAAGTACAACTCTGCCTACGGTATGGGCAAAATATTTTACTGCTTTGCATGTTTTTCAAAGCATCATGTATTAATGTATGTGACGTATATGATAAATGTTTTATTATTGTGGCATCACGTAAGCATACTCACTAATAATAAATCACATGACAAGAATAAGATCAAGTTTTCAAGTAATAAATAATAAAGATTTAAGTTTTCAAGTATGATCAAAGTAAGAACAAGTTTTCAAGAATGAAGGCAAGCAAGTTGCCTTGTGTCATTCCGACCTACCACAAGGGTGGTTTGGTTTAATCCCACTACTAGAAAAGAGGGATTACACGACGGGTTTTACCCGTCGTGTAAAGTTTTCACGACGGTTCCTTAACCGTCGTGTAATCCAGCGTCGTGGAAGATAACACGACGGTTTTTAATACCGTCGTCGTATCTAAGCTTTACACGACGGTTTTAAAACCGTCGTGTAATCCCGATAAAATGGAAGAAAAGGCCTTGGATTACACGACGGTTTCAGTCGGAACCGTCGTGTAATCCTAGGATTACACGACGGTTCCGGCCGGAACCGTCGTGTAATACACTGTGTAATACACTGTGTAATCCAGTGGATTACACGACGGTTCCGGCCGGAACCGTCGTGTAATCCACTGGATTGCACAGTGGATTACACGACGGTTCCGTCCGGAACCGTCGTGTAATCTGTTTAGATGTAATTTATTATTTTAAAAAAATTTGGGGTTTTTTTTTTTTTTCACAGGTGGCCTAATCTGTATGTTATCCAATACACGATTCAAGATATTAACTTCATTAATCAAACTAAAAATACACTCGAATTACATTACAAGTTTATACATCATAATTAACGAATTCCATTACATGTTCAGACCATTCTCCCCTAATCAGATCCAAATCCTCAGAAGTATAAAATTGTTTACTTTCAAGTGCGTCAATTCCATTCAACACTATATCCCTCATAAAACCTAAAATAAAATAACCACATTCAACACTTCCCTCTTGGAGAGGACAGGGACGGTTTGAGAATTTGGTTTTACAGTCTCGTCTCCTTCTAATCCCTTCTCCGGTAGTAATCTTCCAATCCGCGAGGGCCCTAGCAAATTGGTAAAATTCAAACTAATTAAGATGCATATAATTAAGATTAAAAAAATAACATATTCAAATTAACTTACATGTTCATTAGCTCAGTAAAATCGTCGCGCTTCTTCTCCCGAAGAGGATCAAAATAAAGGACGAGGTCCTCCCATGGGTCAATGACACCCAGAACCCAATGTCTCCCTCTGTTATGTGGCACAAGTTAAAGCCGTTCTTTGGGTGCGTCACGCAAAAAGCTTAGAAGATTGTCGGCTCGCTCTCTCCTTCCAGCATCTTCAGTATCTGTTCTCACCGGTGAGATCAAGCTTGGAGACACAAACACAAACTTCTCTGCTTGCCCGTTAATTCTACAAAGTTCCTCCAAATATCTGCATAACCGTATAAAAAATGTTACTCTACATGAAATATATAAAATTTTCCAGATAAAAAGAAAATTTAAGATAAAGAATGTCGTACCTCATGTAGACTAATATACAATTCGCACTGATTTCTTGTAAATTAATGAACTCATATATATCTTCAAAGCTCAGAAAGACAGGCATATCAAAACCCATAATCGTGTATGGTATTGGGACCTCAATCTGATTACCTTGACGCATGGAATAATGTGCATAATAAGCCAAAGGCTTCATCGCCCTGTTCATGTTAATAAAGTCGAACACCAGTTTTTGTTCTTGCGCACCTTGTTGTACCTCAGTTCGAGAGTCGATCGTTTTATTTCCAGCCTTTTTTTGTCGTTTTTTGTTGCCAGCTGCTGGGTCGGGAACGTGACTAGGCCCTCGACTCGCCTTGTTCATACTTATGTCGAGCTCAACTAAACTTTTAGGCCAAGCAACAAACCCATTAACAGCATCCTCCACAGTGGTTGCGTCGTACGTCGGTATAGGTAATGCTGATTTTTTTAATTTGGGCACGTTGATTGACACTCGCACGTTCCCTTCCCCCAGTGGAATCCCATGCACCGTATCGGTGGGGAGGCTCTCCCACCATACTCTTCCAAACGCAACAAGCAACTGTCCACCCTGAACTTCATCGAAGATATAGAGCTTACACTCCTGACTGTCGACCGGCATGGTTGGCGGCTCAGCAACTCCATCTTGTTTTTCTTGTGCAGAGCAACTAGCCTTAAAGCTGTTGTGTTGGTCAACGGTTGGCACATTCTTGGGATCAACCGACGGCTCCACATCTCTGTTCGCACATAGACCACGCACTAACGCCTTTAATTCCTCTATTTCACGTCTCATTGATTGTACTTCATTGTCTTTGTTCGAACTGCGACTTAGGTTAAAGTACTGAGACGGCTTTACGAACTTTGATTGGCCACGGACACGGCCTTTGTGTTCAGGTCTAGATAATGCATGCGACAATACATCATTAGTGCTAATTGACTCGAAAGTGCCTTGGCTCTCCTGTGTGTTGTACTCCACCTACAAGATTATTAACAGAAATCATTTAAGCAAAAGGGTTGTAAGTACGTATAGTTGTGATGAAGAAATCATTGTTAGTTAGTAAACTTACTATCAACTCGCTAGCATTTTTACATGCTGGGTTTTTCAACTCTCCATCAGGTCCCGTCTGTTGCTCAAGCCACAAACCATCTCATTTCTCCCATTTCTTATTCTTCTTAAACTGTAATTGACATCGTTAGTATAACTGGGATACGATTTAGTACAAAAAAAAATTTATTGACATACCATTTCCTGGTCGAGCTTCCTATATCCGTCTCGGCCTCCTCTTGATGAGTATTCGTTGTTTGTCCTTATTTCGCTTCCACGATCAGATAGTTGTTGGAATTGCGAGGACGTTCTATACTGAACGAATTTCATCCAATCCTCTTCTTCAATATTGGGGTAGTTGTCAATAACTTTTTTCGGCCGTGTCCACACACTTTCTTCATTTATAAATTCCTCGACAAATGTCTTGTACAGATCGTACCGAAAATTCCTTGCAGCCTCACCACATGATTTTAAACAAGTGTTCCGAAAGCTTTCTTCCACGGTGAAAGAAGTAACAGTTTCTTTCCAAATAATTTCTTTCAATCCGTCTAAATCACGAGATCTCCAATCTTGAATCCATATTGGAACGTGCTCTCTAGCGAGCACGCCAATCCAGCTCATCAATTCGTCACCGTGCTTCCCTTCTGGTTGTCCTTTCTCGTCAAACGTGACTTGAATTCGTTCACCTCTTTTCCTTGCCATATGGACACGTTTCATTATTGTTGCCCTTCGCTTGCCCTCGACAGTGGGATCCATCGGGTTTCTCCTTCGTGCTCGTTCCTTTTTGGAATGTTCCATTGTTGTGTTTCACCTACATTTATTGGCAAAAAAAAATAAAATTACGTTAATGGCACAAATAAAATATAATGGAAAATATAACAAAAGTTTTAATTGTTTTTTTTTTAAATGCGGGCCATAGGGGCGCCTGACGCCAAATGGGGGGCGCCAGATGGGGGGCGCCTTGCGCCCCAGACGGGCCCCTGGCGCCCCAGACGGATGCCTGGCGCGCCAGACGGGCGCCAGACGGGGGGCGCCTGGCGCCCCAGACGGGCCACTGGCGCCCCAGACGGGCGCCAGACGGGGGGCGCCTGGCGCCCCAGACGGGGGCCGCCTGGCGCCCAAGAAGTGCGCCTGGCGCCCAGACGGGCGCCAGACGGGGGGCGCCAGCGCGCCCCAGACGGGGGGCGCCTGGCGCCCCAGAAGTGCGCCTGGCGTCCCAGACGGGCACCAGACGGGGGGCGCCTGGCGCCCCAGACGCCCATGGCGCCCCAGAAGGGCGCCTGGCGCCCCATACGGGGGACGCCTGGCGCCACACACGGGCGCCTGGCGCCCCACATGAATTAGGACCAAAAAATGACAAAAAAAATAAAAATCTCGAAATAAAAGCATAAGTGCATAACGCTGCCCTAGGACAAAAATAACACTCGAAAAATTCATGTTTATGTAAACTCTATATTATTCCTCCAAAAACTCAAGTTGACATTTCCTCGAGCATATTGTGGGCGGGAAAAATTCATGTGTATGTAAAGTGTAAAAACCATTCACAAACCATTAAGTTTTATAGAGGATCATTATGAACTTAAACACTCATGTTAAAAAATTGAAATTTAGTGACAAACAACAAGACAAAATCCCAAATTTATTTTAAGTTTTATATGTAGTTACCTTAATTTTCTTGGAAGATGAATAGAAACTCCAACACCAATGAATCGGCGGCGGCAACGACGGAGTTGGCGGCGGCGGCGGCGGCAATGACGGAGTTGGTGGCGGCGGCGGCAATGACGGAGTTGGTGGCGGCTTGGAGGAGGAAGTGGGCACTTGAAAAATTTAGAGAATGTGAAGAGAAATGAGAATGTATGTGGAGAGAAAAGGTAAGGAAGTTGTATTTAAGTAATGGGTTTGCGCGCGGATTTCAAAACCAAAGTTAAAAATTTTGAAAATTTTTAAGGCTTACACGACGGGTCCGCGGACGGGACCGTCGTGTAAGATACAAAGTTTAGACGACGGGCCCTTGGGCCCGTCGTGTAAGCCTCCGACCCTCGGTGGCTTACACGACGGGCCCAAGGGCCCGTCGTCTAAGCTACCCATCGGGGTAGCTTGAACGACGGGCCCAAGGGCCCGTCGTCTAAGCTACCCCATCGGGGGAAGCTTGCACGACGGGCCCTTGGGCCCGTCGTCTAAGCTACCCATCGGGGTAGTTTGACCGACGGGCCCAAGGACCCGTCGTCTAAGCTACCCCATCGGGGGCAGCTTGCACGACGGGCCCTTGGGCCCGTCGTGTAAGCCACCGAGGGCTTGGTGGCTTACACGACGGGCCCAAGGGCCCGTCGTCTAAGCTACCCATCGGGGTAGTTTGACCGACGGGCCCGTCGTCTAAGCTACCCCATCGAGGGCAGCTTGCACGACGGGCCCTTGGGCCCGTCGTGTAAGCCACCGAGGGCTTGGTGGCTTACACGACGGGCCCAAGGGCCCGTCGTCTAAGCTACCCCATCGGGGGCAGCTTGCACGACGGGCCCTTGGGCCCGTCGTGCAAGCCACCGAGGGCTTGGTGGCTTACACGACGGGCCTAAGGGCCCGTCGTTCAAGCCACCCCCCTCGGGGCAGCTTGCACGACGGGCCCTTGGGCCCGTAGTGTAAGCCACCCCCCTTGGGGCAGCTTGCACGACGGGCCCTTGGGCCCGTCGTGTAAGCCACCGAGGGCTTGGTGGCTTACACGACGGGCCCAATGGCCCGTCGTGTAAGCTGCTCCCCTCGGGGTAGCTTAGACGACGGGCCCTGGGGCCCGTCGTGTAATGTCCGACTTTACACGACGGTTCCAATAAACCGTCGTGTAAAGTCTCTCGCGGAGCACTTTACACGACGGTTCGAATGAACCGTCGTGTAAAGTCGGACTTTACACGACGGTTTCAAGGAACCGTCGTGTAATCTCCGTCGTGTAATCTACTTTTTGTAGTAGTGTCCATGGCTGCGTGCCACTGTACGTACACTCATGTTCATGTTATGAAAGGGGCACAAAGCTAAGTTAAAACACAAAGTATAAATGATTCATGTTAAGTTTACATAAGAAAGCATAATTGAATCATAAGAAAGCATAATTGGTTCATGCATTATCAATTCATACATTCTTTTACCGAAATTATTTTACGGAATATAAAGTTGTACTTACTGAGCATAAGCTCATAACTTACGTTCATGTTGTAGGTAAGCAACCTACTATTGGACAAGCTTGATGCAAGACTGTAGAGAGATGACATTGCAGACTGTGAAATTTAGGTTGGACACCGCCACATGTTTTATAAAATATATTTATGTTTATGATATGATATGGTTTATCAAATGTGTTAAAATGGTTTTACAACTCTGTACTCAATTGAGTACATATAAATAAGTATGAGAATAAGATAAGTTTTAAATTTGAGTTTAAAGAAAAAAAAAATATTTCCATATTTTTTACAAAATACAAGAGTATGTTTAAGTAAGTTAAGTATTTAAGTTAAGTAAGCATGGTATGTAAGATGTAATCACAGTAACGGCCCTACGTGGGTGGGTTGTTACACCCACATCATTAAATTTACAAATACAAAAGTAAATATTGGAATTTAAAATCAGGAATTTAACTCCTTTTTCCCAAATTATATTACTCATTCGTAAATACGCCCTTATTGCATCCATACTTTATTTTCTATTATTTAGTTTAAATTGATTAATCAAGTCAATTAGTGCTATTATTTACTTTTTAAATCCAGTTAACGAGTCTCGTTATTTACTTCTTTTCTGTTTGTTTTTTTTTTAAAGGACCATCTACATATATAGCCAAATTAAGCCCCTAGGTTTAAAAAAAGTCCAAAAACAAACTTATTTCCAAAATTAAACAAAAAAAGAAAGTGATGATTTTGTATTGACCAAAATACACATACACTTAATTTTAGAAAATTAAAAAAATAGATCAGATTCTCTCCTACAAAACATGATCATTTACTCCTTAAAATTCAAAAAATCAAAATGGATTCCCATAAGGAGGTGATTGGTTGGAGGTAATCAAATGTAATCAGATACTTGGGAATCTTTTAAAAGTAATCAGATACCTGAAAATATTAGATTACAATGTTTAGTTTGTATAATAACATATTTAGTAAGATTTTCAGGAATGTTAGATAATTGTGTTTGGTTGTCAATATTAGTGTTGTTTTATTTTAATAGATGGAGAAAATTATCCTTAACCAAAATTAATGTACAATTTCAATAGGATTTAATTATATCAACCAAAGTAGTTGATTTTTTAAGAATATTCGAAAAATAAGTGATATATTGCGAGAACTCTTAAATAGATTTATATTAACAAAATAACAAAGAAATCTTTAAACCCTATGTCTTAATCCTAATTCTATTCAAATCATAAAAGATAATTAAATACAAAAAACTAATAAAACTAATTAACTAAAGTCCTAATAATGCACGGGTAGCAAACGAAAAAAAAAAAAAAAAAAAAAACCCTCTAAATTTGCATTTGTATATATTGAACAAGAGCTGCAGTAACATTAAATTTACATTGATTTTACATTGATTGGAGTAACACGATCCATTTTTATAGTTATAATTAGACATCTTCAGAAATAAATAAAAAACATAGGCACAATTTTAGAAGTTAATCTACATTACATCAATATTTACTTTTTGCTCAAAAACAAAAAACAAAAAAACAAAAAATCAAGATTTACGTTTTTTTTTCCCCTTCACTGATGGATATAAAAAACACATAATTTCAATAATGAAATAGAATCACAAAAGGGTTAAAAAAAAAAAGAAGAAGATAATAGTGACCTATACATATAAGCATTCAATACGTAAAATCTGGGAAAACAAAAGGTTAAACAAAAGGAAGAAGAAGAAAGTACGTATTAAAAAAAAAATTTTGCGACATAGAAAAGGAATTAAACAAAACCTATATACACACGTATATACTCACGACATTCACGTAAGAACAAAACTGATATATATACATATACTTATTGTAACGCCCCGACCTACGTAGGGCCGTTACCATACATACTTAAACTTATATCTTGATTTCAATAGCTTAAACTTATTTAGAAATTTGAGAATAATTTAAAAAAAAAAAACATATATAAGTATATTAGCTCATATAGTAAACTTGTCATGCATACATACTGAAATGAAAAGACATTCTCAAGTCATCAACTTCATATATGCTGTATAACATAATTTATTTTTGAGATATATATATACATATCAACTCAAAAGAGCTTGCGGAAAATTTGCGTAGTGGTATCCCACACCGCCCTTCACTCGCCGCATCGTCCACCTAGCCCACCAACTAAGCTGCAGGCCTTTTACCTACAGTATGAAATATACTGATGAGCTTTCACCCAGTAAGTACAAACATAATCTCACAAAACGTAACAAATATCGTGCAACTTATGCATGAATCAATCATGTACAATTATGAATCTTTTATGATCAATTAGTGACTTGAAATTATTATCTTGATTACATGTGGGCCCCTTGTGTGTACGTACCAAATGCGCGCAATCTCTAGAAAGTTAGGGTTTGCAAGGCCCTTAACAATTCTGGGAATCATAAACATAACCCTTCACGATCTGGCGAAAGGATGATTATACCCTCACGCATTAACGAGAGGTTGATAATCATATCTTGAACTTGAAACATGTATCCTCCACAATCTGGCGGGAGGTTGGTACGACACCTTGCTTGTCTTGGTTTAGTCTTAGTCTTGTATATCCCAAGACTAAGAATATTTAATTGTGATCTTATTAGTCATGATGCACATGAGACATAGACATGGCATAACTATAAATCATGGCATAACTTGATATATCATGACTTAACATGACTTAACATGGCTTAACATGACTTAACATGACTTAACATGGCTTAACATAGCTTAACTTAGCTTAACATGACTTATCATATCATAACATGACATGACATAGCATAACATAGCATGACATGGCATAACATGGCATAGCATAACATGGAAACATATCATATTCTTGAAAATAGCTTACTATTTTCCATACTGTAGGTGAGGTTTGTACTTACCTCGTCTGCTATATCTGATAATGTGCTGCTCCAAGTCAGGTCACAATAGCAGGCTACCTCCTGCTATAATAAAGGACATAGGTAAGGATCAAAATATTGGTGATCTAACCAACATTCATTCATTACCTTAGTTATATGTCCCCCTCATATACACATGGTATCTTACTTGGTTACAACAAGCAACCCTAGAGTTTAAGGCTTACATTACTTGGAACATAACTTAACTTTGGTTCCAAAATCCATTTTTACTTTCCTTTGGAAAAACTCAACATTTTATGTTCTTTTAATACAAAAATCATTTGTTCAACTTACGAAAAATTGTAACTTTTGAGTAGGATTTGTAAAATTACTAAGTGTTAAAAACTGCCTTTGGAACAGCTTTCCACAGTCAATTCATCAGTGCATGTGCAGGAATGTTCTTTTCCTGCACTGTTTTAGAAAATCCTATGCAGGAATTTAATGTTTCCTGCACAGTTTTTAGAATCCAATTTTATTTAAATAATCTGGGTTGAATCTGAAAAAGTTTTCTTTATAAAAGTTTTAGACCTCGAAAAACCCTACAACTTTCATTTTTACTCAAAACCCAGTTCGGGCTCTAACCTACTCAATTCCCCTGTTGAACCTACCTGGCCGGGCATGAAGTCTGGGCACGGTCAGGCTCGGATTTTTGTAAAAACCAAGGCCATTGGAGCCTTATTTTCGAAAAAGGTCCATGAATCCCATTAGGAAAAACCCTTCTCTACAACTTTCATGTTTTACGTATTTCCAAATTCGGCCTCTAAGGGCCTCAAAACCTGCTTTCCAGAAAACTGGCCAGTTTTACCCAAACTGGCAGTTTTCTTGCTTAAGTCCATTTTACGTCCTAATTTCGCACACCCTACCTCAACCGGTCTCAACCGGGAGCCTAAAGCAGACATGCAGCATTTTCTAATGTAAGATTCCATCATCACAATCATACATTCACATTCTTCAACATACTTAAACATATTTGGGGACATACAACTCTAACATACATCAACCATGAAAACCCTAATTTTCATGCAACCAATCACATAAGCATGCATAATTTGCAAATTAAAACCACCTAAACACCTAAATCAAGCACAACCCTAAAATTTCTAAACTAGGGCATGGCAAAATAAATGAGCTTATACTCTTACATCCAATTGCTTGAAATACACTTAAATTTCCAAATTGAAGCTTGAATTGAAAAACTTAGGGTCCAAGAGGGTTTACCTTAATCAATTCAAGGGTTTGCTAGCTTGGTTCCAACTTTCCCCTTTTCTTTCTTGCTACCTTCCACAGTCGGATTTCCCTCCAAATGGGGTTCCAAAAATTTCAGCCACCCTTGTGTAAGAACCCGAAATTTGTGATGAACTTATGATTTCCTTAGAGACAAGGATAATCTAATACTGAACCATGTATGTTGATATGAAGCTCATGATCTGAGTTGAATATTAGTATATGTTTGAGTTCTCGTTTAAATTAGCTACGAGACTCAATAATAGTTTGCTTAGTCAAGAATGAGGCATTTGAGAAAAAAAGGGAAGAATAGGAATTTATGATTTTATACCGGTTAAAGTTTGACCAGGTTGACTTTATGTTTGACTGAGCGGTACTGCAATGTGATTAACAGTATGAGAATTATACTGCGAATAATCGTCATTACGTATGAATAAGCAAGAATAAGCTACGAGACCACCCTAGAAAAAAATCAAGCACAATAATTAGAGCAATAAGGACTAAATAGTTTCAAGTCCTAAGAAAATCTGAGACGCAGTCCAATTTTACGCAGATGAATTCTGGATTGTAGTCCAGTATGGAAATACGGTTTTTGGTGAAAAACAGTATTGATATTATTTAAGTTAGCAAGGAAATGGATTGCATAATTATATTAAGGGATTTTTTGGAAGCCAAGTGGCTCTATCCTAGCCAACCACCTCTCAGGGACTAAATTACAAATATTTTATCCTTAGGGACTAAAGTACAATTTTTAGAAAGTAAGCATGATGATGTAAGCATGATGTAAGCATGATGATGTCATGATGATGTAAGCAAATTTCTTGGGCTCCAAGGCATGTAATGGCCGGCCACCTATATGGGTCAAAGTACAAATATTTTTCTCTTAAGGACTAGTATGCAATTTTGGAAATAAATATATCCTAGTTTAAGGACTTATGGGCAATTTTGAAAAGTTCCAAAACTCCTATAAATAGGTGGTGGGGGTGGCTCATTTTATTCACAAAAATTGTAAAATCTAACTAGACTATGCCCAAATTTTTTCACAATTTCCCTCTCAAAAACCGAATCCAAGAAAGGAAGGAAAAGAAAAAAGAAAGTGAAGGATAGGTGGTGGTCGGAAAAAAATTGGAGAATCACCAACCAAGTGTTGCCGAAAATTTTGGAAGCAATCAAGCCAAAGGAGGCCGGTTGTGGTAGGGAGCAAGGAGGAAAATTTTGGATCCAAAGTTTAGATCCAACCTCTAGGTGCTAAGGTAATCCTCCTAAATCCCTTAAAACTTTCAAATAAGTTTTGATTCAAGTTTATGTGTATCTTTTTCATATGGGTTTGTAAGAGCATAAGCTCATTGATTTATGATCATGCTATAAGTTAGATGCTTGATTATGTGCTTGATTAGGTTTTGGATCATGCTTTTGATGCTATACTTGTGAGATAGTATGGTTTACATGTATGTCTTTAAGATGTTTGTTATATGTCCCCATAGGCTAAGAATGAATGTATGATCATGATAACGTTAGTAATACGCTGCATGCTTGATGTAGGCTCACGGTTTTAACCGTTTGAGGTAGCGTGTGCGTAATTTTACGTAAGAAGCAACCAAAACCAAAACTGCCAGTCTCGGGTCAAGACTGGGCAGTAATATGGGAACGTGAATTTGAGGCCCTTAGAGGCCGAATTTGAAGAAAGTTAAAACTAAAAAGTTGTAGAAAATGGAAAATCCTAGGGGGTAACATGCACAGTTTTTAAAAATAAGGCTTCAAAGGCCACTGTTTTTACAGAAACCCGAGCCTGGTCGGCCAGACTCAGTGTGCACGGCCAGGCGGATTCAACAAGAAAAATGGACAGGTTAAAGGCAGATTTGGTTTTTGAGCAAAACAAGAAAGTTGTAGTATTATTCGAGGTCTACAACTTTAATGAAGGAATCTTTTTCTAATTCTAAACAGGTTTTAAAGTAAAACCAGATTCCCAAAACTGTGTAGGGTACAGGAAATTCCTGCACAGGATTTTCAGAAAAACAGTGCAAAAGCAGGAAATTCCTGCACATACACTGATAACTGAAATTAAGAAACTGTTTTCAAAGATTATTTTCAGAGCTTGACAGTTTTTAATTGTCTTTGCTTAAAAGTTAAGATTTTATGAAAATACAGTTTTTATAAAGATTTTCAAAGAAAACTTGACAAAGGTTTGTCAAGAAAGAGCAAATAAATAAATAATTTGGCCCTACCCTATGGTTACCAATAGTAACCTAATGGGGTAATACTTTGAAATTAGTTGGGCCTTAGTAAGATTAGTAACCTAACAAGTTACTATTTATGTCTGGTTGGGCCATGAGCCCTAGGGTTACGGCAAGTAACCGATCAAGTGATCATAAGAAGATATAGGGGACATATAACTAAGGTTACTCATAGATGTTGGTTATGATACCAACATCTAACGATTATGCTTTATAGTAAGATAGAATATGAATGACTCTTATCTTACACCATGTTTGGAAAAAGGAATAGGAATTGTTGTCGTGCCATGTTTGGCGATAAACCAAGAACGTAGGACGACAGGTAAGTACAACTCCGCCTACAGCATGAACAAAACGTTTTTGTTGCATGGCATGTTTTCAAGAAATCATGTATTGATTTACATGATTTACATATGTTATGATGGCTTATGTTATGATGTTTTATGTTATGATATTTTATGTTATGATGTTTTATGTTATGATGGTTTATGCTATGATATTATGCTATGATGTTTATGTTATGATGTCTATGCTATGATGTTTATGTTATGATGTTTATGTTATGATGTAACACCCGAATTTCTTCGGTTCATATTTTATAGAAATTTCGTGTAAATATTTACCGTAATCGGTATTTCATGAGGAAGTTCGTTTTAGAACTTAATTTTGTAAAACGAGTTCTTAAGATTTATTAAGACTCAAAAACAAATTGCATGAACTCGCAAAAGACCTTTATGAGTGAAAGGAGGTCGTATTTGCACATTTCAAGACAAGTCGACGTTGACCAATAAGTCAGTTAGACCAAAACGGTCGAAAACGTCAAACAAGAATTTTAAGATCGCAGTACAAGTGAAATTACTGCTAAAAACTCATTTCTTGATTAAGATGAGTTTGAATAGAATTAAAATCACCTTAGAAAAATCAAGCATACTAAGTTAGAGTTCAGGGCGAAAGGATTCGGAAAAATAAGAGAAAAATTTTTCCGATCGAGTTTTCCACAGATCGAAATTTTTAAATGCAATGTAATTTTCGATACTGGGTATTTAAGCAACTCAGTATTAAAATTTATTGCAATGTGTTGAAATTACACAATTTTTCAAAAAGATTGAACCAAACAAGCCTTTAAGCTTAATTACATCACAATTAAGTTAAGTTAGGACATAACCCTCCACACACATGGACCAATGAGCATGTGACACCTCATCTATGAGTTGTCAAACACTCCCCCACTCCTCTCCCCTAACAGCCGGCCACTCAAGCCCCATTGGGCAATGGCTTGCAAAAATTTGAGGACCAAATAGCAAGATTTGAACCAAATTTACCTTGGAAAAGAAAGCCTAGGATTTCCCCTAGCTAGAGACACTATTTCTAGGGATTTCAAACCCCAAAAGTCAGCAGCCCTTAACCCCATTCTCAGCCATACCATTCGGCATTTCCCCCTCCAAAAATCCGAAGAAGAGAGGGAGAGAGAGAGAGAGAGAGAGAGAGAGAGCTAGGGAGATCAAGAGAGTTCAAGCCAAAATTTTGTGAGTTGGTGCTTAAGGAGATCCACGGAATTTTAAGGTAAGATTTTTGGGCATTTTCTTCTCTTTTGCCAAGGTTGGTTGGGGGAGGAAGTTAACAAATTTTGTGACCATTTTTGAAGTCCAAACCGTGCACTTTGGAGGCTAAATCTCGACTAGGAACAAGCTAGTGACACCCCCGGATTTTTTTGAGGTAAAAATCCGAACTTTACCCTAGTTTTTGGTTCAAATTTTTGGTTCTTTTCTCAAGGGTTTTACCGTGTATTCCAAGCACAAAAAGTTTTAAGAGCTTAAGCTCATAATTTTCGGTTTTAGCCCTAAATAGCTTAGGTTATATTTTTATGCTTGATTTAGGTTTTTGAGGTGATTATTTTGCATGTTTGGTTGGAGATATGCTCTATGATTTTTGTGTGCTAGAGATGCATGCTAGGGTTTCAATTTAAAGGTTTTATGTCCCTAATATGTTTATCAAATTTCTAGATGCATGTTCTAGGGTTTGTATGATGATATGGTTGAGCTTTGTTGTATGTATGCTTCTCTCTCAAAACCGTGGACCAAGGGGTCTCGGCCTCGAGTCGAATCCAAAAACACGGGATTTAAAATTTTATGTGTATGAGGGATGTTAGAGGACGTGCATGTGTTAGTAGGTCCCGCATTGGGCGGTCGAGCTAGAGCGACGCATAGGGACGTAAAATTTGGACTAACACCAAAACTGCTCTCGGGTCCAACACCCGGCAGCTCGGAAAAGTGGGATTTACAGGTCCTTAGAGGCCGAATGGGTAAAAAACTTAAAACACGAAAGTTGTTCGTTAGGGTGTTTCCTAGGGGACAACTCGGACAGATTTCAAAAAATAAGACTCCAATGGCATTTTTTTTAAGAAAATCGAGAACTGGTCAGGGTGACCAAGTTCCAACGATTCACATGTATTCAAACAAAAACTGGTATCAATTGAGCCAGAATCAGAAAATTTTCAAAACATAAAAGTTTTAGATCTTTTTGTTAGCTACAACTTTCGTGAAGAAAGTGTTTCCAAATTCGTTTTAGATTTTAAGTTATGAATTTTCAAACAAAAGCCATGCAGTGAGCAAAATCTCATGCACGGGATTTTCTAGACCAATGACTAGGAAAAACATTTTTCTAACTTTCAAACATCATTTTCAAACCCGAAAACCGTTCCAAAGGCGGTTTTCGATCCCCAAATGTTTTATAGAAATATTTTCAAGTGTTTTGTAATTTTCAAGACAAGTTTGGGTGCTATTCACCAAACTTACTTAAATAAACAAGAAAATGATATTTTTAAGCAAGTTCAAGGTTTTCAAGATTTAAATGAATAAGATACTGCGTTAGTAGCCGGAAAATTATTCCGAGTTACTAGGGCCTTGCCCAAGCCCAGAGTTAACCTTGCGGATTGAGGTTTAAGTTAAGATTATGATTCTCTACATGAACCCTTAATTAATAATTCCGTTGTGGGTTACGCCGTGTGACCCCTTCACATGTGTTAGTAGAGGGACATATAACCGAAAAATATATATGTTGGTTTAATCCGACATTAAACGATCCTAGAATAGAGACCTCACGTGTAAACGTCCATGGGCAGGAGGTGACCTGCGAGCGTGCTCGGGAAAGGAAATTCGATCACGCGAACAACGAGGACAAGGTAAGTACAACGCCGCCTACAGCATAGGCTAGAGTTGTATGTTTACCTAACATGTTTGCTTTACACTGTTAAGTGTTATTTGATGATTTGCTCGATGGTTGCAATATGCTTACTGTATGATGAATGTTTCAAATGCTAATGCCATGCTTTAAAAGTATGTTTCAAGTATTGTTATTATGCTTACATGAAAAAGTATGCCTGTCCATGCATTGATAGAACATGAGATTAGGAGACATCATATAAGTATGCTCACTAATCTATCAAGTGGAAAGATGTCAAGAAAGACATACAAACAGAACGTTCGAGAAAAGGCCACAAGAGCCAGTGTCATGCCCCCTGATGACGATCGGGTCGAAAGCTTAGGTAATCTCCTCAAGCTGCGCGCCGGGTACGTGCACATCAAGTTAACGGGCCCACAAGTAAAAAAAAAAAAAAAAAAAATCAACAAGATAAAGTGTGATACAAGAAAGCAAGCATAACTGGACATAAACGGTTCATGCATTTCACGATAGAATGTCATGTTTAAGATGAAGAAATCGATGATATGATGCCATGTTTATGCTTTCATGTTTAAGATGTCATGTAAAAGGTTACGTATGTTTCATGTAATTGGTTCGCGGTATAGGAGTTGTACTTGTTGAGCTTTCGCTCATTGTTTGAAGTTTATGCTGTAGGTAAACAGCCTGTTTTGAATTAACTGCATGGTGGAGGGTGAAGCCGGTGGCTGTGAAATGATGAACGGGTTGGGGTTCGCAACTCAGAAGGATTTTATTAATATATCTATTTTGAGAAAACAGACAGTTATTTTATTTGCGTATGAGTGTATGTAAATATTTTCTAAGTATAATGCTTCCGCTATTAAAAAAAAAAATCCCCACTATTTTCATGATTAAAAATGGGATAAAACAAGTTTAAGTTCAAGTAAGTTAAGTCAAGTGATGGCCTGTGCAAGGCGGGTCGTCACATATGATGTCTTTTGTTATGGTGTTTTATGTTACGGTTTGTTATTATGTTATGTTATATGTTTTGATATAGTGACATTATGAGGTATGTTCACTAATATTAAACCACATGGTAAGAACATGTTTTTAAGATAAGATAAGACAAGCTAATGTTATTGTGTCGTACCGACTTGCCACGAGGGCGGGTTCAAACGGTTTAGTCTATGGTTGAGTTGGATTGGACTGGCTGCCCCAATCACTCCATGTTAAATGATTTGTTTCATGGTTTGACTTGGTTTGGACTGGCTGCCTCCAACCACTCCATGGCCATGTACCACGGTACGTGCACGCACGACATGTAAGGGAACAAAACCAAATTAATATATGAAAGCATAATTGATTTATAAGAAAGCATAATCGATCCATGCATTCTTGCACTTAAAATGTTTTGCGGATTGAATGTTGTACTTACTAGGCATAAGCTCATTACTTACGTTCATGCTGTAGGTAAGCAACCTACCGGAAATACTTGATGCAAGACTGGGAAGGTTGGCACGGCAACTGTGAAATGTGGGATGGACACCGCCACGGGTTTTGTAAAATATGTTTGTAAAATGTGTTTATGTTACGTTATAATGAAGTATGGTATGGGTAAGGAAAAGTTTTATGTATGATGGCAACAAGTTGCCTCGTGTAGTACCGACCCGCACTAGGTCGGGTCTGGTCCACGATCTTGGTACTCGAGTGAGTACATATGAATATGTATGAAGATAAGTCAAGTTTAAGTTTGAGTTTAAAATAAAGTTTTAAAGAAAAAACAAATTTACCCTGAAATTTTCACTGTTTTAAAGTAATTGAATCAAGAAGTAAGTTAAGTAAGTAAAGTAACGGCCCACGTTTACGTAGTCGGCCCTACGTAGATGGCCGGGACGTTACACCTTGCTGTTTCTCACCAAAATCCGGTCACCTTGGACCCCTCCTCCTTCACTTTTTCTTCTTCTTCTTCCTTCCCCACAACCGGCCTTCTAGCCTAAATGAGTACCAAAATTTTTCCAACCTTTGCTTGTGGTTCTAGCTAAAATCCGACCACCCCTAAGGCTTTTCCCTTTGGGTTTTTAATTTTTTTCTCTCTTCTTCCTTTCTTCTTGAGTTCGGTTTTAGAGAGAGAGAGTGAAGAAAATTTTGGGCATAGTTTTGGGAAGTTTTCCAATTTTTTTGATAGCAAAATCCGCCCCCCCCCCCCCCCCCACCCCACCTATTTATAGGTGAAAAATGCTTTTCTTTTTGGATTTATTTTTAATCCAAACTTTGCTAGAAGTCCTTGAAGCAAAAACATTTGCCCAAAAGTCCTTAAAGAAACAATAATTTGCACAAAACCCCCCCTTAGGTGGCCGGCCACATGGTTCTAGAGCCATCCAAAAATTCTTTCCAATTTTTCTTTAATCAAGAAATGGTGTCATAATTCATGGTGAGGTGAGGTCATCACCCTAAGGCCTTGTTTGGCTTTTCTCTTATTATGCAGTCCACTTTTATGCTAACACAGATATTTCCAATACTGCTATTAATTAATAACAGTATTGTTACACTGGACTGCAGTCCAAAATTTATCTGTGTATTGTTGGACTGTATAAAATTTTTTCTTATTTCTTGAAGCCTTTTTGCCCTTAATATCCTACTTGGTGTGCTTGATTTTTCTATGGTCGTTTTAAACCTTATTCATGCTATCTTGTCCGTAAAGACGGTTTTCGTAGTATATTTCCCATACTGCTTATCATATTACAGTATAGTCATATCTTTGACCTTTCTAGTCAACCTTTGACTTTTATGGTCAACTTTGACCAACATGAAATCATAGAATTTTTCTTCCATTTTTGCTCAAAAGGTCACATGCTTGGTTAAGCAAACTGCTTATCGAGTCTCATAGCTAATCAAATGAGAACTCAAACATTTACTAATAAAATTATGAATTTCACATTGATACTAATAATGTTCATGAAAACATCACATAAACACATAGTACGAACTTAAATTTCTTATGTACAAGGAAATCATGAGTCCATAGAAATTTTTGGTTATTATACTTATGACCAAAATTATACAACAAAGCTTTTCTGTATACATGTATGAGTAGAAAAGACATCACATGAAGGAAGAAGACGAAGAAGAGAAGGATGAATATTGCATCTATGGTGGAGTTAATTGTTAGTAGGAGGAGGCTATGATGTTTGTAGTAAAGAATATTAGGTTTTGATATGTATATTGTAAATATCATAGGTAGTTTTTATAAAAATTAAATTAAAAAATTATAAGGATAATTGTGTCTAATTTATTTAAATTTTAAGATTACTATGATATTCAGATACATGGTAATCTGAAATCCATGGGGAGGTGGTATCTTAAAATAAGATAACTACATATCAAATAGGGTAATCTTAAGATTCCCATCCCGTTATAAAATATTACCTTATACCAAACACCCCCTTAGTATTACGTATTTAAACAGGATATCGAAAATTCCCAGGAAAAAAAAAAAAAAAAAGCAAAATGAAAAGCACGAATCCACAAACAAATAATGAACAGGTCAATAATGAATGGAAGGACTACAGTCAACGAATTATAAATACAAGTAAACTTTTGAGAATTTCGACTTGTATTTGTTATTTGTTCGTTATATTTTGATAATGACATTCTTTATGAAAAAATTTTGGGTTTCCATACGAGATTAGATTAATGACGCAGTCAATATACTCAAGAAACTATCCGAAAATGCATAACTTTTAAGCAAAATTTTTTATTATACTAGTAGATTAGAGTCTCCTTATTCGTCGTTATGGACTAGGTCAGTATTGCTCTGACTTCCTCTTTTTATTTGATTTAATTAATTTGATTGGGCTTATATAGTTATTGCAATGAAATACTCTAATGACTTCGTCCTTATAAATATATTAATCTCTAACAACATAAGTTTTTTGCTTGGTAGGGAAAGGTGGAAGAGGAAAAGGCAGGTATGTATGGTATGATGGGACCGGCACCCCTAAGTTTATGTTAATTGTTTTGACGTCAACGCACATTCTTTTGGTTAATAACCTTGTCAATTTTATATGGATTCATACTATTTGAACTCATAAGTATAGGAAAATCTTGACATTTCAACAATCAAATAATTAACGTTTAAAAAAAAAAAAAAACTGAGACAATCATAAAAAGTGGGTCTATTTACACACCTCATTTTACTTTTTCCATCCACTTTTTAAAACCACTTATCATATTAATTTTAGAATTAAATAACTACTTGTCTACCCTTAATTTTTACAAAAAAACCCTTATAAATAAATTATTTACTTTTTTCTTTCTCCAACCATTACAGTCTAAATACCTATATACTGTTTTCCTTACTTTTTTTTTAAATGTTCTATTTTGTTGTACTTTTTAATTCAATTCCACAAAATTTTTTATAAGAGAAGATTTTTTTATTATTCTAAGATCTATTTTTATCATTTGTTGGATTTAATTAAATTACTGAAAGCGTAAATAAATAAAAGACACGGGTAATTTTATGAAGTTCGGTCACACCTACTCCTTAGGGTCACGCCTAGCTATCAAACAATCCACTAATATCAAATTATTATAAGCACTCTCGGACTTATACTGTAAAAAACTGAAATTTTTACAGACTCACGATTTCCTTAGAATAACAGAAATCTAACTTTGTACCATGTATGACAATATGAAGCTCATGATCTGATTTAATTATCAGAATATATTCGAGTTCTTATAGTGTTATAAGACTCAATGACGATCTATCAAGTCAAGTATGAGGCCTTATGATGAAAAAGACAGAATCATGATTTATGGTTTTGTCCTGGCTGATGAATAACCAGGATAATTTATGACATGATTAAGACGGTACTGCCGTATAATAAGCAGTATTGAAATTATACTGTGGCCAACCGTCATTACGGATGTAGAATTGAGAATAAGGATTGGGATTGCTCTAGAATAATTAGGAATAATATTTGGAGCAAGGAGGACTAAGTAGTTTAAAGTCCTAAGAAAAACCTATACGCAGTCCATTTAAGTGCAGATAAATTTTGGATTGCAGTCCAGCAATACTATATTGTTGATAGTTAAAACAATATTGGTATTATCTGGATTTTTAAGAAAATAGACTGCGTATTAGGGGGAATGCCAAACATGGCCCTACTTGGAGGCCAAGTAATTGTAAATAAGTATGAAAGAATATTTTGGCTCCAACAATCCACATGGCCGCCCATTTTGAGGATATGGAAGGCAAAATTTTGTGTTTTATGGACCAACATGCAATTCAAAGAGAATTAAGAAAATAATAATAATTGTGGAAAATTATGAATTTTCCACATATAAATAGAGGTGGGTTGTGAGAATTGAACCATTTTAGTTAGTCTCTCAACTCTAGTTCTTTCTCAACTATTCCTCTCTAGCCTTAAAAAAAAAAAAAAAAAAAAAAAAAAAACAGGGGGGGGGGGTGATGGCCGGTTGGTATGGTGGAGGTGGTGGAGCAAATTTCTCTCATCCAAGGTCTAGAGCAACCTTTCCAAGCTTAGAGGTATTACTCTTGATCCTCTACTGAGAATTTATTAGTTTTGATTTGAGGATTTATGTGTATTTCAAATTATGGGTTGTAAGAGCATAAGCTCATGCTTGTTATTTTTCCCATATTATGTCCTTTATGGTTGGTTTATGCTAGATCTAATATTAGGTTATCTTGTTTGCTAGCTCTAAGCATGGGTTGATTTTATGCTCTAGGATGAGTGTTAAGGTTATGTGTGCTCACCATGTGTTTGTGATTATGCTCTCACATGTTATGTCTACTCACCATGTGTTTGTGAATATGCTTTCACATGTTAAGTATGGAGATTTTATGAATGATGATGATGATGTGAATATTATGGGTATGTTGGTTAAGAAATTAACCTAAAGACACAAGTTAGTAAACAAGTAAGTTATCAATATTGTGTTTTTCAAGAACATGAGAAAAGTGAATGGTTGAATGTGAAGAATGAATCCTACACACTGCATGTTGATGTAGGCTCACGATTTCGACCGTTTGAGGTAGTGTGTGAGGATTTTTAAGCTAAGAATCCACAAAATATAAACTGCCGGTTTTTGAAAAAATAATCTGGACAGTTTTTCTGAAAACCCAATTTTGAGCCCTTTAGAGGCCAAAATTGGGAAAAGTAAAAATTGTAAAGTTGTACAAAACAGAAAACCCTAGGGGGTAGCATGGACATATTTTGAAGAAAGGGCTCCAAAGGCCTCTGTTTTTATCAGTTTTCAAAACTGGTCGGTCCAAGTATTATATACGGCCAGAACTTTTCAAGGGGAAAAACGAGTAAGTTAAAAGCAAATTTAAGTGCTTCAAGCAAATACAAAAGTTGTAGGATTTGACGAGATCTACAACTTCCATAGAGAAAACTTTTTCAAATTCTAAACCAATTTAAAGATAAAATTGGATTTTCAAAACTGTGCATGCTATAGGAAATTTCCTGCACAAATACATTCAAGCAAATTAAAAGGCAGTTTATAATGCAGTTTTCAAGGTTTTACAGTTTTACAAAGGAACTATGGCTTTATGAAAATAGTTTCAAAAGAGGTTTTAAATCCATTTGAAATTTGACAAGTGATTTTTAAAAAAGGGAATTTCAAGTATTAAATCAAGAATTAAATCAAGATAATACTTGATTTATGGAAATAAGGTATTTTCCAAGTAAATAAGGTATTTTTAAGAAAAAGGAAATTTTAAACCGAAGTTACTTATGAATATGAGTAACAATTCTATGATTACCAATGGTAATCAGATTGGATACCAATTTATTATGTCAAGATTTGTATCTATGATTACCAATGGTAATTGGATTAGATACTGATCTAGTATGTTATTGTTTGTAGTAAGATAGAACGATTCTTGTCTTACGCCCTATTTGAAAACATGAATATAACCTATTGTCGTTCTTTACTGGAACGCTAGAGCAAGAGCGTAGGATAATTTGTAAGTACAACTCCGCCTACAGCATGGGCAAAATGTTTTTACTGCTTTGCATGTTTTTCAAAAGCTCATGCATTAATTTAAATATTTTTACTGCTTTGCATGTTTTTCAAAGTATCATGTGTTAATGTATGTGATGCATATGATTTATGCTTTATTATTGTGGCATCATGTAAGTATGCTCACTAATAATAAATCACATGAAAAGAATACGATCAAGTTTTCAAGTAAGAAATAATAAAGATTTAAGTTTTCAAGTATGATTAAGGTAAGAACAAGTTTTCAAGAATGAAGGCAAGTAGGTTGCCTTGTGTCGTACAACCTGCTACAAAGGCGGGTTTAATATATGGCTGCGTGCCACGATACATACACTCATGTTCATGTTATGTAAGGGGCCCAAAGCTAAGTTAAAACAAGAAAGGATAATTGATTCATGTTAGGTTAACATAAGAAAGCATAATTTAATCATGCATTCTTTTACTAAAATAATTTTGCGGGAATAAAAAGTTGTACTTACTGAGCATAAGCTCATAACTTACGTTCATGCTGTAGGTAAGCAACCTACCACTGGACAAGCTTGATGCAAGACTGTGGAGAGATGACATTGCAGACTGTAAAATTTGGGTTGGACACCGCCACGTGTTTCGTAAAATATGTTTATGTTATGATATGATAATATAATGGTACCGGTACTTAAGATATTTAGTATTGAGACAGTATTTAAAGTTTATTACAACGGCAATTAGTTTGGTTTATCAAATGTATTAAAATGGTTTTATAACTCTGTACTTGATTGAGTACATATAAATGAGTATGAGAATAAGATAGGTTTTGAGTTTAAAATGAATAAAGAAAGAAAAAAATATTTCCGTATTTTTGCGAAATACAAGAGTATGTTTAAGTAAGTTAAGTATTTAAGTTAAGTGAGCATGGTATGTAAGCACGGTAATGGACCTACGTAGTCGGGTCGTCACATATACAACCTAAATACTCCATCTTCCTTTATTGCTGGTTATCTTGAACCTATTAGTTTGATCTATTTGGTGAGCACCACTTGTTTTATCGTTGAACTCCCTTCAACCAAAAATGCCTTCTCTCGAAAGCTTCAAGTTCTACTCCCAAAGAACAATAACGTCTCCTTCGAAAGACTCCAAATTATTCTCCCAAAAAATGAATAATGACCACACGAACTAGATCTTAATAATGCGTGAATTTTTAAGAGTTCAGGGTAAAGAAATCTGTATTTGAGACCCATATAAATAGCAACAGTAGCTAATCTCCAAGTAGATCTTAGATTATAAATAATTCAAATTTGAAACTGTTTCATGATCCATTGCAACACTTCATGAAACACTGTGAGATTCAAATATTTAGATTTTCTCCACAATCTAATTTGAACTGCTGTTTATCCAAACTTAATTGTCGCTAATAAAGCACAAGTATCCATCATAAAATCAGAAAATCTTCAACGAATATCTCCTTGATTAAAAACATGATCCTTAGAAAATCTTGGGATATTTTAAAATTCTAATTTGAATAAGGTTAGGAATCCTACCTAAATTAGAGTTTCTATTTAAATTCCAATCCTTAAGATATTATCACATTTTTAAAAATATCCAGCAGCATAATCTCATCAGCAACAATCATCTTAAAGTAAATCCACAACTACAAATAATTCAAACTTCAAATTTGCATCTTCACGTGACTACATGTTGATGTTGCAACACATGTTGTAATGCCGACTAGGACACTGAACAAAACAGAACTAAACCATTGTTTTTGGTTTTTCTAAACAAGTAGCTATAAAATGCCAACACTTATAAACCTAACAATCTCCCCCTTTGGCATTTTTGGCCCAAAAAAAAAACCTAAAACCAAAAATTAACAAATAAACTCAAAAACCAAGAACCTACACTACTCCCCCTAAACATGTACTCTCCCCATTTTTGGCTCGACAAATGCCAAAGAGAACACTTCTAAAGCTAGCACTTCTGGAACTAACATTAGCACATACTCCCCCTAAATACCATCAACTAATGAAGTGAAAGGAAGTAATCCAAATGCAAATCTTGATCCAACTCCCAAGAATGAAGTGTGAGGAACACCCATATATTGCCATGGTGAGAACAATTGAGAAATCAAACTTGAACCTACAAAAGAGTGCAAACACAAACATACCACAAATTCAAAGAATCTTTGTGATTTTTAGGGGTTAGGCTTTCCTTTGGGGAGATGAAAATCAGAGAAAGTGAAAAATCATAAACTTTTTAACTGTAAAATGCTTTGAAAACCCACATATCTCTCAACCAGATTTACACCAAAAAATAACATGTTAAAAAAAAAAAAGCCAAAACACAGTAAGCTAACTATTGCAAAATATGTTGCAACATCACAGACATATACCCAAGCTCATGACACACAAGCACACATTTTTTTTTCAAAACAAAATAGAAAACCCTAAATGCATGGAATAGAAAATTAAAACGAAAGCAATTGATCCTAATATAAAATATTTCACCTTCACAAGATGCAAAGTTTAAAACTTAAACTGGAATCTCATGCAATCTTATTCAATTGATCAATAATCAAAACCAAGTGTGTGTATGAAAAGTTCAATATCCGATACCTTTTGTTTCATAATGACCTTTGTTCAACCTTATTGCAAATTTCCTTTCGCCATACTTTGTTTTTCAAATTTTTGTGGACGACCAGTCTGTAGATTTCACTATATCCCTAAGGTAGCTCTTTTATTATGGTAGATTTTCCTCTACATATTGGTGACACATAGGCCCGAATTACTCACGAATAGCTTTGCACATTAGGATAGATAGCTTTTTTCATTAAAGGCCTCCTTTTTCTTTTAAATCCATCCTCAATTTTAATTTTTTTTTAAATTCTTTCTTTTTGGGAGCCACAATAAGATCAAACAAAAAATCCTTCTTAACTCAAATACCATCAATCTCACATAGTGCACAAAAGGGTTGGTTTTAATTGATAATCAATATCCTATAAAAACAATTTATCCAGATTCAAGATTTAAATTTTCAAAATTATGAATTAAAAACAAATCAAATCAAAGATCAAATGCCTAATTCCTAATGCAAACCATAAGATGCATTGCAAACAACAAGAAAACTCATCATGCTAATTCCTAAGAACTTGAAGAAACAAATTTCACTATCTCACTAGCTTTGGGAAAATATCTACTGGTTGACTTTCTGTTGCAGCATATTCTAGAATAGTGATCTTGTTTGTCAGAAGTACTTGCCTTTAAAGAGGGATGAACAGTAGAGCACCTAAGATTAGATTTTCTAATGCAAATTGTTCGAGAAACATCATTTTTCAAATCAATTTACAACTTAGGTGCAAATCTTGACTTAGCAGAATTTGGTGGGATAAAAATTATTCCTCTCTTTAAGGCATTCATGCGCTTAAAACATATAGGCCTAATATGTCCCGGCAAATTGAAATAATGACAAGTAGGAACAAACCTCTTTGGATTATGCCTAAGAGGTTTAGGTTTAGAATACATATCTGATGGAGGACATGATTCAGGCGTAGATGTACTTTTGAAAAACATGGTCTTTGAAGAAGAAGATTCACCTATATAACCTAGGCCATGATGATCACCGCATAATTTTCCAATAGAAAGAATGTAATTCAGTTTGGCCGATCTAGAGTTAAGCATCTTTAATGACTTCTGTGTTTCCTCCAATTGAGTGCAAGTCTCTTGAAGTTTCTTCTCCTTTTAGGTTGCTTGAAATTCATAGTTGATCATGGCCCTCTTTAGAGTGTCTCTCTCTTTAACTAATTCAACCACACAATCCTCCAATTTCTAGTTCAGTTAACACAATTGGATTCACTTGAAGTACATCTCTTGATAGGCCTGCTCAATGTCATCATCACTGATTTTTTTATCTCCACTGATAGGCATTCAGAATCAGAATAGTTTAAACCATTCATCTCTATTGATGTTTCATTTGGTGTACCAGGAGGTGTTGCAACACTGCTCGATGTCTCAGCGGATGTTGCAACAGATGCTGAGACAGCAACATCAAAAATCTCCATAGAGCTTCCATCTGTAAAAATAGTAAGGGCAACATGATTGCTTACAATCATCCTCCTCTTGGCTGCCTTCCAATTCCTCATCACTCCAAGTGGTATTGAGTGATTTACCCTTTTTCTTAAGGTACTCGCACACTCAGATTGAATATGCCTGAAGTCTTCACACTCATGACATTGGATTCCGTTACCTTTCGTCTTGAAATCAAAGGTATTTGTGGCAGCTTTTCCTTTATGAGAATTGGTAGACTTGCTGGAACTTGAAAACTTCTTTATCTTATTCATCTTTTTCAAAATTTTGCCTAAATTTTCAGTAATCAAGGCAAGTGATTTGGTCAAGTCTCCATCATCTATAATGTCTTCTTCCCCGGTAGATTTTTGGACTTCGGCTTGAAAAGTGATGCCTTTCTCCTTCTTGTTGTACTTCATGTTCATCTCAAAAGTTTGCATTGAGTGCATCAATTCATCTAATCTCATCATGCTCATGTCTCGGCTTTCTTTTAGCAATGCCCTTGTAGGAAAACCTTTCAAGAAGTGATCTAAGGACTTTAGTTACAAGCTTGGTCTTAGAATATTTCTCTCCAAGTACAAATGCCTCATTTGCTATATCACAATTTTTGACATTATACTTGACAATAGTTTCACTCTCCATCATCCGTAGATTGTTGAATTAAGTAGCCAATAATTGGAGCTTTGACATCTTCACCACTGATGTTCCTTCATAGGCAGTCTCCAAGATCTTCCAAGCATCTTTAACAATTTCACAGGTGGAGATGAGCTCAAACTAGATAGCATCAACTGCATTGAAAATAGCCTTCAATGCCTTAGAGTTGTAATTCGCAAGACAATCCTTAATAGTAGACCAAGTCTCTTCAGGTTTGAGAATAATATTCTCATCATCATTAGTTTTGGTGGAATGTGTCCAACCAGTCCAGATAGATTGCCAATCTTTTTTCATCAAGAGCTTTAATGAACGCCTTCATTCGAGCCTTCCAATAAGGGTACTTTGTTCCATCCATCAGTGGTGGGCATGTAACCGAGCCTCCTTCATGTAGGAAATCCATACCTGCAAAACATATTAGTCTCCAAGATCTAACCTGAAAAAAAAATCCATTAACCCGCTCTTATACCAATTGTAAGATCCATTTTTATCAATGTACCAGATATAATTAAATTTTAAATTACCAATTTAATTAAATAACCGAAAGCATAAATAAATAAAAGACACATGCAAATTTTACGAGGTTCGGTCACACCTACTCCTCTAGTCCATGCCCAGCTATCGAACAATCCACTAATATCAAATGATTACATTCACTTTCGGACTTATACAACCCAAAGACTCCCTCTTCGTATTACCATCGGTCATCTTGAACCTATTAGCCAGATGTATATGGTGAGCACCAATTGTCTTGTCATTGAACTCCCTTCAACTGAAAACACCTTTTCCCGAAAGCTTCAAGTTCTTTCCTCGAAGAATGATAACGTCTCCTCCCAAAGACTCCAAATTCTTCTTCCGAAGAACGAATAATGACCACACGAACTAAATCTTAAATATGCATGAATTTTCAAGTGTCTGGGGTAAAGTGATCTATATTTGAGACCTGTATAAATAGAAGTAGCAGCCAATCTCCAAGTAAATCTCGGATTAGAAATAATTCAAATTTCAAACAGTTTCATGATCTGTCGCAACACTTCATGAAACACTTTGAAATTAAAATATTTAGATTTTCTCCACAATCTGATTTGAGCTATTGTTTATCCAAACTTAATTGCTGCTAATAAAACATGTGTATCCTTCACAAAATCAGAAAATCATCAACGAATATCTCCTTGATTAAAAACATGATCCTTAGAAAATCCTGGGATATTTTTGAAATTCTAATTTGAATAGGATTAGGAATCCTACCTAAATTAGATTTTCCATTTAAATTCAAATCCTCAAGATATTATCACATTTTTAATAATATCTAGCAGCATAATCTCCTCAGCAACAAATATCTTCAAGTAAATCCACAGCTACAAATAATTCAAACTTCAAATCTGCATCTTCACATGACTGCGTGCTGATGTTGCAACACATGTTGTAACACCAACTGGGACGCTGAGTAAAACCAAACTAAACTATTCTTTTTGGTTTTTCTAAACAAGTTGCCATAGATGCCAACATCTAAAAACCGAACAATTTTGTTTGTTAATATTCCTATTTTTCAATAGTTTTTGTAGTTCCATGTTATGAATAGGTTTTGTTTTCTAAGAAATAATAAGCAAATGGAAAACACGTATGCATGATATAGATTTATAATCAAATATATTAATTGAGAGAAATGATTAGGAATTCATGTAAACTCTGAATTGTGAGCTTTTTCTAATTATCTAATAAATATATTAACCAAATTCATAACATTTTCAACCATACTTGTGAAATCCATAGCTTCATCAGTATATTATCCTCGAGTTTTTATCGTGTCAAGAAGAAGTATACCAACAAACAAGTTTATAGATTTTTATCAAAACATATAAACTGATGAAGAATTTTTCTTAGATATCTAAAAAAAAGAAAAGAGAAAAGAAATCTCATGAGAAAAAAATTTAAAAATAAAAATAAAACAATACATATCTAAAAAAAAAACTGTGTAGTAGTTTAAATTTAGCATGTGGAGAAAGAAGAAAGAAAGAAGAAAGACATATAATATAGTTATAATGGATTTCTGAAAAACTAAGGGGTGGAACAAGTAATTTTTAAATTCTAAAACTAATATGGTAAGTAGTTTTAAAAAGTGGGTGAAAAAAGCAAAATAGGGGGTGTCAATAGACCTACCCAAATTGTTTTTTAGAGAATAAAAAAAACTTTCTTAATGACATATTATCAAATAATTAAATGAAAAAAAAAAAACTTCCACCATTAAAATAGGAAAAAATAACTAACTAATTTAAAATTAATAATTGTCCTAAAAACAAGATTCCTTACTTTTAAGGAGACAAATCCGAATGTTAAAATAAAAAAATCAGAAAGAATTTTTTTCCGTAAAAGAAAAACATAACAGAAAAATGAGTAAGGGTAAACGTGGAACAAAAGAAAAGGAGAAATTCAAAATTTGCTTAAATTTGCAAATAAATATAAATGTGTTTAAATCTTGAAAGGGGTACTGAAAAATGGTTATTTCATGTAAATACTTCTTTTTTAAATTTAAATTAGCAGGTCCATAGAGAAAATTAGATTATGTGGTCGATTTTAGTCACTTAATCTAATATATGGTCTAACTTTTTTTATTTAGCAAAATGGTGTTTGTCATTTTATAGATTTTGTCAATCAATTATTGACTAATGGTTAATCAACTATTGACTACGAAATTTTGTAATTGACTAATGGTCAATCAGTGTGACTATAAAATTTAGTGATTTCGTTATGGTTAATCAGTGATTGAAAATGATTGACCATAAGTCAATCACTGATTGACTATCATGCGATCAATTACTGATTGATTAGCGATCAATCATTGATTGACCATTTAAGATATTTGATTAACCATTTTAGAAAAATGAGCTGTTTAACTAATTTTTAAAAATTTCGATACTTTTTAAAAAATGCTATTTAGTTATAAATCATTTTTTGCAAATTCAGCTCTATTAATATAATACCTTTATGGTCATGTTACCATGATCTAATATAGTTTTAAAAAAAAAGTTACCTCAAATACACGACATAATGCTTACATGATTAAGTCTGACATTAACGAAACACAAGGAGATAAACAGTGCTAACATGACAATGTCCATCTATGGTAACACATCATGTTGTCCCAAAAAAGAAAAAAGAAAAACCAAAAAAACAAAAACAAAAAAACAAAACAAAACAAAACAAGAACAAACAAAACAAAAAACAAAAAACAAAAACAAAACAAAAAAACTCTTTAAGCCTTTAGACAAAAACAGTGAATAAAATATCCACAACAGCTAATCTGCAATACAGACGTAAAATGCTGCCTGCTTTGCCATTAAAAAAAATAATAAAAATAAAATAAAAAAAGTAAAAGACTACTGCTACAGCTTTGAACTGCAATTGGTTTCCAAAAAAAGTGTCATCAGTTGATGTCAGTCAGGTGGAAAACCAAAAGCTCGGCCCCTCTTACATTCAATTCTGGTGAGTTACCTTTTTTAACTTAAGTAGAACTAATCCGTAACACACAAGTATTGACAAAATTATCACGCAAGAAACTTGAAATTTCCGGGTTCTTAAGGTGGGAATTCCTTCCAGCTCGGCAAAGCGGAAAAAAGTTTTGCATGGAGAGGGTTCTCGGATCAAAGTTAAGCCATTTAAGACATCCATAGTTTTTTTTTTTTTTTTTTTCCTTTCTATTTTTCGACTTAGATTTTTACTACCTATTAACAGGGGAAAAGGATTGGAGAAGGGTCTCTTCGCAACTTGCCATCCACAAGATCGAGCTTCTTCATCTTCTCCTTGCACCAAAAATAACTGTTCTTTACTAATCCTCTCCATTCTGAGAACCCTCGACAAAAGTATGACATCAATGAGGCTGAACAAGAGGTGAACGTCTTCTTGTGTCTAAGGGCCAGGCTCTCTTCTTCTAACCTCTCCTCTTCTTACGCAGTTCCTCAAACAGACAAGAGATTGAACATTTCAATGATTGGTAGAAATATAGTTTAGTGCTGTACAGCATAGCCGCTCCAACAACTTCAGATGAGGAAAGAAAATAAAAAAATAAAAAAATAAACAATAAATCGAGGAACCCAACTTATGTATGTTTTTTCATTATCAACACACGAAGATTTCCATGTTTCTACCAAAATCAACATGCTAACAATTTCCTTGACCTTTTAATCTTCGAGACATTACTTTGCCAAGGACAAGAAGACAGATGATCTAGTGCCCCAGGCCGTTTGATATTTGCAACGAAATTATTTTTCGAACGTAACTTTCTAGCGAAACCATTCCCAAGTATAAACTATATAGCTAACGACTATTGTTTCACAATTTGGGATGCAGATCATCAGACAGTTCGATGAGCATTAATGGTAACAGGGTAAAAATTGGTTAAAAGTGGCTTCTTTTTCTTTCAAAAAAAATTAAAATGTTGGACATGCGCAGACGTTTAATGCTTAACTACCAACCATGTCAAATTTCAAAACATCGGTAAATCAAGGCCAACGCAATCAATGGCAATTAGAGTCCTTGCCTTAACAATTATTTTCCACGTTTTGGAAGAGTCTGGATAAGCTCAATTTTCCAACATCGAAGTTAGATAAAGTCAAGCTCTTAAATTAATGCAAAAACCTGTATGGGAAGATACTGGTGTAACAGATATTATAATGTCATGCAGTCTTTGGTGTTACTTCACTAGTACAAAAAGAGAATACCACAATAGTTTTTAAACGTCATGGAAAGATACCACGACGGTTAAAAAACAGTCGTGAAATCTATTTGTATTCCATGACGATTTTTTAACCGTTGTGAAGTAGATGAAACTGGCACCAAATATAGGGTAGAGAGGGAGTTTCCACAATGGTTTTTATTGAAAACCGTCGTGGAATATTAACATAACACAATAGTTTTCTCTAAAAACCGTCGTGTTATATCAATTTACTACGACCGTTTTCCAAGAAAACAGTCGTGGAAAGTTTTGAATGAAATTTTTTTAAAAAAATTCCTACGATTTCCCACATGTGATAAATCCTGTGTGTTATCCATTTCATAGCCTAGATTGAAATAAGAAATCAATAATTAATTTTGTGTCACAATGTACAACAATCATTACAAAAACATACACTGCATTACAAAATTTATGGATTGTCTCCTAACTACATTGGATGAACCGCAACACAAAATTAGCCCAATCTTGCCTTACTATACTCATCTCAACGTCGGTATAAAAATCATTAGTTTGAAGAATGGATAATCTATCAAGAGTCAAAGTTATTTCCCGCATAAAGGTTAAAACAAAAAAACCACATTCAACATGACCTTGTAGAAAACATCGAGGGGTATCAATCAATGTTTCATAGTTGCGTCACTTTCTTCCAGTCATTAAGTACCTTAACAATTTAACAAAGTTCAAAACAATTAAAATAAGAATAATGTAATGTCAAATCACAATTTGGAACATAAAAATATATTTACAACTTAATTAGGTCTTGAAAATCATCACCCGGTTTGTTTCCAAGAAGATTAAAATACATAACCGAGTCATCCCACAGATCAAAAACTGCCAAAATCCAATGTTTCTCTTTGTTATATGGCATGAGAAACAACTTTCCTTTTGGTGCGTTATATAGTTAAGAGCCATAAAAGATTGTTGGCTCTCTCTCTACAGTAGACTTCCGGATCTACTTTATGTTTAACTGGTAAGATAAGGGTTGGAGAAATAAACCCAAATCATTGATCGTTGCCTTTTTTGGCAAAACATTCCACTAAATAGCTGCAAAATAATTAGTCAAACTTGTTACGAAAGACAACATAAGATTAACAAGCAAAATAAGTATTGTTTAAGGATATATCTATTACTTGATGTTAACCATTATACTGTTTGCACTAATTTCTTGAAATGTAATGAAATGGTAGACATCTTCAAACCCAAGATAGATAGGCAAGTCATTGCCACTGATGGTCAGTTGTGTTGGGCACTCTATTTGTAAGCCGCCACGCATGGAACATTGTGCATAATTAGCCAACGGTCTCAAGTCGAAGGAAATTTCACTAGAGTCAAACAAAGGTAGTTGTTGCTCCACATTTTGTTGTTGTACCTCCGATTGTGACTGTAGTTTTTTTTTTCCCCTGCTCTCTTTTTTGATGCGTTTTTTCCCTCAACTACTTGGTCAGGAATGTGACTAGGACCATGACTTGACTGGCTTAGACTCGTGTCAATGATTATTAATCTTTTCGGCCAAGCAACAAACTCACTGACAACTTCTTCCACAATTGTTGCTTCATTTGTTGGAATATGTACGTGTGTAAGTTTTAGTTTTGGGACTGTAATAGTCAGTCGCACGTTCTCCTCACCTAAAGGAATCCCACGGACTGTATTAGTTCGAACACACTCCATGTACGCCCTACCAATTGCAACAAGAACATCTCCACCATTAATTGAATCATCAAGAAAGAGCTAGCATTCCTTACTTGTGTTCGGCATAGGTTCCTGATTTGACACCCTAGGTTATTTTTCATTAAGTGTGCAACTAGCCTTGAAGTTGTTGTGTGGATCAACAGTCGCTGTGGTATTCTCCTTATCCATAGTCTCTCGGTCAATATCATGATTTTCACAAATTTCCTGTACAGTTTTTTCCAACACAGCAAGTTGGCATTTCAGTAACGATGTTTCATTATTATCTTTTAAACTTGGCAAAGTCTTGAAGTACTGAGACTACCGGATGAACTTAGACTGACCACGAGTACGTCCCGAATGTTCATCATTGCCTAATGACTTGGTCAATACGTCATTAGTCCCAATTGATTTGAAACTTCCTTGTGTCTACTGTAAACTATAATCCCCCTATAAGAATAAGAAAACATGTCATGAACCCATAAATAAAGACGTATAAATAAGATTAATTAGCAAATAACAAAGTTTTGTAGTTACTATCATATCACCAACAATCTTAAATGATAGATTCTTGTATTGTAATAACCCGAAATTTTGATGACTTGTTATTTCCTTAGATATACGGAGAATCTAAGTCTGAATCATGTATGTAGATATGAAGCTCATGATCTGAGTTGAATATCAGTATATGTTTGAGTTCTCATTTAATTAGCTACGAGATTCAATAGTAGTTTACTTAGCCAAGCATGTGGCCTTTTGAGAAAAGGGCAGAATGGAAATTTATGATTTTTATTTCGGTTAAAGTTTGACCAGGTTGACCATAGGTTTGACTAAGATGGTACTGCAGTGTAATTAACAGTATGAAAATTATACTGCGATAAACCGTCATTACGGACAAATAAGCAAGAATAAGGTTGAATACCACTATAGAAAAAAATCAAGCACAATATTTAGAGTAATAAGGACTAAGTAGCCTCATGCCCTAAGAAAAATCCACACGCGGTCCGGTTAAGTGCATATAAATTATGGACTATAGTCCAGTACAATTATACTGTTATTAGTTGGAAACAGTATTTGTAATATCTGCATTAGTATAAAGATGGACTGCATATTTATATTAATGGATTTTTGGAATCAAGTGTATAATTATGTATGAATTGAAAGCCAAGTGGCTCCACCATAGCCGGCCACCTTCAGGGACTAAAGTGTAAATATTTTGTCCTTAAGGGCCAAAGTACAATTTTAAGAAAAGTAAGTAATTATGGATAAGTATGTAAATTTTGATTTATGATATTTATAGATATTCCTAACCAAGCCTCCAACTAGGCCAATGATTGGTCACAAGCTTGGTTACATTGGTTACCTTGGAGAACAAGGAAAACAAGTTAGAGATAAGCTTGAAAATATATTTTTTTAACTCAAGCCTCCACATGGCCTTATATGGCCGGCCATCCTAGGGTATGGGAAGGAAAATATTTTTTTTTAAGGACAAATATGTAAATTCAAGGGGAATTTTTGAAATAAAAATAATTGTGGAAAATTGGAAGAAATTGTGTGGAAGTTTTTGATTGGTTAATTAAGTGATAACTATGGAGGATTACTTGGCTTCCAAGGCCTTCATCATGGCCAGCCACCTCATAAGGGGTAATGAGCAAATATTTTATTTTTAAGGTTAGATGTGCAATTTGTGGAATAAAAATAATTATAGAAAAGAAATTATTTTTCACCTATAAATAAATGATGATTTGGGGGGGGGGGGGGGGGAATGTTGGATCATTTTAATTGATTCCACCCCAAAACTCTGGCTCAATGTCACTTCATTCTCTTTTCCCCTTAGGAGCTGAAGCCAAATAGAGAGGAAAAAAAATTGTGAGGGTCGGTTTTTGTAGAAGGAAGCAAGGAGGAAAATTTTTAGATCCAAAGTCTAGATCCAACTTCAAGGTGTTAAGGTAATCCTCCTAAAATCCCTAAGCCTCTCAATTAAGTTTGGATTTAAAGATTTATGTGTATTTCATGTTGGTATGTAAGAACTTAAGCTCACTTTTATTTTTCATACAATAGGAGTAGCCTAGATTGATTGAATATGCTTGATTAGGGTTAATGGTTTTGATTTATGGTTTGGTGCATGGTTATGATGTTTTGTGTTAGAGTATGTGTGGTGTAACGACCCGCCTTACGTAGGCCGTTATCGTACTTATCTTACATAAAATCTGACACTTACTTAACTAGCGGAAAATACGGAATATATGTATATATATATATATATTTGTTGCAATTATAAAGGTAACTCGACCATATAATTTTCTTATTACCATATATACATATTTATTTGATTATTTAAATATTAAACTTAATTTGAAATACAACTAATTAACTTATTAATAAGGACATATATTTGACACAAAACGCGTAGCGGTCTCCATCCCGTAGTTTCACAGTTAGCCTTGTCATGCCCCACCGTCTTGTATCAAGTATTGCTAATAGGGAGCTTACCTATAGCATAAACGGAAGTTGTGAGCTTTCGCTCAGCAAGTACAACTATTAACCCTCAAAAACAATTTGAACTTAATCAATGCATGAACCAATTATGCTTTATTATGCTTTCTTAAGTTTTCATATTTTAGGACCCTTACTTACTTTAAGTGTACGTACCGTGGCGCGCAGCCATGGAATGGTTGGGGCGGCCAGCCCAATCCAACTCAAACCATGAACCAACCCTGACCTAGTGCAGGTCGGTACAACACGATTTAAAACTGCTTAACATCTTACTTGGAAACATTTTCTTGAAAACAGTTTCTTACTTGAACTTAATCTTAATCTTATCATGTACATTATCATTAGTGAACATACTTCATGATGTCACAATAATAAAACATAACCATATGCATCACATACATAAGTGCATGAATTTTAAAAACATGCAACCAATAAAACAATTAGCCTATGCTGTAGGGGGAGTTGTACTTACAAGTTATACTAGAGCTGGGGTTTGTTGCTCCAACGAATTGCAACAACATGTTACTTTCCTGTTTCCAAAAAGGACGTAAGATAAGAATCATCCTATCTTACCATAAATCATTTTATTAAATGTTGGTATCCTAACCAACATTCAACATTTACCCTAGTTATATGTCCCCTACTAACGTGGTGTCCTATTCGGTTACTAAATATAACCTTAGGGCACCTGACCTAAAAACAATCAAACAGTATTATGTTTGATTACTTAACACAAATCTTGGTTGGTTATACTTAAATAATATCATTTTAGGTTACTAATAGTAACCCTAGATATAAGCCCAAACATAATTAGTTTAATGTCCTATAGGGTTACCAAGACCCAATAGTGGTATCTCATTTGGTTACCCTAAGTAACCTTGGTTTCAAAACCTAGCATATAAAATTAGTAACCTATTTGGTTACTATAAGTATACTTTCAATTATCTTAGTTCAATAATAATTTTTCTGTATCATAACCGATTACTAAGTGTCTTACTAGGGTTACTATATTACTTAGCATACTTTAAAACCTTATTTAATTCTTTTTAAACCATTGTTATAAAACTGAATTTGACTTATTTTATAAAGATAGTAAAACTGTGATATTTTGAAAATCGTTCATTGAAAATAGTTTAATAATTTCAGTTAGCAGTGCACGGGTAGGAATTTGTTTGCTCATGCACTGTTTTGAAAATTCTACGCAGGAATTGCCTATTTCCTGCTCGGTTTTAAGATTTTGTTTTATTTTAAAATCTGCTTTGAATTTGAAAAAGTTTTCTGTATAAAAGTTGTAGACCTCATAAAGTCCTGCGACTTTCATTTTTAACACAAAACCTAATTCTGCCATTAACCTGTTCATTTTCCTCGTTGAAAAGTCCTGGCCGTGCATAGGGTCTGGGGTGGCCAGTCTCGGGTTTTCACAAAAATGGAAGCCTTTGGAGTTATTTTTCAAATTCTGTCTAGGCGACCCCCTAGGATTTTTAATTTTCTACAACTTTTTAGCTTTAACTTTTTCCAAATTCTGCCTCTAAGGGCTTCAAAATTTCGTTTTCAAATTGCTGCCAAGTTTTGTCCGAAAACTGGCAGATTCACTTTTCATTGTTTGTTATGCAAAATAACGTACACCCTACCTCAAACGGTCGCAACCGTGAGCTTACATAATACATGCAGCGTATTACGCGAAATTTCCATTTACATACACTTGTTTCTCATCCTATTAACCCATGTAATAAATTTTACCAAATAGGGTTTTAAGTTAATTTTTCATGTTAGTTCAACATACAATCATCTTATCATCATACAAACATAACATAAAGCTTCCTAAACATGTGGGGACATATAACAAGCAATTACTAAGCATACACATAAAGCATAAGATTTTAAAGCATAACTTTAAAAACATAAGCCAAAACATAGATCTAGCTCACCAAAACATAAATCTAGCTTACCAAAACACTAATCAAGCACATACTAATCTTACTAAGCTATTACATGAAAAATAAGTGAGCTTAAGCTCTTACATAACCCACTAAAAATACACCTAAATAAATGAATAAAAACTCAAATGAAAGGCTTAGGGTTTTAAAAAGATTCACCTTAACACTTAGAAGTAGATCTAGGCTTGAATCACAAACTTCCTCCTTGATTTCTACCTCAAAACCGACCTCACTCCACTGTTTCTTGACTCTCTTAGTTTCGGATTTTGGGGGGGGAAGGAAGAGCTAGATTGTAAACTAAGGAAAGTGATGTGTCAAAAGGTGGACCAAGGCAAAACCCAACCACACCTATTTATAGGCAAATTTTAATTTAAATTCCTATAATTGTTTTTATTGCTTAAATTGCATTTAAGTCCTCAAAAGCAACTATATTTGCCCCTAGACTCCAAGAGGTGGCCGGCCATTTGAGGAGGCTTGTTGGCCAAGTTTCATCCAAGTTCATATATGATAAATACTTTCTAGAATTTCTAAAAATTCCAATAATTCAATTTAATCATCACAAAGTGAGGTGTCCCCCTAATAAGGTTCCATTTGGTTTTCCTCCACCAATGCAGTCCATTTCATACTAATACAGATTTTACAAATACTGTTTTTTACCAATAACAGTACTGTTATACTGAACTGCAGTTCAAAATTTATCTGCACTTAACCGAACTGCATAAAATTTTTTCTTAGATCTTAAAACCACTTAGTTCTTATTACTCTAAATATTGTGCTTGATTTTTCTACAGTAATCCCAAACCTAATTTGGCTTCGCTATCCGTAAAAATAATTTCCCACAATATAATTTTATACTGTTTAAAACTGCAATATTGTCTCAAACATACCTTAGATTATTCTGATCAAACTTTGACCGGAATTAAATCATACATAAACCTTAATTCTGATAAATCATATCAGGCATTTCATATAAACATACATAATACAAACTTTTGATTCCTAAAAAAAAGAAATCGTAAATTTGTAAAAAGGTTGGTTATTACAATCTACCCCCCTTAAAAATTTTCGTCCCCGAAAATCAAAACAAATTGGGATAACTCTTTCTCATTTCCTCTTCTAATTCCCACGTTGTTCTTCAGTATTATGATTCCGCCATAACACTTTAACCATATAAATGGTTTTGTTTCTTAAAACCTTCTCTTCCCGATCCAGAATCCGAACTGGCTTTTCTTCATATGTCAAATCCGTTTGGACTTCGATTGGTTCTTGACTTAACACATGGGAAGAATCAGGTACATACTTTTTCAGCATCGAAACGTGGAATACGTTATGCACAGAAGCTAATTCTGGCGGCAAGACAAGCTTATAGGCTACTTTTCCAATCCTCTCAAGGATTTCAAATGGTCCTGTATATCTCGGACTAAGCTTTCCCTTTTTACCAAATCTCATAATTCCCTTCTAGGAGCAATCTTAAGAAAAACAGAATCTCCAACTTGGAATTCTAAGGGTCTTCGACGTTTATCAGCATAACTTTTCTGTCGACTGAAAGCTACGTCGAGTCTCTGTTTGATAATCTTGATATCCTCTGAAGTCTTTTTAATGAAGTCCGTAGTTTGAAGCTGCTCCTGTCCAACTTCTTGCCAATGAATGGGAGATCGACATTTCCTTCCATATAACGCTTCAAATGGAGCCATACCAATTGAGGCGTGATAACTGTTATTATAAGAAAATTCGATCAAATGTAGCTTCAGATCCCAGTTTCCTTTGAAATCCATAACACATGATCTTAGCATATCCTCTAGCGTCTGGATTGTCCGTTCCGATTGTCCGTCCGTCTGAGGGTGAAAAGCTGTACTGAATTTCAGTTTTGATCCCATAACCGTGTGAACACTCTTCCAAAATCGAGAGGTAAAACGCCTATCATGATCTGAAATGATAGATTTTGGCACTCCATGAAGCCTAACAATCTGGGATACGTAAATTTCAGCTAGTTTCTCTACTGAAAAGGTAGCCTTAACAGCAATAAAGTGGGCTGATTTTGTTAATCTATCCACATTTACCCAAATCATGTCATTCCCACTTGCGGTCCTGGGTAATCCAACTACAAAATCCATAGTAGTTTGTTCCCATTTCCACTCTGGAAGCTCAATTTTCTGAAGATCTCCACCAGGTTGCCGGTGTTCAGCCTTAACTTTCTGACAATTAGGCATTTTGATACAAAGTCTGCAATTTCATTTTTCATATTTGGCCACCAATAGTTTTCTCTAAGGTCCTTGTACATCTTGGTAGCTCCGGGATGTACCGAATATGGCGTCTCATGCGCTTCAGACATGATCTGTTTCTTTAAAAATTCCAAATTAGGAACGCAAATCATTTCCTTGAAATAAATTATCCCATTCGAAGAGATCTTAAACTCTTTATTCTTTCCACCAAAAAGTTGTGCCTTTTGTAGAAAGGAATCCTTCCCTTGATGAAGCTTAATGGATTCTAGGAGATTGGACTGGAGAGTCAGAACAGCCAATTTCCCAGTTATCATCTCCATACTAAAATCAGAAATCTCCTTTTGAAGTGGCTTGGACAACATTTCAAGAGACATCAGCATACCAGATGATTTCCTGCTTAGAGCATCTGCTTCCTTGTTCGCTTTTCCAGGATGGTAAATGATTTCACAATCGTAATCCTTCACGAGTTCTAGCCATCTACGCTGTCTCATATTGAGCACCTTTTGGGTGAGGATGTATTTGAGACTTTGATGATCTGTATAAATCTCACATCTATTCCCATACAAATAATGTCTCCAGATCTTTAATGCGAAAACTACCGCCGCTAGCTCCAAATCATGCGTTGGATAATTCCGTTCGTGATCCTTCAGTTGGCGTGAGGCGTAGGCGACCACATTTCCTTTTTGCATTAGGACTGCCCCTAATCCTGTCTTAGAAGCATCACTGTAAATTATGAAATTTCTTGCGTCCACATCAGGAATTATTAACACTGGAGCGCTAGTAAGCTTCTTCTTGAGCTCTTGAAAGTTTTCTTCACATTTTTGTGTCCACTCGAATTTCTTTCCTTTTCGAGTAAGAGCCGTAAGTGGTGCTGCAATCTTGGAGAATCCTTCAACGAATCGTCGGTAGTATCCGGCCAAACCAAGAAAGCTTCGTATCTCCGTAACGTTTTTGGGTGCTTGCCATGTACTAACCGCCTCTACTTTAGCAGGATCAACGGAAATTCCTTCCTTTAAAACCACGTGACCTAAGAAGTGAACTTTTTCCAACCAAAATTTTGTGAATTTGGCATAGAGCTGATTTCGTCTTAACGTCTCCAAAATTATCCTTAGGTGCTGCTCGTGTTCCTTCCTGGACTTTGAGTAGATCAAAATATCGTCAATGAAAACTATGACAAACTTGTCTAGGTAGTCTTTGAATACTCGGTTCATCAGATCCATAAAAGCAGCTGGTGCATTGGTCAGTCCAAATGGCATGACAAGAAACTCATAATGTTCGTAGCGTGTTCGAAAAGTTGTCTTAGAAATATCCACCTCCTTGATTCTGAGTTGATGGTATCCCGATCACAAGTCCACCTTTGAGAATACTACTGCTCCCCTAAGTTGATCAAAAAGATCATCAATTCTAGGGAGAGAATACTTATTCTTAATCGTAATCTTATTCAACTCGCGATAGTCGATGCACATCCGCAACAATCCATCCTTCTTTTTGACGAATAATACCGGTGCTCCCCATAGGGAATGGCTTTGTCGAATGAATCATTTGTCCAGCAATTCTTGCAACTGTACTTGGAGTTCCCTAAGTTCGGCTGGGGCCATACGGTAAGGTGCTTTTAATATTGGTGCAGCTCCATGCAACAATTCTATCTCGAAAGAAATTTCCCGCTCGGGAGGAAGTCTTGGTAAGTCTTTTGGAAAGACATCCACATATTCCCTGATGATGGGAACATCTTCCGGATTTAACTCCATCTCTTGCTCTTTGTCCACCATATTAGCTAGATATCATTGGCATCCATTAGCCAACATTTTCCATGCCTTCAATGCCGATACTAGCCTAGTTGAGGAATTTCGGGACTGACCGTAGAAATTGAATTCTTCCTCACCACGAAGACTAAATATAACACAACGCTTTCGACAATCAATCTTAGCATTGTACTTACTTAGGAAGTCCATTCCTAGAATAACGTCGTAATCTTGAAGCTTAATTGCGATGAGGTCTACATATAATTCTTTATCACAAATGATTACTGGAACATTTTGCATCCAAGAATCAGACTACAAAATTTCTCCTGATGGAAGGGATGTTCTGAAGGGTTGCTTTAAATTATCCACACCTCTTCTTAATTTCTGGGCAAACTTCATCGATACAAATGAATGGGTGGCACCAGAATCAAATAGAGCAATTGCATCATAGGTGGCGATAAAAATCTGACCTGTCACCACATGGGAAGTTCTAGCTTCAGCATCTCCCCTCGTGTAGGCATAAATCCTGGCTTGTGATTCAGGAGCCTCTAATCTTCCTTGTGTGATCGAAGGGCCTTCGATTTTCGCTTGCACCGCATGCAGCTGACTGTTTGCATTTCTATTTTGATAATGCGGGTTCTGGTTCTGGCTGTTCAAGGTGCAATTTTTCGCATAATGGCCTTCCTTTCCACAAAGGTAGCAGGTGTTTGTCCCCATTCTACATACTCCCAGGTGCTTCTTTCCACATTGCGCGCACACTGGATAGTCATTGCTATTACCCTCATTCCCCCTGTTGTTCTTCTTCTAAGGGTAATTCCTCTGCTGACCCTGACCGGTAGCATTCCCTTTTCTTTTGTTTTTCTCAAACTGTTTGGAATTTTGGCTAGAATTATTGGTCTGACCCTTCGAGTACGATTTCTGGTTCTGTCGGGGCTGAAACTGTTTCACCACAGCTTTCTCCTCTTTCTTAGCTTTGAAAATCTGAGCCCTTGCCTCCTTATCCTGGTTAATCCAGTATTCGGCTCTTATTGCCCGACTGATACAGTCAGATACTAGGGTTGGAGGGCTACTGCCAGCACTGACTTGCTTGGCAATGTCCGTTTGAAACATCTTCATCATTCTTCTTAGTTTTGTTGTTTTGTTTGGTATAAGTTCTGGGCACAGGCGAGCCAGCTGCTCAAATTTCTTGACAGCCTCTAGCACTGTCATCGACCCCTGCTTCATACTAGTGAACTCGTCTTGTTGAGCTGTCAAGATTTCGCTGTTGTAGTATATTATTCTGAATTCGGCTACAAGATCTTGCCAACTCATTGTTGCTACATCTCTGCACATCTGGACCGTCATCCACCAATGTCTTGCATCCTTTTTAAGTGCAAAGGAAGCACAGAGAACTTTTTCCCACTCCATAATTCCCATAAAATCCAAAATCACTTGGATATCAATTAACCAGTTGTCGGCTTCTATCAGGTCTATAGTTCCTTCAAAGTCGGGTGCCTTCATTCGTTTAAACCGTTTGAACAACAGGTCTTCCCGAACTAAGGGTGGGTTCGCTTGAATCCCATCTGGTACTAACGGGACTTCTAAATTCCGTGGAACCCCTTGACGAACTCCTGGTGTCGGTGGTGCTGCTGGGGGTACAGGGTTATCTTGGAGTGGCACTTCATTAGCATGAGGTACCTGATTTAGACGAGCTATCTACTCTCTAAGCCAGTTTGTTTCCTGCTGCTATTCCAGCAATTGTCGTTGCAAAATAGCTACAACATTTGCAAGATCCGGTTCTTGCGGATTCAGTTTTACTTGCTTGCGAGGACGTACCATTTTCTAATTCCTATTTGGTTGCAATAAACGATATTATTATACTTTAAACATCATTTCTTCCATTCATATCTTATCGTATCACATCATTCCATAACATCTTATCATATCTTAAAATGTCATATAGAAATCCATCGTGATTTCATCTTATCATATCATATATAAATTTGTTCTTTTGTACATACACAAAAAGTATATCATATTTAGATAGTTATATGTACATATACTATACACAATATATTAACTATATATACAAAGTCAAAATAAGATGGAAGTGTCTATCACTTCACCATCATACCTATCCTATGTACAATCCTAATGTCAAAAGGAATAAATACTAAAAAGTCATCCTAGATCTAAACAGTCTACGCTATCGATCTGTCGGAAGAAATGTCGGAGTCCGCGTCCCAATCAGCATGGTCGAATAAAATCTCCTTGGGATCTTCCTCCGGCTCCTCTAGATCGTCAAAGTCTTCTTCGATGGCTCCCTCCTGCTCCTCCCATTGCTCTTGATCTTCCTCGTCTTCTTCTTCGTCGTCACTCTCGATGATGATAACGGGAGGGTCTTCCGGATGGTCTTTGGGGTCGGCAGGAAAATCCGTAGGGTCCATAACGTCGTCCTCTGCTCCGGCCTCCGCAATGCCAGCATCATAGACTGGAACGACCTGGTCTTCCTCTGGGGCGGTAGCTTGCATCCCATGGACTATTATCTCTGCCTCCATGATAGCCTTTATCATACCCTCTAATGTCATCCCAACTAAAGGCTCCGGAACAAAAGGCCTGATGTTGGGAGGTAGCCCTTCCTGAAGAAGAAACAATGCCTGTAGCAACGGGCTTCCTAAGGCGTGAGGGATGTGAGGCAACATTGCGTCCCGAAACCGTTGGCAGTAGTGGCCCATCGACTCGTTAGGGTATGTGCGCCAATCTGCTACATAACTAATAAAACGCTCAAGATACATATCGTTGTAGATCTCGGGGTCACGATAAGGCATGTTGGCGCCCTCGTCCGGTGGTAGTCCGTAACGCACGGTAATCAAAGCGTAAAAATCTACCCATGTACCTCCTGGCATGGACGGCTCCCCTATGGTCATCCACCATAACCTAGCCTCCACAGCTAGACACCGAGTAGCTAATAAAACCTGGAGGTGCGTCTCTATATGGCAAATCCTAACTCCATATCATATAGCCATCCTACTAGCGATACTGTTCGTTGGGTCCCATCGAACAGCAAAGGTTGCATTCCGTAGAACACTAGTGCGGCGTCACGGTCATCGTCCATAGTCTCAAATCTATATTATACAAGCTATCATATTATACTTACATAATAAATATTTATACACAAAATAATTATTAACTTACAATGACTGTGGCACAGGCAGGCATACTGTGAAACCGGAAGGCAGGAATCCTCTCTGATACCAACTCTGTAACGACCCGCCTTATGTAGGCCGTTACCGTACTTATCTTGCATAAAATCTGACACTTACTTAACTAGCGGAAAATACGGAATATATATATATATATATATTTTTTTACAATTATAAAGGTAACTCGACCATATAATTTTCTTATTACCATATATACATATTTATTTGAGTATTTAAATATTAAACTTAATTTGAAATACAACTAATTAACTTAATAATAAGGACATATATTTGACACAAAACGCGTAGCGGTCTCCATCCCGTAGTTTCACAGTTAGCCCTGTCATGCCCCACCGTCTTGTATTAAGTATTGCTAATAGGGAGCTTACCTACAGCATAAACGTAAGTTGTGAGCTTTCGCTCAGCAAGTACAACTATTAACCCTCAAAAACAATTTGAACTTAATCAATGCATGAACCAATTATGCTTTATTATGCTTTCTTAAGTTTTCATATTTTAGGGCCCTTACTTACTTTAAGTGTACGTACCGTGGCGCGCAGCCATGGAATGGTTGGGGCGGCCAGCCCAATCCAACTCAAACCATGAACCAACCCTGACCTAGTGCAGGTCGGTACAACACGATTTAAAACTGCTTAACATCTTACTTGGAAACATTTTCTTGAAAACAGTTTCTTACTTGAACTTAATCTTAATCTTCTCATGTACATTATCACTAGTGAACATACTTCATGATTTCACAATAATAAAACATAACCATATGCATCACATACATAAGTGCATGAATTTTAAAAACATGCAACCAATAAAACAATTAGCCTATGCTGTAGGCGGAGTTGTACTTACAGGTTATACTAGAGCTGGGGTTTGTTGCTCCAACGAATTGCAACAACTGGTTACTTTCCTGTTTCCAAAAAGGACGTAAGATAAGAATCATCATATCTTACCATAAATCATTTTATTAAATGTTGGTATCCTAACCAACATTCAACATTTACCCTAGTTATATGTCCCCTACTAACGTGGTGTCCTATTCGGTTACTAAATATAACCTTAGGGCACCTGTCCTAAAAACAATCAAACAGTATTATGTTTGATTACTTAACACAAATCTTGGTTGGTTATACTTAAATAATATCATTTTAGGTTACTGATAGTAACCCTAGGTATAAGCCCAAACATAATTAGGTTAATGTCCTATAGGGTTACCAAGACCCAATAGTGGTATCTCATTTGGTTACCCTAAGTAACCTTGGTTTCAAAACCTAGCATATAAATTAGTAACATATTTGGTTACTATAAGTATACTTTCAATTATCTTAGTTCAATAATAATTTTTCTGTATCATAACCGATTACTAAGTGTCTTACTAGGGTTACTATATTACTATTTTACTTTAAAATCTTATTTAATTCTTTTTAAACCATTGTTATAAAACTGAATTTGACTTATTTTATAAAGATAGTAAAACTGTGATATTTTGAAAATTGTTCATTGAAAATAGTTTAATAATTTCAGTTAGCAGTGCACGGGTAGGAATTTGTTTGCTCATGCACTGTTTTGAAAATTCTACGCAGGAATTGCCTATTTCCTGCTCGGTTTTAAGATTTTATTTTATTTTAAAATCTGCTTTGAATTTGAAAAAGTTTTCTTTATAAAAGTTGTAGACCTCATAAAGTCCTACGACTTTCATTTTTAACACAAAACCTAATTCTGCCATTAACCTGTTCATTTTTCTCGTTGAAAAGTCCTGGCCGTGCATAGGGTCTGGGGTGGCCAGTCTCGGGTTTTCACAAAAATGGAAGCCTTTGGAGCTTATTTTTCAAATTCTGTCTAGGCGACCCCCTAGGATTTTTAATTTTTTACAACTTTTTAGCTTTAACTTTTTCCAAATTCTGCCTTTAAGGGCTTCAAAATTTCGTTTTCAAATTGCTGCCAAGTTTTGTCCGAAAACTGGCAGATTCACTTTTCATTGTTTGTTATGCAAAATAACGTACACCCTACCTCAACGGTCGCAACCGTGAGCTTACATAATACATGCAGCGTATTACGCGAAATTTCCATTTACATACACTTGTTTCTCATCCTATTAACCCATGTAATAAATTTTACCAAATAGGGTTTTAAGTTAATTTTTCATGTTAGTTCAACATACAATCATCTTATCATCATACAAACATAACATAAAGCTTCCTAAACATGTGGGGACATATAACAAGCAATTACTAAGCATACACATAAAGCATAAGATTTTAAAGCATAACTTTAAAAACATAAGCCAAAACATAGATCTAGCTCACCAAAACATAAATCTAGCTTACCAAAACACTAATCAAGCACATACTAATCTTACTAAGCTATTGCATGAAAATAAGTGAGCTTAAGCTCTTACATAACCCACTGAAAATACACCTAAATAAATGAATAAAAACTCAAATGAAAGGCTTAGGGTTTTAAAAAGATTTACCTTAACACTTAGAAGTAGATCTAGGCTTGAAGCACAAACTTCCTCCTTGATTTCTACCTCAAAAACCGACCTCACTCCACTCTTTCTTGACTCTCTTAGTTTCGGATTTTTGGGGGGGAAGGAAGAGCTAGATTGTAAACTAAGGAAAGTGATGTGTCAAAAGATGGACCAAGGCAAAACCCCACCACACCTATTTATAGGCAAATTTTAATTTAAATTCCTAGAATTATTTTTATTGCTTAAATTGCATTTAAGTCCTCAAAAGCAACTATATTTGCCCCTAGACTCCAAGAGATGGCCGGCCATTTGAGGAGGCTTGTTGGCCAAGCTTCATCCAAGTTCATATATGATAAATACTTTCTAGAATTTCTAAAAATTCAAATAATTCAATTTAATCATCACAAAGTGAGGTGTCCCCCTAATAAGGTTCCAGTTGGTTTTCCTCCACCAATGCAGTCCATTTCATACTAATACAGATTTTACAAATACTGTTTTTTACCAATAACAGTACTGTTATACTGAACTGCAGTCCAGAATTTATCTGCACTTAACTGAACTGCATAAAAAATTTTCTTAGATCTTAAAACCACTTAGTTCTTATTACTCTAAATATTATGCTTGATTTTTCTACAGTAATCCCAAACCTAATTTGGCTTCGTTATCCGTAAAAATAATTTCCCACAGTATAATTTTATATTGTTTAAAACTGCAATATTGTCTCAAACATACCTTAGATTATTCTGATCAAACTTTGACCGGAATAAAATCATACATAAACCTTAATTCTGATAAATCATATCAGGCATTTCATATAAACATACATAATACAAACTTTTGATTCCTAAAAAAAAGAAATCGTAAATTTGTAAAAAGGTTGGTTATTACATGTGGTATGTGTGAATGCCTATTAGATGTTTGTAATATGTCCCCACATACTCAAGAATGATGTTGCATGGATGAAAAATTGAATTGGTAATGTATGTTGCATGTAGGGTTCAAGAAAACCCTAAAAACCCCAGTTTGGTGAAGATTACCATATGGGTTTGCATGAAGGATTGTATGAATAAGAAATGAATGCATGATGATGAAAATGTTACGTAACGTGCTGCATGGTTGATGTAGGCTCATGGTTTTAACCGTTCGAGGTAGTGTGTGCGTAATTTTACGTAAGAACCAACTAAAATGGAAACTGCCAGTTTCGGATCAAAACTGGGCAGCAATCTGGAAACAAGATTTTGAGGCCTTTAGAGGCCGAATTTGAGAAAAGTCAAAACGACAAAGTTGTAGAAAATTGAAAATACTAGGGGATGACTTGAATATATTTTGAAAAATAAGCTCCGAAGGCTTTCGGTTTTGTAAAAACCCGAGCCCTGGTCTGCCAGACCCTGTGCACGGCCAGCTGGTTTCAACCAGGGATATGAACTCGTTAAAGGCAGAATTAGATTTTGAGTAAAACACAAAAGTTGTATTATTATTCGAGGTCTACAACTTTAATGAAGAAATATTTTTCAAATTCTAAACATATTATTAATATTAAATTAGATCTTAAAAACTGTGCAGGAAACAGGAAATTCATGCACAGGATTTTCAGAAAACAATGCAAAAGTAGGAAGTTCTGCACATGCACTGATAACTGAAATTAAGAAACTATTTTCAAAGATTTTTTTTCAAAGTTTGACAGTTTTTAACTGTTTTTTCTTAAAAGTTACGGTTTTATAAAAATTCGATTTTATAAAGAAAATAAGTTTTACAAAAGATTTTTAAAGAAAACTTGACAAAGTTTTGTCAAGAAAAGAGAAAATATATACTTGGACCAAAAAGTATTTCGAAGGCATAATAACAAAAAGATGACTGACAGTACACCGGTTAGGATACCCAAGTTATTGGTTGGGCCTTACCCTAGGGTTACCAATAGTAAACCTAATGGGTATTACTTTAAAAGTAATTGGGTCGTAGTAACTTAATGAGGTATGGGTCTAAGATCTAGATATGATTGGGCTTATACCCAGGGTTAAGATGCTATTACTATTCATGTATGATTGGGCCTTGAAACCAAGGTTTCATTAAGTAATCAAACAAGATATTGTTTGGTTGCACCTAGGGTTACATTTAGTAACCGAATAAGAGATCATTGTAGTATGTGGGAGACATGTAACTAGGGTACTGATGAATGATGGTTAAGGATACCAGCATTGAATGTAATGATTTAAGGTAAGATAAGATGATCCTTATCTTACGTCTTTTGTGAAAATAGGAATTAAACCTGTTGATGTGCCTTTTTGGAACATTAAACCAAGAGCGTAGGACATCAGGTAAGTACAAACCTCACCTACAGTATGAAAAATAGTAAACTATTTTCAAGCATGACTTGTTTACATGTATACCATGATGTGCCATGTTTATGTACATGCCATGTTTTACGATGATGCCATGATTATGTACATGCCATGTTTTATGATGATGCGATGTTATATACATGCCATGTTTTAAGATATTGCCACGTTTATGATAAAGCCATACTTTATTAATCTTCTACAAGTCATTCTATGTTAGTGATCCTTTATGTCATACTATACCTATGCATCATATGCATCATGACTAATAAGATCACAGTAAATAACTTAGTCTTGGAATGTAACAGACTAAGACTAAAACTAAGACAGTAAACGTGTCGTACCAACCCTCCCGCCAGATCATGGAGGATTATACATGTTCAAGTTCAAGATATTAAGACCTTCCCGCCTGATCGTGAAGGCTTACATGATTCCCAAATTGTTAGGGACCTTGCAAACCTTAACTTTCTGTGGATTGCGCGCATTGGTACGTACATAAGGGGCCCACAATGTTAAGCAAGATAATAAATTCAAGATAATAAGTTCATTTTCATAATGAAGCATAAATATTCTAAATGATCATAATTGGTTCATGCATAAGATGGACGATATTCTGTATGTTTTTTGTGAGATTATGTTTGTACTTACTGGGCGAAAGCTCATTAGATTATTTTTCATACTGTAGGTAAGATGACTGCAGTTAATTGGTGGGCCATGGAGGATGATGCGGCAGTGAAGGACGGTGTGGGATATCACTATACAGATTTGTCGTAAACTCTTTATAACTATGAATAACTTGTACATGTATGATTAAGTAATATGTACCATGTTCGCATGTGATGGTTTCAAAAGTCCGTTTTAAAAGGTATTTGTGACCTTTAATCGGCTAACAAGTAATGGGTAGACATGGTGAAGTTTACCCATATGGATAAGTTTAATTAAGTTGCGTTTAAAAAAAATAAAAATTTATTCTGAAATTTTCTGAAAGTTCAAGTGTTAGAAACTAAGAAGTAAGTTAAGTAAGCAAAAGTAACAGCCCACGTTTACGTAGTCGACGTGAAGAAAATTTTGGGCATAGTTTTGGGAAGTTTTCCAATTTTTTTTAGAGCAAAATCCCCACCCAATCCCCCCCCTCCCCCCCCCCCCCCCCTCCCCCCCCCCCCCCCCCCCCCCCCCCCCCCCCCCCATCCCCCCCCCCCCCCCCCCCCCCCCCCCCCCCCCCCCCGGCCCTCTCCAACCTGTTTATAGGTGAAAAATGCTTTTCTTTTTGGATTTATTTTTAATCCAAACTTTGCTTAGAAGTTCCTTGAAGCAAAAATATTTGCCCAAAAGTCCTTGAAGAAAACAATAATTTGCACAAAACCCCCCTTAGGTGGCCGGCCACATGGTTCTAGAGCTATCCAAAAATTCTTTCCAATTTTTCTTTAATCAAGAAATTGTGTCATAATTCATGGTGAGGTGAGGTCATCACCCTAAGGCCTTGTTTGGCTTTCTCTTAATATGTAGTCCACTTTTATGCTAACACAGATATTTTTAATACTGCTATCAACTAATAACAGTATTGTTACACTGAACTGCAGTCCAAAATTTATCTGTGTATAGTTGGACTGTATAAAAAAATTTCTTATTTCTTGAAGTCTTTTTGCCCTTAATATCCTACTTGGTGTGCTTGATTTTTCTATGGTGGTTTTTAAATCTTATTCATGCTATCTTGTCCGTAAAGATGGTTTTTGCAGTATATTTCCCATACTGCTTATCATATTATAGTATAGTCATATCTTTGACCTTTCTAGTCAACCTTTGACTTTTTTGTCAACTTTGACTTTTTCGGTCAAACTTTGACCAACATGAAATCTTAGAATTTTTCTTCCCTTTTTGCTCAAAAGGTCACATGCTTGGCTAAACAAACTGCTTATTGAGTCTCATAGCTAATTAAATGAGAACTAAAACATTTACTGATAAAATTATGAATTTCACATTAATACTCATAATGTTCATGAAACATCACATAAACACATAGTACAAACTTAAATTTCTTATGTACAAGGAAATCATGAGTCCGTAGAAATTTTTGGTTATTACAGTTACGGCGCAGCGGAAGTTTTAAAATTTTTATACCGATTCGGAAAAGAAGCTCATGATGCATATAACAATAAATTAAATTCAAGATCAAGCGTACCTTATTTCTTGGATTCCGAAATTGCTAGAGCGTTTGACCAACATGTCTTCTCTACTATTCTCGAGTTCCACATCTCAGAGTGTGTGTGGGCACTTTATGAATCCAAGCGACCGGTAATGCTTTCCGAAGTCTATATCCCTCATTCTCAATTCCAATGTTCCTCGTTGAGAATATGATCTAGGTTCTTTCTTCCAAACTTCAAATCAGGAACCAGTTAACCTCCTATGAAAATTATCACTCGGTTTAACTTTCCTCACAGTTTTGATTCAATTGAATTTTCTCTCTTTTTCTCTCTCACAATTGTGGCCGAATTTAATGATGTAGAAGAAACCCTAATTGGTTTTTCTCTCACTCCCAAAAACTTTTTTTTTTCCTTTTTTTTTTTTTGCTTTAGTGTGAATCACCAAAAAATTAATTTTTCAAGAATCCCTAGCCTTTATATAGTATTCCAATCGTTTTTCAAAATATATCTCCTACTTGAAAATTAATTATTTTTTCCGGATAATATTTTGAACCAAAGGATCATACAAATTAGGGCTAGATTCATTGAACCTAAAAAAACATTTTTCCGAGGGGAGATCTAGCCTCAAAAAATTCAGCCACAAAGAGATTTAAATCTTGATTAGTGGTTCAAATCTTAAATCAAGAATCTGGACTAGTCAAATATTCTAGTCCTATCTAGATTCAAATTTCTTTTAAACCTTTTTGAATTTAAATGAGATTCACCTTATTTGAATAAATATTTTCCACAAACATCAACCATATTAATTAATTTAAATCAATGGAATATTTCAAATTTTTTTTCCTCACAAAAACCATGCACCTCTTTAATTAGGAAAGAAAAATCCATCAAATAATCTCCATTATTTAAATCAATTAATAATTTAATGTAGGAATATATTTGAACAATTTTGAAACAAAGTTTTCTTCCCTCCACTCAATTACAACCGTGCACCCTCGTTTAATTAGGAGAGAAAAAATTTGTTTTCCAAAATTAAATAATTCAAACACAATCTTATTTCCAAAATTCAATTAACCAATCACATGTTAACGAATCATATTATTTGTCTACATAAATTTCACATGTCCAATCCTTTCCGGATTGCATGTTAGAGAGTACCATGTCTTAATAGACATTACAAAAATCCATTTAAATTTATCAATCTCATTAGGAACAAATCCCGAGACGCTATATGGAACTATATGAGCTAATCGAGGGACCCAATGGAAATATGTAAAGAGGCTCCCATAATTGTGAAAAATTAATCCCAGATTAATTATTCATCAATTATCAACTTCAAGACTATTCCACTAAAAGTTTGAAGCTGAACTCCTGTTTACATACCGTATTGCGATAGCTCTCTCAAGTAGTGCTTCTTCCATGATTTGTTCATCGCTCGCTTAATCCCCATATGTTATCCATGATTGAATTAAGGACTTTTTCCGTTTTACCTTTTCAATCATTTTAACTTAAAGTTCCATTATTCTCCATTGAAAGAACCACCAATTGTAAAACCATACAATTGGTAAACCATCAGAGAACACAAAGTAAACCGATGGCCAAGATCTTGTTATACTATCTTTCAATCCCCGAATAATGCCTTTAAGTAGATAACATGTACTATCGTTAAGTTAGCTATGAATTCAATATCTATGAACCTGGATTTCTCCATCCATAAGTCATGCACCCAAAACACAAGTATATTGACCATGAATCAACAGTGTCTCACATGTAGTGTATTAAAGTACATAAGTCATGGATACGAATTCAAGTAATCATTTCAGGATTAAGATTAATGCAAGATGATAATCAAAGCGTCATTGATTCTTATAAACGGAATTATTAAATAGAATCAATTAACACTTTAGGTCCAGTCCAATGTCATACCTCAATACTGGTATACATTAAAGTTTCTACTCGGAACCTATCCGATGGTCAAGACAAACCATCCCTCCAAGGAAGTAGATAACCTTTACAATCTTATCATGAATAAGATCCCCAAATCTTATTCCATCGATTGCGGACTATTTATTTAGACTGTTATCAAATTATCACGTCTTCTATGTATACCCCATATACATATGATAATCCGATATATTACCAACAGCCAAGGAGTATTTTATATTTGCTCAAAATAACCATACAATCAACAAATGAAAGTAAATAGGACACAACTTATTAAACATGAATATCCTTATCTTATTAATATCAAAATGTCATATTTATAGAAAATCCATTATATTGATTTCTATCCTTAGGGCACATATAGATCCCAACATTTTCTGTTTTGAGCTTGGTGGTGGCTAGAGGCTAGGGGTTTTGAGCTTAACTTGTGTGAGAATAAAATGAAATATTAGGGGCTTGTCTTCGGCCAATTTTTACCTTAAGGGAGCTGTATTTTGAGGGATAAAATTGAAAATTTTTTGGCTGAATCACCTCTTGCATTGCCGCCATTTTTGGGAGGGATTTGGAGTAAAAACTTTGTTCAACAAAGTGGAGACAAGGGGTCACTTTCACTTATCTCTTCTATGGGTAAACTTGCCAAAATAAACCATGCCACATCTTACATAAAGTTGCATGCATGCACCACTTCCTTCTTTTTCTCATTTGTTCAAATTTATTTCTTGCTTTTTGATTCAAAAATCCGGATCCCTTGGTGAATTTTCCCCTTTTCATTTTGTTTTTCTTTCTTCGAATTTTTCCACCATTGATCCAAGGTTGTCATCCTTATTCTCATCCATTGGATCTTCCATCACACCAATCCTTACCTTAAGCTCTCATTGGACACTTATCATCCAAAGTTTGGCCATTGATTTGCCTAAGATTCTTTTATATAAAATGTACACCATTGATTTCAAACTTAAGCATAATTCTTGATCAATCTTCCACCTTTGGATTTTCTAAGAGTAAATAATAATCACTCATCTTCTATCTATGTGACACATTAATTTCTCAATCATACTCTCAAAACTTAACTATTGATATGATCAAAATAAATAATAAGATCATTAAATTGACCTACTAATAAAAATCGGGGTTTTTCCCAAAAAATTAAAATTATCCCTCTAGTACGACATAATAAAATTTTCGTATAAATTTATATGTCGTTCAATTTATCTTTTATGTATTTAAAATTTCTCATTTAAATAGAAAAACTCAACATTGTTAAATTGTCGACATTATCACACTGATGATACATATACAATCATTCATGATCTTGATATTTGATATTCATCAAATAATTCATTAGAAGTATATTAATGAAGGAAATCCATAATAATAGTTCGTGAATCGAGTTTATAAATTTCTAGGGCATCATAAAAGCAATATTGATACATAGAGTTGATGGCAACTCTAAGCACTGATGGTAGGAACTAGGAAACAACTTGGGTTGGCGACTTCCTTCAAATCACTTAACTTATGCTGCTTGGGTTTCCCATCACAAATTTCTAGCTGGCGACATTCTATGTGTGTAACATCCTGACCACGTAGGGCCGTTACCGTGCTTACTTAACTTACTTAAACAATTAAACATACTCTCGTATTCCGTAAAAATACAGAAATATATATATTTTTTCTCTTTTCCTTTTAAACTCATTTTAAAAACCTAAAAGATTCTCATACTTATTTATATGTACTCACTCGAGCACCAAGCTTTAAAACCACATTTTAACACATTTGATAAACCATATTAATTACCGTGGTAATAAATTTTAAATACTGTCCTAGTACTAAATATTTTTAGTACCGGTACCATTATATTATCATAACATAAACAAATTTTACAAAAACACGTGGCGGTGTCCAACCCAAATTTCACAGTCTGCAGTGCCATTCTGCATAGTTTTGTATCATGCATTGCCAGTAAGTTGCTTACCTACAGTATAAACATAAGTTATGAGCTTTCACCCAGCAAGTACAATTTTCTTCCCGCAAAATCATTTTTCTCGTAAAAGAATGCATTAGCGTAGTTTTTGGGCTTCTTACATAACATGGACATGAGTGTACGTACCGTGCCGCGCAGCCCTGGAGTGGTTGGGACGGCCAGTCCAATCCAACTCAAACCATGGACCTAACCCACCCTTGTGGCAAGTCACGCCATGAAGTGGTTGGGGCGACCAGCCCTGTCCATCTCAAACCATGGACCAAACCTAAACCCGCCCTCGTGGTAGGATGGTACGACATGAGAAAACTTGTTTGTTTTATCTTATTACATGAAACTTGTTCTTGCTTTGTTCATACTTGAAAACATTTTCTTACTTGAAAATTGTTTCTTTCTTAAAAGCAGTTTCTTACTTGAAAACAGTTTCTTACTTGAAACTTAATCAGATTCTTACCATGTGATTTATCATTAGTGAGCATGCTTTCATGATGCCACAACATAAAACATAAAATATATGCATCACATACATTAATGCATGAGCTTTGAAAAACATGCAAAGTAGTAAAACATTTTTGTCTATGCTGGTAGGCGGAGTTATTCTTACAAGTTGTCCTATGCTCTTGGTCTATCGTTCTAACAAGGCATGACAACAAGTTAAATATTCTTGTTTTCAAACAGGGCATAAGATAATAATCGTCTATCTTACTACAAACCATAACATTCTAGATCGATATCCAATCCAATTACCAATGGTGATCATATACGCCAACCCTAACATAGTAAATTGGTATCCCACACGATAACCATTGGTAATCATAGATACAGGACCCTAACATAATAAATCGACATCTTATCCGGTTACCATCAGTCATACACATGTTTCCATATTCTTATGTTTTGAAAATATCATAACTTTATAAATAAAATATTTCTTATCATAATACTTGAAATTACCTTTCATAAAACATAATACGTTTTTTAAAAATCACTTGGGAAATTCCATTGGATTTAAACCTTTTAAAACTATTTTTTTTTTTTTGTAAGGCTATAGTTCCTTTTTAAAAGAGATCATAAAACCTTAAAAACTGCTTTTAAAACAACCTTTTTATTTTACTGGAATGCATGTGTGTAGGAAATTTCCTGTACATGCATAGTTTTGAAAATCTAATTTTATCTTTAAATCAATTTAAATTTGGGAAAACTTTCTTCACAGAAGTTGTAGATCTCGTTAAAAGCTACAACTTTTGTTTTTTGTCCAAAACTTAATTCTACCTTTAACTTGCCTGTTTTAGCTTTGAAACATTTTGGCCGTGTACAATACTTGGACCAGCCAGTTTTGAAAACTAATTAAAACGAAGCGTTTGGAGCTTGTTTTTCAGAAACTGTTGCATTAAACCCTAGGATTTTCTATGTTCTAAAACTTTTTTTGTTTTAACATTTTCCAAATTCGGCTTCTAAAGGGCTCAAAATCCAGTTTCCAAAAAACTGTCAAGATTATTTTTCAAAACCCGGCATTTTGAATTTATATTGGTTTTTGTTTAAAAATCCATACACCCTACCTCAAACGGACAAAGCCATGAGCCTACATCAACATGCAACGCGTTGGATTCAAACATACACTTATCTCATGTTCTTGAAAACACTACATTGTTAACTTACTTGTTTACCAACTTGTGTCTTTAGATTAATTTCTTAATCAACATACACTTAGTATTCACATCATCATCATCATCATCATCATCATCATTCATAAAATCTCCCTACTTAAACATGTGAAGGCATTTTCACAAACACATGGTGAGCAATGAGCACACATAACCTTAAACTCAACATAGAGCATAAAAATCAAACACATGCTTAGAGCTAGCAACCAAGATAACCTAAGCATAGATCTAGCATAAACAATCATCAAAAACCATAATATAAGAAGCATGAGCTTATGCTCTTACAACCCATAGTTTGAAATATACAGAAATCCCATAAACCAAAACTTAATAAATTCTTAGTTAGAGGGTTGAGATTATACCTGTAAAGCTTTGAAAGAGTGGTTTCTAGACCTTTGCATAAGTAAAAATTCTTGCTCCTCTATTTATAGGTGGAAATTCCAAATTTTTCACAATTATTTTTATTTCTAAAATTCTCCTTGAATTTACATTATTTGGCCTTAAAAACAAAATTTTGCCTTCCATGTCCCTCCAAGTGGCCGGCCATGTAATGTGTTGGAGCCAAAAATATCTCTTCAAATTGATCTCTAATTTTTTTCCTTGTCCCCAAGGCTACCAATACAACCGGCCATGTGGCCTAAGTGGAGGGTTTTTGTTTTTGCTAAAAACAATACATCAAAAATTGTGTATTTATCTACAATTACTTGGCCTCCAAGTCAATTAGGGTCATGTTTGACATTCCTCCTAATATGCAACCTATTTTCTTAATAATTCAGATAGTAACAATATTATTTTAACTGTCAACAGTATAATATAACTGGACTGCAGTCCAGAATTTATCTGCACTTAACTGAACTGCATATAGGATTTTCTTAGGACTTGAAGCTACTTAGTCCTAATTTTTATTCCTAATTTTTCTAGAGTGATCCCATTTCTTATTCTTACTTCTACATCCGTAATAACGGTCGGCCAAAGTATACTTTCACTATTGCTTATTATACTGCAGCACCGTCTTATTCAAGTCATAATTTATCTTGATTATTCATTGGCCCAAACAAAAATCATAATTCATGGTTCGGCCTTTTTCATCATAAAGCCTTATCCTTGACTTAATAAATTATCATTGAGTCTCATAATACTTATAAGAACTTAAACATACTCTAATAATCAAATTAGATCATGAGCTTCATGTTAACATACATGATTCAGACTTAGATTTTCCTTTATATCTAAGAAAATCACAAGTTCGTCAAAATTTTTGGGTTATTACAAGGTGAACATGAAATTTAATTTGATAGATATTGATCAAGCTCTTGCATCTAATTTTCAAGTCATAATACTAGCTATCCAAGATATGCATTTTATATGCATGTTATATATCCAAGAAAAAATTGTCCATATATGTAGATGCACTTCTCTTTCCACTTAATAAGTTCAACAAACAGAAATGACCTTTAAAAATTTCCAATCGAAGGACTAGCCAGTGCTAAAGGACGACGATTCCACTAATTATCCCTCATTTTATGATAGGATAATTATATTGACACACTTCTATTGACTCTTCAAATTTTAGCTCTAAACATGTAGAACATTTAATTGTGAAACGTTATATTTGACCGTTATATTCTTATTAATTGCATAGTTATCTCATACCAAATTTTTCATCATTATGAGTGTCTTTTTCATTCTCGCTATTAGATTTTTGTTAAAAATAGAGGAAGTCACTTGTATCATATTTTATATATAAAAAAGTGTGGAATCTTTCCAATATATGTAACAATTGATCAAGTCAATAAATATTACATTGGGTTGATGGCGTGTAGCACTCGCATTATTAACATATAACATTTTTTTAGGATAAACATATTACATCTTTACATGTAACTCTAGTACGCAAAGTTATGTCCGTTTACCTATTTTATATAAAGTTTCGTAAATTTATAATACGACTTATAAATTCCATTACACAGGAATAAAAGAAATGAGAGTAAACCTACATATATGATAATTGGAGTTATTTTTTTATTTCTTGAGAGATATTGTATTATTTGCGTTAATGAGAAAAACATATATTTATATATTGTTATGACAATGCACTTAGACAGTCATGTTTAAGGTGGTAATTTTTTCTGTTAACCTATTAATATGTGGGGATCCACGTTAAATAAGGTGGAGAAAATCCGATCTAAACAATTTCATATTATGAAATGGATTAAAAGTTCAATTCATCGAAGCTTATGAGGCGGGGCCAAATTTAGAGGCCCTTAGACCGTTTCTCTGCCTAATTTAATTATATATTATTTAATACTAAAGATATTATTATACAAGACGTGTTAAATATGCATAATTTCAAATATTAAACATTATTTATAATAATTTGTATATGAGAAATTAAATGCTATGGTTTTTATTTATTTACCTTAAAATCTTTTATATATGCATTTCGTTTTTTCAGTTTAGATTTTTATATAATAAAAATAGATTAAAGTAACCGTGAGTATCCAAAATTTGCGATAGCAAAAATCCGTCCTATTTCCTCAAGCTTAAACGAGTTAATAGGACATGTATAGAAAGTGTTTTTATTTAGGGAGTGGGTTGACAAGAAGCCAACATTTTCCTTTTTTATTTTTTATTTTTATTTTAAATATAAGATACTTCTTGCTCCTATTTCTACAGTTTTTTTCTTTCTTTAACATGTAAGGGGTATTGACTTTCAAAATGGGGGAAGTTTCTCCCACCAAATATTGACATTTAGATCAGGTGACATGAAACTTTTAAGTAAAAATAGTTATAGGCACGTGTCACGCGCATGTTTAATCAAGTTATTAAATAAAAAATTAATTAATAAGTATTACGAGAAAATAGTAGATGAGAAACCAATGAGGAGAAAAATATATATAGGGCTACATTTGGAAGACAACTTTATGATAGAAGATAAAAGACAAGATATTTAAATAGCAAAAACTTGGAGAGAAGTTAGCAAATTAGATAAAAAATCATTAACGGTATAATATTTTATGGTAGAATAGATGACCGAACATTTCTGGCTCCTATCACTAGTTCTCAATGCTGGTCAATGGAGTATTCTTACTCCAGAGTATTTTGATGGTCGATAGGCGGCTAGACGTCTCCAGTTCTGGTCGCAAGTGTTGATATATAATCAGAATATTCTAGCAAAAAAAATTTTTTTACCATCTACCAGAGTATTTTGATGATCGATGTAGGCGATCGAAGCTATAGACATCCTGCTAACTATGTTGAAAAAAAAATTATTCTTGGGGATTATGAAAATATTTTACTTGAATATTTAGGTGACCAACACTCGGGATCAACACTGTCACTGCTGGTTCAAACTATATCTGTTAGACTGTATGCTGCATTTGAGTAGATTTGTTTAAAGAATTAAATATTTTAAATAAGCATGTCAAAAAAGTAAAGAAGGAAAAAAGGTGGCTAAAACTTTTCATTTAAGGAAAAAAATGTGGCTTGTTTTGGTAATTTTCTCATGAAAATCAATGGAATGAGCCCCATCAACAACATAAGAAAAAACTAGGTAAGTAGACAGTTTTTAAATATTTATTTAAGTAAAATATCAATTTTTTTAATTAAGAAAATTACCGTTAATCAGTGATTGACCATAAATATGTATTATTGTCGGTCAATCATTGATTGACCCAATCAATTAATAAGTTAAACACTAAATCATTGATTGATTTTTTTTAACGGACATTTTTTTTTAATTTTACAAAACTTCGACCATTTATTAAAAACATTCTTAAAATAGATTGTTATTCATATATCCCAAAACATAAAAGGAAAAGTACCTGAATAAAAATTTAAAGACCATTGCATTACCATGACACAAAATATGAAATTAGACAATATGACATAGAAAAAAAAATTAAAATTTATGTCATATTGGTCAAGAGAGGGGGAATTTATACCATGTTGGTTAATAATTAAAAAAGTGACTATTTGGATAATTTTCACAAACAAAATTAAATTACGGGGAAAATTATCCAAATCTTGACCAATGTAGCACAAATTTTAGTTTCATTTTTATGTCATATTAATTTAGTATCAATTTTTTGCATTTTGTTAATACAATAGTCTTTATATTTGTGTCCTTCATTTTACATAGTAACATGTATAATATAATAGTAATTTCACACATGAATTTATAAGGTGTATTCGAATCCCCAATATATAATTTCACAAAGAAGAGGAAATAAAAAATTGTGCACCCCCCCAAATTGAGCCAATGACCAGTGACAACCCAAACAACCCGTTATGGGTCAAGTTCAAATTGCTCGAACCCATAAAAATTCACATTTTCACAAGCTTTTCCGTCCCCAGCACCAGACGACACGCCGTCTTTCCTTCCTTTCTCTCCCCATCCCCAGAAACCCTAGCACCGCCGGAGCCGCCGCGCTGTCTCCCAACTCCGCCAGTCGGAACTCGCCGTCGCCGACCTCAAGGTAAGCTTTTCACATTTATGCGTACGATTTGGTTTCCCAATTGAGAATTCCTTTGATTTGAACTTGTTCTGATGTCAGTGCTTAGCAAAAACAGAGTTTGGATCTGAGCCTGAGGTGCAACAATGGAAGATCTGAAATCCGCCATTGAAGACCACTTAGACCAAATGGGTGATCTTCTTCAGAAATTCTCCGCCGAACTCCGCTCCGGTCTTCGACCTGCTTACGACAATTTCCTCGGTTTCTTCCACGCCATCGACTGGAAGGTACGCTCCACTCCTCTCTCTTCTCTCCTTGTTTGGCTGTTGAGAAAGTGGCGGAATCTAATTCTTTCTCTTTCACAGGAACCTTGGTTAATCGGCTTACTGGGTTTTCCATTTCTTGCTGCTACTAACAGCCATTTCTTCGAGGAAGAATATCAACTTCCAAATGTTCTTGTTCCTTTTGGCATGTAAGTTTGTCTTTAATATTTTTTTCATTTCACTTATAATTGAGTTTTGATATTTACTATTATAACTTGCTCAATTAAAGGTGCGTGGTTAGCACTTCTTTGTTAGAATGCCCGAAGTCGATTTACGATCGTTGAAAGAGTTAATGTCCCAATGCCGGAATGAGGAAGAAAATCTCTCTTTTCTGTTGTTTTTAGAGCAGGACTTAATTTTGTTTTTCTTTCTTAAAAGTGTGCCGATTTGCTAGGGAAATTTATTTACATTATGTTGTGGTAACAGATGTAGGACGATCGACTGTCTTTGTTGGGCATTTAGCACCTGTCGTTTTGCTTTCATTTCTTATATCCTTTCCACCAAATGTTGCGTTTTACTTGTTGTTAGCAGCTAGGATTATGAAACCGTTGGGTCCTTTGTGAGAGGAGGTCTTGTATTATTGAGATTTGTAGTCAAGGTCTCAAGCTTCCTTAATGAAATTCCTTCGAGACTGGGTTTGCGGCAACCAATCTCTTTGTCCACACTGTATGTTTAGACCTCTCTACGCTAGTAACTGAAAGGATAATCCTTTGTGGGTGGCTTAATTTGGTTCTGCACTGGAATTTGATCCAGTCCTCGTTTGCCTTGCAATTTGTGCTTCATGCGGGTTGATTTTTTTTCCCCCTGAATTACCTTTTGCAGAGGTTTTGTTTATCATCTTGTTTGCTGTTTTAGAGCAGGACGTTCCGATTATTTATCTTTTACTTATGGTCAGCCACTACTCAAATTTTGTGATTCTTTCTAGACTTGAGTTTGCTTGAGGATAGGGGTAGCAATAAGTACAGTTCTGTGGACTATTTTATTTGGATCTGCACATGAACGTACTCTGCCATTAGAAACTATAGTATTGCTCATGTTGGAATTAAATCAGCTAATGATAAGGTATCGCCGAGAGCTTTTACTGCTAAAACAAAGCAAGCAAAGTGTTGTATTCGGGTCAGTTGTGGATTGATTTATGAAAACAATGTTAGGGTTCAGATAGATCAATGGAAAAGTGGATCATTTTGCATCGTAATTGGTGAAAAGAAATGGTGGATGCAGCTAGATGTTTTTCAGAGACGCATCAGTAGTTCTTGGATAAAATTTGAACCAAAAAAATGGAGAGCTATTGAATGTTCTGAATGATGGTTAAATGTTTCTAGTTGAGTATAAGAGTGTGGGATACAAGATTAACAAGGCAGGTGGTTTAAGTTAGGGTTCGGGCAGAAGTTTTTCCAGCAGATTGGAGGGACTTGGTGGAATTTGTTTGAGTGGGATTTATTACTATATCAGGTACTTTGAGAATTTTGGAATTTCTAAAACTATTTGATGCTGTAAGCTCTGATGTATATGAACAGTGATTTTTTAAGCCATGCTAGTGGTGGATCTTTTATTTGTGTGAGGGATCGTGTTTTGCTGGACAAGTGGTGATTATCTTGTCCCCGGGAATATGTTTGTAAACATCGTTGCATCATTGTTGAGGAAACATATATATCTGTTATATTATTTGTCTTAATTTTAGCACAGGTTGGTATGTTTCATTTACTGGTTATGCATATCCTGCTGGATATATTTTTCTTATCTGGGCAGTAACATTGTGCAGTGGCTGGTGTATATCTAGCTGAGAGGCTGAATAGTTTCTGGGAAAGGAACTGGAAGAGCTTCGCTGGCCAGAATTATTTTGACCCAAATGGACTTTTTCTCTCGGTTCTCTGGTCAGGGCCTCTCCTCTGCATAGCAATCATAATTTTGGTGAGCATAGCAATTTTTTTTATTATCAACTTTGCTTCTTTCTTCTCAACGATTTCTTCAACTTGAACTTTTGTTTTTTGTGCTTTCAACAAAGAAATTGAAGAAAAAATCTATTTTCTCTGCAGATCAACAACGCTCGTTTCCTTGTGCCACCTAATTGTTAGGTGGAGAAAGCGGAACTTAGACACCGAGCAAGGCTCGCTCGTAACAAGCAAGATTAACTTTCTATTTTGTTGCTAAATTGTTGATTTATCAGTTCGAGTTTTTACTTCCTTCCGGGGCCTTATATATCGAGCTTCATAACTCCACAGTAATGTTCACAGTTATTTTTTAGATGCAGTACCGGGTAAACCTTTCTCCAATTCAAATTTTGAAATATTGTAGATTGAAAATCTGGAGGAACTTGCTCAAACCTTGTAGACCGTGATGTTTTATGTTTTTTAAGTTCATCATAAATTTTGTAAAATACTGACATTGACCACAACTAGTGGCTTTTGCCAATTATGCTCTTCTATACGATGAGGAATGCTAGACATGGAACTGCACAAGTTATGCCTATGAATAGATAAGTGAGAGAATGTTGATCTGGTGGTTATATTCATATCTGACCTTCATTTTAGGGGGTCCGTTTCTGGTGTCAAGTGGAGACGGTGTTTTGGAGGTTGGTTTAAAAATATGTAGTGGATTGAAGTGTGAATTTGAAATGAACTTTCATATAGAAAATATTGTGAAAATTTGAAATGTGTTCCAAAAAAATGTCAATATGGATCTTATTTAGTTCATCTCTTATTTTTATTTATTTATTTTTATTTTTGTGCGATTTTGAAAAAAAAATTAAAATAAGAACATAATGAACTTTTGAACGTTTGCGTTTTTTTACCCATGGGGTGAGCTATTAGATTTGGGGAGTTTTGGAGTTGAGCAGGTAAATTCTGTCTGGAAAACATCACCTCAAATGACCTCTTAATGTCTACAAAATCAAATTCTCCTCACCCTCTTTTTCAAAGAAAAGGAAAAGTTAATGCTAAAAATTTCTCCCATGTTAAATTGAAAGCAAAAATATACCATGTATTTTAAGAAAACTCTTAAGATTATTTCCTATAATTTTCGAAATAGAAAAAAATCAACCTTAATTTCCCTAATTTGCACAAATTATCCTTAATGAAAAAATGATGCTAGTTCTATTGATCAAAACTGCTTTGTTGGAGGGAGATGGAGGGAATGAGAGAGGTCGGGAGAAAGAGGTATAGAAAAAGTGTCATTTAGGGTCTAATTGATCATATTCTTTGTTTCAGTTTTCAAAATGAGTACGAACACAACTTTCACTGTTCTAAAAAAAAATAAAAAATGGTGTTTGACAATTGCTTTTTGAAATAGATTTATAAAATGACAAAAAATGTTTGGATAAAGGTTTTTTAAAAAACTTTTTTCGTTTAACATTCAACTTTTATCATATCAAGGTCCAGATCTATTTTGTCGAATAGGAGTAGAGTTTCAGAACTAGAGTTAGGTTTCAAGACTTGGGTCGAGATCGGGTTTTCAGGATCGGGGGTTGGGATTCGGAATTTTTGGTTGAGGTTGGGGGGCCGGGTTTCGAGAGATTGAGGACTGGGTTTAGGGTCAGGATTCAAGATGGGGGATTACCCTCGTGTTTTTGGGACATGAAGTCAGTGTTGGGTTTTGAGACGGGGGGTTTGGGATTCGAGATCAGGGTGGGGTTGTGATTTGAGAAAGGGAGGTTGGGACGGGGGTCGGATTCAAGACGTTCGAGTCAAGTTTCCCTAACCCCAATCTTGACCCACGGTCCTGAAACCCGACCCCGGTTATGAATCCAACCTGTCATAAATTGTTACCCCAATCCCTAATCTCAATTCTGATCCTGGTCTCGAAACCCGACTTAGTCCCATCCCAGTTTCGATTCCTGATTTAAAACTAAATTCGAGTGGAGTTTTAAAAATACAGAGTAAAAATGCATCATACTAAAAATTGTTTTCCGAAAATACTGAAAACTACAAAAATGTTGTTTTCCGAATTCCCCAACTCTTTGTTGGCCTTTTTTTTTTTTTTTGGAGAATAAAATTAGTCTTTAAAAACAAAAACCTATTTTTACTAAATGGCCAAACAGGCCCTCAATGGCGTGTTTCTTGTAGTGTAGGTTATTCAGTAGGTATGTAGTACGAGTAGGGAGCATGTTGTTGGGATGGGTGCTTTTAAAGCATTGAAGTGTAATTTATGGTATGATCTGATATATTTTAAATAAAGTTCATAGGACTTTGTTTATCTGTATCTAGTTCTATACAATGTATATCGAAGTGCCAAAAAGTTGCACTGCTCACCAACTTACAACCAAAACTCACTTTTTTGGTTGATTTTTTTTACTACTTTTTTTTTTTTTTCCCAACTTTTTCTCCAAAAATTTATATTTGTTTTTATTTTATTTTCTCACTTTTTAGCTAACTAGTTGAAAAATATATTCCGGACGTGTGAAATAGTATATTGTCTAATAATATAAGAATTAAAAGAAAAATAAAGAAAAAAGAAAAAGAAAAAACACATGACAAATTAAAAATAAAAAAAATATAATAAAAAACTCAAAAATCCTTTACAAATCTCCCAAAAAACTTTAGGTGAAACCCTTTTTTAACTAGGTTAAAACAAACCTAAATGACACACCTTTACACAACGCCAAATAAATTTATTCTCACTTTTAATTGTGTATGTGTAATAAAGTAATAGATATGCGATGTGTAAAAAATAATAGTTAATGTACATTAAAATTTAATTGATGAGTAGTTTAAGCAAGTGTGTGGGAAAAATATACAAAGGGTGTCAATTGACTCACCCTTTTTGTATTTACAACTAAATAAGGTAGTTTTACTTTGAAATTTGTTGCAATTGTAGCCAGATACATAGGCTTGAACAATTTTTTTAACGAAAAACATTATGGACAAAAAAAAAATTATGTGATCCAAACGACAGTGTAAAGTAGGCAATCAACATCCAAAATTATAATCTGTATTAATCATTATTAAAAAAAAAATGACCAAGGGAGAAGTTGTGAATAACATTTGATGAGACTTTTAAGTATGTTAGATTAGATTAGATGTTACTATTGTATTGGCATATAGGTATATGTTTATATGTATGAAAAAAATAATACCAAGGATATGATTTAAATTAAAAAAAGAGAAATTAAAAATAAAAAGAGTGACAACCAAAAAAAAAAAAAATTAATATAATGTCCTGATTTCACAAGGAACAAATTTACCAAAAAATAAATAAAGCAACATTAAGTTAGAGAGAGAAGGGAAGGAATCAAGACAATGTTAATATAATAATCGAACTTTTTGATGGACTCGTGATTTTCTTATATATAAAGAAATTTAAGTCTGTACTACGTGTTTATGTGATGTTCTGATTTACCAAAAAAAATTAATATGGTGTCCTGATTTCACAAGGAACAAATTTACCAAATAATAATAAAGCAACATTAAGTTAGAGAGAGAAGGGAAGGAATCAAGACAATGTAAATATAATAATCGAACTTTTTGATGGACTCGTGATTTTCTTATATAAAGAAATTTAAGTCTGTACTACGTGTTTATGTGATGTTTCTTGTAAATTATGGATATCAATTTGAAATTCATAATTTTATTGTCACAATATGTTTGAGCACTTATAGTATAATAAGACTCCATGACTTCCACGAAACACGAAAGCTGTAGGTTTCGACAAGATCTATAACTTCTGCGAAGAAAATTTTTCCAAATTCTAAACCGATTTTAAGATAGAGCTGAATTTTCAAAACTGGACATGAAAGATTTCAACTAAGCCATACTTTATTATTATGCCATAGTTTACGACATTGCCATGTTTTATAAATATGCCACGAGTTATTTTATGTCATTAATGTCTATGTCATGTCATATCTATATATAATATGCATCATGACTAAAAAGATCACAAGTTAATAATATTAGTAGCCTTTATTAAGCTTTCTTAATGACTTTATTAATGACTTTATGTAGAAATATGCATCATGACTATAATATGCATCACGAGTTATTTTAGAACTAGCCTTTACTAATGACTTTATGTAGAAATATGATTTTAAGAATACCCATCAAGAATTAAGTAACAAGACTAAGACTAACTCAAGACAACTAGAGTGTCATACCAACCTTCCGTTGATCGCAGAGGATTATGTATGTTTCAAGATTCCTAGAACTATTAGGGACTTTGCAAACCCTAACTTTCTGTGGATTGCGCACATTTGGTATGTACATAAATGACTCACAAGTTAAGCAAGATAATAAGTATATAATAGAAATAAGAGACCCTTAATCGACAATTAATGGTTCATGTATAAGTTATACGATGCTGGTTATGTTCTTGTGAAATTAAGTTTGTACTTGCTAAGCATAAACTCATTAGTATATTTCATACTGTAGGTAAGAAGCCTACAACTTAAGTTGGTGGGCCATGTGGACGATGTGGCAAGTGAACGGCGGTGTGAGATACCACCACGCAGACTTTTCTGCAAAATCTTTTGAACTATAAATAAATATATATATATATATATTTAAATAATTTTTATTATGCTATGTATGTGATGTTTTAAGACTTTGGTTAAATGTAATGATCATGTATGACTTCATAATTTGTTAAACAAGTAATGCGTGCACGGTAAAGTCTACCTATATGTTAGTCTTATGTTGTGTTTTAAAAAAAAAAATTTTAAAATTTTTAGTAAGCTAATTATTTAAAACTAAGATTTAATTCAAGTAAGCATGGTAATGGCCTACGTAGTCGGGTCATTACAATGTATTTTTAGTAAGTTTAAGTATTTAAAACTAAGATTTAATTTAAGTAAGTATGGTAATGGCCTACGTAGTCGGGTCGTTACAATAAAAGCCTATTATTGTTGTGAAAGATCTTGAGCTTGAGTAGTTGGATGTGAAGACAACATTCTTACATAGAAAACTTGAAGAAGACATTTACATGCATCAGCCAGAGGGTTTTGTAGTTTTAGGAAAGGAGAATGTGTGATTGCTGATGAAGTTTCTTTATGGCTTGAAATAGTCACCCAGACAATGATACAAGAGGTTTGACTCATATATGACCACTCATAATTTTAGAAGAAATAGCTATGACAGTTGCATCTACTGTAAGAAGAGTGATGGATCGTTTGTGTATCTACTCCAATATGTTGATGATATATTGATACCAGCCAAGGATAAGGGAGAGATAAGAAAGGTCAATGCCTAGCTGAGTAGAGAGTTTGAGATGACAGACTAGGGAGTGGCAAAGAAGATACTTGGAATGGAGATCCTAAGAGACGAAAGCAGGTAAATTGTACCTAAGTCAGAAAAGGTACATTGATGTAGGTTTAACATGCAAAATGCCAAGCCTGTTAGTACTCCACTAGCAGCTCATTTTAGACTTTCATCTGCTTTATCTACACAGTCAGATAAAGATGTTGATTATATGTCTTGAGTTCCATATTCTAGTGCAGTAGGATCACTCATGTATGCTATGGTTTGTTCACGTCCAGATTTATCATATACATCAGTGCATTTCGCATATACATGGTGAATCCTGATAGAGAACATTCGAGAGCAGTTTAGTGGATTTTCAGATACTGGTGAGGCTCTACTGATGCTTGCTTGCATTTTGGGAGAACTAGAGATGGAGCCAGAGGGCATGTGGACTCTGATTATGCTGGAGACCTTGATAAGATAAGATCTCTTACAGGGTATGTTTTTACCATTGGTGGTTGTGCTATCAGTTGGAAAGCCACTTTGTAGAATACAATTGCGCGTTTACTATTGAGGCTGAGTATATGGCAGTTACAGAAGTCTGTAAGGAAGCTATTTGGTTGAAGGGACCATTTGGTGAACTCAGTGAAGACTTGCAAATTAATACAGTCTTTTGTGATAGTCAGAGTGCTATTTTCCTAAAAAAAGATCAGATGTGTCATGAGAGGACAAAGCACACGATATTCGGTACCATTTTGTGCGTGAAATTGTTGCTCGTGGTAATATTGTTGTTAGCAAAGTTAGTACTACTAAGCCAATCCCTAAAGACAAGTTTGAGCATTGCTTGGACTTGGTTGGTATTCGTTGCTGAGTTTAGCTTAGGGGCTTTTGTGGAAGAGGTGGAGTTTTTTCGAAGATTGTGGAATGCAAGTCAAGGTGGAGATTGTTAGAGTTTGGTGATCCGAATTCTTTTTGGCCCAGCCTGAAAAGCTGGCGGTACAAAATTTGTAATGGAGCTTTAATTATGCACTTTTGCAGTAGCCGCGCTCCTCTTGTACCAATATTTGATTTAGTAGATTTCTTCTCCTTTGCCTATGGTATTTTCCCGTCTAAAGTTTTCCATGTAAATCTATGTGTTCTTATTTGTTATTTTTTTATGCCTATTTTCGTTGCTTATTTTGTAACAGTATCATTTGCTATTTCATCATTCGTTGCGTTTTATATTACTAGTACTCTTTTCAAAGCTTAAAAAAAAATAGTGCTTTCTCTTGATCATAGTCGTGTGCTTTTAGATATCATATCGAGGCTTGTTGATCGGAATCTAGATTATTGGAGCTTTTAATTTCAAGGATCGCCGTAGTAAACCGGTCAACCATAGCCAATCCATGTATTTTATTGTTTGTTTTTCTCTTGTATTTGAGACATATGTGAATAACAGGAAATACTTCTGCTTACAGAACTTCTGTTTTGTGTTGTATGTTTCATAGAACTGTTTCTATCCATTATTTTGTGTTCTGTGTTTTACACCTCACGGGAATATTATCGATCTTCACAAGTGAAATTGTGGATTTCATATGAATGATGAACTTGAGACTTACTACGAGATTACTCTTTGGTTGGACTATAAAGTTGGAGACGACTTTGGTTGGACTCTTCCTCCTGATTGTCTAATGGAGTAATCGTTCCCGCGCTGGAGACCACCTATTGACCGAGGAACGAGGTGCACGAGAACTAATAGGCTCTATTGCTCGTGCCAATGGAGAAGATCCGATCACCCAACAAGACTCGACCAGACCAGAGAAGTCGGGTCGCAATTGTAACGGGAGTCCCTTCTCAAGTCACCAGGTTGACCCACCAACACCTATGTTGGGCTGCTGATCCCCAAACTACCTCTCCATTGGGAATCTCGAGTGGATAACCATCAGGTTCCAATAAACTGGCCTGAGCAACACTTCCCCGACCACAGCTAAGTGTTGGGATCTATATGTGCCATAAGGATAGACAATCAATATTTTGGATTTTCTGTAAATATGACATTTTTGATATTAATAAGAGGAAGTTATTCATGTTTAATAAGTTGTGTCCTATTTATTTTCATTAGTTGATTGTATGATTATTTTGAGCAAACAGAAAATACTCCTAGGCTGTTGGTAATATATCGAATTACCATATGTATACGGGGTATACATAGAAGACGTGGTAATTTGATAACAGTCTAAATAAATAGTCCGCAATCGATGGAATAAGATTTGGGGATCTTATTCATGATAAGATTGTAAAGGTTGTCTACTTCCTTGGAGGGATGGTTTGTCTTGACCATCGGATAGGTTCCGAGTAGAAACTTTAATGTATACAAGTATTGAGGTATGACATTGGACTGGACCTAAAGTGTTAATTGATTCAGTTTAATAATTCCGTTTAAAAGAATCAACGACGCTTTGATTATCATCCTGTATTAATCTTAATCCTGAAATGATTACTTGAATTCGTATCCATGACTTATGTACTTTAATGCACTACAGGTGAGACACTATTAATTCATGATCAATATACTTGTGTTTTGGGTGCATGACTTATGGATGGAGAAATCAAGATTCATAGATATGGAATCCATAGCTATCTTAACGATAGTAAATGTTATCGCATGACTTATGGATGGAGAAATCAAGATTCATAGATATGGAATCCATAGCTATCTTAACGATAGTAAATGTTATCTACTTAAAGGCATTATTTGGGGTTGAAAGATAATATAACAAGATCTTGGCCATCGGTTTACTTTGTGTTCTCTGGTGGTTTACTAATTGTATGGTTTTACAATTGGTGGTTCTTTCAATAGAGAATAATGGAACTTTAAGTTAAAATGATTGAAAAGGTAAAACGGAAAAAGTCATTATTTCAATCATGGATAACATATGGGGATTAAGCAAGCGATGAATAAATCATGGAAGAAGTACTGCGTTATAGAGTTTTCGTAATACGGTATGTAAACGGGAGTTCAGCTTCAGACTTTTAGTGGAATAGTCCTGAAGTTGATAATTGATGAATAATTAATCCGGGATTAATTTTTCGCTATTATAGGAGCCTCTTTACATATTTCCATCGGATCCCTCTACTAGCTCATATAGTTCCACGAAGCGTCTCGGAATTTGTTCCTAATGAGATTAATAAATTAAATGGAAATTTAATAATGTCTATTAAGACATGGTACTCTCTAACATGCAATCCCGAAAGGATTGGACATATGAAATTAATGTAGACAAATAATGTGATTTGTCAGCATATGATTTGTTGCAAATAAAATAATTATTGTTAATTATTTTGGTTAATTGAATTTTGGAAATAAGATTGTGTTTGAATTATTTGGTTTTTGAAAACAAAATTTTTCTCTCATATGAGTTGTTGCAAATAAAATAATATTTGTTAATTATTTTGGTTAATTGAATTTGGAAATAAGATTGTGTTGAATTTTGGTTTTTGAAAAAATTTTCTCTCCTAATCTATGGTGCACGAATTTTAGTGGTTGGAGGGAAGAAGATTTTGTTTCAAAATTGTTTAAATATATTACAAAGATTAAGTTATTAATTGATTTAAATAATGGAGCTTATTTGATAGATTTTCTTTTCTTAAAGAATGATGTACATTTTTTTTGGTGGAAAGGAAATCTAAAATATTCAATTTATTTAAATTAATTAAATATGGATAATGTTTGTGGAAAATATTTATTTAAATTCAAATAAGAAAATCTTATTTAAATTTAAAGGTTTAAAAGGAGTTTGAATCAAGATAGGATTAAGACTTTTTGACTAGTCTAGATTCTTGATTTAAATTTGAACCACCAATCAATATACACATAAGAGGGAGCACGAATTTTTTGAAGATTCTCCAAGCAAAAAAACTGTCCATAAGGTTTAAAGAACCTAGCCCGAAATTTGAATGATCATTTGATTCAAAAGATTATCCAAAAAAATAAATATTAATTATTTTTCAAGTATGAGATATGTTTAAAAAAGGATTGGAGTATTATATAAAGACTAGGGGTTCTTGAAAAAACAAACTATCATCATACATAATAGGTGGACGTTTTTTTTTGGGAGAGAGAAAAACAAAAACTAGGTTTTTCGGGCTTAAGAAATTCATCCTTCTTGGGTGTGAGAAAAAAGAGAAATTTTCATTGAATCAAAACTGTGAGAAAGGTTAAGCCAAGTGATATTTTTCATAGAAGGTTAACCGGTTCCTGTTTTGTAGTTTTGAAGAACGAACCCGGATCGAATTCTCAACGAGGTACATTGGAATTGAGAATGTGGGATCTAGACTTCAGAAGAATTACCGGTCACTTGGATTCATAGAACATGTGCCCACAACACTCTGAGACGTGGAACTCGAGAATAGTAGAGAAGACACGTTGGTCAAACGCTCTAGCAATTCCGGAATCCAAGAAAAGGTACGCTTAATCATGAATTTAATTTATTGTTATATGCATCATGAGCTTCTTTTCCGGAAACGGCATAAAAAATTTTAAAACTTCCGCTGCGCCTTAACTCTGATATCGGATCCGATTTTTTCAACACTAAATCCCTTGTGGGATAGTCGGACCAGACTGACAACCGTATCATGGTAGGGCGTGCCTGTAACGACCCGCCTTACGTAGGCCATTACCATACTTATTTTACTTAATTACTTAACTTACTTGACATTGTGAAAATACTGAATGATTTTTTTTACAGCATAAACATAATATATATCACACACAATTAAGTGTTGGAGTTTCAAACTTATTTTAACACAGTGCTGCTTGTACTAAGTAACAAATGTAAACATTTTATTTCAAAACGCGTAGCGGATCCAACCTGAAGTTTCACAGTTAGTCATGTCATGCCCCATCGTCTTGCATCAAGTATTGCCAATAGCTGCTTACCAACAGCATAAACATAAGTTATGAGCTTCGTCAAGCAAGTACAACTATCATCCGCATAACATCTTATTAACATATGCATGATCTGATTATGCTTCATTATTAAGCTTCTTCGTTAGTAAACTTTTATGGGCCCCTTGTTAACATGAGTGGTACGTACCGTGGCGCGCAGCCATGGAGTGGTTGGGGCGGCCAGCCCAATCCAACTCAAACCATGGACCAAACCCCGCCCTCATGGCAGGTCGGTACGACACGATAAATATTTCTTATCATCATACTTGAAAAAAGTTTCTTATTTGAAAACACGGTCCAAAGGCTTCCATTTTTATGAATTCCCAAACCTGGCCGGCCTAGACACTATGCATGACCAGGATGTTTCAAAAAGGAAAATGGATAGGTTAAAGATAGAATTAAGTTTTGAGTAAAGAATAAAAGTTGTAGGATTATTTGAGTTATACAACTTTCATGAAGAAAAATTATTCAAATTCAAAACCTATTTAAAGATAGAATTGAATTTCTTTCGAAAACAGTGCATGGTACAGGAAATTCCTGCACATGCACTGACAACTAAATTTACGGGACTGTTTTCAAAAGCAGTTTTCAGAATTTTACAACTTTACTACCTTTGTTCAAAAGGAACTACGGTTTTACAAAATGGGCCAAGTTATTTTGAAAATATGGTAACAATGTTATGACGGATAGTAATCGGATAGATTACTAAAATTAATATATTGGGCTTTGTATCCATGGTTACCCATAGTAGCCAATTGAGATACCAATTTAATATGTTGGGCTATGTATCCATGGTTACTTATAGTAATCAAATGGGATATCACTTTAACATGTTAGGCTTGTATCTATAAATTACATATAGTTGTTGGATTGGATACCAACATTGTACGTTATGGTTTATAGTAAGATATGATGATTCTTATCTTACGCCTTAGTTGGAAACAGGAGTGTAACCTGTTGTCGTGTCTCATTGGAATGACAAAACCAGAATCTAGGATAACCTGTAAGTATAACTCCGCCTACAGCATAGGCCAACTGATTTATCGCTTTGCATGTTTTTCAAAGCTTATGCATTAATGTATGTGATGCATATGTTGTATGTTATATTATTGTGGTATTATGAAAGCATGTTCACTAATGATAACCCACATGGTAAGAATGTGATCAAGTTTCAAGTTAGAAACTGTTTTCAAAACATTGTTTTCAAGGAACTATTTCTAAGTAAGAAACTGTTTTCAAGAATGAAATTGTTCTCAAGAAAGAAACTGTTTTCAAGAACAAAATTGTTTTCAAGGATGATGTTAAGCAAGTTTTCTTGTGTCGTACCGACCTGCCATGAGGGTGGGTTTAGTCCATGGTTTGAGTTGGATTGAGCTGGCCGCCTCAACCACTCCATGGCTGCGCGCCACGGTACGTACACTCATGTTATGTAAGGGCCCAAAAATATGCTAACCTAAGAAAGCATAATGACAGCATAATTGGTACATGCATTGTTTTCTTACGTAATGTTTTGCGGGATGATAGTTGTACTTGCTAGACAAAAGCTCATGACTTATGTTTATGCTATAGGTAACCCGCTTATTGGCAATACTTAATGCAAGATGGTGGGGCATGGCATGGCTAGCTGTGAAACTACGGGTTGGATACCGCTGCGCGTTTTGAAATAAAATGTTTTTATTTGTTACTAGTACAACTTGCAGTGTTTTAAAATGAGTTGAAACTCAAATTCTCAACTGAGTATATGTATATATATATATATAAGTATATGATTGAGTTAGGTTTTAAGTTATAAAAAAATTATTTAGTATTTTTGCAATGTCAAGTAAGTTAAGTAATTAAGTAAAATAAGTATGGTAACAGCCTACGTAAGGCGGGTCGTTACACCCCGACCACTACAAGACCAGCTACGCCCTTCGTTTCAACTTCAAAGTATCGAACAATGAAGTCAAGTATGAAGCTTTGATAGCTGGTCTTGACTTGGCACGGGAACTCAGAGTGGTGGCCATTGAGGTCTTCAGCGACTCAATACTGATCGTTAACCAGGTGACAGGGGCATTTCAGGCCAAGAAGGAACGAATGACTAAATACCTTAGGAAGGTTAAAAGCCTCCTTGATCAATTTAAGAAATACAATGTGACCCAGATACCTCGATCCAATAACAATGAGGCAGATGCACTAGCCTGGTTAGCCTCCGGTATTAATACGGAGGGCCTAGTCACTTTACTCGTGGAACACCTTTAATAACCCAGCATTGAATGCACCGAGCAGGTATTCTGCTCCGAGAATGTCAAAACTTGGATGGACCCGATCATAGACTACCTCATCACCTTTAGGTTCTCGAAGGATCAGGATGAGACTCGTAGAATCAGGAATACTTCAGCAGGGTATACCATGATCAACGGAAAGTTGTATCGGAGAGGACACTCAACCCCGTATCAGTGATGCGTTAGACCATTGGAAGCCGAATATTTGATGAAGGAAATACACAGTGGGGTATGTGGAAATCACTATGGGGGGAAAACTCTGCCCTTTAAGTGCCTTCGTTAGGGATACTACTGGCCAACCATGGATAGAGACGCTAAAGAGTTCACCCAAAAATGTATCAAGTGCCAACAATTCATGAGGATGATTAAGTCTCAGGTGAGAGAAACTCACCTCAGTAGTTAGCTTGTGAGCCTTCACAAAATGGGCACTTGGCATCGGACCACTACCGATGGACAGATCCTAGTTCTAATACTGTCTTGTAGCTATAGACTATCTCATAAAGTGGATAGAAGTGGAACCCCTAGCTCAATAGACGGAGGCTAAGTCCACAAACTTCTTTTGGAAGAATGTCATATGTAGGTTCGGGCTCCCACAAACTATGGTCATGGACAACGAGAAACAGTTTGACAACCCAAGCTTCGTCGCCCTCTGTGAACAATTCGGGTTCAAGAAAGTATTCTTTCCCCGGGGTACCCCCAGAGTAATGGGCAGGTTAAGGCTGTTAACAAGACCATAAAAGAGAACTGGAAAAAGAAGCAAGAGAAACATAAAGGGGCGTGGATCGGCACACTATCCAAAGTTGTCTGGGCTTACCGAACCACTAGACGCACTGTAAATGGGCAAACCCCATTCACCATGACCTATGGTGTAGAGGCAATCATACCATCCGAAATGGGCTTACCAAGTTATTGAGTAAAGAACTATGACGAGGAGAACAACGCTAAATAGATGATGGCTGAACTTATTATGCTCAAAGAAAAGAGAAAGAAATCCCTCATCTGCACCACCACTAACAACCAAGTGATAGCCAAGTACTACAACAAGAGGTTCTAACCAAGTACTTTTAAGGTTGGAGACCTGGTCCTTAAGAAAGTCCTGGTCCAAAAGCCCGGGCTATGTTCCTTTAGCACCAAGTAGGAAGGACTGTTCAAGGTCATTGGCATTGTGCGATCGAGGACATACAAGCTTGTCGACCAAGACGGGATGGTCCTAGGTCACCCTTGGAACGCCGACCACCTCAAATGTTTTTACCAGTAGTCATCTTATTTCTTCAAGTCCTGTACTAGTTTATTATTTTCATGAAAAAAGAAAAGTATTTTTATGTTACCTCATTTTATCGCTTTAATTCATTATATCCCAGAGAGATTGACCTGGTTTGCTTCGGCAGATCACATCGTTCCCTGGCTCCACAAACCACCGGGAGAAGAAACGGGGTTCTCACGCTAAGATGCCGGACCAGAGTATGACTTGAGTATTGAAAACATGTCCACCTGAGCATGTCTGCTCCGGCATACCACATTATTCCCTAGGTCCAATCTTCATGAAAAAAGAAAAGTATTTTTATGTTACCTCATTTTATCGCTTTAATTCATTATATCCCAGAGAGATTGACCTGGTTTGCTTCGGCAGATCACATCGTTCCTGGCTCCACAGACCACCGGGAGAAGAAACGGGGTTCTCACGCTAAGATGCCGACCAGAGTATGACTTGAGTATTTAAAACATGTCCACCTGAGCATGTCTGCTCCGGCATACCACATTATTCCCTAGGTCCAAGGACCACAGGATAGAAATGAGGTTCATGCACTAGGATGCTTACTAGAGTATGACTTTAGGGGTTATTTAAAAAAAAAACCCCTAAGCCAACCGCAGAAGGCACCCGAGCAGGTCTGTAATGACCAAAATTTTACGGACTCATGATTTCCTTGTACATAAGAAATCTAAGTTCGTACCATGTATTTATGTGACGTTTTATGAAAATTATGAATATCAATACAAAATTCATAATTTTATCAGTATAGGGTTGAGTTCTCGATAAATTAACTACGAGACTCCATAATAGGCCTTTTAAGGAAAAAGGCATGACGAAATTTCATGAATTCATGTTGGTCAAAGTTTGACCAAAAAAGTCAAAGTTGACCAAAGAAGTCAAATATAAGACGGTACTGTGATACGATAAGCAGTATGGGAAATATACTGCGAAAACCGTCTTTACGGACAAGATAGTATAATTAAGATTTAAAACCACCATAGAAAAATCAAGCACCTAAAATAGGGTATTAAGGGCCCAATAGCTTTAAATAAAAAGAAAATTTTTTATGCAATCCAACAGTACACAGATAACTTTTGGACTGTAGTTCAGTATAACAGTACTGAATTGTACTGTGTATTAGTGAACACAGTATTGGAAATATCTGTGTTAGCTAAAAAATGGACTGCATATTAAGGAACAAGCCAAACAATGCCTTATGATGACATCACCCAAGCTTTGAATTATGACATCATTTATGAATTAAAGAAAAGAAAACTTTGGAAAAAAATCTAATTCTAGCCACCTTGCACCCTAATGGCCAGCCACTTGGAGGGCAATTTAGCAAAATTTTGTGCAATTATTTTTGCTTCAAGGGTTTTTAAGCAAATTTTGGATTAAAAATAAATCCAAAATTAAATTAATTTCTACCTATAAATACCTCAGGGGGAGGGGGGGGGGGGGCGGAATTTTGGACCAAAAATTGGGAAAATCTAGCTAAACGCTTGCAAAATTTCCTCTCACACAACCTAAGCCAAGAGAGAAAAAATAAATAAAACCCTAGAGCAAGCTAATAGGGTGGTCGGATTTTGTTGAACCACAAGCCAAAGGTTGAAAATTTTTAGTGCCCATTGGAGGGGAAAAACCGGTTGTGGTGGCAGCCAAGGAAAAAGGAAAAAAGTTTTGGAATCCAAGCTTGAGAACCCAATTCCAAACTCTAGAGGTAAACCTTCAAACCCTAAGCTTTTAAATTGAGCTTCAATTTGGAAAATTTAAGTGTATTTCAAGCATTGGATGTAAGAGCATAAGCTCAATTTAATTTTTATGCCCTAGTTTAGAATTTTTAGGTTGGTGCTTGAATTTATGGTTTAGGTGATTTTATTTACTAAGTCATGCATGATTTTATGCTTTGGTTGCATGCTAAGGTTATATGTCCCCAAGTATGTTTAAGTTTGTGCTTGATTATGCATGCTAAGTGTTTGATGTGATGATTGTTGATGAATGTTTATGTAATGATGGTATGGAATGTTAGAAACTGCTGCATGACTAATATTAGGCTCCCGCTGTGGGCAGTTGAGGTAGTGTGCGCGTATTAGGACGTAAAACCAAGTTAAGAGCAAAACTGTCAGTTTTCGGGTAAAACTGGCCAGTTTTCTGGAAAGATGGTTTTGAGGCACTTAGAGGCCGAATTAGCCAAAACGTAAAACATGAAAGTTGTAGAGAAGGGACTTTCCTAGGGGGGAATGTCACAGTTTTCAAAAATAAGGTTCCAAAGGCCTTCGTTTTATAAAAACCAGAGCCTGACTGTGCCCAGGACTTATGCACGGCCAGGTGAGTTCAACAAGGAATAAGAGCACGTTAGAGTCCGAACTGGGTTTTCTATAAAACACAAAAGTTGTAGGGTTTTGCGAAAGCTAAAACTTTTGTGAAGATAACTTTTTCTAATTCAAACCAAATTTTTTAAATAGAAATAGATTTCTAAAAACTGTACAGGAAACAAGAAATTTCTGCACAAGATTTTCTAAAACAATGCAGGAAAACTGTATTTTTGCACCAACACCAATGTTTTGACTGTGAAAACTATTCCAAAAGCAGTTTTCAGCCCTTAATGATTTTTATAAAATCCCACTTTGAAAACCACGAACTTTTAAGTTAAACAAAAGATTTTTGGCCAAATTTTCCAAATTGGATTTTAAACGCCAAAGTTTAGTAACAAGACAATGACGGATAGTAACCGAGAAGGATACCCGAGTTACTAGACTTGGCCCAAAAGCCCAAGTTTGACCCATAGAATGTTGACTTTGGTTGACTATGTTTGACCACCTCAAGGGTTACCCTATGTAACCCAATAAGTTATCATGTGTATAATTGGGGACTTATAACTAAGATTGTGCATGAATGTTGGATAGGTCAGCAACATTTTATAGGATCCTTATCCTATGTGCTTTTTAATAGCAGGAAGTAACCTGCAGTTGCAACCTGAGTCGGAGCAACGAAACTCAAGATATAGCATAACAGGCAAGTACAGATCTCACCTACAGTATGGAAATAGTAAAAACTATTTTCAAGTATACATGCTATGTTAAGCTATGACATGTGATGCCATGCTATAATGTGCTAAGTTATGCTATGATACGTGATGCCATGCTGTAATGAGCTAAGTTATGCTATGACATGTTATGCCATGTTTACAAAAATGTCATGTTTTCAAGAATGTCATGTTTCCAAGAATGTCATGTTTTCAAGAATGCCATGTTTTCAAAATGTCATGTTTACAAAAATGCCATATTTTCAAGAATGCCATGTTTCCAAGAATGTCATGTTTTCAAAAATGCCATGTTTACAAAAATACCATGTTTTCAAGAATTCCATGTTTCCAAGAATGTCATGTTTTCAAGAATGCCATGTTATGGCAAAGGTTAAGTATGATATAATATAGTGACATCATGAGGCATGTTCACTAATATGAAACCACATGGTAAGATAAGACAAGTAAGGAGTCGTACCAACCTCCCGTGATCGTGGATGATACATGTTCAAGTCAAGTTATGATTATTAACCTCTCGTTGATGCGTGAGGGTCAAGTTTATGATTCCCAGAACTGTTAGGGCCTTGCAAACCCTAGCTTTGTCTGGAGGCTGCGCGCTTTGGTGCGTACACTATGGGCCCACATGTTAAGACAAGATAATAAGTTCAAGATTGAGTCTATAATAAAGCATAAGACATTCAAATCAATCATAAATGGTTCATGCATAAGTTACATGATGATTGGCATGTTTTTAAGATGTTTGAAATGTTTTGTGAGATATATTTGTACTTGTTGGGCGAAAGCTCATTGTATATTTCATACTGTAGGTAAGAAGCCTGCAGCTTAAGTGGTGGGCCATGCAGACGATGCGACGGGTGATGAAAGGCGATGTGGGATACCACTACGCAAAATTTTTCGCAACCACTTTTGAGTAATATGTATATATCTCAAAAGTAAATTATGTTATACTGTATGTATGAAGTTTGAAGACTTGAGAATGTAATTTTCAATATAGTATACATGCATGGCAAGTTTTTCTCTACAAGATAATCTATATATTTATGTTTTAAAAATTAAAAAAAAAAATTAGTCTCAAATTTTCAAGTAAGTTAAGCACAAGTACGTATGGTGTCGACCCGGCTTGGGAAGTTGGGGCGTCACAGAGTTGGTATCAGAGCGGTATCCTGCCAGCTTACTTCATATCGCTCCACATCGTTCTGCAACGGCCCCAAGTAAGTTAAGTTATTTTTTTTCTTCTTACGATTAGAATTAGTTAAGATCTTATATGGCCATAATGGAAAATGATACTCCTGATGCTTCCAAGGGATTACTTCATCCTGGTATGATGATAGCTGAGAATTTCTCGTACGAAGGAATTAGATCAACATTATGGAAGTTATATGTGATAATTATGGAATTTTTGCCACAAAAGGAAAATGTTGGATACGAGGATAACGTCGGGTGGTGCCTTAGTTTGGTGGTGGCATCTAGGTGGACGTACGGAAATGATGGGAAGTTTTATACCTTCCCAGATGTTATGATATGAACAAGGTCATGATGAATTCAGATATGTTCCATGTTATGCTATTATATGGAATAAAGATTATGGTTCTATATAAAAGGCATAATTTCATTAATTTTGTAAAACAAGAAGCTAAGTTTATTTCATTGTTTTTCCGTATAGACCATGCCACCAAAGCGTAGAAGAGTACCGACCCAAGACGTTGATCTTGCGGCCCAGATGAATGAACTGAGACAGATGATGTTAGCCCAACAACAAGAGATAGGTGGGCTTAGAGCACAATTAGCTCAGCAGAATCAGGGACCTCCTGATGCCAGGGGTACCACCAGCACCTGTGAATCAGCCTGCTGCACCAGAAATTCCTGATGTTGACCCGGGTGATTCCAGATAACCCCATAGCCCCTAATGTACCTATTGCGCCTGTAGCTGTTCCACCAGCACCCCTAATTCGAACTCCGAAAGAACTATATGACAAATTTAGGCGCATGAAGGCACCAGAATTTGAAGGGTTAACAAACCCGATTGAGGCTGACAACTGGTTAGTCGACCTCCAGGTTGCCCTAAATTTCCTCAGACTCAATGATCAAGAGAAAGTCCTCTGTGCATCCTTTATGCTGCGAAAAGATGCTCGCCTCTGGTGGGAAACAGTTCAGATCCGGCGAGATGTTACTCAGATGACTTGGGAGGACTTTGTGGAGGAATTTAAGGAGCAGTACTTCAACACGGAGGTCATGGAAGCTCAACAAGACGAATTCGATAAGTTCCGCCAAGGAAATCTGTCGGTAGCTGAAGCTGTCAAAAGTTTGAGCAGCTAGCACGTCTCTGCCCTCACCTCATCAGTTCTGAAAGGGACAAAGTCAGAAGGATGATGAGAATGTTCCGCTCGGACCCTGGCAGTAGTTAATTAGCAATGGCCCCCATCCACCACTCACTGTTGCCGAATGTGTCAGTCGGGCAATTCGAGCTGAGTATTGGGTAGGAAAAAACAAGGAACAAAGGGCTAAGTTCTTCAAAGAAAAGAGGAAAGAAAAGGCCCAAGCTAAGCAGAACCAGGCCAGACCAGGCCAAACTTCATAACAAAAAGGTCAAGGAGGACCTTCGGGTCAAAACAATAACAACAAGCAGTACGGCAACAACCAACAGAAGAGGAAGTGGAATGCAGGAGGACAGGGGATCAACAGAATTTTCCCTAAAAGAAGAATGCTCCTGATAACAACAGTTATCCCACTTGTTAGAAATGTGGGAGGAGGCACCCGGGAGATTGCCGTGTTGGAACTAGTCGCTGCTTTCTATGTGGCAAGGAAGGCCACTATGCTAGAACTTGCAATCTCAATCCCCAGAATCAGCAGAATCAACAGAGAGGACAGGGGTTTCAACTTCACGCTGCACAGATGAAGCTCAAGGGACCTGCAATCTCTCAAGGCAGACTGGAAGCTCCAGAACCTCAAGGACGTATTTATGCCTACACTAAGGAGGATGTTCAAGCTGGACCTTCCACCGTGGTCATTCGTCAAAGCTACTTCCTGGATCGGGCACCAGTATCCAAGGCACCTTATAGGATGGCGCCTGCCGAACTAAAGGAAACTGCAGATTCAGTTGCAGGAGCTTCTGGATCGAGGATCATTCATCAAAGCTACTCACCATGGGGAGCCCCAGTTTTGTTTGTTAAAAAGAAGGACGGCACACTTAGGATGTGCATTGACTATCGGGAACTAAATAAGATAACCATAAAAGAATAAGTATCCCTTGCCTCGGATCGACGATTTGTTTGATCAATTAAGAGGAGCTTCAATTTTTTCAAAAATTGATCTACGATCAGGATATAATCAGCTCCGAATGAGGGAATGAGACGTTCCCAAGACGGCCTTTCGTACGCGATATTGACACTACGAATTCCTCGTTATGCCATTTGGATTGACAAATGCTCCAGCAGCCTTTATGGACTCGATGAATCGAGTATTCAAGGATTACTTGGACAAGTTGTTATCATCTTTATAGATGATATCTTGATTTATTCAAGTCAAAAGAGGAGCATGAGGAACATTTGAGGATTGCTTTACGAATTTTAAAGCAAAACCAGCTCTATGCTAAATTCACAAAGTGTGAATTCTAGTTGGAAAGGTCCATTTCTTAGGACATGTGGTCTCCAAGGAAGGTATATCTGTAGATCCAGCCAAGATTGAAGCAGTGTAATAATGGGCAGCTCCGAAAAAAACGTCACCGAAGTACGTAGTTTCCTGGGCTTAGCGGGCTACTACCGACGTTCGCCGAGGGATTTGCTAAGATTGCAGCGCCGCTCACCGCACTTACACGGAAAGGAAGAAGTACGAATGGACGGTTAAAGTGTGAAGAACACTTCCAAAGAGCTGAAAAGTAAGCTGACTAGTGCTCCGATCCTCACAATTCCAGATTTGGAGAAGGGAACTTCGTGATATATAGCGATGCTTCCAAGATAGGATTGGGAGCCGTTCTCATGCAGATGGAAATGTGATCGCTTATGCTTCACGACAGCTTAAGGATCATGAGAAGAACTATCCGACGCATGATTTGGAACTTGCGGCGATAGTATTTGCGCTCAAAACTGGAGACACTACCTTTACGGTACTAAGTATGAAGTTTACACGGATCATCAGAGTTTGAAGTATATCTTCACACAAAAGGAGCTTAACATGAGACAAAGAAGATGGCTCGAACTGGTGAAAGATTATGACATAGACATCCGTTATCATCCAGGGAAGGCTAACAAAGTAGCCGATGCCCTTAGTAGGAAGTCGTCTTCCTCGTTGATGTCAATACAGTCGTTGATCGAACCTCTTCAGAAGGAGCTAGTGGAAGCTGGAATAGAGCTTATCACGGGAAGTTTAGCTGCCCTAACCTTCCAACCCACCATTTTGGATGGCATGAAGGAGCGACAAGAAGGAGATGCCTCGCTGCTTAGAAAAGGGACGAGGTCTTGGAAGGAAAGGAGTCGGACTTCAACATATCGGATGAGGGCATACTCTATCGGAAAAATAGATTATGCATTCCTAACGAGGACGAGTTGAAGGAGCAAATCATGAAGGAGGCTCATGAGACTCCATATTCCGTTCATCCTGGAGCTACAAAGATGTACCAAGACTTGAAGGAAAGTTTTTGGTGGCCCAGAATGAAGAATGACGTTGCTACATTTGTCAGTAAATGCCTTACGTGTCAAAAGGTGAAGGCAGAACACCAACGTCCAGGGGGAGAATTGCAGAAAATTTCCATCCCAGAATGGAAATGGGACCAAGTGACCATGGATTTTGTGGTTGGTCTACCCCGAACTCCCAGTGGCAACGATGATTTGGGTAATTGTTGATCGTTTGACGAAGTCTGCGCACTTTATTGCCATTAAGCTTAGCTTTTCAGTGGACCAGCTAGCGAATTATATGTTGCGCAGATCGTTCGCTACCATGGGATTCCAAAGGTAATCATCTCCGATCGTGATGGTCGTTTCACTTCTAAGTTTTGGAGAAGTGTACATCAAGCAATGGGTACCAAGCTTACTTTTAGTACGGCTTTTCACCCTCAAACGGATGGACAATCAGAGAGGACCATACAGACCCTAAAATATGTTACGAGCATGCGTGATGGACTTCAAAGGAACTTGGGATAAGAAGCTTCCTTTGATTGAGTTCTCGTACAACAATAGTTTCAAGCATCAATTGGAATGGCTCCTTATAAGCCCTGTATGGGAGAAGGTGTTGATCTCCAGTCCATTGGTACAAGAGAAGAGAGAAGGAACTTGTATCCACGATTTTATTCGAAGAACCACTGAGGCCGTGAAACTTATACGTCAACGGATGGAAATGCATTTAGTCGACAAAAGAGCTACGCCGACAAACGCAGAAGACCTCTGGAATTCCAAGTAGGACTTGGTTTTCCTCAAAGTTGCTCCATTCAAAGGAGTTATGAGGTTCGGAAAGAAGGGGAAATTAAGTCCAAGATACATAGGGCATTCGAAATACTGGAAAGAGTTGGTAACGTGGCCTATAAGTTGGCTTTACCCCAAGAGTTAGCATATGTACACAATGTATTTCATGTGTCGATGCTAAAGAAGTACATCCCGATCCATCACATGTATTGAACCACGAACCAATTGAGGTTCACGAGGATTTGACGTATGAGGAGAAACCGGTTCGAATCTTGGCACGAGAAAAAAGGTACTAAGAAACAAGGTTATACCTTTAGTTAAAGTCTATGGCGAAATCATGAGATTGAGGAGGCAACATGGGAACGCGAAGAAGATATGAAGAAAAGCTACCCCGAATTGTTCTAATTTTCGAGGACGAAAATTCTTTAAGGAGGGTAGGTTGTAATGACCAAAATTTTACGGACTCATGATTTCCTTGTACATAAGAAATCTAAGTTCGTACCATGTATTTATGTGACATTTTATGAAAATTATGAATATCAATACAAAATTCATAATTTTATCAGTATAGGGTTGAGTTCTCGATAAATTAACTACGAGACTCCATAATAGGCCTTTTAAGGAAAAAGGCATGACGAAATTTCATGAATTCATGTTGTCAAAGTTTGACCGAAAAAGTCAAAGTTGACCAAAGAAGTCAAATAAGACGGTACTGTGTGATACGATAAGCAGTATGGAAATATACTGCGAAAACCATCTTTACGGACAAGATAGTATAATTAAGATTTAAAACCACCATAGAAAAATCAAGCACCTAAAATAGGGTATTAAGGGCCAATAGCTTTAAATAAAAAGAAAAATTTTATAGTCCAACAATACACAGATAAATTTTGGACTGCAGTTCAGTATAACAGTATTGAATTGTACTGTGTATTAGTGAACACAGTATTGGAAATATCTGTGTTAGCTTAAAAATGACTGCATATTAAGGAACAAGCCAAACAAGGCCTTATGATGACATCACCCAAGCTTGGAATTATGACATCATTTATGAATTAAAGAAAGAAAACTTTGGAAAAAAATCCAATTCTAGCCACCTTGCACCCTAATGGCCGGCCATTGGAGGTAATTTAGCAAAATTTTGTGCAATTATTTTTGCTTCAAGGGTTTTTAAGCAAATTTTGGATTAAAAATAAATCCAAAATTAAATTAATTTCTACCTATAAATACCTCAAGGGGGGGGGGGGCGGATTTTTGGACCAAAAATTGGGAAAATCTAGCCAAACTCTTACAAAATTTCTCTCACACTCTCCCTCTCCAAAACCGAACCTAAGCCAAGAGAGAAAAAAAAATAAATAAACCCTAGAGCAAGCTAATAGGGTGGTCGGATTTTGTTGAACCACAAGCCAAAGGTTGAAAATTTTAGTGCCCATTGGAGGGGAAAACCGGTTGTGGTGGCAGCCAAGGAAAAAGGGAAAAAGTTTTGGGATCCAAGCTTGAGAACCCAATTCCAAACCTAGAGGTAAACCTTCAAACCCTAAGCTTTTAAATTGAGCTTCAATTTGGGAAATTTAAGTGTATTTCAAGCATTGGATGTAAGAGCATAAGCTCAATTTAATTTTTATGCCTAGTTTAGAATTTTTAGGTTGGTGCTTGAATTTATGGTTTAGGTGGTTTTATTTACTAAGTCATGCATGATTTTATGCTTTGGTTGCATGCTAAGGTTATGTCCCCAAGTATGTTTAAGTTTGTGCTTGATTATGCATGCTAAGTGTTTGATGTGATGATTGTTGATGAATGTTTATGTAATGATGGTATGGAACGTTAGAAACCGCTGCATGACTGATATTAGGCTCCCGTTGTGGGCGGTTGAGGTAGTGTGCGCGTATTAGGACGTAAAACCAGTTAAGAGCAAAACTGCCAGTTTTCGGGTTAAAACTGGCCAGTTTTCTGGAAAGATGATTTTGAGGCCCTTAGAGGCCGAATTAGGCAAAACTTAAAACATGAAAGTTGTAGAGAAGGGATTTTCCTAGGAGAAATATTACAGTTTTCAAAAATAAGGCTCCAAAGGCCTTTGTTTTTATAAAAACTCGAGCCTGACTATGCCCAAGACTTATGCACGGCCAGGTGAGTTCAACAGGGAATAAGAGCATGTTAGACTCTGAACTGGGTTTTCTGCAAAACGCGAAAGTTGTAGGGTTTTCGAAAGATTAAAACTTTCATGAAGACAACTTTTTCTAATTCAAACCAAATTTTTAAATAGAAATGGATTTCTAAAAACTGTACAGGAAACAGGAAATCCTGCACAAGATTTTCTAAAACAATGCAGGAAAACTGTATTTTTGCACCAACACCAATGTTTTGACTGTGAAAACTGTTCCAAAAGCAGTTTTAGCCCTTAATGATTTTATAAAATCTCACTTTGAAAACCACGAACTTTTAAGTTAAACAAAAGATTTTTGGCCAAATTTTCCAAATTGGATTTTAAAAGCCAAAGTTTAGTAACAAGACAATGACGGATAGTAACCGAGAAAGATACCCGAGTTACTATGCTTGGCCCAAAAACCCAAGTTTGACCCATAGAATGTTGACTTTGGTTGACTAAGTTTGACCACCTTAAGGGTTACCATATGTAACCCAATAAGTTATCATGTGTATAATTGGGGGACATATAACTAAGATTGTGCATAAATGTTGGATAGGTCACCAACATTTTATTGGATCTTTATCCTATGTGCTTTTTAATAGCAGGAAGTAACCTGCAGTTGCAACTTGAGTCGGAGCAACGAAACTCAAGATATAGCATAACAGGCAAGTACAGATCTCACCTACAGTATGGAAAATAGTAATACTATTTTCAAGTATACATGCTATGTTATGCTATGACATGTGATGCCATACTATAATGTGCTAAGTTATGCTATGATACGTGATGCCATGCTGTAATGTGCTAAGTTATGCTATGACATGTTATGCCATGTTTACAAAATGCCATGTTTTCAAGAATGCCATGTTTCCAAGAATGCCATGTTTTCAAGAATGCCATATTTTTAAGAATGCCATGTTATGGCAAAGGTTAAGTATGATATAATATAGTGACATCATGAGGCATGTTCACTAATATGAAACCACATGGTAAGATAAGACAAGCAAGGTGTCGTACAACCTCCCGTGATCGTGGAGGATACATGTTCAAGTCAAGTTATGATTATTAACCTCTCGTTGATGCGTTGAGGGTCAAGTTTATGATTCCCAGAACTGTTAGGGCCTTGCAAACCCTAGCTTTGTCTGGAGGCTGCGCGCTTTTGGTACGTACACTATGGGCCCACATGTTAAGACAGATAATAAATTCAAGATTGAGTCTATAATAAAGCATAAGACATTCAAAATCAATCATAATGGTCATGCATAAGTTACATGATGATTGGCATGTTTTTAAGATGTTTGAAATGTTTTGTGAGATATATTTGTACTTGTTGGGTGAAAGCTCATTGTATATTTCATACTGTAGGTAAGAAGCTGCAGCTTAAGTGGTGGGCCATGCGGACGATGCGACGGGTGAAAGGCGATGTGGGATACCACTACGCAAAATTTTCCGCAACCACTTTTGAGTTAATATGTATATATCTCAAAAGTAAATTATGTTATACAGTATGTATGAAGTTTGAAGACTTGAGAATGTAATTTTCAGTATAGTATGCATGCATGGCAGTTTTTCTCTACAAGATAATCTATATATTTATGTTTTTTTAAAAAAAAATTTAGTCTCAAATTTTCAAGTAAGTTAAGCACAAGTACGTATGGTGTCGACCCGGCTTGGGAAGTCGGGGCGTCACATGGTCCACCTGAGCAGGTCTGTCCTGGTAGACCACAACGTTCCTGAGGTCCACAAACTGCCAAGAGAAGAAACAGAGTTCTTATGTTGGGATGCTGACCAGAGTATGACTTCAGGGTTATTTGAAAACAAAAATCCTCAAGCTAACCACAAGAGGCACCCGAGCAGGTCTGCTCCATCATACCACATTGTTACTGGGGTCCAAGGACCACGGAAAGAACGGGGTTTCTCATACTGGGATGCCAACCAGAGCATGACTTAAGTGGATATTAAAACAAAACCCTTAAGCCAACAACAGAAGGCACTCGAGTAGGTCCCACCCGAGCAGTCTGCTCTGGCAGACCAAATCGTTCCCGGAGTCCAAGGATTACGGGAAAGAAACAAGACTAGGTGCCAGTGCTAGTGATACACAACCATGTCTATGCTTGGAAAGTTTATATAAAAACCTCAAAGTCTATGGGGGTACCATACGCACACCACATTATGTGCACCAAACAAACTAACAATTAAATAATAAGAAAGCAAAAAATATGAGAAATAAGGATAATTTCATTGATTGAAAAAGAAAGGGGTACAATCTGGATACCCCTGAGCCCAAAAAGGAAAGGAAAAAAAATAAAGGGAAGGAGAAAAGTCGTTCACTACTCGGAGGGAGGATCTGCCCTTGAGTTGGTTTGCTCGGTCACCCTTAGCTCAGCAGTGGCTTCCAACTCTTCGACCACTGCCATGTTCTCTTCGGCCACCCAAACGCCCCTAACTACCTCACCTTCCTCACCGTCACCAACGACCCACACTATTGCCAACTAAGGTCTCCTAAAGATATCCAGCATAAAGGACCACTTCAATTGGGTTAAGCTGGGGTCTGGCCAAGGCAAAAATTGGCCTTCATATCCCTCATACCTCCTTGTATTTACCGAGGAGTCGAGCTTTCAAACTTCAAAGAGTTCTCGTAGTCGGCAACTATTTGCTTTCAGGCCTGAACGAGAGTGGCGGGAAGCACCTCCTAGAGGTAGTGGGAGTGCTCGGACCACACCAAGGCCAACTCATTCTTGTCCTTCTTCTTGGCCTCTTCGACCTACAATGCGTGCTCTTTGCCTCTTGCCTTTTCGGCGGCAACCTTCTCGGCGTCCCTCTACTTCTTGATGTTGGTGACTAGTACAGCCACTTTGTCGTCCATGAGGAGACAGTGACTCCATGCTGTTGCGTTGCTGAAGAATGCAAGTGAGACCACCTGAAGCGAAGAGAAAGTCACAACCTGGTCAAAAAAAAAAAAAAAAAAGAGAAAGAGTGGCCGGGAGGGTACCCCAACAAGCTTCTCAATCATGTCCTCGCGGGCCCGAATGTGGTCAGAACGCCTGGAGGACTCAACAGTCAGGCGATTGTCGAACTTAGCAATGACTGCTGTTCGCCCAAAAACTATGTATACGAAAATACTACGCAAGTGCACGTAATCGAACAAGTAATATAGTAGTAAATTGAGTATCGTCTCAACAGGGATGAATTGCTAAAATAAATTGCAAAAGAATTAAGCACAATCAATTTGAATTGAAATTGAAATAAGAAAATTACAGTAAACTAATGAAATCGAATGGGTATAATGAAAAGACACTAAGATAGACAAAACGAACAGTATTCAATCAAGAGTTTGTAATCAAGAATGAGAATAAAGCTAGGATTGCCAAATCACCCTCAATTGCAAGTCTGACCCGAATGCTGTAGGAAAGCTGCGGTAAAACCTATCCTGTTAACTGAAATTCAATTTTATAACAAAATTCTTCGAATTAATTATGACTGACAATTCTTTAAACCTTTTTCAACATATTCCTATGTGAATCTAGTTCTTAGAACACAAATTCATGCACCAATTTCAATGGGTTATACAAGGTATATAACATATTCCTATATCATTCACAAATCAATATAAACTTCAAAAAGCATATTGAACTTGTATCATCCAAGTTAGATCCAGCTCACTTAATCTTTCCAGAGTTAATTAGAACCTAGTTTCCTATAAATTGATGGCCAATCAACAATAGAAATTAGACAATCAAAGCACTTGAATGAACAGGAAAAAGATTCGCTCAACATTTTCAACAAAACATTTAAATCATCCTCCCAATTTCGGGTTCATCAACAATCCCAGCTAAGAAATTTAGCTCATGTTTCGGATTACAAAAACAAGCTTAAGAACATCATCCATTGTTTGCAGAGAATGAAAATCAGAAAATAAATCAAGGAAAGAGTAAGAAGAGGAAAAACTTCAAATGGCTAGAGATGGTCCCTTCTCATCCTATCTTCTTCTCCTTCTGAGCTCACCCTCCAAAATAGGCGTAAAAATGGAAGCAAAACTTCAGCTGAGCTCTTTCTCTCTCTCTTCCCAATATGATGTATTTTTCTCCTCTGCTATTTTTGTTCTTCCTCCCCCAGACGGCTCTTCTTTTCCCTTTCAGAAAAAACTCTCTGCCTCTCTTTCTTGCCTCAGAAAACGGCTGCCCCTTTTCTTGTTAACTTTCCTTTTTATCCCAAAACTCTCACAGATGCCCTAGCTCCACGTGCCCTCTGGTTACTAATATTGGTAGCCTCTCACAGCTGTCATGTACAGACACAATGGGCAAATGAGTCACTGCTAGCTATAATGCAAGACTGGGTTCCACATGCTTTTAATTTATTTCTTCACTGCTGTAACTTTGCTGTGACATTGCTATAGCATTGCTGCAACAATCTTGTGCACCTCAGCTGCCTATTTCGAGTGGGCTTCCTCCTTTTTGGCACCATGGGTTCCAACTGTAAAACAATACAAGGATAAACTTAAAAGCATGCATAATGTCAAAATTATATATCACTTTCTACTCTTTTATAACTAAAGTAAACTACCAAATATTATATAAAATACTAAAAACTAAGGTATATTATTTTGAAATATCAACAATTAATAATTTTAAAAGCATGATAAATAACTCTATTTCATAGAGTTATCACACCCCCAAACTTAAATCATTGCTCGTCCTCGAGTAATGCCAAAATAAACACAACACAACACGCAAAAAGAAAACTCAAACACAAAACAGAAAATTTGCTCATGCTATTAAACAAGTTGAGTCTCCATTCTCAAAAGAGCTTCTTAATGTCCAACTCATTTCAAAATCAACTTTTATCAAATATTAGTTCTATCCTTTATAAGCTTGCTCCCAAGTAAGTTTCCTCTATAGGTGTGTGTGTGCGAGACTATATCTAAGTATCTTCAGATCACCTAAGTCCCTCTGATCACAATCATCAAGCTTAGTTTATGATCTAATAGGCTGACTGCATGATTCCCTCTCCACTAGCATTAGTTGGGCAAAACCTAGGAACTGCTTGTTGAGTTGGGTGTATGTGTATGTACACATTAATTTATTATTTCTAAATGCTTTTTTCTTTTCCCTTTTTTTTTTTTTTTTTTTTTTTTTTTAATTTTAAGATTCATCATGTCACTGTTACCTTTTTACGCGAATGCCAACATTGGTGATGAAGACATCCGGTTACTCAGCAACGTCATACTTCAGAATTGCTATAGCATACTCATATTATGAACCACTGTTTGACGCAAAAGTACACATGGGGCTCATGTTACTCCTGGTTACTAGGCAGCTTATAATAGCGGAGTTCCTTCTTCATAGCACTTTTTCTTTTTTCTTTCTTTTTTTTTTATGACACCCTTGAACATCAGTCTTTCTTAGGATATTATTACTTTTGATGCACATCAACTATCCCCAGAATGTTTCACTTCCTAAAGCTTCGCCTCAAGGGTTTGACACAACCAGCTCTCAAATCCTAAACTCTCACGATGACTTAGAGTTCCCTAGGCTTTCCTCAGAAAAACAAAGCTATAGCCTATTGTGGAAAAGAGTAGTCTCACTCAAAGAGCAAACAGATAGCAGACATCACCAATACTCAATTCATGCTTGTTCAATCCATAAGCTGAAAATTTCAAAACACTACTATTTGGTTATCAATTTCCTCAAACCAACTATGCTAGAGCAAAACCAGAGCAAACAAAACATACTAATTTTATTTTTATTTTTATTTTTATACTAATCAGAGAAAAACAAAACAAAATCATACCAAACAAATCAAGCTCCCTACCCCTAAACTTAAAATCAGCAATGTCCTCACTGCTGGAACAAAACACACAAAACATAACAAAAACAACAAGACACAACAAAACAAAACAGAACATTGTAAAACTAAGAAAGAGAAAGTTAGATACTCCCTGATTCGATGGGTCGCTGGTGCAATGTTGTGGTCGTGGAAACTGTGTGGATGGAGGACGGCCACTTGGTTGGATCACTGGCTCAGTCGGTGGAGTAGTGCTGAATAGTGAGCTGGAAGCGGTTTGTCGTCTTACTGCTGGTCAGTGTGGCGGGATTTGGTGGGTTACGGCGCAGAGGAAAAAGAAAGGAAGTAGGATTTTTTTTTTTTTGAAATGCTGCAGCTTTGCTGTAGCAATCCCGCAGCATTTTATTACAGATTGCTTCCCAGTTCTGCCCGACTTTGCTGCAGCATTTTAATACAGATTACTTCCCAGTTCTGCCCGAATTTGCTGCAGCTTTGCTGTGGCAAACTGATTCATCATAAAGAAATGCTGCAGCAAAATCACTAGAATCTGTTGCAAACCTACACCAAAGAAAGAAAAAGAATTTAAAACACAAGACAGAGTGGAACACGAAATAAACTGAAATCAACAAACATAACAAATCAAATGTAATTAAAGAAATTGAGAATATAGGGTTGCCTCCCTCAAGCGCTTGTTTTAGAGTCTTCAGCTTGACTATGCGGTATTTCAAACATCCTGTAGTGAGATGGAGGTTTTCTGACGGCTGAAACTATCACCCCAGTAATGCTTAAGTCATTGTCCATTAACTTTGAAAGTTCTCCCTGAGTTTTTGCAGCATGTCGTTCTGACAAATAATTTTTTCTACAGCAAAACCTCCAAATGTTCAGCCGATGTCCTGTGAATCCAGTTTTTTTTTCGCATTTTCTTTCTGCTACCACTATCCCTTAAGTGTGTAGGTAGAGGTTTTAGTTCCAAAGCACGTGGTTCTTCGATAGATGATTTATGTTATTTAAGGGTCCTTTCTAATATCTCAAGGGACTCAAATTGTTTCCCAACTCTAGCTGTTGTATGCTTGTTCTTCATCAAGAAGACTTGATTATGATTGGCTTCCTCATCTTCATCTGACACAGCCAAATCATCTTCATTTATCATCTTTGGAGAGCATTTCTTCTCAAACTCTGTAGCCACTAATGAATCCAAAACATTGATGGCCGAACACTCCTCAATATCATCCGCAAAACATGTAGCCTTGAAGACGTTGAAGGTAACCTGTTAATCGTGAACTCTCATGGTCAATTCACCATTCTGTACATCTATCAAGGTCCTGCCAGTAGCCAAAAATGGTCTTCCCAGTATAATCGGCACGTCCTTATCTGCTTCATAATCTAGCACAATAAAATCTGCTGGAAAAATGAATTTGTCCACTTGCACTAGCACATCTTCGATTTTTCTTTCCGGATGAGCCAAGGACCTGTCCGCCAATTGCAAAGTGACTGTAGTGGGTCTTGCTTCCCCAATTCCCAGCTTTTTGAAGATAGACATGGGCATCAGATTTATACTTGCCCCCAAATCACATAGTGCCCTTCCAAAGTATCGGTTCCCAATAGAGCATGGTATGGTAAAACTGCCAGGATCTTCCAACTTAGGTGGTAGCTTGTTCTTCAATATCGCACTGCACTCTTCAGTTAGTGCCACCATTTTGAACTCACCTAGCCTTCGTTTCTTCGAAAGAATGTCCTTCATGAATTTAACATAGCTTGGCATCTGTTCCAAAGCTTCCACAAGTGGAATGTTGATGTGCAGCTGCTTAAACACGTCTAAAAACTTTCTAAATTGCTTGTCCTGCTTTTGATTCTGGAATCGTTGCGGAAATGGTGGTGGAGGTCTCTCTGATCTACTTTGCTGGAGCTTTGCTGCAGCATTTTGCTCTTCTACATCTTTCTGATCTTCTTTGCTGTAGCTTTGCTGCGGAAATGCTGTAGCATTTTTCAGGTCAGATTCCTGCTGCTGATTTGTACTCTGCTTTCCTTCTTGTTGAAGTTGCTCATCTTGTCCTTGGATTGAAGTGGGCTCATTCTGCACAGCTTTTGGCTTCTCCCTTGGCTCGAACTCCTTTCCACTCCTTAATATAATTGCCTTGCAGTGCTCTTTTTCTTCCCTTCTTGGATCTTCAGTATTACTTGGAAGAGAGCCTTGTGGCCTAACATTCAAGGCGTTTGCAATCTACCCAATCTGATTCTCCAAGCTCCTCAATGTTGCATCATGACTCTAAACTGTAGTGTCATTCTTTGCTATATACTCCTTGATCAAATTCTCCAATGAGCTAGATGATTCCATAGCTTGAGTTCTTGGTTGTTGAGATAGAAAGCCCGGTGGGTGAGAAGGTTGATGATAAACATTTGCTCCACTAGAACTGGCCCCTTGATTGCTCCATGAAAAGTTTGGGTGTTGTCTCAACCCTTGATTGTAAGGCACCGAATAAGGTTTGTTCCTGTTGAAATTAACCCACATAACAAGCAGATGCTGGATTAGAAGGGCAATCCTCATACAAGTGTCCCTCTCCACAATAAACACAAGTGACACCAACAGATTGCACCGAATTAACACCCGCCGACATGTTCATAGTCTTGATCATATTCGTCAAACACGACACTTGGGCAGATAGTGCAGTAATAGCATCTACTTTATGAAGTCCTGCGGCCTTTTGAGTATTGAGCCTCTCGGTGGGCCACTGATAATTATTGGTTGCCATCCTCTCCAAAATCTCATAGGCTTCATTGTACGATTTGGCCAAAAGAGCACCATTGGCAGCTGCATCAACTATTGTACGTGTTTTTCCATTGAGCCCATTATAAAATGTTTCCATCTGAATCCAATAGGGAATCCCATGATGAGGGCCTTTTCGCAACAATTCTTTAAATCTCTCCCACGCTTCATACAAGGAGTTTCCCTCCGATTGTTGGAATGAAGTGATGTCGTTTCTGAGCTTGGCATTCTTAGTTGGAGGAAAGTACTTCATGAGGAACTTTTCTGCCAAGTCATTCCATGTTGCTATTGAATTCGGTGGCAACGAATTAAGCCATGCTCTAGCTCTATCCCTCAAGGAATAAGGGAATAGCTTCAACCTCAATGCTTCCTCAGACACCCCTGGTAGCTTGAAAGAATCACACACTTCCATGAATAGCCGAAGGTGCATGTGGGGATCCTCAGTTGCCATTCCACTGAACTGGCCCACGGTTTGCAACATTTGGAACATAACCGGCTTGAGTTCAAATTGTGGCGCCTGTATTTCTGGCCTAATAATGCCTGGATTGAGCCCATGTAGAATGGGTAGAGCATACTCTCGAATGTCCCTGTCTCTGTCATCCACCAGAACCGGTTGAGGCACTAGATTGTTGACATTCACTTGCTGCCCATCATCAGCCATATTGACAGCAAATCCTTCTGCTATTTCTCTCACACCCACTAGACCTTGCTGCTCCATTCTCCTTGCTATAAATGTTCTTTCAATTTCTGGATCCAAGGGCAGTAACTCTTGATTTCGCTGGTTATTCAGGCAGAGAAAGCAAACTCCTGAAAATATAAAAAACTCAACCAATAAGAAAATTCAAAAACAAGAACTAAACAAAATAACTTTTACGAATATTTTAAACAATTTCAATCCCCGGCAACGGCGCCAAAAACTTGTTCGCCCAAAAACTATGTATGCGAAAATACTATGCAAGTGCACGTATTCGAACAAGTAATATAGTAGTAAGTAGAGTATCGTCTCCACAGGGATTGAATTGCTAAAATAAATTGCAAAAGAAATAAGCACAAATCAATTTGAATTTGAAAATTAAAATAAGAAAATTGCAGTAAACTAATGAAATCGAATAGGTATAATGAAAAGACACTAAGATAGACAAAAGGAACAATATACAATCAAGAGTTTGTAAATCAAGAATGAGAATTAAGCTAGGATTGCCAAATCCCCCTCAATTGCAAGTCTGACCCGAATGCTGTAGGAATGCTGCAGCAAAACCTATCATGTTAACTGAAATTCAATTTTATCACAAAATTCTTCCGAATTAATTATGACTAACAATTCTTTAAACCTTTTTCAACATATTCCTATGTGAATCTAGTTCTTAGAACACAAATTCATGCACCAATTTCAATGTGTTATATAAGATAAATAACATATTCCTATATCATTCACAAATCAATATAAACTTCAAAAAGCATATTGAACTTGTATCATCCAAGTTAGATCCAGCTCAACTTAATCTTTTCAGAGTTAGTTAGAACCTAGTTTCCTACAAATTGATGGCCAATCAACAATAGAAATTAGACAATCAAAGCACTTGAATGAACAGGAAAAAAATTCGCTCAACATTTTCAACAAAACATTCAAATCATCCTCCCAATTTCAGGTTCATCAATAATCCCAGCTAAAGAAATTTAGCTCATGTTCTGGATTACAAAAACAAGCTTAAGAACATCATCCATTGTTTACAGAGAATGAAATCAGAAAATAAATCAAGGAAAGAGTAAGAAGAGAACAAACTCCAAATGGCTAGAGATGGTCCTTCTCGTTCTATCTTCTTCTTCCTTCTGAGCTCACCCTCCAAAATAGGCATAAAAATGGAAGCAAAACTTCAGCTGAGCTCTTTCTCTCTCTCTTCCCAATAATGGTGTATTTTTCTCCTCTACTATTTTTGTTCTTCCTCCCCAGACGACTCTTCTTTTCCCTTTCAGAAAAAACTCTCTGCCTCTCTTTCTTGCCTCAGAAAACGGCTGCCCCTTTTCTTGTTAACTTTCCTTTTTATCCCAAAACTCCCACAGATGCCCTAGCTCCACGTGCCCTCTTGGTAACTAATATTGGTAGCCTTCTCACAGCTGTCATGCACAGACACAATGGGCAAAAGAGTCACTGCCAGCTATAAAGCAAGACTGGGGTCCACATGCTTTTAATTTAATTCTTCACTGCTGTAACTTTGCTGTGACATTGCTATAGCATTGCTGCAGCAATCTGATGCACCTTAGCTGCCTATTTCTAGTGGGCTTCCTCCTTTTTGGCACCGTGGGTTCCAACTGTAAAACAATACAAGGATAAACTTAAAGCATGCTTAATGTCAAAATTATATATCACTTTCTACTCTTTTATAACTAAAGTAAACTACCTAATATTATATAAAATACTAAAAACTAAGGCATATTATTTTGAAATATCAACATTTAAAAAGTTTAAAAGCATGTTAAATAACTCTATTTCATAGAGTTATCAACTGCCTTTTGGACTAAAGACTTCCTTCTGATCGGCTCTTCCCCAGTCATAGACTCCGGTGGATCTCGTGATCTTTAGTCGTCCCCTTAGGTTTTGGCAGGGGAGTTGATTAAACCTGGTTGCTCCTCCCGAATCCGCCCAAGCCTAACCACTAAAGGGTCGACTGAACCCTCGCTTACCGAACCAAAACCCTGACCCCCTGGTCGAGTCTTGTTGTTGTTACTCCCTTTCTCGAATTTACACTACATCCAGGCAGCCCTCTCCTAGTTGTTTTGTAACGACCTGCCTTACGTAGACCGTTACCATACTTATCTTATATAATTACTTATCTTACTTAACTAGCGGAAATAAGGAATGTATATATATAAATATATATTTTAAAACAACTTGAAAAGTAACTCGACCATATACTTACTTATAACTATATATACGTACTTATTTGAGTATTTAAGTATTAAACTTATTTTAACATACAACTGATTTACTAAATAATAATTACATATATTTTATCACAAAACGCGTAGCGGTCTCTATCCCGTAGTTTCACAGTTAGCCCCGCCATGCCCCACCGTCTTGTATCCAGCATTTCCAATAAGGAGCTTACCTACAGCATAAACGTAAGTTGTGATCTTTCGCTCAGCAAGTACAAACCATTAACCTGTAAAAAAAAATATGAAATTAAACATTACATGAACCAATTATGTTTCGTTATGCATATTTTTGGGTCCTTACTTAACATAAGTGTACGTACCATGGCGCGCAGCCATGGAGTGATTGGGGCGGCCAGTCCAGTCCAACTCAAAACCATGGACCAAACCTGACCTAGTGCAGGTCGGTACGACACGATTAAACTTACTTAACATCATACTTGAAAATATTTTCTTGAAAACAGTTTCTTAAAAACAGTCTCTTACTTAAAACTTAATCTTACTCTTACCATGTAAATATCATTAGTGAGCATGCTTCATGATATCACAATAATAAAACATAATCATATGGATCATGTACATAAAGGCATGAGTTTTAAAAACATGCAATCAGTAAAATAATTTGCCTATGCTGTAGGCGGATTGTACTTACTGGTTATACTAGATCTGGGGTTTGTTGCTCCAATAGATTGCAACAACATGTTACTTTCCTGTTTCCAAAAAGGACATAAGATAAGAATCATCATATCTTACCAAAAATCATTACATTCAATGTTGGTATCCTAACCAACATTCACCATTAACCCTAATTATATGTCCCCCACATACTACCATGATACCTTATTCGGTTACTAAGTGTAACCTTAGGGCACCTGACCTAATAACAATTAAACAGTATCTTGTTTGATTACCGAATTCAAATCTTGGTTAATTATTCTTAAATAGTATCTTATTAGGATACTATTAGTAACCCTGGGTATAAGCCCAATCATATTTAGGTTAATGTCCTATTGGGTTACTAAGGCTAAATAGTGGTATCCCATTTGGTTATCATAAGTAACCTTGGGTCCAAAACCTAGTTTATAAAATTAGTAACCTATTTGGTTACTATTAGTATCCCTTCAAATAAATTGGTTCAATAATAATTTTTAATATCCTATCCAATTACTATGTGTCTTACTATGGTTACCATATAAATTAACCTAATTTAATTATTTCTTTTCTTCACAAACCTTATTTAATTCTTTTTAAACTATTTTTATAAAACTGTAATTAATTTATTTTACAAAGATAGTAAAACTGTGAAATTCTGAAAACCATTTTGAAAACAGTCCCATAATTTTAGTTATCAGTGCATATGCAGGAATTGCCTGTTCATGCACTGTTTAGAAAATCCTGTGCAGAAATTTTATGTTACCTGCTCAGTTTTTAAGATTCAGTTTTATTTTAAAATCTGTTTTGAATTAGAAAAAGTTTTCTTCATGAAAATTGTAGACCTTAAAGATTCCTGCAACTTTTATGTTTAACTCAAAACCTATTTATGCTTTTAACCCATTCATATCTCTTGTTGAAATGTCCTGGCCGTGCACAGGGTTTGGGCTGACCAGGCTTGGGTTTTAATAACAACGGAAGCCTTTGGAGCCTAATTTTCAAAATCTGTTCATAAAGTCCCCTAGGGTTTTCAATTTTCTACAACTTTATAGTTTTAAACTTTTTCCCAATTCAGCCCCTAAGGGCCTCAAAATTCCATTTCCATATTACTGCCCATTTTTATCCGAAAACTTACAGTTTTACTTTTGGTTGATTGTTACATAAAATTACGCACACCCTACCTCAAACGGTCACAACCGTGAGCCTACATCAAACATGCAGCGTATTATGTAGGGTTTCCATCAACTTACATTTGTTTCTCATCCAAACAACTCGTGTGGTAAACTTTTGCCAAATTAGGGTTTTAAGTTGGTTTTTTTTTTCATTCTAATTCATCATACAATCTTATCTCCATACATCTTACCATATTACTTCTTAAGCATGTGGGGACATATAACAAACACCTACTAGACATTCACACATAGCACATAATTTTTAAACATAACATCATAAACATGCACCAAAGCATAGATCAAGATCATTAAAACCCTAATCAAGCACATATTAAACATACTAAACTATTGCATGAAAAATAGGTGAGCTTATGCTCTTACATAACCAACTTAAAATACACTTAAATAATTGAACCAAAACTTAATTGAAAGGCTTAGAGGGTTTAGGAGGTTTACCTTAACATCTTGAAGTTGGATCTAAACTTTGGATCAAGATTTCCTCCTTGCTTTTCTTCCTCACAAATTCGACCACTCTTTTTTTTTTTTTTTTTTTTTTTTTTTTTTATGTGTTCAGTTTCTAGGGGAGGGAGAGTGACTATAGAGTGAACTAAAAGGTTAGGGTTTCACTAAGTGGTCCAAACTTAACCCCACCTCACCTATTTATAGGTGAAATTTAATTTAATTTCTAGAATTATTTTTATTCCTAAATTTGCATATTGGTCCTCAAAAGCAAGAATATTTGCTCATAGACTCCATGAGGTGGCCGGCCATTAGGGTGGCTTGTTGGCCAAGTAATATTTCCATGTTCATGCATTTTAAATACTTTCTTAATTTTCTAAAAATCCATAAATTCATATAATGATCCCAAGATGAGGTGTCCTCCATTAAGGCTCCATTTGGCTTTCCTCCTAAAATACAGTCCATTTTCATACTAATACAGATATTACAAATAATATTTTCAACTAATAACAGTACTGTTATACTGGACTGTAGTCTAGAATTTATCTGCACTTAACCGGACTGCGTTTAAATTTTTCTTAGGACTTAAAGCCACTTAGTCCTTATTACTCTAAATATTGTGCTTGATTTTTCTACAATGGTCCCGTACCTAATTTTGCTTCGTTATCCGTAATGACGGTTTTTGACAGTATAATTTCATACTGCTTATAATACTGTAGTACCGTCTCAATCATATTTTAGATTATTCTGGTCAAACGTTGACCGAAATAAAATCATACATAAATCTTAATTCTGATAAATTAGATCAGACATTTCATATAAACATATATAGTACAAACTTTGATTTCTTAAAAAACAAAAAAAAAAAAAAAACAAAAAGAAATCATAAATTTGTAAAAATGTTGGTCATTACATGTTTGGTCACTTGGATCCTCGCTGCCCCCTGGTCAGCCATCATCGGTTTTTCCAAGTAAACAAGACAAGTTAAAATCTGGTCATTAAAATCTGGTCAGGCCACATCCTAATTAAGGCTACAGTCAAAGATGACCTATGATCCGAAGACCCCGTGTGGGATAGCGTTGCCGGATCACTTCACCCAGGTCTTCATCGGCTATCCTCGGGTCTCACTCCCCGGGGGAGGAACCCGCCAGACAGCTGACCAGATGAAGCTGTCGGCACTCCCCGTGGGACTTCGGATCGGCTAGTCGAAGCAACAACCCCGTCAGTCGTGACACTATCCGGGCACTATTGTGGACAGTAGAACCGAGCATCGGAGTTGCGATAGTCACGATCTTCTCTGATCGGCATGGCCGGGACTGGTCGTGTGGAAAGTTGGACATTGAGGAGAACCAAACTAGTTGTTCTTGGCCAAACTTTCATTCGCCAGTAACCGATTATGGTTTCGCTCGGGATTCATCTTCTCTCAGAGCTTGTCAATCCTCTTCCAGTTTGAGGACTCGGTGTGAGGTTCTTGGGTCCACACATAACCCCTTTGAAAGGTAAAGGAGACACGCTCCCGAGATGGCACCTGACCGTAATCACTCTGACCAGACAACCACTTGCCTGTCATGTAGAACCACAAATGTTTGTAGTTCTTGTCTGAGTCTGGGCAACCAACGATGAACGTCCCTTGTGAGCCTTGGAAGTAGTATGACCCAGTCAAGGAGGGAGCTATATTCCTTTGATAAAGGTTATAGAACACACTAAACGGGAGCTTTATGTAAAAGTATTTCGCTTAGAGATCGAAGCAGTTTATCAGTATCCGATAAGAGTTGGCGTTCCATAATATGGGAGCTACGTTCAGTCACCGGAGCGTCCACCTAAGAAAGATGTGGAAGGGAAAACGGAGGCCAGCCCGAAAGAACTCCACTATTAGCTCGTTCAGACTGGGTAGAGGCCGAGAAGGCAGGTCGTTCAGACTGGGCACTATCAGCTCAATGTCCTCTGGGTTCTGGAATTCTTCCTCAAGCGAATCCAAGTACTTGAGGGTGACAACTGTGGTAAAATAGTCCACCGTGTAAATGGATGGCCCCTAGCACAGTCAACCATCTCTATATCGGCCATCTGATAGACCAGGTAACCGTTGATCGAGACCGGATGACTCCAGCCGTGCTGGCGAGCCAAGATAGGTTCACCTTGAGGGGTTGCACTCCCCGAGCTCTCAGATTCCTCATCTGAGCCCCACTCCCGACCAAATGTACTCAGCTACCTAGCTGTTCTAGTCGTGACTTGCATCCTCTTCCTCTCGGTCAAGTCCACCACCTGGGGACCTGTCCACGTCCTTGGTGCTAGAAGGATCACACACCGTTCAACTCGTCCATGAAAGAACAATTCAGGAGAGTGGTCGGACCTAACTTTAGTATTTTCCTTAGCCGCTAGATGCCCTTTCGTGCGCACCCAGTCGTCGCCAGCCTATCTCTCCTAGGTAGGACGTCTGAGATGCCCGACATGCTGTCTGGGGTCCTCTCAGCTTGCTCAGCTGAATCGGTAATGTGATCAGTAGAGTCGGAAGATTCAGTGCTCTAACCAAGCCTAGGTCTTTCTAACCGACCAATCAACCAAAAGACGACACGTGGCGTGAAGCTGCCACATGTTAGAAACTTTTGAAGGTGATGCATTTGACCAAATCTGACCAAACATGCGATGAGCAAATCCAACCAAACATCGTCCGATCAACTCCGAAAAATATCCCGAGAAGGCGTACAATTCACTCAGATGGCCTTGACTACATGACAACTAACAAACCTGGCCTAAATAGACCAGAAGTGCTCAGGGGGCTATTGTTGATGGTGTAATCGTTCCCGCACTAGAGACCACCTATTCACTAGGGAATGAGGTACGCGAGAACCAGTAGACTCTATTGCTCACGTCAATAGAGAAGATCTGATCACCTGACGAGACCCAACCAAACTAGAGAAGTCGGGTTGCGATTGTAAAGGGAGTCCCTTCTCGGGTCACCAAGTTGCCCCACCAGCACCTCCGTTGAGCTACTGATCCCTTGGGAACCTCGCGTAGATCATCATCAGGTTCTACTATACTAGCCAGAGAAACACTTCCCCGACTACTGCTAAGTTCCTTGCCAGATGGTCGGCCTAGACTGCCCGTGTCATGCCATTCCATACCAGCTGACAACCGTACCATGGCATGGCGTGCCACACTCACTACTCTGCACCACCTGACACCTAACATCAGGTACCTGTCACTGTACTTGTCCTTGTCCCTACTCCGGCATCACCATCCACCACCTGACCGAACTGACACAGTACTGGCCTCCTATGCCAGTACTAATGACTTGCAACCCGTGTCCCCCCCTCACCTGAATGGTAGGGCACGTGGCATCCGTTTAGTAGAGGTCAAGTATCCGTACACCCAGAGCATGTCTACCCACCAGGACCACTCGGAACATGACCCATCAGTATCACCCGAGGACCCAAACCCATGGGAAAAGCCTATAAATAGAGAAGTGCCTCACTCACTCAAGTATAGTCTAATTTGCCTTGCCTAAACTCTACTTTTTTGCTTGCTCATCAGTGCCCCTTACTGACTTAAGCATCGGAGTACCTTTAACAGACACCCCTTAAAAGTAAAGAAAAGTGTCATTACCATATATAGTATAAGGATATATTTGGTGTTTAAGTTTAACTCCAACTAATGTCAGCAGTTCTTTCTTTTTACTCAAATACTTATATACATATACATCTATATATGTATTTACACACATATATATTGCTTAGTAGTCACTTATATTATGCTGCAGGTTATCTTTTTGAGGATGGTGATGGTGTAGCTGTAGTCACAAAATATAATTTTTTGAGCTGTAACCTTTCCCACCCAATTTATTTATTTGATCATGAACCAGGTTTGTTGGAACTTGGAAAGCCGGGGCATTTTTATGTTACAAGTAAGGCTGGCAATTTGTGTCAACAAGTCGAATTCGTGTCGGGTTGAAGTCAATATAAATTGTCAAAATTGTAACACAGACCCGACCCATGACCTGCTGGGTCAAAAAACTATCAACAATAACCCAACCCGTTGGGTTGATGGGTTGACTTGACCCGACCAACCTGCCAACACACTATTTTGGGTTGATTAACACAACACGACCCATTGACCTGCGACATGTTGACTAGCCAACCCGCCAGAAATAAGGAAATAAATTAAAATATATATATTTTAACATACAATTAAGATCCATACACTACTAAAAAAACTGTCATCTATAACAGGGGAAAAACGCTATGGTTACAATTATAGCGGATAGGTAAACGATATAACAAACCACGCTATAAAAAGTCTACACATGTCATAGCGTTTTTCTGATACTATTAAATCGCTATAATAAATTGTTTAATAACATTTGTTTGGTGCTATTCTAGATTTTTAAAAGCATTTTAGTTGTGTAATGAAAAGGCCTTTATTTATTTTATATTAATATAATAGCATTTTTAAAACACTGTATATTTATTTTTATCTGGTTCAAAATTTGCAGTCAAGCATTTTTTTCTTTCCTTATTGGAATATATTTGATAGTTAATTAATAATTATACTAGAATTTCGATTCACTTGAAACTTTTGGAATTATTGGAATAAGTAATACAGTGGATTTGAGCAATAATTTCACAATCCATAGTACTTCAAAAGTATTTGACATAATATCTTGTCATGAGTTCAGAAGTGCTAGAATAAATACCTCGTCTCATATATTGTTTCCTGATCACAAGTCTTTGAACCAACATATATCAATACATTAAACCAGGGAGGTTTCCAAAATACATGCATTCTTTAAAAAAATAAAGTTAAACTAGTCTCAAAAGAATCCAATACATTTTAGCTCAATTGTTCAACAGAATAGTCCTTCCAAGACATTTCGTTTAAGCACCTGAAAAACAACCCCGTGGAGTAGATATTAATATTCAAACATAAAAACATAGAAACAAGTTGCAAAGTATGTCATTTATAGTCTACTCACCCTACACAACAACTTTGTCAGCAGGCCATGTAACTGTACTTCCAACAGCATCTTCAATGTAAACCATCTCAGAATTAGGCCTCCACAAAAATGCATCAGGTTTTATTGGTGCATGTATCTAAACTTTAATGGCATTAGGTCCAAAAGGAACATGATGAACTAAGTCTTTGGGATCACTTGAGGACCAATGCCCTTTAGCAACAACTTCTCCCAATCCAAACCAATCTAATTATCTTGCAGTTCTTGTTTACAGATGACTCAATATTCACTTTCTTTAAAAGAAAGCAGTGATATATAACAAATAAATAAACAAAATAAGGAAAAATGTATAGTAAGTGAATGAAAAAAAAAATAACATTTTGGAAAGTAAAATTCAGTTAGAACCTAGTGTTGTTACCATTGGAACAGGTGCAGGCACTTTAGCTTCACTACCACTTTTATCACTTGAACTCTACAGAAAAACCAGCCAACTATTATTAAATTTACATGGTCTAAAGTAAATATATACAAGACCCATACATTTCAAGAAATGCTTACCTGATTTTTCATGAGAAGGTTAACTAAGCCATTCATATGTATCAGCTGCTCAAGAACCTTTTCATATTTTTCTTCCAAAGCGTTCAGAGGATCATCCCTCTCCAACACGAAAGACAATTGTGAGAGACTAACTTCTTTTCCAATGCCTCTCAATCGCCCGTGCTTTTCAGGACCAAGAACTCTAGTAAGGGCATCTTCTTTTACATTGGTAGAAGGTAATGGTGTAGCATGTTCAACTTCTTCCAACTTTTCCTAAAAGATTCAAATTTCATTGAACCTTGACAGAAAACTATCAAACACTCAATAACATATAGCTAGTTATAAATAAGAAAGATAAAGAATTTATTGGAATTGTCTTACAATAACTTCAGCAGCTAATGCATTTATAGGTTCACACCATTCTTTTTCTTGTGAGCCCTACTCCAAGCATCAACTCTAGATATGGCTGCCTTGCCTGCATTTTCTTTGCTCTGTAAAAGAAATAGATTATCATTAAAAAATATAAATTAAAAAAAAAAAAAAAAACCAGATATGATTGAAATAAGCAAAACTATTGTAAGCATCAATGTACCATATCATCAATAAGTCGAGCATATCCCTTGCGGCTGCTAGTGTGTGGTATTTGTTTCTTTCTTAATCTTTTGAATACATCACTCTTAGCCTGCATTAAAGTTTATATAGTTTAGATATTTAGAACAGTAAACCAATAAATTTAGTAAACAAGCCATCGATGTTACCGTGAATTCTGCACTTGTTTTCTCATGTACAAAAGCTTTCCACTCAACAATGGTGGAACGTTAGCTTCAAGACTTTCCTCGGTTGTTGAATTCTTATGAAGAGCTCTTCTGGTAGGGGCAGCAGGGGAATCTTGGAGTGGATGTGTTTCTTGTGTCTCTTTTGAAACTTGTGCTGGTGTTGGAAAAAGTTCAACTTCAGGAGATTCCTCTCTCGCAATCATCTTACGAATGGACTTTTATCAGTTTTTCTCGTAGGTGAATCTGGATCTTTTTGAACAGGTGCTGCTAGCTTATGAAGTGAATTCTTTTTTATGAGGTGCAGAGTGGCCTTCAAATGAAAAAGAATCACATTTCGGTCCAAGCATCAACCGAAGCTCTCGCCTCCTTTTCTCAAGCATTCGTTGTAGTTGTAATGGAGCTATAAACGTTCGGGCATTTTCAGGGTCTACTTCATGTGATTTTGCTTGTCCTCCTAATTTACAAAGCTTTCTCTTCTTTTCATCAGCCATCTTAATCGAACCTGCATATTAAAAATGTAATAAAAGCTTCATAATTTTAACATTCGAATGGTTACTACTCAATATTAATTGTTTCATGAACACAACACTAATAGATTATTTTCACATTACAACGTTGTTTATATTAACCAAAAAAAAGAAAAAGAAAAGAAAGAAAGAAAAACAACAATTAACAACACCCACTGAAAAGTGGATTTTTCCAGCTTCTTTTTTTCTTTTTTTTTTTTTTTGGCGATATAAGATTTTCCAATTTCAGTAGCAAAGAAACAAACAAAGAGGTAAAATGTTAACTATAACAACAGATTTACAGAAAGAAAAAATGAGCAATATTGTAAGAGTCAAAAATTTTGACTTGTATAGAATTGATTTCTTTGTTTTCATTCCACTTAAGGACAAACCATAAATGATTCATTATCATTTATAAACTATGAAATACACTCTATATATATATATATATATATATATACTCTTAAATATTTTTACTGAAGTCAAAAGAAAAAGACAAAATACAAGATTAAAAAGAAATTTAATCCAAGTAATATATCATAAAGTATTTGTCCTCGTACAAATCTCTTCATTACCCTTTTCCACTATTTCTCTTTATATTTATAAACTCTTAAATTCTAACCATAAGAAAGGTATCTCAGAGGCTTCACAATTAACAAAATCTTCTCAATTATTTTATTCTGTCGGCAAAAACTTATTGAAGATTATATATAGACTTCCTACGATCTTTATTTAAGTTTGGGTCTTCCATTTTCCATTTTATTTCTTACATTTATATTTAAGTAAAAACATTAGTAGAATAAGATAAAAAATGGTTGACAAATTAGAAGATCCACAAAAAATGATAATACATCAACGAAATCCATTGCTTACAATTGACCTGCAAATTGATTAGGTAAAAAAAAAAGGGGGAACTTACCTCAAACGCATAAATTCTTTAAATTTCTGAGTAGAAATGAAACAATAGAGAATCCAAAAATTACAAAGTTGCACAAAACTCAAACAAAATTTACTTCATTTTCTAAGAAACCAGTAATGACCTTACCTAGAAGCAATACATGCAATGCAAAACGAAAAATAGTGGTGTTTTGTTTTAGACAGAGTATTTCTATTGATTCTGGTTTATAGGTTTTGAGAAACTCTTTCTAACTAGCTTTTTGTCTCTTTGGGATTTGTTTTGGGAACAAAGATAAATAAAATAAGTTGTTAAGAATAATATATTAAAGGGAAAGCTAAAAAGGTTTAGTAGGAAGTTTTGGCGGGTTCTTAAAATTTTACAAAGCTTTTGCGTCCTTTTTTTTTAGCGGGCACTTCACTTTTCACCAAAATATATATATATATGGTGTTAATATTCAGAAAGTTGAACGGCAGTATTGCTTTTTATAAACACTAATATTTAATTTTATTTAGTCTAATAAACTTTTTAGTTCTCAAACAGTAAGTTCATATATGTATATCTATTCTCACACTTTTTTAAAACCGCTATTGCTAACTGTAATTAAAGAGCCACTTTGTTGTAGTGATATTAAGCATATTAAGCAATATACCATCACATAATATCAATATAAAAAACAAAATCCATAATTAGTTCATCACAAAAGGTCAATCCAAAATACAAAACTATATAAACCCATAATTGGTTCATCTAAAAGACCACCATCAAGATACACCTGAATTGTACAAAAATTTTGAATGGGTTATGACGGGTTGATTTCGTGTTCATCAAATTGACCCAAACCCAACCCATTTTTCTATTATCTCATAGGGGTTCGACCCAAAACCAACCTACACCCTTTTTTTCCAACCCTAACCCGGGCTTTGAGGGTGGTACTTGTATGAGGGTGGTACTTGTATGGCATCTTTTTTTTTTTTTTTGGTCCAAGTACAAGCATAGTATCTATTTGCTACTTCTTGTTGTTCTGCTTTGTTTTTGTTTTTTTTGTTTTTTTTTTCGGAATTATGATTTTCATGGTATATGTACTATAATCATGTTTATCAGTTCATTTTAAATAAAGTTGTACAGTTAGTAAGAAAAGAAACTCCAAACTTATTCTGAAAATGCGTCAACTCATATTGCTTCAACACAAACATCACTCGTGATAAATAATGAATAGATTGTAATAATATAAATAACACATGAAAGTTATAGAGGTTTGTCTCGGTATCTCTGAATTATGTCTTGGGCTATGTCCTCTCTTTAATGAATACAAAAATAGCATGTCAAACTCTAAAGGGGATAGACCTCCTCTGAATAATTACAATAAATTTAAACAAATAAAATAAAGCTAATGATTATTCATTGTTTGTAGTTTAAATTACCTCTGAGATCTTCTAGGAAGATCATTCTCAATCAGTTACGCTTGAAACTTAAATATTCAAGATTCTCCGATTTAAATCTCAAGATTTTAGGGATTTTGTTGGACCGACATTTTGCATCGTCCATTAATATCTTCGACAACGCAGACACAGAGATTTTTTAACATGTGGCTTGAGTATCTTACTAGGTGAGGAAAGTTGCAAGTCATAGCATATTGACAAAGACTTTGGAATAAAATAGCATATTGTCCGATCGTCATGATCTCGCCGTTTTTCCGATCTTGCGATGTGGCAGAGGAGATGAGCTCACAGTTCTCTCAATCATGAGGGTGCGATTATCGCCACCCCCTGGTCGCGATCCTCGCCGCCGCGAGATCATGATTCTCCATCGCTAGACTTCGGCCTCTACAAGCTTCGATCTCTGGGCTCCGCTTCTCTTTGACGACCGAATCTCAATTCGATCTGAGATTCGCGAGATCGATCGGCTGTAGCAGCTATTGCAATGACTGAAGCTCACTCGACCTTAGGTTCGCAACAACAATCAGTGTTGGTGGCATGGCGGCGGTGGCGGTAGCAACAACAATTTGGGATTAGGAAGTTTGGATTTAGGGTTAGGTTTTGTTCAATTTGGGGGTTTAATTTTGGGATAATTTGGGGTGCATTTTATAATTTAAAAAACTTTGTAAAATATAAAAATGATTAAACGATTAAAAAATTAATTTATTTAAAGAGAATTAGCCTTTTTTACGTGCAACTATTATTATTTACAATGTATTTACAAAGGGTCCGTTTGGTTCGTCAGTTGGAGTTAAAATATTTGAGTTGAGTTTGAGTTAAGTTGAGTTGAGATGAGAAGAAGAGTGTTTGGTAAAATATTTGAAAAAAAAGTTTGGTTTGAGTTGAGTGTTTGGTAAAAAAGTTTGAGTTGAAAATTTAAAAAAAAACAAGGGCCCTGTTTGGATGTGAAGAAATAGAGTTAAACAATTTTTTCCAAATTTTTTTTTTTTTTTGTAACTTATATAATTCCAACTAAACTTCACTTTTCCACCTCAATTTTTTCCTTTCTTTGAAAAGTCAACAACCTGGCTTGTTTGCTTCATCAACTCATTCCAACTCAAACTGTACTTTTTTTTGTCATCTTCCTAAAAAGTTTGTATTTTTCTCAAAAAGTTTTTTGGGTTTTCTAAAAATTTAAAAAAAATTACTATTACAACTAAAATATTTCAACTCAAACTAACGAACCAAATGGATAAACTTTTTCAAAAATTACATCTAACTTGAAAATTTCTACTCAACTCGAATCCGAACCCAATTTAACAGTCTATTATAGGTGCCAGCAACGGAAAATTTAATAATTAAAATACGCTCAATTAATAACACCAAATTGTGTTTACATTATTAAAAAATACAAATTAATACTTACAATCCTAATGTGGCCCAAAATACTACTATACGGGCTTTCAAGTGGTTTTATACCACGGAGATAATTGATATCTGACCCACATATTATCAGCCATCATGTCTCGCAACTGATTCATTGCACCCCTCCTCGAGCCATCTTGTTGCGTGCCTGTACTGGGGCCAGCGCCATCGATCCCGTCATCAAGCACGTAATCGTCATTCACATCATCGTTCCCATATACAGGCACACAATCTGACGCGTACTCTTCTAGACAAGGATCCCCAACCTACACCATCCTGATAAAATTATGCAAAACTGCACACGCCACCGGGATCATTTTCTGTTTTTCCATCGGGTAGCTGTTGATGCCTTTAAGAATTTAAAATCGTGTCTTCCAGACACCAAATGTTCTCTCAATACAGTTCCGCAGAGATGCATGTGTGTAATTAAATACTTCCCTACGGTTGCGTAGGCCGCCCCGACGTGTTCGGTATTCCGGTAAATGGTACGTCTCTCGTCGGAATGGGCTCAAGAAACTGTCCTTATTTGCGTAGCCCGAATCTGCCAAGTAAAATTTTCCTACAAAAATTCCAATAAACATTTGAGTTACACGTGTGTGTATATATTTAAAACTTTATTATATTAAAATACTACTATAAGTAAATAATTATGCTTACCTTGTGGCGGTATTGGGAAACCGTAGAATGCTATTGCCTCGTCTAACATTCTGGAATCATGACAGGATCCCTCGTATCCGGCCAACATAAATGTGAATCTCATGTCGAACGAGCATGCCGCTAATACATTCTGTGAGTGCTGGCCTTTCCGATTTATCCATGCGTCCGCATTATCCCGCAGTGGAACACATGGGACATGTGTGCCATCTATAGCCCCAATACAACCCTGGATCATTACGAGTGAATTTAAATACTTTGTACCATCATAAAGAATTCCAATAGTTGTAACAATTCTTTCATGCAATAATATTTTGAGGGAACATTAAAAACGTACATCAAACCATGGTCGATATTTGTACGAGTGCTCTTCAATCAAAGGTTGAACAGCCGTGTAGTCTGGCGGTCTGATGAATTCGTCCTTCAGCGAACATATAACCTACAGCACTGTATAGAACCAACGACAGGTTGTCTCTACAGAATGCTGGAACAAGTAAGAAGTGTGTCGGTTCGTAGCGCCTTGTGCGCAAATGGTTAAAAAAATGAACAACTGCTCATTCACGTCCATGTTACGTGTTGGCTTCAATAATTCCCGTCGTCGTAATAGATCACTGAGTGATCTGAATGTCTCCGATTTCATACTTATCAGGTCTTGACATATTCCGTGATGACCATTTAAAATCTCTTCAACCCGCATGCTGCCCGTCAAGCTTGAATTATGCATTGGTTGCGGGTCCCGACGCCTGCGACGCCTAATGAGAGTCACCCCTACAACTGCTATCGCCGCATATCTGTCATCGTCGCTATTCTCATCTCCTGAGTAAACGCCCTGGTTTTCCTGCTCGGACGTGGAGTTATGCTCATCCATGTTTCCGACAGCTTGATATATGCTCTACAGTTTGATTTCTGCCTGATATTCAAAATTTTTGTTCTAGAACAAGTCAGGAAAATTTGTTCCCTTTACAGTCATATATAACGTTACTTAATATGCAATAATTATTAAAAACATCGACATTCGAAAGGTTTTGTTACAATATTTCCAGAGATGAAAAAATAAACACAATCAAATCATAAGAATAATGTCAAACAAATGGTTAAAAAAAATTAGAAAATGAAACTCAATCGGTCGGGGGTGGCTGCGAACGAAGAACGATCGCAATTATTTCTCGCTTATCGATATCAGGCAGCTGGTGAAAGGTACGTTGGAGCGTTGGATTAGCTGAGAAGTATTGCCACATCATAGCCCGCTGATTGGGTGGAATACCCATATCTGTCATTGTGGTCATACACATCAGCAAGTGATCCGTGCGACTTAATTGGGAATTACTTGGGCCAGATTCTGATCGGCCACGGTAGTGACTAACTATCTCCTGCATAGCCATGAAAGTTATCTCATCCGTCTCGTCGCGCTGCTTCCTCTTCCCAGAGCTGCCTCTAGATCGAGACGGGCCCGCAGCGGCCCCGGCCCTTCTGTTATTGCACCTCCGGGTCCCGACGCCTGCTAAGTCATCTCCAGTCATCGGTCCGATGCCGGAGTTGTCTTGTGAGGCGTCCAGGTCGACGGGCGCAGGACTATCATTTGGCATCGAAACTGATCCGTAGCCCGAGGCACCAGCCGCATGCTTCTTCTCGAATATGTTATAATAGAGCTCCTTGTTTCATAGCCCCTCGTACCGGAGATGGTTGCAATCTTTATGGACCTGCAACCAAACCAGGTTTGTAAATTTAAATGACCAATAATAACGGCTAAAGGAAAAGTATTAGCACCATAACAGTTAGTAGTGGGATGTTATATTACTTGAATAAAACTCTGCCACGCATCGTCTGAGCAGATGACTCGATCAGTCACCGGATCGTAGCCTAGTCCAGTCCGACATTGCAACGCCTTCCAGCCACTATATATTTTTTTCATTCTATCCTTCTTTTGCTGTAATGTTAAGCCGTATGCAGAAACACCTCCATACGCAGAGTTAAACTCCTTGGCCCAGCTATCGAGCGTTGCAAGTGGAGGATGTCTACCGGAATTGCATGCCACGTAGTAATCAAGCTTTTCAAGGAATACTGTTTCCTTCGCATGATCCCACTGGTATGACTCACCCGTCGCTTTCCGAGGCATTTCCTTAAGAACGCGGGAGGGAAAAAAAACAACAATAAAACATAACTAAATACAAAGGAGGCGGAGGAGGAGTTGGCTCAATATAAATTTGTCGACAAAAATAATCTGAGGCATGTCAATGAACGGAGTCATGTGTAGATACCATGGCATATAAGCACTGGGCCCGGGGTTAGCCAACTACAGAAGGAGCATACCATACGATTAAGCCCCATAACAGCCAACATGTGATTGCATACCGGTATCTAACGATATTCATCGGTTCATTAACTCACCAGTCAGATTATAATACCGAATATTGGATTTGTTGTATACATCATCGCCAAGACGGGATTTCAGATGAACGTTAAACGCGATGTAAAACACCCAACTGAAAGTAATAATTAAACCAAGTGAAATCGCACCTACAAAACACATATTTTAACTTATTAATAAAAAGATCCCATAGCCTTGGTTTGGTTCCTCAAACAAAGCGAAATACAAACGAGGCAAACCCCATTTAAGAATCAAACAAGAAAAAAAAACTAACGGGGACGGTTTGGAGCCTCCAACCAAGCGAAAACACATAGCTATACTCTCAAATACGAATTTGCAAACTTAAAAACGTGGTTGGCACCGTTGCGTACCAACCCGAAGGCAAAACCCACACACAAACCACATTTTGAAATCACACTAGACGGCTAATACATTAGGAAAGGTTTGGAGACTCCAAACCAAGCAAAAACCCGCCCCCCAACCCCATTTACGAGTGAAACTAAGGAGGAAACAAATATATTAGGCTCGGTTTGGAACCTCCAACCAAGCCACAACGCACTCGCATTTCTCAAAAACCACTGAAACCCGAAGCCAAAAGCCACACACAAACCACATTTTCAAATCACAGTAGCAGATATTCACAATCCACAACGCACCCGCATTTATCAAAAACCACTGAAACCCGAAGCCCAAAACCTCACACAAACCACATTTTCAAATCACAGTAGCAAATATTCACAATCTGCAAGGTTTGGTACCTCAAACCTTGTCCAAAACCTGCACAAACCACAATGTGTCCACAAACATTGCTACCGAACGCCTGTAACAGATGCACCATTTCAACCCAAAAAGGATGCAAAGAAATTCGAATATTGAAATACCAAATTGGGATCAGCACACACGGTAATAGAGTTACCCAAGTATAAACCAATATGCGAAATGATCAAAGAACACATGGCATCAAAAACCTCATTTGGGAAAAAATTAATCAACATAAACAAACGACTTCATCAGCCAAAATCAACCAAAGTACTCAACATAAACCCGGTATTGGAGAGGTTCAAACTAATTTTTGCAGTAAACAAGATCGAGGATGGGAAAGAGGGTACTTAGCGCATACTTGGGTTAGCGAATTCGAACCCGACGACGAGTACACAGGGGAAGAAGTCGGAATAGGGCACGATTTAATGGGTCGCCGAGAAGCTCGCCTAACTTGGAAAAAATGGGTGATCGTCCTAGGGGTTCGGCGTCGGTTCTTCCTCCCCAACAGGCGACGCATCTGATTCACGGATTTCATGGGCTAAGGCGGGTTAGTTTGGATTTAAGCTTACCTGGGTCAGAGCAAGGACGAGAGGTGAACGGGGCTCCTGAACCGTTTCAGATCACCAGCTGGTTGGTGGTCAGCCGTAGCAGCGAATCTGACAGCCCCACATGGGTGCCGCTGGGGAGGAAGCCGAGAGGGAAGAAACGGAGCAGAGGGAGGCAGGGAGGCACGCGTGAACGGCAGAGATGGCAGGGACGAAATTAACAGTAAACCCATTTGGGTTCACTGTGCACCGAGCAGAGGGAGGCTCGAACTGGACTGGGAACCAAACGCACTTGGTTCGAACTGAAATGAATTTTTTTAGCTCTAACTGCCGTGCCAAACAGGCACTAAATATCCAAAAGTATAAAATTGAGTGCCACTAAAAAATTTATGGGTAAATACCATAATTACTTAGTAAATATGTGAATTTACAAGTAAATACAAATATTTATTAGTAAATCCGGCTAAGTACAGGACATATAATTAACTACGTAAAATTTTACAAATATTATGTAAATATAGTAAATCCAAGTATTTACTAATAATAAAAAATAATAATGAGAGAGGCTGTGGTAGAGCCTCTCCTAGAGTAACTATCGGTAAAGCTCTTTTTGAACCGTTAAATTTAATCGAACAGTTGATATATTATTGGTGTACCATAGTTATTATATACCATACCTCATATAAACTTTCCCACCCTTATCTTCTCCATCGTCGCCTTTTAAAAAACCGCCGTCGCTGGCGACCTGCCCCCCCGACGCCGGCGACCACACCCCCAGCCGGCCCCCACCCCATCCCCGACCATCCCTCTCTCTCTCTCTTCCCGGCCGGCCCCCCTACCCCTAGCCCTCCAGGCCCCCCCCCCCCCCCCCCCCCGGACGAGAACCACCCACCCCCTCTCTCTTCCCAGCCGGCCCCCCTGCCCCCAGCCCACCGGGTGCCGCCCTCCCCCCCCCCCCCCCCCCCCCCGACGAGAACCCTCCCCACCCCCCTCTCTCTCTCTCCCTCTCTCTCTTCCCCTCTCTCTCTCTCTCTTCTCGTTCACGATCTTTTTCAGTTTTTTTTTTTTTTTTCTTTTTCTTCTTTTTTTTTTTTTTCCTTCTCTTTTTCACTTACTTTGTTATAATATAAGTGTGCCTACGGTTCATCATGTGCACCCTTAATATATAAACCATCCGATTCAATATCTGTGATTTAAAAAACGACTGTATCGGTAGAGACTTTCAAAGAGTCTACACAGTTTTATCCCTAAAAATATGCTATTAACTTCCTTAACACATCTAAATTATGCTATTTCCTGCATTTTCTTTTATATTTTAGTTGGATGTTCTTTGGGCCTTTATGTTTTTAGTGTTAAACATAGTGTTTTTATTTTATTATATTTTATTTTATTTTTTAGAGTTAGGGCTTAGCTATATATGTTGCCTTCGTTGAATATGAAGAGCAGTTTTTGAATATTGTATTTGAGAGATTGAGATACCAAAGAACAGAGGTGCGCCTCTTTCATCATCCAGCCATGGATTTGGATGGCTCCTTGCTGTGTCACACGGTCATGTGTTCACCTTCAGGAGAGTTCATGCTAAACATCACATTGCACCAAGTATTACTAACAACATAATAAATAGCGACCTAACATCCCATAGCATCTAATTATAATATTATTTCATCCCATAAGAAAATTATATTCAGGGACATGAATTTTCGAACTAAAGACATAAATTTGGAAACTAGCAGAATGACCTTTGTCTATTTAAAAATTAGTGTAAATCAACTTGAAGTCCAAATGAGCTAAACGCGGAGGCATTCTAAGATTTCTAGTGATATCTTATTTGCCTATTTTTGAGTCTGTCCAAACCTTCAAACAGTGTTTACAAAACATAACAGAGAATCTGAAAAATTCGAACACATGCATTAAAACAAAATAGAGAATCTGAAAAACTTTGAACACGCGTATAATTATAATCTTCAAGCACATAATCATCCAAAAATAATCTAAAGAATTATTTATACAAAATGGTCATTTTTTATCTCCCTTTTCAAGAATATCTACATACTGATTTATTTGCAAATATCAATGAAATTTGAATTTCATTGATTTCTTGTTCCACAATTGTCCCTCCACAAATTGCGTTTGCAGATTATGTTTAAAAACAAAAAACGTCAACAATCTGAGTTTTCACATTACATTTAAAAAATCCCCCCCCCCCCCCCCCCAGAAATGTCATTTATTGATTTGATATAAACGAAAATTCTTGATTTTTTTAATAGTGTAATCCATACAAAATGACCCTGTCATTTTAAGATTTATTATTTGATAAACTTTACTAATATTATAATGACCTATCATTTCCTTGTGTAGATTGGATTAATCACATTACGAACTAATTTATATTAATGACCACATCAATCTAAACATGATTCTTTGTTTAACACTATATCTAAATAGTAGAACTATCGTAATGACATAGTCATTATATGGGAGTCTTATTGTAGAGATTGAACACTTAATCACTAATACCAATAACAATGACTGAGTCCATAGTCTATGGTTTTTATCTTAAATTTTTAGAGGATATAGTTTTCAATCACATATTATATTTTTTGAAAAAAAAAAAAAAAAAAAAAAAAAAAAAAAAAGAGAACACAAAAAGATAAAGTCAATAATATATAGATTCCAAAATTCAAAACCCTAAACTAACAATAATAATTACTATAATCTATAATAGACTGGCTGTGTTTAGAGTATCAACATCAATTTCAACATATTGACTGAATATAATAACATTAAGAAATCCTCTACATATTTGCCCTTCTTTTTTTTTTTTTTTTTTTTACATTTTCTGAAAACATGATGCTATTTATTTATTTATTTTTGAGGAATCGGATATGTTTTTTTTTTTTTTTTTCCTAATTTAAAATGAATGGGTATTTTGGTCAACACAAAATAGGCAATTATTCTTATTATTATTATTTTTTTAATTGTTGCAAACAAGCTCATTGTAGGACAATTTTTAAACTAAGGTCTCTAAATTGGCTTTATAAGTAAATGATTCTAATCTAAATTCAATAAAATCAATAGCAAAATGCAAACAGCATAATCACATCCTTAAAACATGTTTCCAACATAATCAGATGAAGAATTACCTTAAAATTTCATAGAACCAATTATCATGCATAAAACCCTAAAACTAACAATCAAGATCAATTATCAAGAAATTTAAGAATCAGTCCAAAACTTATGTTATCAATATTATCAAGAATCATAAATAAAACAAAGTATTGCCAATAAGTAAAAAAATGATATGTACTCATTCATTAAACATGATCATTATCAAAACCCTAGAGCATTCTTTATCATTATCAAACCACGTCAAGAAGACAACACGCATCAATTCCATACTAAAATCTTGATCAATGGATTAAAAAAATTAATGGTGGTGATAATGAAGGCTTGGGTTGCTGTAGTTTTTTCTTGAAAAGAAAATAGGGAGAGAGAGGTAAGCGTGTAGAAGAAAAAGAGAGAGAATGGGCAATAGGAAAAAGCATAGAGAGATCTTTGATAGTTTCCTCTTGTTTATATTCATGGGTAGGATTGTGTTTATTCTTAAATTTATCTCTAAAAATCATGCACAATCTCGTCATAGGGTTGTTTTTGCAATATCAAGAAAGTTTGGGTTAAATTTTAAAATTTTGTAAAAAAGTGAAAAAATTGTGACAGCTTGACCTATTAAAAAGTGAACGTTCAACAACGGTTTAAAAAAACAAAAACAAAAACATGAAGACACGTTGGTATTTTAACCGTGTGGTATCTTCAACTTTCTAGAATTGTATGCTAGTATGCAACCATTGTGATTTCACTCTAGTGTATCAAAGGACACAAGTCAAAAACATGAAGACACAAATCATGTTAGGATTAAGATTGATTACATAAATGATTATTAAAGTGAATTGATTAGGTAAACAAAATTATTAATCAAATGAATTCCACATTAGGTCCAATCTAATTTACATCCACCACTAGGTCATATATCAATGCATCTACCTTAGAGATGCATTCCCATAGTAAAAAAATGCCATGTCCCCAATAGATTTTACATCCATACATTCTTGACATGAAGAGAGTGTCTCCTTTATTTCATCGACTGCAGACTAGTGTGTAGACTATTTTCTTGGCATCATATCATTCACGTATTATAAACCTTTCATATGTCCAATTCAAGGTTTTAGTTAATAATAGTATAGGGTACTATTTGTTTGTTTACACACAATCGACATATGAATGTAGATTGATAACAATGAAATAAAACCTTTATAGAAGAAATCAAAATGTCATAAATACAACTACTGTATCTTATTTTAGGGCACAGATCTAAACAGTTAGGATTCACCAAGAATATCCTCACGATACTCCATAGACACAAACATGATTTTCGTACTCCAGGCAACAATCCTCCATGAATACGATCGTAATCGTGTTCTTGATTACTGATCATGGTGTGTGATTATCACAACCGTAAAAACTTGAATAACCTCAAAATATCCATGACTAAAGAACTCTATTGAAGATTAGGACTCAATAACTCTATTGAACAATAAGTGTCGTTAACGTTACATAAGGGCAATTTATCTTGCCTATCTAGATTGATATAATCACTTCTATTAAGAATGTGAGATGTATCTAAACATGTATAAAATATGAAAATTATTTAATTATTTAATTATTTAATGTTTATTAATATCATTTTAATTAATTTTATTCACATTAATATAATTTAATATCATATAATTTAATATAATTTTTTAATTATTTATTTTACTATTTATTAATAATTTATTTTCTTTAAATTTTTAATGTTCATTATTATTATTTTAATTATTTTTTTCTCTCTTTAATATAATTTAATAACATTTATTTTAATTTATATTTTTTAATTAATTATTTTAATATTTAATTAATATTTAATTATATTCAATTTTTTAATGTTCGTTAAAATTATTTTAATTAAAATTTTTTAATTATTACAATTTAATATTTAATTAATAATTTTTTTGATTTAATTTTTTAAGGTTCATTAATATTAATACACTTAACTTTTTTTTTAAATTAATAGCATTTAATATTTACTTTTTAAATTTTATTTTATTATTTAATTAACGCTTTAATTCTTATGAAATTAGTTATTTTATTATCAACTTTATTACAAAATCACAAAAATCATCAACCATGTAAACCAAAAATATTCACCAATATAAAAAATATTCATAAAAAAATATTCAAAACCTATCAAAACCACAAGAACAATCATATTCCAAATCATCATTCTCACAACCATCAAATCCACAACAACACCTTTTATACTAAAATTTTACGTTGTCGATAAAACCACAAATAAAAACAAAAAATTAATAATAAAACCAATTCCATAAATACTAAACTTTTTCATACTAATTTATCACAAAACCCAAACTTTGTATAATACAATTCCACAAATCCTTTACTAAAACATAAAAACTCACTACAATCACAAAACCAATTTTTACAACCCAAAAAAAAAAAAAAAAAAAAAAACCCTCATAATTGGAAACTCACTAAACGGGAGTTTGGGGTCAAAAATGGAACCCAAGAACACGGAGACAGCAAATGGTGGCAATGACGGAGGATTGTGGCGCCGACAGCGGTAGAGGCGTTTTGGGATTTACAGAAGTTTGGGTGATATTGGACAAAAAAAAAACTTTCAAAATATGAAAAAGAGAGACGGGGAGGGATTTTAAGCGAGGAGGAATGAAAAATGGAGGGTTTTGGGCAAGGAGGAATAGAGAATGGACGGAGGGCCGAGAGGGTTTTGGGGAAATTTGCAGAAAAAATGAGGAAGAAGAAGGCTAGGGTCTGTTATATAACAGACCGTTAGCGACGACACCCTGTCATCACAGGGAAAAAAAAAAAGTCACTAAAAGAGCTAAAATGACAACGTTTGACAAAACCTAATTACATGAATCTGACTGAACTTTTAGCAATGACACAATGTCGTTGTTAAAAGTGGTTTAAATTTTCACAAAAATTTATTAATTGCCCAAAATTACTACTTTTTTATTTGTGGGAAAAACTAAAAATATTGTGAAATTTTTTAGCGACAACACTGTGTTGTCGCTAAGAGTTGGGCACAAAAATATATTTGACAGTCAAATACATATGGATTCCAGCTGTCAACCAAGGTGGGATGCAATCTTTTAGCGATGACTTTTGTCGTAGCTAAAGGTTGATTTTGGTGGGCTTTTTCTTGCGCCAGTGAACAGTGTGGCAGGAAGGACATATATAACTCATTGTCGCTATAGAGTTGACTGGTCTGCCTCACAATTCAAACAATTTTTTTTATAATTAGCGACGACGTGTCATTGTTATACATGAATTTTGCAGCGATGACACGTCATCGCTGTTAGAAGGTTATTAGCGATGACTTCTTGGTGTCGCTATAAAAGCCGTCGATGTACCTCTTTTTTCTAGTCTTAACGAAGTTGAACTTATCTTCTTAATGATGTTATCAACGATATGTAATGAAATGCTATAACTGCTTGCAGTGTTTAATGTGCTTGATCCAAATGACGGCATATTAGCAGTAAATCGGAGTGATTTCATAAGTTGTAATCTCTTCCAACCGATATGCGGAGTTCGACCGGGTGATGCCGGTAAGATTGAGAATGTATTAACAAACCAGGGTTATAGATACATGACCAGCGCTTTGGTCTCCAACTGTGAGAGGGGACAAAAATTTGCCATTCTCGTTGCTAACAACGGCGCAATACCGGTTTTATCCACATCTGCTTCGGCTAATTATAATTAGACTATTCCAAAGCAAAAGCTCCTTCTTCTCCTTCTTCTTCTTCTTCATTTCCCTAGTTCCGGAGGAGGTGAAAAGAAGAGAGTTGGTGAAGTGTGCATTTGAGTACGTGCATGCATGGGATGATCATCTTCTGCCACACTAAAAGATTAAATAAATTGTTTTTATGGTATATTAGTTTTTCAACAGTTTGTCTTGGAAATTTGGTATTAATAACGTCTGGCTTGAAATTAAGATCTCATTTGTAGCATTTTGTAAATAATTTTGGTTTGTGAATAAATTCTTTTTGGAAATGATGCTAGACGTTTCCAAAAATTGTGTTTGAATGTGTTTTCTAATTAAAGAGATTTGTACGTGTATAAGAAAAAGCGATATATTTTGTTCACTATGAACAGCTTTTTTTTTGTTTTTTTTTTTTGTGTGTAAATTATAAGAGAAGATAATTGATATCAAAGGAAACAATGACATCCCAAATAGGTTGGCACCTCATGTTTATGAAAAGTATTCAGTACGTGCATGCATGGGATCATAGTCTTCTGCCTTTCTAAAAGATAATATAATAAATTGTTTTTATGTTATGTTACCACTTTGGCACTTTAGCTTTTTAACAGTTTTTCATGGAAATTTTGGTATTAAATGTCTGGCTTGGTAAATTAAGAGCTTGTTTTGTAGCATTTTGTAACTGATTTTGTTTTGACTAATATATATATATATATATATATATTTTTTTTTTTTTTTTTTTTGGGAACGATGATGAGATCGTTTTTATATTGTACTGGTTGTGTTTCAAGAGATATTGGTTTGAATATAAAATAAAGTAAAATTGTATTTAGATATGAATGTTTCAGAAAGATTTAGATAATCAAATTATAAGCTCTAAGAAATGAAATGGAAAAGGGTAAGCAATTTTTAAGTCACTTTTTATATTTTATAGACAAAATTCATTCATACCCTTTTTTGTTTCGTTTCTATTTTCAAAATCTTTGATTAATAAACGTGTTTAGAAAACGTTTACATTTTTAAGCATCAAAAGAAAAATAGCTTCCTTGGCCAAACACCCTCTTTGTATATGTGTGTGTAACAATCCGTCTATGTTGGTCATTATATTGCCGTTTAAATTAAGTATTTAACTTATAATTACTACAAATACGTACGTAGACTCGCATACTTAAAAGTTCGTAATAAATTTTTTTTCCATAACTTAACATAAAAACTTTTGTCTCATACTCAACGTATCTTAGAAAAATAAATTTTCATAGGGTCTTATATATCATAAACTTTATTATGCTCAAGAACAAAACCGTGTAGATTCAAAGCCCAAAACGAACAATATTCCGACATGTTCCGACGTGTGGAGAATTCGGACATGTTCCGTCATCTATTATTGATCATTTATATTGGTTTGGATGGCTGAGGGCTAGTGGAGGGCAGGAAGAAGCAACCGGTGTCAGTAGTTAGGCAATGGTTAATTTATTAGTATGTGTAAAATAAATTAAGACTATTGTTAATGTATGACGAAGTTTTTCTACACTACTATATCGAGCACTATAAATAGTTTTTGGGGGATGTTAGTATCCCCTAATTATTCGTATTGTTCAAAATTTTTTTTTTAACCGATTCTTATTGGGATAAAATATTTTAAGGTAAATTGCTTATTTAATTTCTAAATTTTTAATTTTATGTAACTTTGATTCTTTATTTATTTATTTTTAGTAGTTAGAATGTCCCTAAATTTTTAGAATGTTGTTATAATAATCATTTATGTTAATTTTTGTATAGAATCCGTTAGCAACTTGATCAAAAAGTGATGTTAACTAATAGATTCATTCAAAGATTAACAAAAAAAAATACTATTGTAACAACGCTTTAATTTTTATGGTCATTCCAACTACCAAAAAAAATAATAATAACAAAGAATGTCCCAACTATTAAAATATAGCTACAATAATCATTTTTATTAATTTTTAGATGGAATCTGTTAGTAAGTTTGTCAAAAAGTGATGCTAACTAATGGACTCCATTAATAAATTAACTGAAAGGACTATTAGAGTAATATTTTAATAGATTACAGGCATTACAGCTTAAAGAAAAAAAAAAAAAAAAAAAGAGATCAGGGACCCAGTTATACAAGATTAAAAATTCAGGGACCAACCTAGCAATTTACCCAATATTTTATAGTATTGTTGAATAACAAAACAACGTTAAACTAGTGCTGGTGCAGATACTAAGGTTGCCTAAGTAGAGTTGTATTTCTTTTTCTTTTTTAATTAAATCAACGGGCATTTGGACGAACTTTTGCTCATCTGGATTAATCTCATAGGATCTGTGTACCATGTGTGCTCAAAAGAAACGATGATGTTATTTATTTACCATGAGAATATTGTCAAAATTAAGCCTAGCTTGTTAATATAATGTCGAATTGGCAGTCATGTGCGACAAATTATTCTCTGATTTTGGTAAGGGTCCATGCGACCTTCATGCTACTAAACCTTTTTTTTTTTTTTTTTTTTGAAAAATACATGCTAATAAACTATTAATTAATGTTTTATTTTCTCTTTTCTGATAACTAGTTTCTAAGCACGTGTTATGCACATGCGACTTACATTTGTTAAATTTTTTGGACAATAAGAAAATAATATTTAGCTAAGAAAGCAAATAAGAAAAAAAAAAATAGAAGGAAAAAAAGTGAGAATATAGTTGAAAATCTCATTTTAACAAGTACAATTCGAAAAGGCAGAACAGTAAGATTTTAGAAAAAGGAAAAGAAAACCTACAATATGATAAAAATAACTCAAAAAATTTGAAATCGTAACCAAATGGAACTATTGTAAAGAAAATCAACCAAAAAAAAAAAAAAGTATTAAAAGAAGAAAAAAAAAAGTGGCTAATTTAAGGCAAATTTGTATTTAAAAAAAAAGGTAAAAGAAAAATATTTTAGTAACTGAAAACTATCTTTAAAAAATCATCACACAACATGGATTAAATTAAAGAAAAAGTATTTGGTAATATACATTTGAAATTAGAGGTATAAGAGATTTTCAAGTAAAAGTTCAAAAAAAAAAAAAAAGCATAAATATAAATACCAAATCACAAATGACAAAAGCAAGGGAAAAAAAAAAAAAAGGAAAAAAAGGCCTAGACACCAAATCACAAACGACAAAAGCGAGGGTAAAAAAAAAAAGAACGGAAAGAAACGGGGGACACGTGTAAGAAAGAGAGGGAATGATGCTTTGAGACTTTAATATGTAGAAAGATAAGAATAAGCCAGTTTAATTAGTTGTGGCAGGAAAATGGCCTCATTAGCAAATTGAGAGTCAAACTAAACAAAACTCGTGGCTTCAACAGCAGTTCAGTTGGAAAAAGAATATATATAAATATTTTGCCGTGAGAAAGAATATATTCCCACAATGAAGCAAGTGTTTAGTCAAGCACGAAATAAATTAATTGTTCTGACACGCTTTGGTTCTGTATTCATTGTATTAGAAATAATAAATTGTTTTTAGAAAAGATCAAAAACGCGTACTCTTTGGAAATTGTGTCATTGCTAAATTTTATTGCCTTAACTCCACGACTGAAAATGACATAAAAAGTCATTATAATATACAAGTCTTTATAAATTAGGCCTTCCAAGAATGTTACATGTGTTTATTCAACATCTCAAGTGGACAATTTCATTGAAAAAAAAAATAAAAAAATCTCAAGTGGGTCCGAAAAGATAGTTTTGTCAATGGCTTCTAGATATTGAAATGAAACTAATTCACATAATTATACAATAATTTCGTCGGGGAAACTTAATTGTATTTTGTCAATGACAAAGTTTCACAACTTCTTTCTACGTTCTTATTTAATTCCTTCTATAAAAAGCTCCGAGACTCTTTTGTGTCATTTGCTCGGAAAGTGAGTACAATACAATAAAAACAAGCTAGAAAGACAAATTAGAAAGAAAGAGTCTTCATTAACTTACATAGCGATATGGCTAGTACTAGAGGGCTTAATAGAGCAGCCATTTTAGCCATAGCAGTGGCTGCCATCTTGCAGCTCACGGCAGCACAGACAACACACACTGTAGGAGATGCCTTGGGATGGTTGGTCCCTCCCGGAGGTGCCGTCACTTATACAGTTTGGGCGGAGCTTCAAACATTCACCGTAGGCGACATTCTTGGTTAGTGCGAAAATTTAAATTAAAAAGACATTAGACTTAAATATATTTTTAGATTGCACAAAATTACCTCATTGACTTGATATTTGAACAGAAAAGTGTATCAATCATACTACTTAGAGACTAATTTGTGTAAAAGGTAGTAATCTTTCAAAAAAAAGGAAACAACTTGGATTTTATTTCTTAAAAGAGCTTAAAAAGCATTATTTTTGTAACAGTTGGATTATGAATAATTGGCTTTTTTGTGAAGCATGGTTTCATAACAAAGATCCGATAGATCATCACCTACAACTGATTAATCCTAAAAATAACATAGGATTTATTGGGTTTTATATATGTTGAGCATCATTTATCAATGGCCTTTGATTTTTGGTACAACATTTATGCAGTGTTCAATTTCGGCGATGGAGACCAAGACGTCGCAAAGGTGACAAAGGAAGCTTTCAAGACCTGCAATTCGACAGATCCCATCTCCCTCAAGACGAAAAGTCCAGCCAATTTCACATTGGATACGATTGGAGAGTACTATTTCATTGGCACCAAGGATGAACACTGCAAGCTTGGGCAAAAGCTAGCCATCAACGTGACGTCATATCCGGGACCCAGTCCTAGCCCTGCTCCGAAAGGGCCTAGTACTTACACCGTCGGCGAAGCGTTAGGCTGGTTTGTCCCACCAGGTGGTTCATTTTTTTATGAGACTTGGGCTTATGACAAGTCTTTCAAGGTTGGAGATACTCTAGGTAAAGGCTATACTGTGCTGCTATAAACTTTGGTATACTTTAATATTTCTTGCGGCAAACAAAAATGTTAAACATCTCAACTCGGGTAACTAGTTTAATGTTACTTTTTAATCATTACAAAATTGTTAAAAAGTTCATATGAATGAAATATTATATTAGAACACATGACTTGAAATTTTCTTTTATTTTTAATTTTAAAATATTATATTTAAAAAATATACAAATACTAGTATAAAACCAACTGAAAATCAAAACAGTTAAAAATGTAGTTATTTTTTTTCCTCAATATAAAATTCCATAAATTCTAAAAATATTCATTTATTGAATCTTGAAAATGTTAAATGCTTTTTTTCTAGGGAGATTTTAGGTATTAGACTTGTATTAATTAAAAGAAAACTATCTAGTCAAAAATTATGATATTGCATCAATTCTGTCTCTAAAACATGACTACACTGTCCTGCAGTTTTCAACTTCATCAATTGGACACAAGATGTTGCGGTTGTGACCGAGAGTGTCTACAAGAACTGCACCAAGAACAACACGATCGCCATCTACACGACCAGTCCAGCCAATATTACCCTCGAAACCGCCGGTGAACATTTCTTTACGACAACCTACGACAGACACTGCAAGTTGGGACAAAAGATAGCCATTAATGTCACGGGCAGTAGCACCACCAGCCCGCCTCCATCTAGCCCTTCGTCACCTTCCACTTTTGGTCCCTCTGCTGGTGGTCCCGCTGCTCCTCCGATCAGTTCTGCCCCTTCTAGATTCTTCCATGGCTGTTTCTTCACATCATTGCTTATTGCCATCACATTTTTCCATTATTGATATATACATATGTAGAATCTATCTAGACTGTAGGTCATGTCGATATTTCCACACTGTCATATTGTCTGTTATACATGTGTGTGTGTATATATATATATATATATATATATCCATGTGGTGATTTACCTTAGTTATAATTATGTTTAGCTGTTTCGTCGTAAATAAGAAATATTACATTGATTTCCTTCTAATTGCGGCTGTGCAAAATTTTCTTTATGACAATCAAGTAAATGATATGGCTGCAAATTATTTTTTTTAATGCATCAAATTAATTCGCCACGCTACGAATTTAGTTGTTTGAGGAGGCCATCTATATGTGCTCTGATTAGTTTTTTTTTTTTTTCCCCTCCAAATGATGTTCATTAGCTAATTACTAATAATGATCTTGGAAACAAATTATAGCAAGACATAATTGCTAGCCCAAACCCTAAGAAGGTAATACGTATGAACTTAATATTTGGTGGTATTTCTACCTTCATTTTATATCAGGTTTTGAAGTATTAATTTCATTTTTTGTATGTATAGTAACAGTAGATCAAACTAGCTGCAAATAAAATAACGTGTTATTATTTAGGGATTGTTTGACATGACTTCAAATCTACTATCTCATCTTCTTATCCCGATTCTTTATCATTACTACGCTGTTGATTTTTGCGAAATGAAAAATAAGCTAGTAGGGGCACGTGGTCCTACTAGGCCCCATCTACATATATGCCTGATTACATCTCTATTTATTGAATCACGTCTATAACAATTGTAAAGTACAATATTGGCAAAAGAAGTAGTTATCCATATAAGGAAAGCAAATTAGAATTGCAACCATGCATACAGAAGTGCAGAAAATTTAACTAGTATTCCTAATAAATTAAAATGAGCAATTTCTCTTGGCAAACACGAAATTTCGAAAGGGTAAGTCAGAAAAGGCTGCATATGTTTGGTTTATAGTCATAGAGAATAAAATCTACAGTCAAATCGAATTGAGTTAGATTAGGATCTAAGACAGTGTTATTGAGCGGATTAATTAAGCGAGTGTTAGGTTGACTGAATGGGTTAGCTGCAAAATAATTATGAAGAAAGTTAAAAAGTGATAACACAAGAAATTTATAAAGATTCACTTTTAATGTGAGAGTTAGTCCTCTGTAATAGCTCCGGAGGTTTCACTATAATTGATCAAATATTACAACCAAGGCCGGTCCAATATATTTTGGGGCCTTAAGCAAAATTTTAAAATGAGGTCTCTTTCAATAATAAATCTCTTGATTTATCATCAATATTTTTCCATTTTTAGCATACCACAAACATTCATATAAACGTAAGTTAAATTACGGTTCTTTAGTCTTCATTTTAATTTCACATTATTCATTTCGTTTTGATTTTCTTCATCAACTTGTACGTAATAACATATTTTATTATTCTTCTCTATGGTTTTTTTTCTACCATCACGTCATCATTCTCTAAATCTTTAAACTTTTTTCTTCAATTGACTTCATTACATTTCTCTTATTATTTAGGAGAAATTGTTGAAAGCTCTTTTCTGTGATTGAATCAAACTTTCTATTCTCTCCCTCTTTTTTTTTTTTTTTTCGTTGAGTTTGTCACATACCAACATTTTCTATTAGACATTTATTCTTAACTTATGTATGAATCAAAATCAAATCAAATAATTAACAAGTAGATTAAAATAAATGAGAAAGATATAATCTGAAGACCTTATGACCAAATATATATATATATATATATACATATTTCGTATTAAAGTCTTTCAATAGCATGCTTTTACCTTTATTTTTCAATGATTTTTTCCTTTCCTTTCATATATTTTACAATTTTGAGAAGACCTTAGGGAGGAGAGACCTTTGTTTTGAGTTTTGTGTGTGTGTTGTGTGTGTGTGTGGGGGGGGGGGGGGGGGGGGGGGGGGGGGGGGGTTGGGGTGGGGATGTGGAGGAAAGAAAAATAAAAGATAATTTTCTAATAAAGAATAAAAATGAGACGTTACAGTTTTATTATTTACAATAAACATTATTTTTCTTAATTCCTCAAAAAAAAAAAAAAAAAAAAAACTCAACGGCATTTTTTTTTTATTCTTGAGGATAACGACAACAAAAAGTCAAGAGTAATAAATGACCAAACGTATTTTACATTTTCTTTCTTTGGCTAAGGAAGGGAAGGAAGCGAGCAATTGGGAGAAAAATTTTGGGCCTTCCTCAATGAGGGGCCTTCAGAAAGTGCTTAAGTGGCCACAAGGAAGGGCCGGCACTGCTTACAACGAAAGCCGTGCCAGAAAGAACGAGAAGAATGAGATAGGGGATGTAGAAAATAGAGAGAGATTGCATGAAATAGAGAACGGGAATTACGGGGATTTCTGGTTGATTCTGAATGACTTGGGCAAAGTTCAATGCTGTGAGATTTGAGATTAGATGCTATGATGCTTTGAGCATGTGATGATTCCTCCTATTTATAGATAGAGATTGGTGACTTCAGTTGTCTGATTTGGTGTAGATCTTGTCATATTTGTTGATAAGAAGTTGACTCCTTTGATCTGGGTTGACTTTCCATACTTAGCTTGCTTTATTGAATTGGGAAAGTCACTTCCAAGAGCTGATTCTTTCCTTAATTCCTTACAAGAGTAAACTCGTGATCTTTCCACACGATGACTTTGGGCAAGTGCTTCATCCTTGGATTGATCTCCTTGCTTTTATGGTGTGCCATGTGGATGGTGAGAGATGAGGTACGAAATCTAACCTTAACAATAATTTTGCTCAATAATTGGCTCATTCGGATTAAACAGAGAAGGCAATATATTTTACTCTCAAGAAAACATTAAGCATATACATAAGTGATATATTTTCTTCTAAAAAAATTACAAAGAATTGTATGGGAATAATCTACAGTATATACCAATAGTATAACATCACCAAAATTGTCTAGGGACAGGACAGTACGTACAATCGTATCAAAATGGAGTAATTATCTTGTTATGAGAGGACCTCTACCAAACGGCTGTCGCCTTTCCACACCAGCCAGATTTCGCTGCTCTCTCCCTATGCTAAACAAGCGACGTCGGCTACATAGCTCCAACAGCGCAGATAACCAGACAGTGATGTCCTTTCATGAGGGCTCGACCACACTGTCCTTCACGCCGGCTAGATGGTTCAGCTTTCAGCCATGAATGCCTCTTCTCCAGCAATGGCATTGTAGCTAAATTGTAAGCTCAAAACAATAATTTGTATTCCACTTATTGAAATCAGATTGGCCAAGGAATAAGGGAGACTATGTTGTGATTGAGATCTCGGAAAAAATCTACTAAGAAAGGATGTCGATGTACAAACTTGCGTTGAGTGTAAGGGTTTTTCTCCACAAAGGCGAGCAGCCTGGGAGAGCGGGTAACCTCAAATTTAAATTGCATCAACTTTGGGGAAATTGGAAAATCCTCTCTCTCAGGAAGAGGATTTTTCCAATTTCAATTCAAGGCTGTGGAGCAGAATCGGATTTCAGCACGGCAGGCCATCTTGTTTGCTACTAAATCCGCGCATCATGAGGCTTCAACGATGGAGTGCGGATTTTAATTTGTTCAAGCAACAGCGACATCTAATGCTCAAACATGGGTTCGATTGTACAACTTTGCATGAGAGTATTGGCATCCTCAGCTTTTGTTTGAAATCACTAGAGGGTATGGAAGAGCCTTTGAGACTGGTTGCCGAGTATATCTGTGCTGATTTTTACTTCCATTAATGAAATCTTGTAATTTGTGACCTCTGATTGCTGCGAGTAGATCAATGAATTATTGCTGCAAGTTTTACAGAAGAAACACGATTGAACAAAATTGGAATGAATATCACGTCGATGAATATGAAGAAGCTAGAGTTTAAGAAGACGAAACCTCCATTAATGGAGGAGTTAGCTCTGATATCATATTCAAATTCAAAGAAGCGAAAGAAAGCTAGATCGAAAGGTTCAAATGTAGAATTATCTTCTTATCAACAAGAGGAACAAGAATGATTTATAGAAAATTCCCAAACAGATCACGCGTTCATGTCCTACGAACAAGAACGCATAGATAAGGGCGAGAAAGAATTAAGGCATGAAATAGAAAATGCAAATCCTCCACCTCTCCACGATTTGGACTTCTATTAAAGCCAAAGCACTAGGTCATTTCAGTTATTCTGGTCATTGGAGCGGGGAAAAAAAAATTTCCACACTGCGAGCAAGAGGAATATTTGAAAGCCTAAACAATCCCCTAAACAATGGAAAGATTGGTTCCCAACCAAACGTTTTTGTACAACGTAATTCTTGTCCTCCGCCCTCCACCCATTTAGTGTTAGTAGAAATACATTGATTCCTAAGACCATCTCCAATTTATTATCTATGTTAATATTATGTTTGTTACAAAAGTGAAATTATATTACCTTATTTAAACTCCAATGCATAATGTTATTTTTATCTTTTGTTATCATTTTTTATGTTTTAAAATTTGTCGGAGTGAATTTTAGTAATTAAATAAATAAAAAACAAAATATTGTGATAATTACATTAAAAAGTCAAGGTAGCAAACCACTAAAAATTAAGCTTAGTAACTTTAAATTTAGTCATTTTAAGGATGAATTTTATAATGTTTACAATATAAGGATGCTTTTAATAAATAATTTTAAGCTTGTTCATTGACTTAGCCAATATCTATTAGTTGACCCCTCTACTAATGTGCTCTTCTTCTCGTTTCACCATGTGTCAGCCAATGGGTTTTTTTTTTTTTTTTTTTTTTTTAACCCTGTTTCATTTTTTTTCCCCTTCTTTTATCTTTCTCCAATGCTCATGGCTTTTGTGGCCTTTTTCCATTTTTTCTCCGTAGGAAAGGAAATGAAAACGCAGATCAGAGGAAGGTTCTATTACGCCCAAAAGTTTCTAAAATTTTATAGACCTAGTCTCTTGTGGTTTCTATTACTTTGACATTAACCACTCAACTTTGTGCATCATTTTCTTGCATTATTCTATTAACCACGTCATGTTAATCAAAGGCGGTGATCTACAAACACTTATTAATAATTACAGACCCAAGTCCTCCACTAACTCTTTGGGAAACCGACTTCCTCCAAGAACCATTAATTAAAAGGTGGCAAAATTTCCTTTCAAATTTGAATATATACGTATAAAATGTAGCGACACTATAAATTTTGATTAATTAAAACTAATTCAAGCTGACAAAAGTTTAACAAATTCTCCTTTCCCACTTTCATAAACATGTATATGACAAATTCTCCTTTCCCACTTCATAAACATACACATATATATATATATATATATAAATGTCTCATATATGATATCGCATACCATACGACACTTGTAAATTTTTATTTAAAATTTTATAACAATTTATAAATTTATATTTAATCTCCTATTTAAAATTTTATCACATTGTACTATTCAGATATTGATGTAAATGATAAAAATCACTAAAAATGTTACATTTGAATAATCTGATTCATACAACATAACACAAATCACGTTACAAGTGGCGTATGAGAGAGATGTGTTATATATACACATACTCTCTTATTTGGCTACCAACTTTATTATTATTATTATTTTTCTCTGCTAGTGCACCAATTAATTGATTTCATTACAATTTGACTTGTCTTTTGGACCAACTATTACTAGATAGTATCATGTTACGTATATTATTCGTTATGATATTATAAATAACACTAATGCTTCGTTTGGTGAAACATCTTAAACTCCAAATTTTCATCTCAGTTTTTATCTTTTTCTGAAAAGTCAACAAAAATTATAGCTAGTTTTTAAAAAGTCAACCAACTCAAACTTAAAAATTTCAACTCAAACCGTTTCACCAAACGGAGCCTAAGTCTTATATCTAGTATCTGATAGTATCCGACAATATGAACTTAAGTTTATGTAAATTTGAATTTCAGTTATTAGAAGTGTGAATTCATGCAGAAGAAAATATAAAAGGAAATGTGTAAATACATGAATTCACATATCTAGTGACTGAAATTCACATTCACAATTTCAGATGTTGGATTTAACATCCTTCTTTATAAATTTAACAAATTATTTATTAAAAAGTTACCATTGCGGATATTCTTATTATACATATATGTACACTTCAATTATTTTCTTCCATTATTTCTACAGAACGCATCTGGGTTATTTCCTATCTGCCCATTTACTCCAAAGAAAACTTTCCAACTTTTTATTATTCAAATCTTATTTAATCAGTCTTCTGCCAATTTGCCTCTACTTGCACGATGATCTTTTAAACAAATGGAGGGAAAAAAAAAAAAAAAGCATTGTAATGAATAAAATAAAAAGTCAAATATATTTGGTGGAAATTTAACGCGTCAGTCAAATTTCTGGAAGTCCCAAATCACGGCCAACAAAATAGGAAACCTGCCCATTTCCAAACCGAAAAGCTGGACTCTTGATCTTGGCTGAGATAGGCACACGTGGCATCCATCCAACGGTTTTAAAATCACCAAACGTTTTAGCCAATTACTCTATAAATACAAAACAAAGAAGCTCATAAAGTCATTACCCTGTCTGAGAAAAAACAGAGCTTTAGCCTCACTTAAAAACAGTAGGAAAAAAACAGGGGCGGCCTATTCTTGAACTGAACACAAATGGCAAGAAAGTTGAACCTCGTTTTCTTTGCAGCCTTGGCCGCGGTGGCTCTGCTCCAAAGCTCGGTGGTGGCAACAACTTATGTCGTTGGTGATTCCACCAATTGGGTTATTCCAAGTTCTTCTGATTTTTACTCCAATTGGGCTGCAAACAAGACATTTGTTGTGGGCGACATTCTTGGTAAAAACTCTACACATATTTTCGAATCTTTTAATTTTTTTTTGTAACAGTCGTTGTTAAATTGAAGCGGCATAGAGCTGAATCTTTTAACACTTTTTTTCCTTTCAGTGTTCAACTTTATGACAAACCAACATGATGTAGCGGAAGTGACAAAATCATCATATGACGCTTGCAATGGTGCCAGCCCTATCTCTCAACAAAATTCGAGTCCCGCAAACTTTACCCTCCAAACAGCCGGCGAGCACTACTATATCTGCACCTTCACCGGACATTGCAACGCCAATCAGAAGCTTGCCATCAACGTTAGTCGAGCCTCTTCCCCGGCTCCTCAACCGAGCCCCGGTTCGCCAGCTCCCACTCCAGTGCCTGCCCAACTCTTGCTCCACGACCTTCCCCTTCACCTTCTTCATCACCCGCGCCTACTCCGGTGAGAGGACCAGAGACTTACACTGTTGGGGATACACAGGGTTGGACTATCCTTTCTGGTGGCGCTTCCGCTTACCAAACTTGGGCTGCGAACAAGACCTTTTTGGTTGGAGACATTCTAGGTAAGGAGGTTTAGCTAATTTTTGAATATGAATCTCAAAATCATTTCTTTATTGAAGAAATAACAAACACAAAATATTTTTGAAATTTCGTTTAACACCATTAGTAGTAATTACAAATCACAATCATTCAGTTTGACATCAAAATTAACATATTGATCTTTATTTCAATAAAGAAATAAATTGATATGTTTTGGTTGAATCAAAAGATGTATGTTCCTATCTTTTTTGTGTCATTACCTAAGCAACAAGAAAATGACCACTTAAAACAACTTGGATCTATGTGTTTGCAGCATCACTGGCACTTAACGTCATAATTAATAATAGGATTTTAGATATTATTTGTGCATGCCATATTATAATATATTATACTACTGATACTTTTTAACATTGTTTTATGTAAGAATTGGCATAACCTTTTCTTTTGTTTTGTGCAGTGTTCAACTTCATGAACGGCTCACACGACGTGGCCGAGGTGACCAAGGCAAACTTCGAGTCATGCAACACCAACTCCACCATCTCCTTGGCCTCCAACCCACCAGTGAGAATCACTCTCACCACCGCCGGCGAGCACTACTTCACGTGCGCATTCCCCGGCCACTGCGACGCTGGCCAAAAGCTCTCCATCAACGTCTCCGGCAGCAGCAGCACCGCACCATCACCTCCCTTGCCACACCTCCTTCTGCCGCCACGCCTCCTTCTGCTGCCACGCCTCCTTCCTCTGCAGCCACGCCGTCTTCCCTCCCCTCAACGCCGTCCACCACCCCAACCACGGTTGCTCCACCACCGCCAAACAACGGCGCTAGCTCTCTCGGCGTCGCCGGCTTGTCTGCCACCTTCTTCTCCATTGTCACCTTAGCTTTGTGGTTTTAGATATCATGATTTATTAGAGTGTAGAGTTTTGTGCGAGTGATATATATATATTTTTTCCTTTTCCTTTTCACACATCTGATTGATTATCACTATATACAGATTGATGTTTAATACAATATAATAAAATTAAACTGCTTTACATATATTTCCGATATGTGACTTTCTTTGATTCATGTTGATATAGAGGACGATTTGGAACATTTTTGTCCTCGCAAATTTTCACACCACAATTTATCTTTCATTTTTTTTAATGATGATAGATAAATATTAATAAATACATTAAGATATTTCAATTAAGTGGAGACTCTTTTTAACACCCTCATACTTAACCCATCTTCTCATTTTATTAAAAAAAAATTACAAAAAACGGTAATGAAGAAAATTCAATATTTATTTTGTTTGGATGCTACATAAGAAAAATTCAATGTTTGGGTTTGACACGATGCAAAGAAAGTCACTTATTAAAACAAGTTAATTTGGTCTAGAAGCGACATGTTCCTACTCCATCAATAATGGGACATGTGGACTTTTTTTGTGCAAATGCGGAAAAGAAAAAAATATATCGATGAATATGTCTCCCCATGAATCATTGTTTACGTCATTCTCTGAGAAAATATTGAACACACATATATATATTTTTCGTGGAAGTAGTTTTCTAGAATATTTTAACTATAAGGATTCCTGTTTTAATTTTCAATAAGAATTATTATATTCGAGGTTATGTTATTTTTTTAATAGTCTATTTATCAGAGCAATTCGATGTTATTTATTGTTATATTTGTAAATCATATTATTAAAAACCAAATTTAAAAATAAAAAGCAATTTTTACGAATAATAAAACATAAGAAATTGGTATTTTTAGTAAAAATACAAACTTGTATTTTTAGTAGAAATTTTTAGTAGAAATTCCTTCACTTTTTATCCATGGTTCCAAGTTTGTATTTTCTTATTTACTAGCATAGTTTTTTGAAAACATGATAAAACTTGCAGAAAGATACATCTGAAAACGCGTGTCTCTTTGCTATATACGACTCTGCATAATTTTGTTAATAGTGAATATATTTATGAACTTGTTTCTCCTCCGTTGAGAGAGTTCTTTAAAAATATTACTACCTTTATGGGATTTGAAGATAAATAACCATTTTTTTAAATAGTTTTTTTTTTTTTGACTTTTTTTTTTTTTTTTTTGGAACTTGAGGGTTGGGGATTTAAACTTTACACTTTCAGGTGAAGTTAGTTGTGGTATTAGCACTAGGTTATGCTTGTAACCATAATTGTTTTTTTTTTTTAATATTCAATCATTAATTAATTAGGTCAATCATTGATTGATTATGATTAGTCATTGCTTAATGGCTAATTTTTTATATTAAAAATATTGACCATTTATTAAATCAATGTTTTAAAGCTGACTATCTATCTAATTTTTTCGAATTTACTTGGGACATTTTGTTTTGAAGAATAACTTAGGATAGTAAAACCTATAATGTAAAATATCAATCTAGTTTCATAGTCGTTTCTCTACTTAAATTTGCTATATATGTTTATGACAATAAGATGTTAGATCCGTTTTTATCAATTTACTAAATTTGATTAAATTACCAAAAGTAAGTAAATAAAGAGACACAGGCAATTTTACGAGGTTCAGTCACACCTACTCCTCGGGACCATGCCTAGCTATCGAATAATCCACTAATACCAAATGATTACTAGCACTCTTAGCCTTATACAACCCAAAGACTCCCTCTTCCTATTGTCACCGATCGTCTTGAACCTATTAGCCGGTTCTATTCTGTGAGCACCACTCGTCTTGTCGTTGAACTCCCTTTAATTGAAAACGCTTTCTCCTGAAAGCTTCAAGTTCTTCTCCCGAAGAACAATAGTGTCTCCTCCCGAAGACTCCAAATTCTTCTTCAGAAGAATGAAAGAACACCAAAACTTCAAAGTCTCAAGATCCACGTGAATAACTATGCGCTCTACACTTTGCAAACTTTTTTTGAGACTTTTTATAAGCAGCAACATCAAAACTCTAAGTAGATCTCAGATCTATACTTCAAAATTCGTATTTCATTCAAATTTTGAACTTGTTATAGATAATGTTGAAACATATTTTGTAACAATTCCAAAATTCAAATTTCAAATCTGTTTATTTCAAGAAATAGAATTTACCATCATTATCCGAGTATTTTATCAATACATTGCACATCAATCTCCAAAACCCTATGCATAATAATCTCCCTTAAAATCGCAGTCATTTAAAGAATAAATCTTGGATTTAAATATTGGATTTTTGAAATTCTAATTTAAATAGGATTAGGAGATCCCATTTAAACTAGATTTTCCTTTTTAAAACAAATCCACAAGAATTCCTTTTTATAATTCTACAGCATTATCCATTCCTTAATTATCTCTCCAGATCGCAATCAAACTGAATTCACAATGTCATTCCCAATTCGAGTCAAATTCTCAAAAAGTCTTCAAATCACGATCTGCTTCAACTTGTTGTTGTTGTAACATTTTTCAATACAACTTGCACTTAAATTCTTAAACACTTTTGGTTTTTCCTAAATTGCCACAAATGCCAAAACCTAACATAACAAAAAAAAAAAAAAAAAAAAAAAATTCTCCAAGAAATGCGTTTAAGTTAATCTGCTATAGACTTTGAATTATTCATAAATGACTAAATAATGATAATGAAAGAAAGTCAAATTAGATGTTATATATGTAGATCTTAGGGGGCAAAAAAATGTCATTTTTGTCGGTTTCATTGAAAGAGTAGACATATATATTTTGAATTGTCTGTCAAAATTATATATATATATATATATTTAAGGGAGATTGTATTCAACTTTAAATAAAGGTACAAACACAATAAACATTGTAAATGATTCCAAAACACATGATACAAAACCTTCTATTGAAACCAGTTCCATCAATAGGTACTGATGATTTTCAACAGGAAAATAAATATATATGTTAAAGATGTCATAACGAGAAAACATCTTAATACACTAAAGTAAACACATAAAGTTCTTTTGACAATTCCCTACAATCAATAGAAGCTTTTAATCGATGACAATTATTTGATGATTTGTTTTCTTGAAGGTCATGGATGAGAATGATAATTTTGCTGTAGAAGAACATTAATCTCGGAAGTTGGATTATGATAATGGAAAGAATGGTATGGTTTTTTACACTCCAAGAATAATGGAAGATGATAATTAAGACAATGAAGCTCAATTTGATGGCAATGAAAAGACTCCTATCCTATATTGCTATTTAGTTGGATATTTCTAACTTATAATTTTTTTTTTTTGTGGAGTTATATTTTAATTTGTTAATAATTGTTTTCATTAGTAATTTTTACTAACGATTTTTCATTAGTAATTTGTTATACTTGTAGCTGAAAAGAGAAAACTGGCGGACCTAAATCATTTGTGCATATCTGAGTAAAATGAGGTGCGCCTCCATCATTTGTACGAGCCTAGATCTGGTCTTCGTCCCCTTTGGTCTCTCCCATGTTCCATTTGTTAACAGCCTGAAGAAGGGGCTAAAAAAAAAGCTGATGTGGCAACAGCAATGAGTTGTCAATGTTTGAACGGTGAGGCAGCCAAGGGGACAGCCAAACGGGGACGGCAGATCTGGGCTCCCCACGATCTAAACGTTTGAGAGGGGTCATTGAGTGGGAGGAGGGGTGCAGGAGCTTTGCCACTTTGGCAATCCGGGATTGTTTGTTTCTATTATTATTATTATTATTTTAATGTATGTTTAAGAGAGAGATTTCAAGATTTTATATAAAGACATGGAACAGCTTTCACGGCGTAATCGGATCGGTGATCCATGGTAGCTTCCATGGTCATCCCCTCCATTTCCCTCTCTAATCGGTGGAACATCCATGGCGGTTCCCATGGCGGAATCGAGGTGATCCTTGGCTCCAACGCAAAGCGATGTCAGCCTCCTGGGCTTCTTGCTCGTGATGGAGCTCCATGGCGGCCCAAGATTTATAGGCCTCGACTTTGAAGAGCTTCATGAGGTCTTCGATGGTGGATGGGTCAAAGTTCTCGTCGAAGGGTGATTGGTTTTTTTTTTTTTTTTTTTTTTTTTTTTTTCTTCAATGAGATTGATGAGAGAGCGTTTGGTTTTTTCCCCCTTAAATTTTAATTTAATGTTTTAGTTTGTCAAATTTTTGGGTATTTTTTAAAATGTTTTTATATTAAAGAGTACTAGTTTTTTTATTTATTAAATTTTAATCATATGTCATGTTAGAGGAATCGTTAAAATATAACCAGACGAAAGTGGACAGAGAGGTGAATTGAATAGTTTTATCTATATAAGGGGCATAGTAAATGGTTTTGAAAGGTCACGGACAAAATTAAAATAGGGTGTATAGTTCAAGGGGCATTTATGAAATTAATCTTTTTATCTTGTCTTTTTAGGTTTTAAGAATATATGTGTAATTTTCTTTATTTGGATTTGCATGATAATTTGATTTTTAGTGAGTATATGTTTATGATTTTTTTTGAACTTAAATATTTATGATTATGATATATGGAAAAATTGTCAGTTTAAACAGTTTAAACAAGGCTGTGATGGATTAAATAATTAGGAATGTTATTTATGCCTTGAGGATTTTCTTTTTGTTTGATTTTAAAATTATATTGATGATGTTGGTTACGTAATTGTGTTGTTATAGATTTTATAATCGGTAATTGTAACTGGCAATTATTTAGTTTCAAATTTTAATTATTTTGTCTTCTATATAAAAAAAAAAAAAAAAAAGTCGAAAATTTTTCAGAAATAAAAGAAATTGTGACAAGATTCCTAATAGGAGTAGAACTCTACCAAAACTCAGAATCCTCAAGGAAAAACTTTCCTACTAGAAATAGAAAATCCGACAAAAGGCTTCTCTATATATATATAGATGTAGGTCTTCCCCTATTTGTTAAAGAAAAACGAGTGAGTTTTATCTAAAAAAAAAAAAACAAAAAATATGGTAGAAGAAGAAGAAGAACGTACTGTTGAAATCCTCCGACCAAAGGTTTAGGATCATTGCCCTAAAACGAGCTCTCTTTCCTCTCAAATACTATCTGCAGTTTTCCTAAGAATCTTTGGTTCTGGGGGTATTTGAGAGAGAGAAAGACCTCGTTGTAGGGTAAAGATTGCAAAATCTTTGGTTCTGGTGGGTGAATTTAATTATGCGTCATGCAAGCACATACAATAAGCAAGCACTAACTTCTTTTTCTGTTCTGGATATATATTTATTTAAAATATTTTATTCGTGTTATAAATGTAGAAATATACATGAGGATTCGTTGCGCCTTACACGATGTACCGAGCCGAAGAGTAGGGCCTTCCATAAGTTCCTAGTGTTCTTTATTTCTTTCTTGCTTTTTTTTTTTTTTGTTTTTGTTTTTGTGTATTTTTTTTTGTTTTTTTGGTACTAATTATTTGTTCTTCTTGTCAACCGCATGCATGTCTTGTTAATTAGTATTTTAATCGTAAGAGTATAACCTTTATTTTTTCTTTTGTTTTGTTTTGTTTTGTTTTTTTTTCCCTCCAAGAAAATAAGAGTGACAACATAATAATGTACTGGAACAAGTGAGTTTTATCCCAAGAAAATAAGGGTCATTGAGTGGGATTCGGGGTGAAGGAGCTTCGCCACTTTGGCAATCCGGGATTGTTTGTTTCTATTATTATTATTTTTTTTATATGTATGTTTAAGAGAGAGTTTCAAGATTTTATTTAAATCCATGGAACAGCTTTCACGGCGTAATCGGTTCGGTGATCCATGGTAGCTTCCATGGCCATCCCCTCCATTTCCCTCTTTAATCGGTGGAACATCCATGGCGGTTCCCATGGCGGAATCGAGGTGATCCTTGGCTCCAACGCAAAGCGATGTCAGCCTCCTCGGCCTCTTGCTCGTGATGGAGCTCCATGGCGGCCCAAGATTTGTAGACCTTGACCTTGAAGAGCTTCATGAGGTTTTTCGATGGTGGATGGGTCAAAATTCTCGTCAACGGTAGATTTTTTTTTTTCTTTTTTTTCTTTTTCTTCAATAAGATTGATGAAAGAGCGTATGTTTTTCCCCCCCTTAAATTTTAATTTAATGTTTTAGTTTGTTGAATTTTTGGTTATTTTTTAAAAATGTTTCTATATTAAAGAGTACTAGTTTTTTTTAATTAAATTTTAATCACATTTCATATTAGAATAACCATTAAAATATTGCTAGACGAAAGTGGACAGAGAGGTGAATTGAATGGTTTTATGTATATAAGGGGCATAATAAATGGTTTTGAAAGGTCAGGGACAAAATTAAAATAGGGTGTATAGTTCAAGGGGTATGCATTAAATCAATCTTTTTATATTGTCTTTTTAGATTTTAAGAATATATGTGTAATTTTCTTTATTTAGATTTGCATGATAATTTGATTTTCAGTGATTTTATGTTTAAGATTTTTTTTTTTTGAACTTAAATGTGTAATGTTTATGATTATGATATATGGAAAAATTGTCAGTTTAAACAGTTTAAACAAGGCTGTGATGAATTAATTAATTAGGAATGTTATTTATGCCTTGAGGATTTTGTTTTTGTTTGATTTTAAAATTATATTGATGATGTTGGTTACGTAATTATGTTGTTATAGATTTTATAATTGGTAATTCATTTTTTTTAATTGTAACTGGCAATTGTTTAGTTTCAAATTTTAATTATTTTGTCTTCTATATAAAAAAAAAAAAAATCGACAAATTTTCAAAAAATAAAAGAAATTGTGACAAGATTCCTAATAGGAGTAGAACTCTATCAATACTCAGAAATCCTCAAGGAAAAACTTTCCTACTAGAAATAGGAAATCCGACAAAAGGCTTCTATATATATATATATATATATATATATTTGTCAAAGAAAAACGAGTGAGTTTTATCCCAAAAAAAAAATGGTAGAAGAAGAAGAAGAAAAACGTACTGTTGAAATCCTCCGACCAAAGGTTTAGAATCATTGCCCTAAAACGAGCTCTCTTTCCTCTCAAATCCTGTCTGCAGTTTTCATAAAAATCTTTGGTTCTTGAGGGTATTTGAGAGAGAGAAAGACCTCGTTGTAGGGTAAAGATTGCAAAATCTTTGGTTGTGGGGGGTGAATTTAACTATGCGCCATGCAAACAATAAGCAAGCACTAGCTTCTTTTTCTGTTCTGGATTTTTTTTTATAAATATTTTATACGTGTTATACGTGTCGAAATAAACATGAGGATTCGCTGCGCCTTACACGATGTACCGAGCCGAAGAGTCGGGTCTTCCATAAGTTTCCTAGTTTTCTTTCTTTCTTTCTTGCTTTTTTTTTTTTTTTTTTTTTTTTTTTTTGGTCCTACTTATTTGTTCTTCTTGTCAACCGCATGCATGTCTTGTTAATTAGTATTTTAATCGTAAGAGTATAATATATATATTTTTTTGGCGATTATTTTGTCTTTTGTTTTTGTTTTTTTTTTTCCGCCAAGAAAATAAAAGTGACAACATAATAATGTACTGGAACGAGTGAGTTTTATCCCAAAAAAATTATCCCAAAAAAAAAAAAAAAAAAAAGGAAAGAAAAGAAAGAAAGAAAGAAAAACGTTTGAGAGTGATAAGTCTGGTAGGGTAATTTGAAATCCTCCGATCAAAGGTTTAGGATCGTTGCCCAAAAACGAGCTTTCTTTCTCTCTCGAGAACTATCAGTTTTTCCTAATCCGGTTTTTGAGAGAGAGAGAGAGAAAAAGTTCTTTGTAGGGTAAAGATTGCAAAATCTTTGGTTCTGAGGTGAATTCAACTATGCGCCATATAAGCACATACAATAAGCAGGCACCAACTCCTTTTTCTGTTGTCGTTTTTTTTTCTTCTTCAATTTTTTTTTTTTTTGAAAGATATTTTAGTAACGTTCTATGTGTAGAAGTATACATGAAACATATTTATTGTTAGGTATATAACTCTAATTAGTTTTCGGGTTTTGGGAAAGTTTGTATTATTATGTCTTATTGAGAGCCTACAAATAGGTCTATTATGTTAAGAGTTTTTTGTGTTGTCAGAAAAATAGAAAGAGTGTGTACCTACTTTTGAGAGAAAGTAAGAAGACATATAGGTAAAGAGTGTAAGGGCTTTTAGGTAGGGAGATGTTGAGAGATTTGATGAGTGTAATTCTGAAGGTGTTAGTGAATTTATTTTCCCTCTCTCGTAGACATGGGCAATTTACCAAACTATTTTAATTATTTGGTTTTTCTTATTTTTGTTTTAGTTTATTTTTATACCGCGCTTTGTGTACAAGAGTGTTTTTCCCAACAAGAGGTATCTGAGCCAGGTTGAAGATTTGAATAAAAAAATCAAGATGATATCTAGAGTAAGATTTGATCATATTGAGCGTTTTGATGGAAAAAGTAATTTCAGCATCTGGCAGAGTACAGTAGGGACTTTTGAAAGCACTGTAAGGTTTCAGCCAAAAAACATGAGTGATGAAGATTTGGAAGAATTAGAAGCAAGAGCGGTAAGTACTATTCATTTCAGTTTGGCTTCAAAATTAAAATAGTGTTATGAATAAAAAATCTCCTTCTAAGTTACGGGAAAAATTGGAAAAAGTTTATATGTCGAAATACTTAACAAATAAATTATATATGAAGAAGTAGTTGTATGAGTTGAAGAGGAAACTGGGAACATCAGTTTCAATTTTGATAGGTGCATAACCCAATTGTTAAGTTTAAAAGTCAAAATTGATGAGAAAGATAAAGTGGTAATTTTGTTCTACTCAAATCATATGAGACTTTGATAACTACACTATTGGTTGGAAAAACTATGTTGGCCATTGATAAGTTGTCAATTGCTTTGTTGGAAACTACAAATATGAAACAGCCTAGTAGTTTGTCTCATATTGAAAAAGTGGTGAAGTCAGCTTCGAGTAGGGATAGGAATAAGACACAAAGGAGATATTATGAGAGGAAAGATGACCGTTTCCAGTCGAGTTCTTGGAATCAACTTGAGTGCTTTTACTGTCATGAGAATAAGCATATTAGGAGAAACTGTGAAGAACTGACAAGACATCTTGAAGAAAGATGAAAGCGAAAAGCTTAAGAGACAGAATCTGTAACATTGTTGGTGACAGGTTTGACAGTGAAGATTATGCTTATTCTGTTACTACTGCCGATGAGGATAATTTTGACTCTTTGATTTTAGATTTGGGATGTTCATTCCATACTTGTCCATATATAAAGAGTGCTTTAATCCTTATTAGCCTTGTCATGCCTGAACGCTGCTGATGGCTAATGATTCGAGTGCTAAAACCATTGGAATAGGTACTGTCAAGGCATTGTTTGATGGAGTTGTATGGACATTGACGAATGTTAGGTATGGTCCTCGATTAAGAATAAGTTTAATTTATTTGGGTGCTTTGGACACTTCAAGATATGAGTAGTCAGCAAAGTGGTGGTTTAATGGAAATGAAGAGAGGTGCTTTGGTCGTCATGAAGGGTGAAAAAGTGAATAAATTGTACAAGCTAATATGAAAGACAGTTGTAGATGGAGCTATAAAGGTAGAGCCACGTCAGGAAATGTCTTCTTTTGTTGCGAAAGAAGTTGCAAGAGTGAAAGAGTGCAACAAGGTGAAGGTGATGACTGAAGACAAAAGCATGGAAGAAGAAATCAAGTTCTAGTGTCAAGTTCAATGATAGTTTGAACTCAATACATCTTTACTCTCATTAAGCATGAGTGTGAGGTGAGAGAATTTGAAGCAAGGTAAAGATTGTTAGGTATATGACTCAAATTAGTTTATGGGTAAGTTGCTATTTGTGAGTTTGGGAAAGTTGTATTATTGTGTCCTATTGAGAGCCCATAAATAGGTCTATTGTGTTAAGAGTTTTGTGTGTGGTCAAAAGAATAGAAATAGTGTGTGTCTCCTTTTGAGAGAAAGTGAGAAGAGAGATAGGCAAATGGTGTAAGGGGTTTTGGCTAGGGAGAGGTTGAGGAATTTGATGAGTGTATAATTCTGAAGGTGTTAATGAATTTATTCTCCCTCTCATGTAAACTTAGACAATTTTGTCGAATTACATAAATTCTTTATCTTTTCTTATTTTTGTTTTAATTTATTTTTCTGTTGCGTTTTCCGTATATCCCGACACATATAAATATGTCCCAGATAAATCGACTGAATAATGCCTTCCTATTTCTTACACGTAGAGCCAAGGGACGGGCCTTCTCTTCACAGAATTTGTTGAGAGAATATATAAATAAGTTTCCTAGTTTATTTATTTATTTTTGGTACTTATTTATTCTTCTTGTGAATTACGGATTTAGTTTATATGTCTTCTTATTTGTGTCCCCATTCATGTCTCTCCAATAATAAAATGACAGGTGTGTAACTAACATAATCTTTTTATTGATTTGATAAAATATTGTAATTAATATACATATTTTATTGACGTGTCATCACATCAGTGGAGAGACATAAAGGGGATAGGAATAAAGGGATATGGGAGTTAGATCCGTAAACTGCATATGCATGCATTGACGGAGGGAGGGGGGACAGTGAGGGGTCATGGCCCCCCTAGCTTTTTTCTTCTTTTAAATTTTATTTTTTTTATTTTAATATAGTGAGTATGTGTACAAATTAGTCTTGGCCCCTCCTAAATTAATAGTTATCTATATTTTTGGGAGAATTTATTTGCACCTACAATATTGATAAATATCCCCCACAAAGCTAATAAAATGTTTTAATATATTTGTACCCTATAAGAAAATTTCCTTAAAACCATTAAGAATGCTCATACCCCCATATACCTATAAATGAAAAAATTCTTTTATAACATAATTAAAAAACATACCCCACATTAACCATAAATAATATTTAAAAAAATAAAAAAATAATCCAAAGAAATTGTTCTAGACTCTAAATTGTTCATTTTATAAACTCTTAATTGTTTTTCATCAATTTCTTTTTCTTAAGAAATTTTTATATCTACATGAAAAATATCAATGGAGGATTCAAGTGTCTTTTTCTTATAGTATTTGAAAATGATTCTCTGTAGTTTTTTTTATGATTATTATTTTTATTTATTTTTTTCTTACTATGTTCGTTTATATGATTTTATATTTTTATATTTCTTTAAATGCAATATGACATTACTTGATTTTTGATTTATACATTACTTGAGTTTTTCTTCTTTACTATTTCCTTTCTTTTTTTTTTTTTTAATTTTTAAGAGATACTTTATGTTTTATTAAAATTAAAATAAAAGTGGGTGTATGAGAGAGTTAAATGTGGTATCATATAAAGTATTTGTAAAATGATAGATTTACTATGTTTATATTAAGAAACATTTATTAGGTGGGGATATTTATCACTATTATGGGTGTAAATATAATCATTCATATTTTATTGGACAAACAATTTGGATTTTAAGAAGTATAACAGTTTTATTAAATTCATAAATATTCATGGACCTAGTACTTTGACCGGAAAATTTTTTTTGGCCCCCTACCAAAAAATCATGGCTCCGTCATTGTACGCATGTCTTGTTAATTAGATTTTGATGGTGATTAAAAAAATTTTGTTTGATTTTTTTTTCCGATTACTTTGTCTTTTTTTTTTTTTTGCCCCACCAAGAAAGAAACTAAAAGTGACCACACAATAATTTAACATTAGTTTAGAATCTAGTCTAAAATTTTTTAGTTTTGAAGCAATGCTTTTCACGTTGTATAAAAGCTCCGAACATTTTTCTGTACTTTCTTCAGTGAAGTTTTCTTTATGTCCTCAATAACGTAATCGTCAATTACTAATCTTGAAATTTTTCATTTAGCAACAAGAAGGATTGTCTTGAGAATAGTTTGAATGAGTACAACCAATAAGCATCAAGCACAATTAATCAAAACAATTAAAAGACATACGTGTATATAATCTCGAGACTGAAAAATCTTAAAATACTAAATTTATAATGTTAAGTGATCGGGGTAATTATTTTAAGGATGAACAAGGTCTAAATTATGTCCTTTCGTGTCTAATGATTCGGTATACCGTGGTTCTATGCTTGAAATTGTGGCATCGTTGACGGAGCAAGATCTGGCAAAATGTTACCAGTAGAAAAAGTTGATTCTTTGGGATCCTGTCTTTTAAGTGTTTCGACAAGTATTGCAACACCTACACAGCAGTTTTGTGAGCAGATTCGAAGATTTGAAATTCAAGAAGATATTTGCTAGCTCTAAGATAATTGTGAAGATTTGGATGATGCTAAAGAGTTGGATAGTTACATGAGTTTATTAACGGTTTTGCTCTTGGCCTTTACCCCAAAAAGGCTCATGTCATTAGAAGGTGTTTTATTTCTTATGAACCATTATATATATTCATTCACAAACAACGTGAGACCGCAGAGCTTACTATTTTCCTTATAAGAACTGATGACTGTCACAGCTTGTGGGCTAGAAAAGCTCAGCAATGGTAATTTATGATCTTATATCCTTTTAATATATACTAGTTCCTATTTCATGTAAAAATTGCTTGGTGTCGGCGTCAACCTGATTTCAACTGCTTTGTCTATGCCCTGCTTATTCAATACAGAGAACACCTATAAATTGTCTTCCCAGTTATACTGTGATACAGGAGAAGATTAGATTTATATCTTTTCGACAGAATTTTTATGTAGCATAATGGGAAGACGATGGAGAGAAGGAAACATGAAGGCGGAAGAATGGGAAAAATTGCCTGATTCGGAGTCTTCAGTGGGGATTCTATTGAGTGGAAAAAAAAAAAAAAAAAAAAATTTATTTATGATTGGTCTAAGTCCAATATACAACTCTGTTTACTGGTGACAAGGTGAAGGGGCTGCACTTGGTTGTTAGAAAAATTAGGCATAATTCTGCGGTTTTCTTCGTCGTTCGTTGCAACTCCACCTATGAAAAAAAATTATGTTCAATCTTATAGGTGGATCATCAATTTTTTGTCAGTAAGAAAATTTACAGCCTGTTCTGTCTGTCGACACAGAACCGTAGGCTTGACAAGAACAGTTGTTCCTGCAGATCTTTTTACAGTCCTCGAGACTCGGACTCAAATTTTCAATTAGGAATAGCCATTCTTTCATTGCCCCATTTGTGAGTGAAAATTCCTGGCAGCTGCTGCTGCTGCATTCCGATGACTGCCGCTCTATGATGTCGCTGGCAATCAATGTATGGCTGCTTGCGAAAGCCGGACACCGAATAACTGGAGGAAAGCCAAGGAAGACATAGCAACAAAATGGCTGTTTTACTTATCTCCTTAGTTCTTATTCTGGGATGTTAAGTTGTAATTTTGTTTAGCCAATATGAGTTTTCCACGTAATTCCCTTTCATTTGACTGATTAGTTGAAAAGAATACAAGCCTCATTTTTTTAACAATCTTTCGCGTACAAAAGGGGGTTCAATGGTCAATCATACTCTAATACTACGTTGAGTCAACTGTCAAAGTTTTCACCCTTTCTTCGATGTGAGTAACACAGAGCCAATTAATTATTTTGAGGGATTTTTTTGCCTACAAAAATGTTTTCCAGTGTCAGTGACGTTGAACATCATGTTGTGGGATCCACCACCTAATAGAAAGTGACCTATAGGCTTCATGTTGTGGGATCACAATTAATAGAAAGTGACCTATAGGCTTCATGTTGTAGGATCCACCATCAATTACCGTGTGATGTTCAATATTAGTGATGTTCTTTCAAATTGTTCTTTTGCCTAAGGTCCTCAAAAACACAACCAAAAATTGCTTTCCATAGCACCACAAAAATGCTATTGTAGTAATAAGATAGCATTTTATTACAAGTATATTAGGCCCTGTTATTAAGTCTAACGCTACAATAGCATTTCTAGAGTGTTATTGTACAAATCTCTATAGCATTTTTTTCGTGCTGCTTATTGTTATCTATAGCATTTTCCTGGTGCTACGTAAAATTAGCTATAGCATTTTTGTGGTGCTGTTATACCCTTTAGATAGCATGATGGTAATCTTAGAAACTTGAGATGTCACAAAGAAACTTTTGCACAAATTTAATTACTGTTGTTCAAATTGTCCATAAAGGACAGTAATTTGACATCTTTGTTCAGTTAATAACTAGAAATATAATACAAAATTTCATTGAGTAATCAACAATTAAATAGTCTAGAATATCCGTTGATTAGTACAAGAAAAAAACAAATCATATTCTACTAAAACACCAGTTTGATTAAATAACATTTGTTTTTCAACTATAAATCTAAATCTCAAAAGGAAACTACAACATGTTTGAACCCGATTAGGAAGGGGTAATAAAGCACTAGAAGAAACCTGAAAATTCTCCGTGACCAGTTTTCGGAGCAGATCACAAAATCTATATATATTCTGTAAAGCCTTAAAAAATTCCTAAAATAAGACATATCAATGGATATACATAACTCAAAAATAATTTTTGTAGCTGCTAAATCGTAAAAGCTATGCATATTTGATTTCAAAAATATCAAAAAAAATTGGCCACAATTGCGAAAATATTCAACTTGTTGAATATTCTTTCTTTCAAGCAGTACTACCCACTAGGATATCATAATTTCCAACAAGCAACCATAGACTATCATAGAATAGTTAGGTGCATACATCTACTCTTTGTGTGAGACATCAATCAATCTGTACAATAAACAGTAAAAGAGAACCCAAGGAAGAGGGGGGGGGGGGGGGGGGGGGGGGTGGAGGAAGATGTGTATAAGGATCTCAATGAGTCACATGTTATTTGTAGTTGTAAAAATACAAATTAAGACTACCTCTGTTTTCTCATTTTAACTCGTAGAGATAATTCAATGACGTGGAATGGTGACATTTCTTTATGAGCATGTAGAAGTTTTCTTATTAATGAGGTTAGAATATTAGATTATACATTAGATAACTATTTGAGCAGAAATCATTGGTTGTACTAGAGAAATTGACCAATTCAATTGCTTGAAAACCTTTTAAATTGGTTCAGATTCTTTAAAGGAGAATTAAAATACCCTCCAAACTCACTTTATGATAACTACATGGAGAGGAACATATAAATAAAATAGTAAAGTAAGAAACAAAAACTTGGAAATTATTGACAAGTAGCATAATTCAGTGACATGCTTGAGTAAAACATATGTATTGTTATTAGCTATATTTATTCGTGGAATATATGATATATTCATTTATGATGTCTACCTACTGAGTTATAGCTTTGGCTGGCATCAAGGGAAGATAAAACTGTTGCATGAAAAAAGAAAGTGCACTCGGTTAATAAATCAATCCATTCTCTGATAAGCATAAACATTGCCTTCCTATCCAAATGGCAGTAGCAGGTGGTTCCATGTTGAAGCCACTTGTCCTGTTGGCAAAAAATAACTCATATTGAAGCCACTTGTCCTGTTGGTGAAAAATAATTAAAATTTAAGCCATAATTCTAATAAATCACCAGCACTTTCAAAAGATTTCAACACGAAAAAAAAAAAAGAAAAAAAAGAAAAGGACATTTAAAAGAAAAGTCAACAGAAATTGGATTACCCAAATGACAGCAGCAGGTGATGCCATGTTGAAGCCACTTGTCTGCTGACTGAAAAGTAAGACAAATTTAAGACACAATGCTAATAAAATGAATGGCACTTCCAAAAGCTGAGCAGAATCAAATTGAAAGTATATTCATAGACTTGGCAAATAGTACAGTACCTTGAATCAACAAATAAAGCCAATTACAATATGAATGAAAATTAACAGGTTCCGTGCCACTAAAAATCTAAAATAATCATATCACCTCTACAATTTTGTTAGATACTCCAATGTCCACAAGTTTACTAAAAATCAGTAACTATCAAGAAATAAGCAAACCACCATGACTTCTACAAAAGAGGAGACTTCTGCAAAATTGGAGAAAGCAAGCAATCACCACCCAAGTAACCACGGAAGTGTGAGAAGCCAAAGAAAGACCATACTTAAGAGTGAGAAAGAACAAGAATAGCCATAGAGTGAGAAAATAAACGCATTGAAGGAAACCAATTCGGTCAATAATCAGCAAAAGATTTCCTGCTTCATACAGCATGCCTGCTATGATCTAGGAAAGGGGAAGAGAAAAAATAAAAAATTAAACCTTTAAATTCCGCAATGAATAAAATTTCAAAAAAAAAAAAAAAAAAAAAAAAAAAAACCAATTCTCTAGATGCTTAAATCCCTTGCTATGATCTAGGAAACGGGAAGAGAAAAAATAAAAAATAAAACCTTTAAATTCCACAATGAATAAAATTCCACCAAAAAAAAAAAAAAAAAAATCCAATTCTATAGATTCCCAAATCCCCTGCTATGATCTAGGAAAGGGGAAGAGAAAAAATTAAAAAAAAAAAAAAAAAAACCTTTAAATTCCGCAATGAATAAAATTCCTTAAAAAAAAAAAAAAAACCCGAATTCTCTAGATTCTCAAATCCTTGGAGCAATAATAGAAACAATCTTCCACACGTATACACAACAAGCTTTAAATCCAAATAAATAAATAATACCCAACGCCGAGCGAGAGTCAAAGCCACTTCGCCTGTGGCTTGAATGTTAATGATTGTGGTGCTCCTCCGCCTAGTCGCCAATGTCTCTGTGACTTTCCTCACTCATCGGCATGATGAGAGAGAGAGAGGAGAGAGAGAGAGAGAGATTTAAAAGCTGGGGCTTGCTTACTTTTTAGTATAATAAGAAAAGGATGGGAAATCTTATAACAAAGTGCCTCAGACAAATTTACCCACTATTTAATCAAAAATAAATAAATAGAGAGTAAGATGGAGAGAATTACTTATCATTTTACTTCGATCTGGCTGTCAAATGCTTGTTGAAGATGATGATTTTTCTCTCACATGGAAAAATCGAAGGAAAGATATTAGATTGAAAGAAGTTATGAACTGGAGTCCGAGGATCGTGGCCAAGAAGTTTTTTTTTTTATTTTTTTCGCCATTTGCAGTTTTCTCCTTTTATTTTATCATTTTTTTACTTTTTTTTTTTTTCACTCTAATTTTCCCACTAATATATGCTTTGCAGTTCCCCCAAATCAGCAGGTGAAAGTTTTGCAAAATAAAAGTCTTTTCCCCTTAACAGAAATTGGAAAACACTATCAAAAGATGCTATGAAAGCCTAGAATTCTTGTAGTGAAATTTTTAACCTTTAGCACTTCATGCTCCAATTGAAATTTTATTTTCTTGGTCCTCAAATTATGGTCATTTCCTTTCAGTCGTTAATTTCTGCGGTTCCAATAATATATATAATGTTATAATTGTATGGTGATCTTTAGAAATTTGGACTGTAAAGTTTAATTTAAATGCAAAAGCGCAACACAACTACGTACTGTCTTCTATAACTTTTTTGGAGTTTGTTTTTTAAAACGTTATTCTTATTTTCTTTTTTTTTTTTTCAATTTTATTTTGATATGATTTGAATCAGACGTAACTGTTAGGTCCTAATAGGTAGATTATTAAAATTTGTTTACACATAAATGCAACTGACGTGAATAGTAATCCATTTGGACAAAAAAATTATGGAAAAAGTTATACGACTACACATATGCGAATTAAGTGTTTGATGCGCTCTCAAATTTTCTTGAATAGTTTGTATCCTAACAATTGGGGTATTAGCTGCGCGAGTTATGGCTACGAAATGTTTATTTCCTAGCTAAAAACCACTAAAGCAACGAAAATGTCGCCGCTAGGGCACAGTCAAAGCAACAATGTGCTAGGCATCCAATGTCGGTTTTCCTTTCTGTTGTTCACCAAAGTTTTGGTTATAGAATTTGAGTTTAAAATTTCAAAATGTGGATAAGTTTCAAAGTTTCCATAATGCTTCTGCAGGGTGTGTCTCTTTTACTAAATTTATCGATATAAAAATAATAAAACATCTCCCCGACCAGTTTTCACTTTACTTCATACTCTTTTGTATTTTCCTTTAAAAAATTAATAAATAAATAAAGCAGGCCGAAGTTTGATAAGCGATTAAGTTGCTAATGCATAATGGTTGACACCTAAGTAGGATGTGCTAGCTGCCTTTGATATCAACTACTTCTTTTATTAGTTTTTTAATTTTTAATTTTTCTTTTTTAAGTCTTCATTGACGAAAAATTTTCATTGGGAAAAGTTGAAAAATTTCCTTCCCTGATAAAAACTCGTCGGGGAAGCCTTCAACCTTACTAGTGCATCTTCTTCTAAATTTAGTTCATCATCTCGGCTTTCATTCAATGGGGTAAAATTCATATCTTAATCATACACACATAAATATATATTAATAGCAACAATAGTACCATGAATATATCTTATCCAAATAAATAAATACAATCCCCGTATGAGGTCCCCTGTATGAACATGATACGACTATGATCATAAGAAAAATTAACAAGGACTACATGTTTCTCCTATTTTCCTTTCCTCCCCAGCCTTTCATATCATCCAACAATAAAATGTTCAAATATGGGGACTAAAATTTTGAAGAAGAATAAACCAAAGAGGGAGGCAAAGACAAGGTAAAAGACAAGAATAAAGGCAAGTGTGCGAACGGCTAAACAACATTTGTCTAGTATGCCATTTTGAACAGTCTTTGTGCTAGCCGATTTACGTGACACGTCTTCGACTATCTCCCTTACAAAGTTGCCTCATCCCTTGAAGAGTATGACATCAAATCCCATCAAATAACAATATCAATAAAAACTATCATAATAAAACACAATAATACATTCATAACTAGAGAGTGTATATCGTGACCACATGTGGAAGAGTACCACTTCTTGGACTTAAACATAGTATAGAAAATCTATTGTATGTCGCTTAAATTTTTGAACTTTTGATGAGTTAGGGACCCCAATTTGACGGAACCATTTCACATTAATGTTAGGATTAACTCTAAAAATTTCCCATGAATTATTTTCATTCTAACATTTTGCCTTCTAAATTTCAAAACATAACATCATGCACCCTCGAATTATGTTCCATTAACAAATTTAGTCCTTCTGTTAGGTTTTTTTTTTTTTTTTTAAACAAGAGTTGACTTGTGGTTAACTTATCATACACATATTAGGTTTTTGTAAATCATCATCTTTCAAACTTAATTAAATTAAAAGCCTAATTTAAAACTTAGAATTATAATAATTAAGGAGATGAATAATTATTAGAAAAAATTGAAATTAAAAAGAATATTCATGAGTATCTCTCTTTAGTCACAACAATAAAATATATATATATATATATATATATATATCTTATATGATCAACTCATCATCAGCTTCACCAAAAATATCTTCACGGATGGTCTAGTATTTGACGATGCTGGAGTTGCGATTGCTGAAGAATAAACACCCATCGCAAGAACAAGAAAGACAGGTTGGCAAACTTATGGGGCGGAGGCCATGTCGTTGACGAGAGGGAGATCAATAAAACGTAGCCCTAGTGAGAGTCAAAGTCATGGTAGATCTAAATCCAAGAAAAAGAAGGACATCAAGTGCTACAATTATGGCCAGAGAGAGCACGTAAGGAGGATTGTCGGAATAAGAAGAATAGTGAGAAAAACTCTCAAGGAAACGTGGCAAGAACCTCGAATGACGGTAATGTTTTATAAAGCGAGGCAACAATATTAGTTGCAAAAGAAGAAATAAGCTCACACATGCATGGATTTAGGAGCTACATGGCACATAACCTCTAAGAGAAAATGGTTCCAACAATATGAACCTAATTTAGGAGGATATGTATTCATGAGGAATGATCATGCTTTGGAAATCGTTGATATTTGCACCATCAAATTGAAGATGTACGATGGTACGGTTCGAACTATCCAGAAGGTAAGACATGTGAAAGGCCTCAAAAATAATCTATTGTCTTTAGGACAAATAGATGGCGTTGGACGTAAGACCTATATAGAGAATGATATCGTGAATTTCAAAGGTACGCTTGTTGTGACGAAGGCGGAAAAGGTTGCTATAAATCTGTAAATGCTTTTGTGAGAGATAATCTGGAGGCGGAGCCATCTATTGCATCAACTAGCTTCAGAGAAGAATTGATGATGTTATGGCATCGAACGCTCGACCACATGTAGATGTGAGGCATGAAGATTCTTTCTGAACAGAAGCTACTGCCTGGACTTGCAAACTTGTCTCTTTACGCTCTTGTGAGCATTGTGTTACAAGTTAGCAAAATAGATTGAAGTTCAACACATCCATAGCCAAGATTGAAGGCATCTTAGACATTATCCATTTTGATGTTTTGCAAGCATCAATATTATCCCTGGAACGGACAAAATACCCTGTATCTTTCATGGATGATTTCTCCATAAGATGTTGGTGGTATCTAATCAAAAGAAAGTTAGAATGTTTTTCCAATCTTCAAAATTTTCAAAGCATTGTTAGAACTTGAATCCGGAAAGAAGTTCAAGTGCATGTGGAGTACTGACAATGGAAGAGAATAGGTTAGTGATGAATTTGATGCACTATGTCAACTTGAAGGCATCAAGAGGCAGTTCATAGTGGCACACACTCCTCAACAAATGGAGTGGCAGAGTGGATGAACAGAACCTTGTTGAAGAGAATAAGAGCAATTTTGATGACTGCAGGTCTAGCCAAGTCATTTAAGCAGAAGCAGTCAATACCGCATGTTATTTAATCAATTGGTCTCCATAGTTTGAAGCCACAATAAACGTGTGGATTGGTAAGCCAGCTGATTACGCTCGCTTATAAGCATTGAAAGTCATGTGTACATGACATACAATGACCAAGAAAGATTAAAGTTGGATCCAATATCCATAAAGTGTATCTTCTTGGAGCCCATTTTAGGGTGACTTTTGGAGATAGTGTTTTGGAGGTTAGAGAATGCTTGAGTTTTGAAAAATATACATTTGGTGAAAATAAATTGTTTGGAGTAAAAAAACATAAAAACTTGAAATGTTTTAGGGAAAAAATTAGTAATATGAAACTTGCTTTATTCCTCTCGAAATTCTATACAATTTTAAAGAAAAAACAATCTCATTTCAACTTAAAATGATAACGTTATGGACTTTTAAAGTTTGAGTTTTGTGAAAATGTTTAGAAAAGTCAATAGTAAAATTGAAGGAAAATGACAAAAAAAACTTTTGGGAAAAACATTTCCAAAAGTGACCTCAAACATCCCCTTATGGAATGCTGATAAAAGGGTTTTGTTAAAGAACAACATTGGAATATTGTTAATAGGATCCTGAGTTCGATACATCAAGAATACCTCATATGCTGCATTATGTTATGGAAGATAGGAAATTATTATAAAGGCTATGTAGATTTAGATTTTACAGGCGACAGATAAAAAGGAAATCTTCTACAGGCTACATGTTTACTCTTGCAAGAGGAGCGATAAGTTGGGTTTCAAAACTGCAAGCTGTTTGTGGCAATATTTGTAATAGAAGCAGAATATATATATATATATGGTAGTTATCCAAGCTACAGGGAAGCAGTTTGGAGGCAAAGGTTATTGGAGGAGCTCGGGCATAGGCAAGAAAACATTCCCTTGTATTGTATGACAGTCTACCTTGCACACAGCAAGGAATCTCTCCTTTCAATCCAGCGAAACACTTAAGAGCTCAATTTCTTGTTTGTGATGTAGTGAAAGAAAAAAGTGTGGACATGCAAGTGGGACATAGAAAGGATGGTGTGTGAGACATGATTGACCTCAGTCAAGCATCTTGGTGGGAGAATTGTTAGACCAGGTCCATGGCTCAAGTTAAGGCCCATTATAGAAGCTTAGTAAGTTGAGTGGTCCACATGTAGCCAAGTGGTTAACTGTTTGCCGACAAATTAGGATGGCCATGGATTTTCCATGTGGCGACGTTCTGACCAAGTAAAATGTGTGGCACGGTTCGTTCTTGAAAGCCAGACATAGGGAGGCTTAAGTACTGATTTCTACCATTTACCCAAAAAAAAAAAAAAAAAAAAAAAAGAAAGAAAGAAAAGAAAAAGAAAAAAGTACTCAGTTCTACAATCCATTCTCAAGCAATTCTTTGTGTTTTCTCTTTACTTGTTTAGAGAGGAAGTTGTGAGGTATTTTCTCCAATTTAGAAGAGAGAGAGGTTTTCTACTGTTCTTTCCTTACTAGAAATAGAAATAATGTTGTAATCACACATTTTGTTTGTTTTCTTGTTGGAAAAAGTTAAATAAAATTGAGAAATTTGAAACATGGACCACCGATTATTAAATGAATAAGGGGGTTATTGTGCTTGCTCAATAGCTAGCATGTGGGGTAGGAGGCTGTAGCTTTTGATGTGCTGAAAATGGACCGAGGGTGTAGCTAGCAAGTGGCTTGATCCCTCAGCGGAGTATGTAGACAACTCAGTAAAATCACCGAGCTCGACAACAATTAATCCCAATTGCACATTAAAAACAACATGAATAAGTCTTATGCTATTATTTAATTGGAATCAAAAGGTTTTTTCTTGTATCAAGGGATTGCAATTAAGAGGTTATTCTCGTAATTTTGAATGGGTTGAACTTAAACTAATAAAGTACTCCCTATGTTATCAAATCCTAGCATAGGTGAAATTATGTTTTGTGTAGAAAATATTTTCGATATTTTATATTTTTATATGTCAACATAGCAGAACTAGGGTAATTTCCGAAAAAGAAACTAAAATGATCATATACAATATTTTTGTGATAGCGGCAACAAGATCATGCATGTTTTTTTTTCATAAAATTAATTTAACAGAATATTACATTAAAAAAGAAAAAAATTCGGAAGAAAAAAAAATTATCGTCATACCTGGAATTTTTCAGATCCAGACCAGCAAGATTGGTGAGCTCTGTCAGAGCAAGCCTCCAGTTGTTGACCCTCTCCAAGTTGTCAGTTAAACACATCTCATGCTTAGCAATTGCCTCCCCAAAGCTTCCAGTTTGTTTCTCACATCAGAGGGCTCCACATGGTAGAAGATTGGGATTACAATCTGGCCCTTTGTTCTCATGCAATCAAGAATCTTGACGAGTTCGTCTAAGCACCAATGTTGAAGAAGCATAGTTTGCGAGAGAATAACAACCGAACAACTCGAATTTTCAATCGCTTGAAGCAATTGTGATGAGATGAACTGGCCTCTCTCAAGTCGATCGTCATCTACAAAGACTTCGATTCCTTTTTCGGAGAATGCGTCTCTTAGATGTCCCATGATGTTTTTTCGAGTGTCCTCGCCTCTGAAGCTTAAGAAAACATCGTACTTTTTTGAAGCAATTTCAATGACAACACTAGGAGGTGAAGAAGTTGGTAAGGATATGGGAAACGGAGAAAAGGAAGGCTGATCAGAAGAGGAGCACAATGGGGCTGTTTCCAGATCTGAAGAGGGAGAGAAAGTGGTCATTTCCATACTAATTTTTTTCTGTCTTTTCCCAAATAGAAGCCAAAGAATTTATCCCCAAAAAAAAAAAAAAAAAAGCCAAAGAAGACCACTCAATAATCTTATGCAAAGTAGTCAGCATTTTACGGCTCTTTCCGTTAAAATTATAATATTTGCTAAAAGTGTTTTTCAAAGTCTTAGGGCATGTTTGGTTCGTACGTTTGCCCCATTTCATATTAGAAATGAGATAAAAATGGTATTTGTTTCATAGGTTTAGCTCAGCTCATTTCATTTCTAAAATGGGAAAAAATCTCCCTGTCATCCCCTCATTTCCATCTTAAACATATTTTACACAGTAGCATTTTAAAAATATAAAAAATTTATTCTCTTTATTTTAAGTTTTAAAATTCTATAATTTTTATATTACATAATTTTTTCATTCCATCTCCAATTAAAAAATTATTTTTTTTTAATGTGTTTGTAATGAAGAGAGGAACAAATTTAGATACATATCATATTAAAACACGATAACATTTTGTTAGATTTGTTAGAGAGGAACTAATTTTCAAATGATTGTTCTTAATATCTATCCAAACACTATTTAAAAATTTTCAACTTTTTCAGAATTACAACTTAATTGTACATCAAAACGCTATTTCAAAATAAAAATAAAATGAAGTGACTTCTCATTTAAAAACAAGAATAAATTCCATCTCAAAATTAAATCTATAAATTAAACTGGCCCTTACTTTTTCTTTAGATAATGTAGAGTTTTTTTAATTTCGAGGATGTTTTCGTTCATTATTATTTAGCCGACAGACAAGAGAGTCGACAATAGAAAAGTCATAGCTAAAAAAAACAAAAAACAAAAAACAAAAAAACTATGATGGTTTTTCGGGTGTTCTCACCTCTAAAGTTTGAGAACACATCGTCCTTTCTTAAAACAATATCGATAACAACACTAGGAGGTGAAGAAGAAGATGATGAGATGTTGAAAAAGGAGACAAGGAAGGTCGATCAGAAAAGGACGACAAAAGTGCAGTTTCCATTCCATTTTTTTCTTTTTTTTTTTTCTTTTTTTTTTGCCTTCTAGTTTCCCAAATTGATGCAAAGAAGATCACTTCAGGAATGGCCTGTTCTGTAGTCTTTTTTTTTTTTTTTTTTTTTTTTTTAATTATGACTATTATCTGATGCAAAGAAGTACCTTTTTTTTTTTTTTTTTTTTTTAATTATGAATATTATATGATGCAAAGAAGTTAAGCGTATTATTCACTCTTTTAATTTTGACAAATATTTGATAAGTCATTGTTTTCAACAATTATTTCTCTTTTGAATGTCATTTCGTGGAGGTTTTGTTCATTCAATTCTGACCATATTAATTAGTTGGGAGAGTGGATGATTAAAAAAATGCTAAAACCGCGTTTCTGGATGAATGTCGTGTAATACTAGCAAGTAATTCCAAAAGACCAAAAACGAAAAACGGAAATTATTGTAACAAATTGTCATGCAAGGTGACCCTACAGAGTTCCCACTGAAAGTCTTCGATCTATTTTCTTTCCAGGAACTTTCTCTTCTTCTTTCTCTCTCTCTTCTCTTTCTCTCTCTAACGTATGTGAGCTAAGGTTTCTCAATTGTTTTTCTCTCTTAGGGTCGGATTCTCTTGACGGCCTTTGGTCTGTCTCTAGTTTCTCAGCCCTAGATATGAAAGTGAGAATATATGGTGAGGGTCTTGGCAAAGGCAATGCTGTGGCAGGAGTTGTGGAAAGGAGCAAGACAGGAATGAGATAGTTAGTGGTGATGCGTGGTCATCATGCACCAGGGAGGTCCTGCAGCAGCTCGGTTTTCGACGACCCAATTTCTCCCGACGATGTAGTTCGTTTTATCGATAAGGACTTTTTCAGTGTAATTGGTTTTTTTTGTATTTTAATGTGCAAGTTTGTGTATAATAATGACGATGTCTTCATCTTCTTTTGGATGTTTTATTTATTTTTGTTATTTATAATAATGGAGGTGGTTTCTCCATCTTCCGAGTTGGTTGTTTATTCGTTAGATCTGAGTCTTGACAGTGTTTTGGTCTTGCTAGATTTCTTGTATGCAGAATTAGTAGTGACCCTAATGCTACTGAGTCTTGGCCCTCGATTGATTGGAAAAATCCGTTAATTATTGGGGTTTTGTCAAAAAGAGCCTTACATGTACTCGATTTCAGTGTGTCGAGGTATATTCCCGTTATCGTGCCTTAAGCATACATCTTTCCCTTTAAGCGTCATCAGATTTTATTGGTGAATCTGTTCTTGTTAAAAGGTTGTATCTCATGTAATATGGAGTTTTTTATATTTGATATTTTGTATCTCCTTAGTGAGTCTAATAAAATTTTCCTTTTAAAAAAAATAAAAATAAAAATGTCCCTACAATTGATGTATGTGTTCCATTACTTCTTTATTCATGAATGCAATTAATACTATAGTAGACGATATATTTATGAATAAATTAAAAATAAGGATTTGAGATTTTATTTGATGTCTAAAGTTAAATAAAGCACAGCGCTCTCACTCAATTAACCCGAATTAACATTTCACGAGAATACCAATAATCTTCATCTAAAGAAATTGTGAATTCCATATATGTAAAATAGTTTTCTCGCGTCATGCACTGCATATCTCCACATCGTACGTCGAGCTTTAGATTTTTGTATGAATCATATCCATTGGTAGATCAAAATATGTATGCATGAGCGTGAGTCCACTATTCACTCAAATTAAGATCGATCTATAAATTGATCATCTAGTTTTTTTTTTTAACTAAATAAGTAATAAGTTTTCAGTTGATGAACGGCTTAATCTGTAAACAAAAAAACTTAATAACTATCATAGTTTAGTTCAAAGACTCTATTTGCACTTGTGTCTATTTTATAGACACTATTACTACGACACAATACAAGGTCGTTTCACTAGCCGAAGATAGGCTTGCATCACAACCTTGACCCAAAAAAATAATAATAATAATAAATAAAAATGTGCTCAGCTTTATTTTTACAGACTGATTTTATTGCCTGTTTCATATTATACCCTTAATTATGTCTTCTATGTTTCCGAACTTTTGGCCCACATTTGGTATTTATAAAACCATATGGAATGATGGAAGTTACAAACCCTCTAACTTTAAAAAGAAAAGAGTGAAAAGTTTGACAAAAGGTAGTATGCAAAATAAATATTTTTACTTTACTTCATCATCATCTTCAAATTTATTAAGTGTGTAATTTTAAAACACATTAGATAAAAACATATTATCCTCCACCCCCCCCCCCCCCCCCCCCCCCTCCTTTTTTTAATCTCTTTCAAACAACATGATAGAAAACTCTCATTCTTTTTTTTTCCCCTTCATTTGCATATTTACTGTTCATTCATCCTTATTTTCCATCGTTCTTACCAACTCAGCATTATTAATGAACAAATATAATTGTATATAGATAAAAATGAATTACAAGTATCTTTATTTTTCTTTATTAATGTCAAAACATAAAGAAATGTGAAATACATCCATAAAATAAAAATGCTTAAAAACAGCATATATATATATATATATATATATATATATCCTAATAATTGCCGTAACAACCAGAAAGTTAAGACATAACTCCCGAGGCGTTTGATCGGACAGCCACGGTTTATAAGCAGAATGATTATTTCCTCTTGAATATAATACTATCATGTGTTAAACCACATTAATGACCAGGATTAAGTTTAAGACTAATTTCCTTTTGTTTTTAATAAAATAAACAAAGTGAGGTTAAATTTAAAGTTCATGATATAAAAAAAAAAAAAATTGGGTGACCTTAAAGTTGAAGCAGAATAATCCACAAATTATTTGACGTCCACTTTCATTCATGGGAGGATATTAAAATTTTAGATACACACAAAATTACTTATTATTAACACTTGATAAAATTAACGTTTATATCTTATAAAAAAAAAAAAACTACATAATTAAACACAGTGAAAAGAAAAACACCTTATAAAGGTCTTATATATATAAGAAGAAGACATCATAATTCAGCATGAGCAAATTTAGTACACCCTATTAACATTCCGTATTTTCATGTTATATTATTTAAAATAAGGCCTTGCCTATAGATCAGCACCATTTTTTGGCGACAAGCCCAGCCACACGTGGCATGAAATGAGGAGAGCATGTAAAACAAGTGGTAACCTGAGAAAGGCGGAAGTGGGCAAAAGGAGCAACCAGTAGTTGAAAAAAAAGAGGAATAACATGAGGATTTGAAGGGCATGGGGGTAAAATCACACCATAAAGTAGTTTTTGATTCGACAGTGTCTTCGAGACCCCCGGGGGCGTTAAATATTAAAGCGGGTGAGGACACCATGAAGTTGTTGAAAAGTGAAGAAAAGACTGCAACTTTTGGTAAAGAAGTAAATTAGTATATTAAATAATTAAATAATGGTTACGGAAAGATAAAACTTGGGTAAATAGTCATAACATAGCAACTAGATGCAGTAAATTTTACAAAGGGAAAGACTTGGTAGTTTTGTAGTCATTATTTATGAGAAAGGGTAGATGACGAGAAAGGGTAACGAGATGACGTATTTTTCATGAGCTTTGAATTAGGGTCTGTTTGGTTCACAAGTTTGAGTTAAGATTTTTAAATTTAGTTTGAGTTAATTTAAGTTGAGTTTAAAAGTTGAGTGTTTGGTAAAAGTTTGAGTTGAAAAGTTTAAGTTGAGTTGAGTGTTTGGTAAAAAAGTTTGAGTTGAAAAGTTTAAAAAATGTTAGGGCCCGCCCTGTTTGGATGTTAAAAATTGAGTTAAATTTTTTAAATCAAATTTAACATTCCAGTATAGGTTTCTGATCATAAAAATAAAAAAAATTAAAATAAACTAATTAAAAGCACAAATCAACAACATTTTATAAACTTCATTTTAACTTTTTTAAACGGTGAATATAGAATTTTAAAATTATTTTGATATAATAAACTCTTTAAAACTTTAATTTCGAAGTGGTTATAGGGATAACTATTCCTCCCCAAAACACCCCCCCACTACCCTCTCTTATCAATTACTGTTTTTCCTCTCTTTCTTTTTTGCCTCCTCTCTCTCTCTAATTTTCTTTTCTTTTGTTTCCTTATCTTTCTCTGTCTCTATCTCTTCTGAACCCAGCATTTGATCGAGCCGCCACTGCCGAAATCGCGACCTTCTCTACCATCGCCGACATCGCGAGCCCCCTCCGCCTCACGAAGAAGCAAGAGCCGTCCACCGTGGGTCGCACAAATCTAACGGGGGTGGGGCCGCCGATGTCCAGAGCTGGCAAAAATTCGTCGCCCATGGGGATAGTTGCCACCCTTGCCTCCGTTGCGATCCCAGCAGCCTTCGTTGTGATTCCCTCCCGACCACCGTCGCGATTCCTTGAGGCGTCAATCGCGTTTCCTGTCGTGATCCGTGGGTCAAAACCCACTTTTCGTGGATCGCCGACGGTTAGTCTCACGACCTTCTTCTCCGTCGACGAGTTTCAAAGGGCAAGCGGTGGTGGGGTGGTTGGTGGTTGGTCGAAATTTGGTTCGCGGGAGGAATCGCAAATGGGTTCACGCGAGGGAGGCGGAGATCTAGGTTTCCCTTCCTCTGGCCTCGAATCTCACGGTGGGGAGGAACACGAGAGGGCCCGAAATAGGAGCATAGGCCACGCGTGAACATTTGCAGAAATAACTGGGTGTACAGTAAACCCAGTTGGGTTTACTATATAATGGTTCAAATGGAGATTCAAGTTGGACTGATATACCAAACGGCATGAGTTTGAGTTGAACTCAAAAATCCAAACTTGAACTGGTGTCCCAAACGACACCTTAATTAATTTGGTGTTCTAAAATGCTATTGAGTGAGTTTTATAAATGCTTGGGAATATCGATAATGTTTAATATCACTCACTGATAGATGGTGTATCCAACACCATAGGACTTACCAGTAGGGTTCACTATTCTATTAATATGATGTTGTAAAGCATTTTTCTTGTCATTTAGCCTATGCTTGGTAGAGTGGAAAAGAGGGAGGAAGGAAGTTAGAGGAGCGATTTTAAAAAGAAAATTTGAATTTTAGGTTGTTTGATAGAGATGAAATTGAGAAGGAGAAAAATTACAAATCCATGGGGTCCATCAAATTTTAATCCCTCCAATTTTGCAATGAAAAGAAGAGGGACAACTTTGCCAATGTAAATGATGCATAAAAAAACTATTATGACCTTGATTATTACTCATCGTCTCATTTTTATAAGGTATAGTTGTAAAATAAATTATATTAGACATTTTCTTTTCTATTTTCTTTCAATTCTACAAAAGAATGTGAAGGAAAATATTCTTCCTTCCTTTACCTAGGTATTTTGCACTTCTTTACATTCTATTTTCCATCCCTCCTGCCAGCACAGCATTAGTGAATATAATTAGGTGCTTAGGTAAGTAAATGGATTAAAAATAATCAAAAAGCAATTTACATTAAACTGTTAAGGGTTAAAAAAAAAAAAAAAAAACCCCAAGTCACACATTGAAAACACATAACAATAATAACATACATATAAAGATATTGAGCCACTCCACTTAATAGGTTGACATTTTAAGATGGAATCTCAATTCCTTAACAGTCTCAAATTCTTTCTTCCTCTCTCTAACTTTCACATGGTATCAGAGTCCAACAAGCTCAAACGAGCAGCTCGATCCATCTAATACAGGATTGGTGATTTCAAATAGAGCACTATCATCTGAGGGTGTGTTAAGGGTAAAAAGAAACACAAGTTCCATATTGAAAACACATAACAGCAATAACAAACATATAAGGATATTGGGTTGCTCCACTTAATATGTTGACCTTTTAAGATGGAAGCTTAATTTCTTAACAGTCTTAAATTCCTTCTTCTTCTTTCTAACTTTCACATAAACTAAACCATTTACCAATGAAAGTGAATGAAATGTTGAATTATAATTATTTTGTTCATTTGATTGTCATTTTTTAAAGTTAATATTGATGATTGTTAAATGCATGTGAGGTCCTCGGGTTAGCTCAACAGGGAGAAACAAAATTTTCATAAGAGCCTATCCGAAAGGAATTTTTCTTTATTTTTTGTAAATGTGATGTATTAAACGGGAGAGACTGTGGTAGAGTCTCTCCTAAATGACTCTACCGATAGAGCTCTTTTTTTAACCGTTAGATTTAATCAAACGGTTGACATATCATAGGTGTACCATTGTTATCATAGACCTTACCTCATATAAACTTTCCCACCCCAAGTCTTCTCTGATGCCGGTGACCTTTTCGTCGCCGGCGACCCACCTCCGGCCCCAACTCCGGCCGGCCAGCCGCCGGTGACCCCCTTTCTCTCTCTTCTCCTTTCTCTCTCTTCTCTTCTCTTCTCTCTCTCTTCCCCTTTCTCTCTCTTCTCCTCTCCCGCGGTGACCCACATCCGGCCCCAGCCCCGGTCGGCCGGCTACCGGCAACCCCCCCTCTCTCTTCCCCACCCCGAACCCCCCTAACCCCTGCGGCCCCAACCCCCCAAACCCAGTCTCCCCCACGTCGGCCCCCCGGCCGCCAACCAGCTCGGTGGCCCCCTCCCCCGCCCCCCCCCCCCCCCCCCCGACGGGATCCTCCCACCCCCTCTCTCTCTTCCCTTTTCTCTCTTCTCACTCTCTCTATATTCCCGGCCCGCGCCCCCCCCCCCTTTCACAACCCCGATGCGAGAAGAGAGAGAGAGAGGAAAAGAGAGAGGCAGAGGGGGATGGGGGATCCCCGTCGGGGGTGGGGCGCCGGGGGTGGGGGGGGGCCGGGAGAGAGGGGAAGAGAGATAGAGGAGAAGAGAGAGAAGGGGTGGGAAGGTCCCGTCGGGGGCGGCGTCGGGGGGGGGGGGGAGGTGGGGGGGAGGGTGGGGGAGGGGGGCCTGGGGTGGGGGGCGCCAGGCTGGCTGGGGGCCAAGGGGGCGACAGGGTGGGGGGAGGGGGGACTGGGCTGGGGGGGTCGGGGGCCGCCGGGGCTGGGGGGGGCCGGGGTGGGGAAGAGAGAGAGAGGGGAAGAGAGAGAAAGGGGAAGAGAGAGAGAGGGGGGTCCGCCGGTAGTCGGCCGGCAGGGGCTGGGGCCGATGGTGGGGAAGAGAGAGAAAGGGAAGAGAAAGAAAGGGGGGTCGCCGGCGGCTGGCCGGCCGGAATTGGGGCCGGAGGTGGGTCGCTGGTGGCGAAAATGTCACCGGCGACGGAGAAAACTTGGGGTGGGAAAGTTTATATGAGGTAAGGTCTTTGATAATAATGATACACTCATGATATGTCAACCGTTCGATTAAATCTAACGGTTAAAAAAAGAGCTGTACCGGTAGAGTCATTTGGGAGAGACTCTACCACAGTCTCTCCTGTATTAAAATATGAAAAAATAAATAAATAAAATAAAGAATCTCCGATATCAATCAAAATAACAAAACAACCCAGTAATTTTAATAAACAAAATAATAATAATCAAATTAAAAATTGTAAATGAGGTCAAACTTTCTATTCTCATTTTTCTTGAGTTTTGTCATTTGGTTCTAATTCTGCTGGAGTATACGTTCTTGTACCAAAAGTAATAAAAAATGATTCATTAAGGTAAATACTAAAAATTAACATTTGCACCAATAATTTGGTGAATTTATAATAATATATTTTGGCCCAACCGAAGTGGAAAAAGGTTTTGAAGTATGATTACTGTAGAATTATTAGAAATTTTAACGAAAAAATAGAATTTAGATATTTTAATGGATATATTGAGCTCCTTGAAGAGCAAGGTTTAAAATGACAAAGGTATTGTTCTGCATATTATAAAATGACAAAAGATTGTGGTAGTTTTACTTAAATTTTGCGAAATTTTCAGTTAAAAATAATTAAAACAAACAAAGAAGGAAGCCCAAAACAAGGATAGTTGCTGATAAGAAAAATTAATTACTGTACTTAGCAAGGGATAAAACATGATAGAAAAATTTAAAAGAGAAAAAAATAGTAATTAAAGAACCTTAAATGAGACAAAAGAGGTGGAAATCATAAAAGTTTGTCAAAAAAATCATAATAAAAAGACATGTAGTAGTAAATTGCGTTGAGGTGCAGTCTTTCTAGCAATTGTTTAGGCCGACAAACCAACAAAGTGGGCCCTCTTTTAATTTTTTGTTTTTGGGTTTTTGGCTAAAACCCTACTCCCTTCTGAAATCTTTCACCAATCATACGGGTTTCAAATTTTATCCATCAGATTTTGCCCCTCAATACCCTTGCAAGCTCTCAGCCGTCAGATCACTTTCCTCCATTTATTAAAAACAAAATTATGAATTTAATGGCTTAGATTAAATCGAGGATATGACCCATCATTTCTTAAGTGGGGGACTATACCAAGCCTTTAAAATAATATGATGTTTGACAACATCAATGTAGTGTATAATTTGATATGAAATCAAAAATTAATACAATATGAAATGTGAGATCTAATATGACAAAAATTCTCTCTAGGTCGTATTGTATAACTAAATTTAAATGATTATTTTAAAACACATAATATAATGGGTTCAGGATGGGAGTCGGGGTCGGGTTTCAGAATAAAGATCAGGGTCCGGTTTCGGGATGGTGGTTGTGATCAGATTTCAAGACAGGGCGAGTTTAGGGACGGGGTCAAGGTCGGGTGTTGGGATGGGATCGAGGATGGGTTTCAAAGTAGAGTCAGGTTTTGAGTTCTTGGTTGGGGTCGGGGTCTGGTTGAGTTCGGGACTAGAGTTAGGGTCGGGATGGGGTCGAGGTTGGGTTTGGGAATGGGATCCGGGCCGGGGTCGAGGTTGGGTTTCGGGATCGGAATCAAGATCGGGATTTGGTTTTTAGACAATGATCGAGGTCGGGTTTCAGAATGAGGATTAAGGTTGGGGTAGGTTTTGGGGTTGGGTTTGGGATCGGATTTGGGGGCTGGGTTCAAGATCGGGTTTTTGGATGCTAGTTTGGTCTAGTTTTAGGAACAGAATCGGGGAGGGGGTCATAGTCGAGTTTTGAGACGTGGGTCACGGTAAGGTTTCGGGACTGAGGTCGGGGTTGAGGTCAAGTTTCAAGGATTCGGATTCAAGGTTGGGGTCAAGTCGAGGGTTGAGGGTCTGAGTCGGATTTCATGCATGAAAACCGACCTTGACCTCCAGTTTGGTCTCGTAACTTGACATTGTTCCCCATCTCGAAACCCGACCTCGACCCTGGACCGAAACCCAACCCGAACTCGACCCTAACCCCTGTCTCAAAACCAGACCATAGTTCCTACTCCGTTTCCAAATCTCAACCCCAACCAATGTGATGACCCGACTCCGATTGTGAGATCATGACCTAAATTTTATCTTTTGAAAGCTTAATTTTTAGTACAATATAATATAGTGGTAAAGAAATTACGTATTGTGTAGTGTAAAATTGTAATATAGTGCAAAATCAAACATCATATTGTAACTATACAACACATTTTGTACAATACAATACGGCAAGCCAAACATGCCCTTCATGTTTTTCTAATTAATTTCCTATTTAGCCAATCATCTTGGACCCTCTCACCAACGACTAAAAGGATCAGGAGGCATCATGTCATCAACAAAATGCTGAAAAATGGGGACTAAAACTTTGAAGAAGAATAAAAAGAAGAGAGGAGCAAGAACAAAGAAAAAGAAAAGGAAGAACGCAATGATGCCAATCACAGGAGAAGCTGTAGATAAACATGAGTTCAGTAATCTTCTTGGAACTGAATATGTACTTTGATAATGTTTGTCATCTTGGATAGTCTTTGACAATGCCCTGCTACTCAATTTACGTGACACCTCTTCGACTATCTCCCTTACCAAATTTGCTTCATCCCTTCAAGAATGTGATCAAATCCCATCAAATAGTTTTATTGCACACGGAAATTAAATGATAATAAAGTATATATATATATATATACATATTCTAATTATAATAGAAATTTAGTGCATTGTTTTGAAATGATTGAAAAAATATTCGAATTCTACTTAAATTGTTACTAATTTAAAATATGTATTATCTTTATTTTTTCTCTCTTTCAAACACCAGTCCAAATTTCTTATACGTTTGAAATGGAACCTTTTTAAATACTCTCGGTGACCGGAGACTGTCATAGAATACTTTTTTGTATTCTATCATAATGTATCTTGGTATTCTTGTAGAACACCTTTTCGGTTGGTCATAAGTATTGGAAAAGACATATTAGGTTGACTTTGAGTTGTCTTGGAAGAGGATAAAATTCTTAAACCATCATAGATAAGGTAATATTCAAAAGGTACGATCATTTTAGGGATTCCTCAAAATCACCCTATTAATTGACCCATCATCCCCTTCTACAATCAATATAGGATTACCTAAAACATGTTTTAAGGAACACTCTCTTGATTCAATAAATATGGTAGATCTTTGTGCATTCCGACAGTATTTGTTAACCTTTTATATATGTTTGCTTCTTGTATATTTTTTTTGTTAGTCTTGTGGTCGGAGTACAAAATTCTTTTATTTTCTTTTTAATTATTAAATTTTAGGATAAGGTGCTAATTAGTGGGTGTCAACTGGGTTGTTATGTGCTAATTACTTAAAAAAATATGGTAAATGGTGGCATCTCACAGTATTACTATTCGCGCGACTATTAAATTGTATTCATATGATCAAATTTAATAAACACCTTAAATTAACCAAAGAAGTTAATCTATTTTTTGCATAAAAAAAATTAATATCATCTCAAAACAAATCACACAAAATTTTTATCGCAAAAAAAAAAAAATAAAATAGAGGACTAAATTTAATTGGCTGCCTAAAACCTTTACATTATTATTATTATTATTATTTATCTAAATGCTGTAAAAAAGGAAAAAAAAAAAAGAAAAAGTGGGAGAATCACTTTTAAATTTTTTTGGTTTTCCTTAAGAAGTTATAGAAGCTTAAACTTTGACCATTCTGATTTTGTTGAAACTTTTGGTACCAGATTTATGCTATGCTTGATACGGTGAAAACGGAGAGAGAAAGAAGTGGGGGAAGGGATTTTTGAATAGAAAATGATAGACTAGCATGTTTGGTATGAAGGAAGAGAAGAGGGAAAGGAAAATTAGGTGGAAAAAAGTTGTAGTGGGATCCACTAGTTTAATCTCTCTAAAATTCACCCCTATAACAATGAAAATTACTTTTTTACCATTAGTTTTAAAGTAAAAAAAAATACGTATAGATAAATAAAATAGTATTATATAACTTTTTTATTTTCTCTCGTTAACACCAAACAATAAAAATGAAAAGTAAAATTTTCTCTTTCCATCTTATTTTCTTTCATTTTTTTTTTCCTTTCCCTCTTATTTTCTTTATTTCTTACCTAACATAGGCTTAATGTTTTCTAATTCTATCAAAAAAGAATATTACCTTCTTGAGAAATTACAACAAACAGCAATTTTTCAAAAAAGTTTAATGTAAATAGTATATTTAAAAAATATTTGAGGGGTAAATAACATATTTGTGATAAATTATTTATTTATGAAGAAGTTTTAAGGTAATTTATTCGTAAATATGTTTCATAAATAATTTATTTATCATAAATATAATATTATCACAAATATTTTATTAACAATAGTATTTTTAATATTAATTTTGTCACGGAAATGCTTCGTACTTTAAACATTTTTGAAATGTGATATTTATCATAAATATTTTGTTAAAGAACTCTATTTTCCTCTTCTATGGCGTAAAGGTAGAACAAGGATTATAACACTACATATTTAATGGAATTTTCTATGGCGGGTAGTGTACGTACAAGACTTTTGTGGTAGGAAAACAAGACCTAGAATGTTTCTCAACTATATTGTATTAATGTTTATAAGAAATTATATTAAAAAAAAAAAAAAAAAAAAAAAAAAAGAAGAAAGATTGTCATACCTAAAATTTTTGAGATCCAAACCAGCAAGATTGGTGAGCTCTGTCAAAGCAACCCTCCAGTTGTTGACCCTCTCCAAGTTTTCAGTTAACACATCTCATGCTTAGCAATTGCCTCCCCAAAGCTTCCAGTTTGTTTTCTCACATCAGAGGGCTCCACATGGTAGAAGATTGGGATTACAATCTGACCCTTTGTTCTCATGCAATCAAGAATCTTGACGAGTTCGTCTAAGCACCATGTTGAAGAAGCATAGTTTGCCGAGAGAATAACAACTGAACAACTCGAATTTTCGATTGCTTGAAGTAATTGAGGTGAGATGAACTGGCCTCTCTCAAGTCGATCATCGTCTACAAATGCTTCAATTCCTTTTCAGACAAAGCGACTCTTAGATGTCCCATCAAGTTTTTTCGGGTGTCCTCACCCCTAAAGTTTAAGAACACATCGTACTTTCTCGAAACATCGGGATGAGTAACAAAAGGAGATGAAGAAGAAGTACGTGATGATGTTGAAAAAGAAGAAAAGGAAGGTGAATCTGAAGAGGAAGGCAAAAGGGATGTTTCCATTATTTCACTTTCTTCTTCTTCCTCCTTTTTTTTTTTTTTTTTTTTCCCCCCAATTTGAAGGCAATTAAGAACAATATCACTTCGTTTATGTCCTATTTTCTAATTTTCTATTTCAAATTAGTCAAAAGTATTCTTTTATAATTCCTATAAATTATTTGTTAAAAAAAGTTGTTTAAACGTTACTTTTCTCTTCAGATTGCAGGTCTACTGTTATTTTGGGGAGGTTTCATTCATCATTTTAATATTAATTAATCAATCTGAATCTGAACAGTCGACAAGAATAAAAAAGTGGTCCTACTTCTTGAAATATAATATAATAGTTCTGTTTAGGTACAAACAAAATTAAAACCGCGTTTCTGGATAGATGCTATACCTAATACAGGCGAAAATTTCAAAAACAATTTTTTTTTTTTTTTTTTTAATGTTTGGGGATAAATAAATTCTAACTCACCATCTTATGATAGAATTAGATGTTATATTATCATTAAATTATATAGTAATTATAAAAAAAATTCAAATTTATGATACATTTAGAATACAAGTTTGTAATGAAATTTTTAAATTTAAATTAGTTAATTTTTTTAAAAATTAATTATAATTTTTATTAATCTTTAAAAAAAGATAAAAATTTAAATGAAAATTAAGTTGGCATATGTGAACAGGACACATACTTAATAAATATATATATTTCAAAAGTCAAGAAAAATAAATTATATCACACCATCACGTGGTGCATCATGCATACGTGGGCTGCTCCGGGGTTAATCAGGAAACGAAAAAGAAGAAAACTGACACAAAAAAAAAAAAAAAAAAAAAAAAAAGATACATGATGACAAACGACAGTATACTATAAACAGCTGAATCGCTAAGAATCTCAATTAAGTTGTAAAGAAAAATCTGATGATCAAAAGTTTCAGTTTTTATTTATTTATTTAATTTAAGATGAGAAAATTTAAACTTTATATTTTTAGATATAATTAGATTTGTTGTTATCGTTATACGTAATTATACCTGTAACCACTTAAATGTTTCAGTTATACTCAAAATTTATGATTAAATATATATTGTAATTAAAAGTAACATATAGTCACAGTAAAATGTAGTGATTCTCCAGTGGCGGAGGCAAAGGCCACCCCTACTGAATTTTTTGATATTTTAAATTTATCACAAAAATTTTATAATTTTTACAATTTACCCCTTTTCCTCCCGGTCAAAATAAAAAGTTCTCATATAGTTCATATTTTATCCCCCACTAAAATTAAAGATTCTCACATAAACTTACTAAAATATAAAATTCTCACATAGCCCTCACTAAAATTTGTTTAATCCTTTAAAAAAAAAAAAATTTGGTGTACGCCTCTACTAGAACATATTTATGGCTCCATCCTTGGTCTCTCCAATATATGTTTTGATTAGCATTATTCATCTGCATTTTCTTTTTATCAGCCATTTCTACATTTTCCTCACATTTTGCCACTTTTCTCACATCCGGCAATCTGTAGCCTCAGCAAAACCAACCATGTAAAACTGAAACTATTGAGGTCAAATTTCATACCTCACCTCTCACCCTACACGTGGCAATTGGAACCCGTAAATGAATCTTTATCACTCCTTAATGAGTCAAATCGGTTGATCGAGCAGACTGCTCAACGAGCCGACCCACGAGTCGATATACGACCTCCCTCCGCACGGTCAACGAAGAATTTTCTCAGAATCTCCCTTATTTGAGGAATCAATAATCGGATCACCTAAATCGGGAACGTAATCAATCAGAGACAATTTAAAGGAGCCAATTTGAAAACATTCATTGTCAACCCCGATCAAGGCAATCACGCCTATTATGGAAAATGAATACACGGTTATAATTGAAAGTATATCATCTGCAATCAAGCCATAAAACTCAAGGTCAACTCCAAATCAGTAAACAAATCAAGCCACCCACAAAAGGAAAGTCAACCGACTGAGAAGAGGAATGATCTCCCTAATTCAAGGCCAAAATCAAGAGCACAATTAGGAGACAATAAGGCCTACCTCAACTATAAATAAGAAAGCTACACAAGGAGAGAAGGGGCATTCGGATTCATAAGCATACACACACATGCTCACAAACTGATAACTACATATAGAAAATCCCATTCTCCTTGTATCCTCATTTTGCATTTTCCCTCTTTCTCTCTACTTCCCTTTCATGTTCTCACTATAATACATTTCTCAAATATAATAGACGATCCCTCGAAGATCAGACAGAGGAGTAGCTCTCGTTAAATGGGCGAACCTCTATATATTTTGTGTCTCATTTATCTACTTACTTTTACTTTTTGTCGTTCTCGTAGCATACCGATTCATCACATGCCCGTCTAACTCAACGACTCCTAAACTCAGTCATTGGCCCTTCGATTAATCAATTGTAGAATTAACCCTCTAAACAAACCATAGTGCTTCTCAAGCTGTTTTTAGTCAGTCTCGATGACCAGACATTAGCCCTGTTATTGCAATGACATGAGGCTAGCGACCAATGAATTACCCAACTCATAGCTGAGAATGAAGAATTACGAAGGCACATGGATGCAAGCCTCTCATTCACTACTCAGGTTCCCTCCAATGTAGCAACTCACAGGAATACCAATCTGCCTTTCGCGACATTTGCCGTACCCTCCATGGGTGGATCTCAATCAACTACGGCTTTTACGCCATATAGTCCACTACATCCCATGGCGTCGTTGGTATCCTTGATGACCCCGCTCACATCCACTACAGTGGGAACAACCCCACTTGGATCCATTCTCCACGGGTCAATCACGGCCTTACCGACCATAGCGATCAACACTCATTCAACGACCCTTTAGTCCACTACCAATCCATTCGGCTTACCGCAGCCACTAGCTATTGCTGGAGTCCCTCCAATCAGAGCCTTTGATTTGCAGAAGGCCATTAAAGAAGTGGTCGACAAAAGTGTCAGAGGAATGGAAAGGAAGCTTCTATAGACTCTAGGCCATTTGGCGACCTATGAGGACTTGCCAGATGAAGTCAATCAGTTGCTGTTCAAGCAGGCGATTGTAGACATGGCTCTCCCAGTTAAGTTCCACACTTCGACTGTCCCAAAGTTTGACGGATCGACTGATCCTCACGAACGCATATCCCAATACCAATAAGTCATGATCGAAATGACTCTTCCCCAAGAGTCGAGGATGCCATCATGTGCAAGCTATTCCCTCAGAGCCTCAAGGGCTTGGCCCTAAAATGGTTATGTCAACTTGAACCAGCCATAGTTAGTTCCTTCAAAGAAATGACAAAATTATTTCTTGAGAATTATTCAACAAACATATACATGGGAATGACTCCCGAGGAACTCTACACAATCAAGTAGTGGCTCGATAAGTTGCTAAGGGCATATATCAAATAATTTAGCAACGTGATAGCCGAGATCCCAAATTGCCATGACACGATCACCCTCTTCGCTCTCAAGAAGGGACTCCTATCGGATTCAAATTTTTTGAACGAGACATGCAGCCGGCGACCGAGGATCATTGCCGAAGCTTTAGCGAGAGCCCCAGGGATGATCGAAGTGGAAGTGCTCAAGAAGGTGACAAGGATGTAGCAATACAATCATAGCCACTAAGCCTCCAGCTTCTCCGAATCTAAAAGGAACAATGATTGGTTTGATAGACGCGACCGAGGAAGGAATGAAGCACGTTCGAAGGGTGACCGCTTGAATGAATGAGGAAAGGATGAAGGTTTTTATCGCCTCCTAAATAAACACTAGACATTAGTGCTGAGCAACTCGATATGCACCTTCGAGATAAGGACTTTGTTTGATGGCGTAGAAAAATAACTTCTCCACCTGAACGTAGGAACATGGACCTATTTTGCGAATTCCATCATGATAACGGCCATTTGACAGGGGATTGCAAAGTATTGCGTTACGAGGTTGCCAAACTACTCAAAAAAGGTCACTTAAAGGAGTTCCTAAGTGAGAAAGGCCAAAGAATGTACGGACTTGATAAGAATGATTCCCAACATGACAAATGCGGCCCGAGCCATACTCCATCTCCTCTGTTGACAAAGAAGATCATAGGTGCCTTTGGTGGATCCATACTCTCGGGTGAAACATGAACATCCATCAAGAAACACACAAGGAATATTGATTTCCTCTTCGACATACCCGACCGGCGTTTCTCCAGTAAACCATAGCATTTCATTCCATGAGAAAGAAGCAACCGAATTATGCTGGCCCCACGACAATGCATTGGTTATCTCTTTGCCAATTGCTAATTGTCAAGTTAGAAGAATCTTGGTGGACAATGTAAGCTCAACTGACATCCTCTTCTTTGCAACCCTCAAAGAATGGATATCGACCAGACGCAAATCCAAAAAGCCACTACAACACTCGTCGGATTCAACGGCGAGTTGACAATGACGGTAGGAAAGATCCAGCTCCCCATCTTCATCGGGGGAGAGAACATGTTAACAACTTTCTTGGTAATAGAATGCCCTTCACCTTACAACATTATTCTCAGTCGGCCATGGATCCATTCCATCAGAGCGGTCCCATTGACCTACCATCAGATGATTTGTTTTCCAACTAAAAGAGGCATTCGTGAGATTCGAGGAGATCAAGTGGTTGCTCAAGGGTGCTACCTCACGGCGTTCACGCTCAAACAAAAGGAATTATAGCAACTACAGTTGGCAGATGGATCTGGTGAACAGTCGATTCTGAAAAAAGAAGAGCCCGCAATCAAAGAACTAGAGGAGATACCAATCGACCAGCAACATCCCGATCAATTTGTCAATGTCGGCTCAAGGCTCGATCCTGAGGTACATTCTAAACTAGTGGATTCCTTTATTGCTAACAAAGATTGTTTCGATTGGTCACACACAGACATGCCCAAGATTGACCCTCAAGTTATCAGTCATAAGCTAAATGTGGATCCAAATCACAAACCTATTTGTCAAAAAAGAAGGAAATTCGGGCTTGATCTAAATCAAGTAGTCAATGAAGAAGTCCATCGGCTCCTCGAAGCAGGTTTCATACGTGAAGTGCAGTACCCTGAGTGGCTTGCTAATGTCATGGTAGTGAAGAAAAAGAATGAAAAATGGTGGTTTCGCATCGATTTCACTGATATCAACAAAGCTTGCCTTAAGGATAGTTTTCCTCCACCGCATATCAATTGACTTGTGGATGCGACCGCCAGTCATCATCTGCTATCATTCATGGATGCATTTTCAGGATACAACCAAATTCTCATGCATCTCGACGATCAAGAAAAGTTCACTTTCATCACCGAACGTGGGATTTATTGCTACAAGGTCATGCCATTTGGATTGAAAAGCGTGGGAGCCACCTACCGACGACTCGTCAACAAGATGTTCGCAAACATCATCGGTAAGACCATGGAAGTTTATATTGATGATATGCTTGTTAATTCTTTGTGAGTAGAAGATCACATCACTCACCTCAGGGAATGCTTCCAACCTTTTCGACAATATAACATGAGGCTCAACTCCACCAAGTGCTCTTTCGGGTCACATCCGGTAAATTCCTCAGTTACTTAGTAACCCAACAAGGGATCGAAGCAATCTCGGATCAAATATGAGATGTCATCAACATGTCGTCGCCCAAAAACAAGAAAGACATCCAAAAGTTGGCCAGTCGAGTTGCCACGCTTAGTCGATTCATCCCGAAGTCCTCCAACCGATGCTTACCCTTTTCCACACTCCTCAAGGGTAACAAGACATTTAACTGGGACAAGTCGTGCGAGTCAGTGTTTCAAGAGCTAAAATGGTTTTTGACGACATTTCCACTGCTTGCTAAACCGTTCAACGGTGAGTCACTTTTACTATACTTATCGGTTTCTGACACTGGTGTTAGTGTAGCCCTTGTTCGAGAAGAAGAAAGAAAGTAGCAGCCCATCTATTACATTAGCAAAATGCTTCTTGATGCGAAGACTCGCTATCCAACGACCGAAAAGCTCACTATAGCCCTCGTTATAGCTGCCCAAAAGCTAAGGCCATACTTTCAATGCCACATAATCATTGTTACGACTGCCTTTCCACTACGGGCAGTCTTGCACAAGCATGAGCTCTCCAGTCAACTCATGAAATGGGTAGCCGAATTGAGCGAATTTGACATAAAATATCAAAACAAAACGGCTCTAAAGTCCCAGGTCCTTGCGGATTTCATGGTAGAGATGACCCTTGAAGCCGCAGTGACTCTAGACAAGGAGTGCTCAAATACCGAGTGGATTTTACACGTCGACGGATCATCAAATGTCAAACGCAGTGGCGTAGGAGTCTACTTGAAACCACCAACAGGAGAAGCCATCAAGCAGTTATTCTGCTTGGGTTTTAAAGCTTCGAACAACGAAGCGAATTACGAAGCCATGATTGTCAACCTACAACTTGCCAAATTGATCGGTTCCAAACGACTACTCGTGATGAGCAATTCACAACTCGTCAACAACCAGATTGGCAGAGATCACACCGCTCGAGATGTCAAGATGGCTGCCTATCTACAGGTAGTCAACACTTGAAGAGTGAGTTCGATACATGCAAAGTAAAACAAGTCCCCTGGGAATAAAACACTCACTCCGATGCTCTTGCCAATCTCGATTCATCAACCGATTCGATTGTGAAAAGGACCATCCTAGTTGGTTACTTAGAGAAGCCTTGCATCGAGAAAACAACTCCCATGGAATCATTGGACATCGACTCACAAGACTCATGGATGACTCCCATTATCCAGTACTTGCAACATTCTTGTTTAACAAGCTCCAAGCAAGAAAGATAAGGATCAAATGTGCAAAGTTTTTGTAACAACCCAACTTTTGACGGACTTGTGATTTCTTTAGAAAATCTAAGTCTATACTATGTATGTCAATATGAAGCTCATGATCTGATTTGATTATCAGAGTATGTTTGAGTTCTTAAAAGTATTATGTGACTTAATGATAGTTTATGAAGTCAAGGATAAGGCCTTATGATGAAAAAGACAGAACCATGATTTATGATTTTGTTATGGCCAATGAATGACCAAGATAATTTATGACATGATTAAGACGGTACTGCAATATTATAAGCAGTATTAAAATTATACTGTTACCGACTCTCATTACGGATGCAGAATTAAGAATAAGGATTAAGAATGCTCCATAATGATCAGGAATAATATTTGAAGTAAGGTGGATTAAGTAGTTTCTAGTCCTAAGAAAAACCTATACATGGTCCAGTTAAGTGCAGATAAATTTTGAACTGCAGTCCAACAATACTATACTGTTGATAGTTAAAACAATATTGGTACTATCTGGATTATTAAGAAAATAGACTGCGTATTACGAGGAAATGTCAAACATGACCCTACTTGGAGGCCAAGTAATTGTAGATAAGTATGAAAAGATTTTTTTTAGTTCAAGCTCTACATGGCCAGCCATTTTGGGACTTATTCGAAGGCAAATATTTTGTCTTAAAGGACCAATATGCAATTCAAGTAGAATTTAAGAAAAAAAAAAATAATTGTGGAAAATTATGAATTTTCTACCTATAAATAGGGGTGGGTAGTAGAGACTTGCACTCTTTAATTGGCTTCTCAAATTTCTAGTTTTTTCTCAACTATTCCTCTCTAGCCTTAGAAAAAGAAAGAGAGAGAGAGAGAGAGAGACTAGTGATGGCCGGTTGTGTATGGAGAGGTAGAGAGCAAGGATTTCTATCATCTAAGGTCTAGAGTAATCTTTCCAAACTTTAGAGGTATTATTCTTGAACTTCTAACTAAGATTTTCATTAAGTTTTGGTTTTTGAGATTTAAATGTATTTCAAGTTATGAGATGTAAGAGCATAAGCTCATGTTTATTATTTTCCTATATGATGGTCCTTTATAGTTGGTTTATGCTAGATCTATGCTTAGGTTATCTTGGTTGCTAGCTCTAAGCATGGGTTTGTTTTTATGGTCTAAGATGAGTGTTAAGGTTATGTGTGCTCACCATGTGTTTGTGATTATGCTCTCACATATTATGTGTGTTCACCATGTATTTGTGATTATGCTCTCACATGTTAAGTATGGAGATTTTATGAATGATGATCATGATGATGATGATGATGTGAAGTATGGAGATTTTATGAATGATGATGATGATGATGACGACGATGATGTGAATATTATGGATATGTTAATTAAAAAATTAACCTAAAGACACAAGTTGGTAAACAAGTAAGTTATCAATATTGTGTTTTTCAAGAACATGAGATAAGTGAATGATTGAAGTTTAAGAACAAAATCAACGCACTGCATGTTGACGTAGGCTCACGGCTTTGACCATTTGAGGTAGTGTGTGCGGATTTTTAAGCTAAGAATCCATAAAATACAAACTGCCGGTTTTCGAAAATAATTGGGACAGTTTTCTGAAAACCTAGCTTTGAGCCTTTAGAGACCGAATTTGAAAAAAGTTATAACTACAAAGTTGTAGAACACAGAAAATCTGAGGGGACAGCATGGACATTTTTTTGAAAAACAGGCTCCAACGGCCTATGTTTTTATCAGTTTTCAAAATTAATTAGTCCAAGTACACTATACACGGCCAGAATTTTTCAAGGAGAAAAACGAGTAAGTTAAAGGTAGATTTAAGCTTCAAGAAAAACATAAAAGTTGTAGAATTCGACGAGATCTACAACTTTTGTTGATAAAACTTTTCCAAATTCTAAACCGATTTAAATTTAAAACTGGATTTTCAAAACTGTGTATGATACATGAAATTTCCTGCATAGATACATTCATGCAAATTAAAATGGTGTTTTGAAATTAGTTTTTAAGGTTTTATGACCTCTTTAAAAAGAGACTATGATTTTATGAAAATAGTTTTGAAAAGGTTTAAATCCATTTGAATTTTACAAGTGAATTTTAATACATATTATGTCTTACAAAAGGCAATTTCATGAAATTTCAAGTATTTATATTAAGAAATACTTAATTTGTAAAGTTAAGATATTTTCATGCAAACAAGATATTTTTAAGAAAAATGAAGAAAAATAGACTAAGTCTAAGTTACTTAAGAATATAGTAACAATTATATGATTACCATTAGTAATCAGATTGGATACTAATTTATTATGTCAGGATTTGCATCTATGATTACCAATGGTAATCGGATTGGATACTGATCTAGTATGTTATGGTTTGTAGTAAGATAAAACTATTCTTATCTTACGCCCTGTTTGAAAACATGAATATAACCTGTTGTCGTGCCTTGCTGGAACGATATATCATGAGCCTAGGATAAATTGTAAGTACAACTCCGCCTACAGTATGGGCAAAATGTTTTTACTGCTTTGCATGTTTTTCAAAAGCTCATGCATTGATTTAAATATTTTTACTGCTTTGCATGTTTTTCAAAGCATCATGTATCAATGTTGTTCAAATTCATGTCTTAGTTTCCTTGTTTCACTCAAATTGATTTTTTATTTGAAACTAAAAACGTGCATGGATTTATTAATATAAGGTATATGTATCTTTTTCACGGTAGTTTTGATCAAAATCTAACATGATATATATATTTTTTTATCGACCAAAAACTTACATTACACGACTAAGCAAATGCAATAGATTATTATTATTATTTTTGATTGGATACTAAATAGACATTTATGGTCTATAGAATAGCGGACTATATAATGACACATCTGCTATGATACATTTATGTGTATATAGTTTGTATTTATTGCTTAGTAGTACGATTGTATATGGTTTGAGGTCTATATTGAACTTTTGTGGTCCTCTTTATGTTTCGACAACTCAAATTTGATGGAGATGATGCTGAAAGATATTGTGGACACAAGTCACTCAACAAGAAAATGAAGTACTTCGCATTTTCAAAGTATCCTTATATTTTGCTACCTTTAATCAGCAGTACTATAAATAACGAAAACAAATCCATGATAATCTCAATTACTTTCCATCTTAATTTCCCCTTAGCCAAACACTGTTAGAGATAGAGAGAGAGGGACTACCTTGGAACACAAAGGAGATTATGGAGAGAAGAACGGTGGGTTGGTGGCTGTTCTAGTTGCGGTGATATTGGCAGAGAGATTGTCAGATGCAGCGACGACATATGAAGTCGGAGGCAGTACACGTTGGGTAATTCCTCCGAACACCTCCTTCTACGAGGAATGGGCAGAAGGCAAAACCTTCCATGTTGGAGACATATTATGTGAGGACTTCTTTAAGTCTTTCTTACATTTTTAACATTATTTTTCTCAAGTCAAATTTATTAATTAATACCTTATATTCGGGTTTTCGTGGGGATGAAGGACAGGGTAAAGAGGACTTTGAGTTTTTCTTTTTGAATGCCTAATTAGTCTTTGAAATTTTTGCACTTCTTTGGATTTTTAAGTTGCTTGGTATGTTTTCATCGTGTTTATCTGCTAGTTTGTTGTCAAAAAATGTATATATATATATATATATATATATATATATTTTATAATTCGAATTATCAATAGGAATTAACATATGTTTGAATCTCTGGTATCCTTATTTCCAAAAGAAAAGGAAAATGCATATAATCTAAAAGCAATATGTTAAAGATTAGAGGGTTTTTATGCTTTTTTTGGAGAAGTTTTAACTTTCTGATCGTATTCTACTATTTTGTAATTATTTTAATAGTATATTAAAATATAATTTTAAAAAATTGTATGGTAAAATATCATTCCGGTACCTTTTATTTTAAATTCCCAACCCCCCCCCCCCCCCCCCTCTTCTTCAATTTGGTACCTGTAATTTTGAAAATCCTATCGAGGAGCCATTCACTTTAAAAAATATCATTCATATACCTAGGATCCATTTTCTGAGATATAAATTGCCTTTCTTTCATGTCCCTTCACTATAAATATTGTAAATATATATATATATATATATTTAAATATAAATTAAGATAACTAAAAGTGAAAAAAAAAAAAAATCATGTAATAAAAAACAAAGGGAAAAAGATCATACTTGGGTAGCAATATATGTATAGAACTATATATTTGTACATGAAAGGGAAAAATTGACATTCTATATCCCGAAAAATAAACTCAAGGTACCCCGTACAATATTTTCTTATATAACAGGGTAATATTATGAGATTTCTCGACCATTAGGTACCAAATTGAAGAATGTTGATAACATAGGGACTAGAATGTTATTTTGCCTAATTATATTTGAGTGGAGTACTTAGTATTGGATAGATCTCTCAAATGATGGTAACCTAATTAGGATGTCTGTGAAGCATTGATGTTAGTTGTCCTATCTGTCTGTATTTGTTTATTTATTTTTTAGTATATAAATTCCCCTGAAAATTTTACCTTGTTTGCATCCTTAATTTTCCTAGTCCTTTGTGCAAAGAAAAATCACTTGCTAGTTTTTTTAATGCTATCAGCATTAACCAATTTTTTTCTTTTCTTACCTGAAAAACTCAGCCTTTAATTGGACTCATGTACATAACGTGGCTAACGTAACAAAAGCGGGATATGAAAACTGCACCAAAATTTCAAGCGTAATTGGCAGCCCCGTACTCATAACTCTCGAATCTCCCGGTCATTACTATTATATTTGTACTGTTGGTACCCACTGCAGCAGGGGCCAGAAGCTCGAAATCGAAGTCTCGTCCTCGAATTCGTCTACTCCAGTTGGATCGCTGCCACCACGAAGTTCCTCTTCTTCTTGTGTCCCGCTAGGTGCTTTATCTGCAACAATAGCCATTCTAGTCGTATCTTTCTTGAGTTAAGACTTTACCTTGGTTTATTTTGTGTGTGTGTGTGTGTGTGTTTTTTTTTTTAATCTGTTTGTATCTTTAAGAAATGTTAACAAGAGATGGCTACTGATTGTTGTGCTTATTTTTTTTGAACTTGGTTACTTGAGGGTGGGGGATTCGACCTCTATACCTTATGGTAGAATTGAGTATGGAATTATCGCGTTAAGTTATACTTGCCACTACCATTGTGCCTATTAAATATGTATCAATTGCGTACAGTATTAGTAGTTATATAATTCTAAACTGTCATGATCAAATTCTAAACACATCAAAATCAATTGAGGGGGAAAAAAAAAAAACCAAGGTCACATTACCTAATATCATAATGTTTCCTCAAAAAGGGAATTTTCTTGGATGCGAAATAGGGGCGAACATCGAGACATGGTGGCGTCAAGGTAGGGAGAGAGAAATAGAGCTGGGGAAATTGTTCTTGAGAGAGAGAAGTTTGCAAAAGGCTCATGGGCCGCTAAAAAGCATTTGTAGAGAGAGAAAACTAAATCGTTATATTTAGCTTGCATTTGGACTATGGGTTTCGAATGAAATTTTTAAGTTGAATTTAATTGAATTTTCAAAAACTAAATATAATTTTTGTTGACTTTTCAAAAAGAAAAAAAAAAAAAAACAAAACAAAAACTAAGATAAAAAACTTAAGTTTGGACTTAATAGCCAAACCAAAACTTAATTTCGAGAAGATTATTTATATTTCGTTTCGCTAGTTTGTTCAGCGTAGAGACTTTTTCCCAAGGGCTCAAAACACTAATATTCTAATAAAATATTTTAAATTAAATTACAAAGTAAACCACAAAAAGTTACTTATTGTTGAGAAAAGTAAATTAGTTTTTTAGGGATATTCGAATGAATTTTTGTAGGGAAACATTAAAAATATTCTTCCGTTAAACTATAACGCATTTGTGGATTTAAATTTTTTTTTTAAGATATATTTTTGAAAATTCATAGGGAAACATTAAGCTTGCGTTTGGTTCGTCGGTTGGAAATAAAATTTTTAAGATTGACTTTTCAAAAACTAGTTATAATTTTTGTTGACTTTTCAGAAAACCGCAGAAACTGAGATGAAAAAATACAATTTAGTTAGAATTAAATTGAAATGTCAAATAAAGCTTAAGTGTTCAAAAATTGGGGGCTTTTGCCGAGATATCCGAAACAAATATTGTCGGTACGAGTAAATTAATACCTACGAAAACCGTCATGGGTATAGCAATTGTCAGCAAAAATCTGTTTGTCGTAAGAGGGATTAGCATGCATGGCAGAAGGAATTACGATCCGACACCTCGTTTTCATGCAATCAAGAATCTTGACAAGTTCATCTAAGAACCATGCATTTATGTCAAAAAGCAAAGTATGGCTAGAGAATGATAATTAACTAAGCAACCTGAAATTTTCGATTGCTTGGTACTTTCTTGAAACTAACGAGATCATGAAGTAAAATGACCATGGAAAGGTTGCAAAAAGAGGAGATCTAGTAGTAATGCAAGTCGGAGGAGAATGAAAAATAGCTGTTTTTTTCTTTTCTTTTTTTTTTTTTTTTTTTTTTTTTTTTCAGACGTGGGTTGATAATTGATTGCTATATTTGTTGTTAATAAGATTGCATAAAGTAAAAATTTATCTGCTTCAACTGGTAGCTCATAGTCACGTACTCATTTTCTGTGGTGGCAGCAGAGGAACAAAGCATGGATGGGCACACCAAGCTAGCAGGATGTCCACTAATGGGGGCGACCCTAGCGATCAGTGCAAGATGTACTTTAATTGTCGGACTAAATGAGGGGCTTGGCCACCCTTGCACAAACTGATCGCAAACTAGAGTCGTTCCCCTTAGTTGCTCAAAGCAGGGCAAAACCTGTTGACAAAGTGCGCTATTGTGCCTGCTGGTGAGGCGGCTTGCCCTGTATGGTGGGGGCATGGAAGTTGGTATCCGAACAAAGCAGCTAAGTTGCATGCGTGAGGCGTACAGTCATGATCTGGAAGGTGATTACAAGAGACATGAACCTTTTAATACCTAGCAGACAGGTAATTTAGGTAATGTATAGACGAAACCACACAACTACAATATTAGCACAATAAAAATAAAAATTACAAAAAATAAAATTCTTCCATAGTGACATGGTTATATAACATAGCCAAAAATCCTAAAGGAAAAAACCACAGGTGTTGAACACACTAACTTATAAATACAAGATGTTTATTAACAACGAAAAAACGTTTATAGGACATTGAAATTATAAGTGTGTGAAAACTCTACCAATGCAGAGGGTACCTCGTCTTTTTCCTTCAATGACTCTCCTTCGCACTTATAGATGTTGTGGAAATTTAGCATCGCAAGTGTACTCTATCGTATTAAGTAATATAGTAATGAATTGAGTTATCATTCCCACGGGAACTATTGTTACAAAGTACCGAAATTCAAAAACCTCTCTTTTTTTTTTTGGCTCCTACCCCAAAACTTAAAATCCACGTTGTCTTCAATGTGTAACCAATCATGAATAACGGGTCGTAGGAAACTTCCCTCGTTGGTTCTTAAGTCTAACAGTTAGGCTCCATGAGTCGGCTCCTTGACTCCAAAACTTGCACCTAGAGAAGAAAAACACAAAAGGAAAAATAAAAAGATCCTAAAGCTTAAAAATTTATTAGAATTCAAACAAAACAAAGAAAAATAATTAGAAAATTTGAGTTACTTCCCAAGAAGCGCTTGATTTATAGTCATCGGCCTAACTCTTTCTTCGTGATCTAGCCAATTCATCCTTTGATATCATCAATGGACCAACCCAATGCAAACTTGGACTTGTTCCAATGACGATTTGTAGCAGGCCTTTCATCATCTTCCATTTCATTCCCTTTAGTGTAGTGGTTCCTATATAGCTTTGGGCCGGGCAATTCCTTCTCGAAGTCCTTGAACTTCGGCATCCTGCCTTGACAGTATGATGATGCCACTGTCACCTGGTGCTTAAATTGTGTAGGCTCAGGCTGTATTCTACTTACTTTCTTTGAATCTCCCGATTGCTTAATTGCCTTCAACACCTCCTTACCCATCTCGGATTCTAGTGAATCTTTGAATGCCTTGACAACGTTGAACGTAACTTTCTCGTGTTGCAGTCCTAGAATCAGCACTCCTTTTGGCACATTAATCACAGCATTCCCCGTAGCTAAGAATGGGCGACCCAAGATTATAGGAATATTTTGGTCTTCTTCCATATCCAACACTATAAAGTCAGCCGGAAAAATTAAATCACTAGCTTTAACAAGCACGTCTTCCAACACACCCCTTGGATGCCTAATTGTACAGTCGACCAGCTAAAGTGACATTGTAGTTGGCTTGACGTGTCCCAACCCCAACTTCTTGAATACAAAGAGTGGCATTAAATTCACACTCGCACCTAAATCACATAAGGCTTTGTCGAAATTGCAAGTCCCAATGGTGCAAGGTATATGAAAGCTCCCTGGATCCTTCAATTTGGGTGATAGTTTTTTGTGCAAGATTGCACTGCACTCCTCAGTAAGTGCAACAGTCTCATAATCCTCAAGCTTTTTCTTCTTGGACAAGACCAATTTCATGAATCTCTCATAGCTAGGCATCTGTGCTAGAGCATCTACAAAAGGAATATTAATTTGTAATTTCTTGAAAATCTCAAGAAACTTGGCAAACTGTCCATCTAGTTTATGCTTCTGAAGCCTTTGAAGAAAAGGGATTAGAAGATTGTATGATGGAGGATTGTCAGAAAATAACTTAGATTAATGCTTCTCTACTTCCTTTTCAAACTTCTTCTCCAGGTATTTTGGCGTCTCATCTCTCTTCGATTTTGGCTGATCAATAACTCCCACACCTGTACTTGTTGGATCATTCAACTTCTTTCCATTGCGAAGAGTGATAGCGATCACATGCTGACGCAGCAAGAAGTCAGAAACCAGCCAAATCCATGGCTGGAAGAAAAGAAGAACTCGTGCTCTGCTAAGAAACGAAATCAGAACCACTTTCTCAATATCAAAATCTGCCATTACAATTGGGGTTTTCCCTATTTAACCAAACACTCAACAAAAAGAAACATAAAACCCCAAACGACCCTGAGTTTAAGCAACTAGAAGAAACGACAACTAATTCTTAGCTTATAAAGGAAACTACACAACAAGACACAGGACTTAAACGACAATTAAAATTAGGAACCCAAAGATGCTCCTGCATCAGTGCCCCATTCTTCAAAAAAATTCGACCATGAATTTTGATGGGAATAAAGACTTCAGGGCGTGGAGTTGTGCTGAAACTTAATAGAAAAAACAAACTTCTTCTAGCTTGTTGATAAATGAGAAGCTATCCGCTTTCCTCAAATACAGACATTCGTTAAAGTGACAACCATGTGAGTTCCCCTGCATCATTTCACCAGCAAGCACATCAATGAGGGTGGGGCCTTGTAGAAATATTCCTACATCAGTTCTCCCCTGCTTAGAAAAGAACTTGCCCTCAAGTTCACTGCTGAGGAAAGCTGGGCAAAGAGAACAATTTCTTCGCGCAAACCACTTTCTTTCTTTTCTTTTTTTCTTTTTTCTTTCTTTTTTTTTTTTTTTTTTTTTTTTTTTTTTTTTTGTATACTCTCGTTTCAACTCATCCTTCATCCCTTTTCCACTGAGGGAGCAAAGTGATCTTCATAGACCTATTCCTTTTCAACTCTCCCTATTGCAAAGCCTTGTCTTGTTCTATAGCAAATATAGTTGTCAAGCCTCCTATCTTAAAAGCTTCTCCAATCATCTCAACCTCTAAATTGTTTGTATATGATTTTGTCTAAAATAACCAGCAAAGAACCCGACAATTGCAAAATTTTGCACCTGAATGAGTCCGGTAAGTACCACTGATTGTGGAAGAAAGTCCTTTAAATGGGAAGGATTAATATTAGCTACACTATGAACTTCAGTAGCTGATAGCTTTTGCTCCATGGACAACACTTCATTTTCTATTTTTAGTGCAATAATACTTGCATCAGTAAAAGAAAACAAACTTCTTGGATAACATCTTCCCGCTTCTGAACTTGTCATTACTTCTTTTTCCACTTTAGCTGCTGTTTCAACACTCGAAGCCACTAAATTGGGTTCTGTAAGCTCAAAAGAAAGGCATTCCTCCTTGGTGGATTCAAACTCCAATTCTCCATCCACCACATTAACACTCCCATAGACAACTGCACATTCTACTTCAGTGCCACACACTTTATTTGGTGGCTCAAAAATATCAAAAGTTCCCGAATATTCTTCTACAATCTCATCTTTTGTATTTTCAACATCAAGTTCAGAGATGGCAGAATGGAAAGAGATATATAGTCTTCAATCTTAGGTTCTTGAAGAGCGCCTTTCACAACTACATGCACGACCGCTGCATCAACCTTCTTGTGAGAATCTAAAGGTTCTGCAATGATTATCCCTTGCTTTGCATTAATATCGACTTCAGGGTCTTCAAATACAATACTTTCATAGGGCATGGTATTAGCACATGGAGAAACAAGTAAATCTTCAATCAAGCTATGTGAAGCTGCCACAACATAATTAACAACAGGGACTTTCTCATCATCATCATCAACTACATTTTCCATAATTTCTTCATGTTGCTTCTCAAATTTTAAAGTTTCCTGTAGTCCCAAGCTAAAATCCATAGCAACCCCATCTCTTCTGCTCTCTTCCATTTCAAGTTCTGAAGCTAAATCTCTATTCAAAGGCAGGAAAGGTTCTTCAAGTGCTCCCCCAACGTCCCCAACTACACTGGACACACCATCATTCCATAGATAAGAAAATTGTTCCATCATTTTTTTCCGCATTCTCTTTCACGTCTTAATTCCATCTTTCCCCTGATAAGTTCTCTGATTTTGGACCCTCTCCCACCAGTAAACCATATAACCCCTAAACTTTCTAACAACCAAGAAAGCTTCCTTATCCTGTTCTATCTCCATAAATTCAAAATACTCATCCACCCTACAAATCCATTCTAAAAATTCCTCTAATTCAACAAATCCATCGAAACTAGAAATTCTGGGTTTGGGACTATTATCGTGATGGTGGTCAAGCTGGCTTCTGTACCTTCCTCGATCAACCAAAACATCAAAATGGACTGAACGAATAATCTCGGATCGTCGAAAATCTGATGGAGGCGTAACGATCAGTGGAGGCATATCTCCCGCTATGCTCCTCTGAGGTGTTCATCGTTGGACTCGGTTGGGCACTCGACTCTGAAATCCATGGCGTTTTCCGCTCTAGGTTCGTCGAACAACGGTTCCGGAGGGGCATCTCCGGCTTCCAGCTGCCGCCGAGATCTGGGTCAGACCATCCCTGTAGCAGAACCGACGGAAATTCGATTCGGAATGTCGAATCTAGCTTTGCGTCGAACTCGATAGAGCTCCCGATCTTCGTCGGTGAGCAACCCACGATCTTCGTCGATGGGTCTCCCTCTTCTGTCGCTGGCGACGGCCATCAGAGCGTAGCCGAGGCTCTGATACCACATGATGCAGCAAGAAGTCAGAAAACAGCCAAATCCATGGCTGGAAGAAAAGAAGAGCTCATTCTCTGCTAAGAAACGAAATTAGAACTATCTTCTCAATATCAAAAGCTGCCATTACCATTGGGGTTTTCCCTATTTAACCAAACACTCAACAAAAAGAAGCATAAAACCCCAAACGACCCTAAGTTTAAGCAACTACAAGAAACGACAACTAACTCTTAGCTTATAAAGGAAACAACACAACAGGACACAGGACTCAAACGACAATTAAAATTAGGAACTCAAAGATGCTCCTGCATCACACACTCTTTTGGATTAACCTCTGTTGTGCTTGGCAAGCTAGCATGTGGTCGATCATTAAGCATGTTGGCCAGTTGTCCTATTTGTTTGTGCTTCCTTATTGTGGATCTAAGCCTTTTGACTATTGAACCTTGTATAAATCGCATATATGAAACGAGTTAGTGCTCCTTCCCAGTCAGATTTCTTCTCTTGCTGTAGAGGTCCAATGGGGCCTGCAAAACATTCAGAGTATTCTTCCATGAGAAATTCGGATGATTGCATTATGCTTGATTGAAGAAGTTGAAGTTATGATTATTCTGCTGCCGGTTATAGCTTTCCACAAAATGAGCTTGTTCTGTTGGAGGCTAAGAGTAAGGGTTGTTTTGCACTCTTCACTAGGACGATAAGTCACAAATCCATGGAGGAATTTGAACAGAATTAACACCCAGTTGACTATTATGAAGTTGCCTAGTGAGAAAAACACATGTGCCTTCAAAGCAGTTATAGCATCGATCTCATGTACCCCAATAGGCTTCTTTTGAATGATTCCCTCGTTGGGCCATTGATAATCATTCATGGCCAATTCCTCCAACAACTCATAACCTGCATCTTCAATTTTTACTCATGAACGCTCCTCCTGCAGCTAAATCAATCACCATCCTCGTAGAACCACCCACACCATTATAGAAATTCTAAACTTGCATCCACTTTGGTAACCTATGATGTGGACACTTCCTCAAGAGCTCCTTGTACCTCTCCCAAGCATCAATCAATGTTTCACCGTCATACTGTGTGAAATTATTGATGTCGATGCGCATCTTCACAATGTTGGACAGTGGGTAGAACTTAGCAAGGAATTTTTGAGCTAACTCTTCCCAAGTAAAGATCAAAGTAGTAGGCAACGAGTTCAACCAGTCTTAGTTTTGTCCCTAAGAGAGAACAAGAAAAGTCGAAGGCGAATAACATCATCATTCACACCATTGTACTTGAAAGTATTGCAAATCTCAATGAAATTTTCTATCTGAGCATTGGGATCTTCATTAGTCAACCTACATAACTGCATAGCTTGGACCATATACAAAGTTGCCGGCTTGATCTCGAAATTGTTGGCATTAATAGTTGGATTCCGAATGGCCGAGTGCATTCCAGTCACACTCGGTCGTACATAGTCCTGGAGAACATGATTATTCTCCTTAATTCTTCCAGCATATCCCTCGTTGTTAACGCCTCCTCCTTCGACATTATCCATAGTTTCCAGTGTTTGTCTAGCGGCTTCTCTTTTCTCTTTCCTGTTTCTTCAACAAGTACGCTCGATTTCAGAATCAAAAGGAAACGAATCACTGCCATCAAATCATCGCATAAACTTGTTAGAATGCCTGAAAAGCAGAACCGAAGACAACGATAAGTAAAAGTTCAAATTAAAAGTAAGGTTATTTAGTATTGATATTAGTAAAACTAAACAGTCTAAGGTTATTTGTTATCGATATTAGTAAAACTAAATAGTCCCCAGCAACGGCGCCAAAAACTTAGGTTTAATCATATTCAAATCCTCTAATCGAATTAATCAACATCTATTCCCTATGTTGCTAGCGAATCTTTCTAATATATTTATTAATCTTTCTCAAGCATTAACAATTTATTATAATAAGCCTTATCACTTCTCGGTTTCAAAAAACTTATCATAATTCATTAAGAGTCAGAAATTCATGATGCTGCACAAGTTTCATAACTATCTCTAGCTTACGACAATCTCATGGTAGATTAAACAAGGGCTTATTCAATTATCACTTCTTAGTCTCAAATCAAATACCAAATCATGCAAAAGTTGGCCAGAAAATTCACAAGCATTAAGCACATATGAATTTACTTCAATGTAAAACTGGAATAGACATCAATTGATTAAAACTAGGAAAAATTCAAATATTCATAATCCGGCTACATCATAGTCCTAAAAAAGAAACTTGGAACATAATTGAACAAAATAAACTCCTAATCATGGTCTTAGACATGTTGAAAGAAAGCGAGAGAAGAAAACTATAATTTTGAAGTTGAATTATGCCGTCTCCATTTCCAGGTTTGCAATTTTTCTCCTTCTCCAACTCCTTTGTTTTCAGCTGTCAAAAGAAATCCCTCGTGTACTTTAGATGGTCCTATTTATAGGCTCCAAGTCTTAGGTTCAATTTAGTGCTTTTATTTGAAAAATTGGCCTTTTAAAACTCCACTCATCGCATTTGAGTGCCTAGGCGCTCTTCCATAATGGCTGGGATGCTGCAGCTGCAATCGCCTAGGCGCTCTCCCAACTTCTTCTGTCAGTGCCTAGACTGAATTGAGGCATAGCGCTATGGCACATCCATGAAATTCTGTGGCGCTCCACGTGCATGGAGGATGATTTTTTTTGTTACTCTTTTCTTATGTTGTATGCCCCTTACATTAACCATGAATGTCAACTTTTGTCCTAAACTGCAAAATAACACAAAACACATGTGAAATGCTAACAAAATGCCCAAAAACCAACAAAATATCAAGTTAAAGATAAACTTACTTATCAATAGTAACTCCAAGGCTATAGCTCATATTCAGGCTTCACCTTACTCCAAGTTCCATGCTTACTTTCATTCCTCGACTTACTCTGAGTTTCAATCAACCTCCAACACCTCCTCAACCTTAGTCCTGATCGTCCCAATATCAACAAGTTGAGAGCTATATAAATAAACCTAGAATGATATGGTTTTCTTTCATAACGAAAGATCTAAAAAGTTGGCTCTGGTCCTATCCCCTCACCCCATCGTGCGATCCCCTTCCCATGCCGCGAGATCTCCTCCCCCACCCCAAGAGATTGGATTTTTTTTAACTCTTAATTTAAGTTTCTTTTTTTACAAATTAGAATGCTAAACTCATATTAGACTTGACACTAGAAAGAGTTACTAAAATACGTCAATTATGTATCACAAGTTTGGCATGTGATCTAATATTCGTTTAAAACACTAACAGAAGAAGCGTTTTTATAGCATTTCCAATTTTATAAGAAATAGATGTTGCGTTTTGAATATGGAAACCAAATTATTACACGTGGTATAATTGGATGGAATTTTTTAAAATTAATCTTCCTCAAAACAACAAAAACATTATTAAAGAAAACGGGGGCAATATATAAAATGAAAAGGACGCCTATGGAGAAAACGACAAAAACGTCAAAACGACAACAACTAATGGAACGAAAATAACGTAAAAATACCCAGTTTTCTAACGACTACAAGAACCTCAAAAAGGGCATTGACTGGGGAAATGACATGACGCTAGAAAAGACTATTGAATTAACTACAAAACTCCAAAACCCAGACACCGACTGGTCAAACAACAAGAACCCAGAAAACGACATCAAATAAATAAACGATAAATTCAATTTAAAACGGGTGGTCAGAGGACAACCCAAGTAGAAAAATCACAACCACTTAACGAATGGAAAGTAATGGAGAAAAAAAAAAAAAAAAAACGAGAAAGAAATCTGATGAACGACAAGAGCATAAAAATTTTTAGCAATAAAAAAAAAAAAAGAGCATAAAAAAACAACAGGACGACATTTATCTCAAAGAAATGACAGCAATATATTTGTAAACAGATCTATGACGCTTTATTTAAAAGTAAATTAGTAAAATAAAATAAAAGATTATTCTCTTAAGTATCCCTAGGATATTCTTAAGTTGTCCACTTAAACTTTAAAAACTCTCATTTTGATCAACAACTTTTGAACTAGCACCTTTAAATTCGATTAGTTAGAACATTAATCAAACACACGAAAAAAAAAAAAATAAAGGAAAAAAAGAGTTACTGTTATCATGTGGTCATTTTCTTTTATTACTTACCGAAATTCTAACAAACAGGGGTTAAGTTAGTCTAGTTTTCCTTCCTTTTTTTTTTTTTTTTTTTTTTAAGTTATATTTTTAATTGAAAGGATTAAATGGAACTAATTTAATATTAATTCTACATCATATTATGAGGAATTAAAATTAATTAAGCTATGCGTACGAACCACCAAAAAGTTTTTCTTAATTCCGTCTTTGGTCAAACTAAAAGTATGAAATGACAAACTTGCTCCCAAAATATAAAACAACGTGCTTTAAATTAGTATTTAGTTGCGTGTGCATTTGAACATGTCAAAAATAAGGTGAGTCAACTCTATAGATGCCTCAGTCAAATAATTGTAGCAGCGTATAATTAATTTAGACGGTAAGAGCACAAGTTTAATACAATTACGTTTTCTGTCTCTGCTATGTAGATTTGCGTTTGATTTTATTATATACTTACACGGAAAGTATGGTTTGAAAATTCAATGCCGTCTATAGCTATCCGTACTCTTACCCTATATATATCCCCTCTTGCTCAAATATCTTCCACCAACAATAACCTTCAAACTACGCTTTACCAAAGCCTAAATTAATCAACAACTCAAAATATCCCTTCTCTTGCGCCTGAAAATTATATATAGTATATATATATATATATATATATATATATGATCAAAATGTCAGGGCAAATGGGGTGCCTATTGATCATAGTGGTTGCATTAATGCTAAAGGGTGCAACCGCAGAATTCTATGCTGTTGGAGATGACTTGGGCTGGACTGTTCCACCAAATACCTCTTTTTACTCTGAGTGGGCTAGCTCCAAGACTTTCCAAATTGGCGACGAACTCTGTAAGCTTCTCTTTTGTACTTAATCTTTAACAAAGTTAAAAGGCCGTTTTTCTATATTTGACAGTGACTGATATATTTTAATATAGGTCGTTAATCAATACAAAGTAATGCTATGTCGATCTGTTAGTGGTGTGTCATTAGTTCGTCTATTATAACGCAATCATAGACTATTTCTATATCATTAATATACCATTGTAAAACCCAGTTAGAAAAAAAAAAAAAAAGACAAAAACTCTGCTAGTTGTTAATTGGGGTGGCCGTAACATGTGGCATTTTCTGAAATGCGAGAAATTTGGAGACCTAAATTCTATCATTCAAATTTTCTTGTCAGTATGCATCTGTCTCTTAATATAAACTTTGTGTTGGGAGACTCTTATTAATATCTGTTGAAAACTCAAGACTAGAATTTTCTCCATTTCGTTTCCTAATATATTATTTTTTAAGATATTGAACGAAAATTGTGCACACTACTCATCATCTTCTTACTTGTCAAAAAAATGTCATGATAAAATAACTTTCCACGAGAAAAAATGCGGGAGGTAAAATTGTTGAAATTACCTTTCACTTTTTTGGAAAAGTAAGCCACTCTATTTTTTAAAAAAACTCCAGTCAATTGAAAAATAAATACACGATGAAGATAACATTTTGATAATATGAAGTAATTGTTTTGTTCACGTAAAGAGTACTTCATGTCTTAAAAGAAAACAAAGGAGTCACCTGTTAGCTCCGGTTTGGTATTATGTTTTAAATTTATTATTCAATTTTCTTTTTAACAATATTTTATCTTCACAAAAATTTTATATTTTATATTTGAATTATGAGTTTAAATTTGATATTACGAGATGAGATAACTAGCATAACAGTGTAAGGAAAACAATTATTGTCCAGTCACTTGGTAGAAAGAGAACCATACCAAAGTTAGAAAGAAGTAAACAACTGTTTTCAGAAATTAATTAAAATAAATAGCATATTGTTAAAACATTTGGAGTAAATAGCAGTAAATAACAAGTTTAGTTGTAATTATGTTAGTTACTTAGTAGTTTGCTATTTACCTAATAAATTTTTTTTATCTATTAAATTTTTTATTTACTTTGAATATTTTAAAATCTTACTATTTATTTTAATTATATTTTTAAAAATGGTATTTACTACAATTTTTGCATACGGCAAAATATGCCAATTGGTAAGTTTTTCTATTTTTTTGTTTAACATTTAAGTTCTAACATATCATTTGTGAGTAATGTTATGGAAATTATAGAACAATATATCGCACCACCTAACACTTTTTTTTTTTGGTAAATAAAAAAGGGCATCAGTGGGTCCACTTAATACTTGAAAATTAACTCATATACACGTTTACTATAGTATTGAAAAATTGGCATAAGGGAAGTAGATAAAACATTATGTGAAAAAAAAAAAGTTAGAGAAAAAGACTATTTTACGAATATAATGTGTTTAATTATTTGTTCTTTTCTCTCCTTTTTCCCTGTAATTTTAGTGTTCAATTGGACTGGAACATGGGACCACAATTGGGCTGAGCCGTACACCCTAGCTGAATATGAAAACTGCACCAAACCAGGAATCGTCTTTGGCAATGGTCTCATAGCCATCCTCCGTGCCAATGGCTCTCGCTTCTTCCTTTCCACCGTCGATAACCAATGCGAACTCGGGATGAAAATGATCATCACTGTCGGATCTCCGACCAACACCTCTAGCGTCTTGGTGGGGGACGACTCCTCTAGCGCTCCGTCTTTGACCTTTGCTGGGGCCATTGTGACTACATTTTCCCTCATTTTCGTTTCTCTCCATCGTTATGTCTAAATGTGTCCCATGTAATAAAATTCCATTATTCTTTGTCATGACCTTTTTTAATAAGAGCTAGTAGGGAGCTCTTATTATTCTTTTTTTATCTATGAATAAAAACTTGTTTTACATGTGATGGTTTTTTGTAATTAATGTAATTTGTTGAGTCCCTAATTAGTGGATTTCGTGGTGTATCTCTTTATCATATGCATGCAATTTATATATACCTATTTATGTGCATGTATACTTTTATATTTATAGAGTACACGAAAAAAAGGTAAAGATGTTTCGACAAAATAAAAATAAAAATAAAATTGGGGAGACATCATAAACAATAAAGAGACTATACTGATTTAATAACTTTTCTGTGGTTGATTAGTTTGATTTTCCAGGCGGAAATCAATATAAGAGTTAGACCATTATGCTAAAGAGATAATAACTTTAAGTCATATAGCTATAATGGTCGAGTTAATTGTTTGTGTCTAATAATACTTTTGACTTGTTTTTTTCTTTTTCTTTTTCTTTTTTCTTTTTTCTTTTTTTTTTTTTTTTTCTTTTCCCTTAAATTCGTTATAGTAAGAACCTATAAGTATAATTATAAAGGGAGAAAGTGGTAACTAGCATAAATTAGGGGTGGTGTAATAACCGATTTTTTACAGACTCGCAATTTCCTTATATATATAAGGAAATTTAAGTTCGTACTATGTGTTATTGTAATGTTTCATAAAAATTATGGATATCAATATGAAATTCATGATCTGATTATCCGAACATGTTGGAGTTCTTATAGTGTTATAAGACTCAATGACAATTCATCGAATCAAGTATGAGGCCTTATGGTGACAAAGGTAGAATCATGATTTATGGTTTTGTTATGGCCAATGAATAACCAGGATAGCTTATGACATGATTAAGACGGTACTACAGTATAATAAGCAATATTGAAATTATACTATGGCCGACCGCCATTACGGAAGCAGAATTGAGAATAAGGATTATGATCCCTCTAGAATAATCAGGAATAATATTTGGAGTAATAAAAATTAATTGGCTTCAAGTCCTAAAAAAACCTATAAGCGGTCTAGTTATGCGCAGAGAATTCTGGACTGCAGTTCAATATTACTGGACTATTGATTGTTAAAATAGTATTTGTACTATTTGGATTATTAAGAAAATGGACTGCATGTTATGAAGGAATTCCAAACATGACATTAATTAGAGGCTAAGTAATTATAGATAATTATGCAATTTTGGGATTTATTGATTTTATGGAAATAATTAAAAAGATAAGTATAAAAAGTTATTTTTTTGGTTAAAACTCTCCACATGGCCGGTTGTTCTGGGACTTTGAAGACAAAAATTTTGTGTTTTGACGTCAAATATGTAATTCAAAGAAAGTTGAAGTTAAAAAAAATAATTACTCCATACTTGATTGAAGAAGTTTGAGTTCTAATTATTCTGCTGCCGGTTATAGTTCCCTACAAAATGAGCTTGTTCTGTTGGAGGCTAAGAGTAAGGGTTGTTTTGTACTCTTCACTAGGATGATTCCTTTGGCATAAGTCACAAATCCATGGAGGAATTTGAACAAAATTAACACCCAGTTGACTATTATGAAGTTGCCTAGTGAGAAAAACACCTGAGCCTTCAAAGCAGTTATAGCATCGACCTCATGTACCCCAATAGGCTTCTTTTGAATGATTCCCTCATTGGGCCATTGATAATCATTCATGGCCAATTCCTCCAACAACTCATAAACTGCATCTTCAATTTTTACTCATGAATGCTCCTCCTGCAGCTAAATCAATCACCATCCTCATAGAACCACCCACACCATTGTAGAAATTCTAAACTTGCATCCACTTTGGTAACCCATGATATGGACACTTCCTCAAGAGCTCCTTGTACCTCTCCCAAGCATCGTACAATGTTTAACCTACATACTGTGCGAAATTATTGATCTCGATGTGCATCTTCATAGTTTTGGACAGTGGGTAAAACTTAGCAAGGAATTTCTAAGCTAACTCTTCCCAAGTAAAGATCAAAGTAGTAGGCAACGAGTTCAACCAGTTCTTAGTTTTATCCCTAAGAGAGAACAAGAAAAGTCGAAGGCGAATAACATCATCATTCACACCATTGTACTTGAAAGTATCGCAAATCTCAATGAAATTATTTATATGAGCATTGGGATCTTCATTAGCCAACCCACATAACCGCATAGCTTGGACCATCTGCAAAGTTGCCGGCTTGATCTCTAAAATGTTGGCATTAATAGCTGGATTCCGAATGGCCGAGTGCATTCTAGTCACACTTGGTAGTACATAGTCCTGGATAACACTATTATTCTCCTCAATTCTTCTAGTATATGCCTCGTTGTTAATGCCTCCTCCTCTAACGTTATTCATAATTTCCTGTGTTTGTCTTGTGGCTTCTTTTTTCTCTTTCCAGTTTCTTTGACAAGTACGTACACTCGATCTCATAATCAAAAGGAACAAATCACTGCCGCCAAATCGTCGTATAAACTTGTTAGAATGCCTAAAAAGAAGTACCGAAGACAACGATAAGTAAAAGAGAAAATTAAAAGTTCAAATTAAAACTAAGGTTATTTAGTATTGATGTTAGTAAAACTAAACAGTCTAAGGTTATTTAGTATCGATATTAGTAAAACTAACAGTCCCCAGCAACGGTGCCAAAAACTTAGGTTTAATCATTTTCAAATTCTCTAATCGAATTAATCAACATCTATTCCCTTTGTTGCTAGCGAATCTCTCTAACGTATTCATTAATCTTTCTTAAGCATTAACAATTTATTATAATAAGTCTTATCATCTCTCGGTCTCAAACAACTTCTCATAATTCATTAAGAACAAGAAATTCTTGATGCTGCGGAAGTTTCATGACTATTTCTAGCTTATGACGATCTCATGGTAGATTAAACAAGGGCTCATTCAATTATTACTTCTTAGTCTGAAATCAAAGACCTAAAAAAGAAACTTGGAACATAATTGAACAAAATAAACTCCTAATCATGGTCTTAGACATGGTGAAAGAATGAGAGAGAAGAAAACTGCAATTCTGAAGTTGAATCATGCCGTCTCCGTTTTCGGGTCTTGCAATTTTTCTCCTTCTCCAATTGAGTTCTCTCCTTTGTTTTCAACTGTCAGAAGAAATCCCTCATGAACCTTAGTTGGTTTGGTTTTATTTATAGGCTCCAAGTCTTAGGTTCAATTTAGAGTTTTTATTTGAAAAATTGGCCATTTAAAACTCCACTCCTCGCATTTGAGTGCCTAGGAGCTCCTCCTTAAGCGCCTAGGAGCTCTTCCATAATGGCTGGGATGCTGCAGTTGAAAGCACCTAGGCGCTCTCCCAACTTCTTCCATCAGTGCCTAGGCGCTGGCTTGTGGGCGCCTAGGTGCTCGAAATTTATGGTTCGGAGACTGAATTGAGGCATAGCGCGCACTAGTACAGAATACTACTACAAAAGGTATATTACACGACGGAGATTACACGACGGTTCTAAAGAACCGTCGTGTAAAGTAAGGTTTCGCCCAACTTTACATGACGGTTCTTTAGAACCGTCGTGTAAAGTGACACTTTACACTACGGTTCCGCCAAAACCGTCGTGTAAAGTGTCACTTTACATGACGGTTCGTCCAAACCGTCGTGTAAAGTTAGTTGAAGTCTAACTTTTCACGACGGTTCTTTAGAACCGTCGTGTAAAGTTCACTTTACATGACGGTTCGTCAAAACCGTCGTGTAAAGTTAGTTGATACCCACACTTTACACGACGGTTCAACGAAACCGTCGTGTAAAGTCGAACTTTACACGACGGTTCAACAAAACCGTCATGTAATCGTTAGATTGCACGACGGGTTTTGAAAACCCGACCCGTCGTGTATTCCTAATTTTTTTTATCCCAACCAGCAGCCTTCATTTTATCTCACAGAACTCTCTCGCAGCCATAAAAACATCACAGAGACCTGCGAAACCACGTCTCCTCCACTGCGAAACCACGTCTCCTCCACGTCTACTGAATATTTGTGAGTATAGTGATTATTACTTACCCTTCTTTTTAGTTATTTGATATTTATTGATGATTTATTGTAGATGTCAAAAATGGTATATTCTTGTTTTTTTCTTCTTCTTTTAAGTATGATTATTTGTTGACTTTTTTCAATAGCTTAATATATATATATATATATATATATATATGTGTTGTGTTTTTAAATGCAAAAACTTGATTATTAAATAAATTGTATGATATATTTAATATCGATTTAGGTCGGGTTCTTGGAAATGGATCGAAAATGGATGTGGGCTAATAGATTGACTAGAAAATATCGAGATAGTGTTGAAGAATTTTTGTCATTTGCGGAAACTCACATGAAGAATGATAAGATTCGATATCCGTGTGTGGATTATGGAAATCATAGATCTCATTCAGTTGATGAAGTTAGAAGACACTTGCTTGCCCGTGGGATTATTTGTTCGTACCAAACATGGTATTTACACGATGAAATATTTTTTAATCCGTCATCGAAGAACAAAGCGAAAGAACCTATTGTTGAGGAAGATGTAGGAGATAATTTGTTTGATATGGTTAATAATTTGGAAGAACAGTTTGTGCATCATCCAGAGTTATTTTTGAAGCAATGATGAATGATGTCGAGATGCCCTTGTATGACGGGTGTAGTAAATATACGAAATTGTCCGCATTGGTCAAATTATGGAACATGAAGGCATCGGGAGGGTGGACAAATTCTAGTTTCACAGCTCTTTTAGAATTTCTAAGAGAGGTTCTACCGGTTGATAATAAAATACCTGCTAGAATGTACGAAGCTAAGAAGACGTTGAGCACTTTGGGAATGGAATATGAAAAAATTCATGCATGTCCAAATGATTGCGCCCTTTACCGAAATGCGTACGAGGATTTGGATGAATGTCCGGTTTGTAAAGAGTCAAGATGGAAGAAGGGCAAGAATCCAACGAATTGCAGCAAAGGTGTGCCGGCAAAGATGTTATGGTACATTCCTCCGGCACCGCGTCTGCGGTGTTTATTCCGTAATGCCGAGCATGCAAAGAATTTGACTTGGCACCACGATAAACATGTCAAAGATGGCATGCTTAGACATCCAGCCGATGCACCACAATGGAAGACCTTTGATGCCGATAATCCTGAATTTTGTACGGAACCACGGAATCTACGTCTTGGTTTGTCGGCGGACGGAATGAACCCACATGGTAATATGAGTAGTAGGCATAGTACTTGGCCCGTCATACTTGTCAACTACAATCTCCCTCCGAAGTTGAGCATAAAGCGAAAGTTCTTGATGTTGACCTTATTGATATCTGGTCCTCAACAACCAGGGAATGACATTGATGTGTACTTAGCACCACTAATCGATGATCTAAAGAGCTTATGGGAAAAGGAGATCGAAGTTAGAGATGCTTACCGTCAAGAGACATTCACACTCCGTGCAATGTTGATGTGGACAATTAATGACTTTCCTGCTTATGGAAATCTATCTGGTTATTCAGTCAAGAGTTCTATTGGTTGTCCCGTTTGTATGAAAGAAACATCTTCCATCCGATTGAAGAACGGTAAGAAAACTGTTTTCCTTGGTCATAGGAGATTCTTACCACAAAATCATCGATACCACAAACAGAAAAAGGCGTTCGATGGTAACACGGAAGAAAGAACCCCTCCCCGGGTTTTGACGGGCGAAGACGTTTACGAGATGGTTAAGGATTTGAAAGTGGTGCTCGGGACTCGGGAAAAGAAAACGAAGCAACAATACTCCCGTGGTTGATGGACCTTGGAAAAAGCGGTCAATCTTTTACGAACTTCCATATTGGAGGACACTTTTTGTTCGTCATTGCTTGGATGTGATGCATATTGAGAAAAATGTTTGTGAATCAATAGTGGGCACATTGCTAGACATTCCTAATAAGAGCAAAGATGGTGAAAAAACACGGCTAGATCTTAAGGAACTGAAGATTAGACTTAACTTGATCCCTACAAAAAAAGGGAATGCAACTTATTTACCTCTGGCGAAGTACACATTATCAAGACAAGAAAAAAGAAAGCTTTGTGATTGGCTCGTTTATGTGAAAGTGCCCAACGGTTATTCTTCTAACTTCAAAAGGTTGGTGTCTATGAAGGATCTGAGGTTGATTGGAATGAAAACACATGATTGTCATATATTGATGCAACAGCTTTTACCGCTTGCCTTGCGAGGAGTTTTAATGAAGGATGTGAGATTTGCAATTACCAAGCTATGCTCATTTTTCAACTCGATATGCTCCAAGGTAATTGATCCATTGACACTAGAATCACTACAGTCAGAGTTGGTTAAGACTTTGTGCTTGCTTGAGAAGTACTTTCCACCCTCTTTTTTTGACATAATGATTCATTTAACGGTGCACTTAGTCCGGGAAGTGAAGCTATGTGGACCGGTGTACTTGAGATGGATGTATCCTTTTGATAGGTACATGAAGGTTTTGAAGGGGTATGTCAAGAACCGAAATAGGCCGGAAGGATGTATAGTAGAAAGCTACATTGCAGAGGAATTGGTCGAATTTTGCTTCGAATATTTGTCCACCGCGGAAGCGATTGGGTTGCCAAAGACTACAAACATTGACTGGAAATGACTATCCGTCGGCATTCCATCGCCGGTAAATCGATGTGAATGGGAGAAAGCTTGTCTCTATACTTTACATAATGGGGTTGAAGTTGAGCCTTTTATTGAGGTTCACCTACAGGAATTAAGAGATAGAATCCAAGAAGAGGAAGAAATGAAAGGTTGCTACAAGATGAACACAATCGGACGTTTCGTCAGTGGCTACGAAGACATGTACTCTTTCAGAATGATGGCTTTTCGCATGAGATAATGAACCTCGCTAGAGGTCCGTCGACGATTGTTACACGGTATACATCATACTTCGTCAATGGTTTTACATTCTACACTCGCGAAAGAGATGAGAAGCATCCTGTTCAAAATAGTGGTGTCAGTATCCATGCTAAGGCCATGCACATTTCATCTGCAAAGGACAAGAATCCAGTTTACGGAACTATGAACTACTTCGGCTTCATTGAAGATATTTGAGAACTCGATTATTGTGGTTTACATGTTGCACTATTTAAGTGCAAATGGGCCGACAACAATTACGTTAAGATTGACAGTGATGGGATAACAGTGGTGGACTTTAGACGATTGGGGTACAAAAATGATCCATTCATTATGGCATCACAAGCAAACCAAGTATTTTACAAAACAGACCCCAGTAACGTAGAGTTGTCTTTAGTAGTGCCGATGAAGCCAAAATTGATCCATGCTCAAGAAGATGAGGAAGATTGCTCTGACATTCCATCTTTCACACTGGGCTTGCCACCGGTAGAGGATATCGACCAATTCGATGATTATGTTTCCCACTTGGTTCGACCAAATATTGAATGGATACGGGTTGAGGAAGCAAAGCGAAAAAAGAAAAAAACTGAACATTATGCCATTTATTTTGTGTACATGAGTAATTTTGTTTTTATTATAATTCAAGTTGTATAATAAATTTTTTTTACATGTTCATTGCTATATATATTTTCAATTACCAATTTTGCATAAATATAAATAATATAGTATCAGTAATTTTTGTAAACAAAACTGGGGGAAACGACGACGGTCCCATGGGGACCGTCGTCTATCCCCCAGAAAGAGGATTAAACGACGGTCCAATGGGGACCATCGTCTAATCCCCCAGAAAGGGGATTAAACGACGGTCCAATGGACCGTCGTCGTTTCCCTAGAAGGGGGATTAAACGACAGTCCTGGGGACCGTCGTCGTTTCCCCCAAACATGGGGGAGATGTTTCCTGAGAAACGACGACGGTCCTCGGGGGACCGTCGTCGTATCTCCCATATATACGACAACGGTTCCAAGAACCAGAAAGAGACATTGGGTTTTGGGAGTCATTGACCCATGGGAGGACCTCGTCTTTTATTTTGATCCTCTTCGAGAAAAGAAACGGGAAGATTTTACGGAGCTAATGAACATGTAAGTCAATTTTAATATGTTAATTTTTTTAATTTTAATTAATATATGTATAATAATTAATTAGTTTGAATTTAACCAATTTGCTAGGGCCCTATCGGATTGGAAGATTATGGCCGAAGAAGGGATTAGAAGGAGACAAGACTATAAAACCAAAATCTCGAACCGTCCTTGTCCTTTTCAAGAGGGAAGTGTTGAATGTGGTTATTTTATTTTAGGATTTATGAGGGACATAGTTTTGAATGGAATTGACGTACTTGAAAGTAAAGAATTTTTTACTTCTGAGGATTTGGATTTAATTAGGGGAGAATGGGCTAGCCATGTAATGCAATTCATTAATTATACTATGTGAACTTGTAATGTAAATATTGGTATGTATTTTTAATTTGATCACTTGGATCGTGTATTGGATAACATACAGTTTAGGCTAGCACGGGAAATCACTAAAAATCCCAATTTTTTAAAAATAAAATAATATTACACGACGGTTCTTGAACCGTCGTGTAATATGTACATTACACGACGGTTCGCATATATTACACGACGGTTCGGCCAAGAACCGTCGTGTAATCTCCGCATTACACGACGGTTCAGCCAAGAACCGTCGTGTAATCTCCGCATTACACGACGGTTCAGCCAAGAATCGTCGTGTAATGTCTCTATATTACTTGTATCAACTACGATATACCTTGTTTCGACGACGGTTTTTAACCGTCGTGTAACATTGAGATACCACGACGATTCAATAACCGTCGTGTTATCTTCCACGACACTAGATTACACGACAGTTGGGTAACCGTCGTGTAATCTGCAATTTTTACTAGTGGAATGTGCATACCATGACAGTTTTTAAGAGTCGTGGTAACATTTCCACGACGGTTTTCTAACCATCGTGGAATCAATTTGGTTTCCACGATGGTTTTTTAAAAATTACTAGAAAAGATATCACGACGGTTTTTTTTTTTAAAAACCGTCGTGGTATCTCAATTTGTAAAAAAATTTTAAAATTCCTGGTAAACATACAATGAAAAAAAAAAATTAAAATCTCGGTCACATACCATGACGGTTTTTAGTTTATCAGATACCACAACGGTTTTTAAAAAAAACCATTGTGGTATTGTGATCAGTAATTTAAAAACAAAATTCAACTATAATCCCACAGGCGGCTAAACCTGTGTGTTATGCATAAACCAGCCCATCATTAACTCATGTTCTTGTATTCATTCACACCAAGGCATATATAAATAATATAATGTGCATAATTAACAAAGTCAATACAACTTATAAATTATTTACAACGAAAAAAAAAAAAAAACACTATCAAGTTATTTATTTATTTTTTTAGTCTTCTCAACACGTGTCCACTCGACATCTAAACGAAGCAAGTATGAGATATCATCGTCCAAATCATCAATCTCCTCACTGGTGGTAATCCTTTTGTGAGAGATGGAATGTCAGTGCAATCTTCAACATTTTTTTGGCCATCCTGGATTATTTTTGGCTTCATTGCCACAACTAAAGATAACTCTAAATTGTCAGGATCCGTTGTGTAAAAGAATTGTACTGCTTCCAACGCCATAATGAAAGAATCATTTGTGTATCCCAATCGCCTAAAGTCCACCACTGTCACGCCAGCACTATCAATCTTAACAAAATTATTATCAATCCACTTGCATTTAAAGAGTGCTATCCTTAAGCCGCAATAATCAAGTTCCCAAATATCTTCAATGAACCCTAAGTAGTTCATGGAATTGTATACCAGGTTCTTGTCCTTTGCGGATGAAATATTCATAGACTCGGCACGAAGGGTCATACCATTATTTTTGGTGGGATGCTTCTCATCTCTTTTGCGAGTGTAGAAGGAGTAACTATTGACAAATAATGATTTATATCTTATGACTATCGATGACGGTCCTCTTGCTAGCTTCCTTAAGTCTTGGGAAACGCCAGCCTTCATATGCAAATCTTTTCTTATCCACTTCTGAAATGTCCGGTTGTGCTCATCTTGAATCCACTTCTCACATCATATTTTTCTTGGATTCGCATCTCTTAATTACGTCATGTGAACATCAATGAAAGACTCCACTTCCTTAGCATTGTACAAAACATACAAACAAGCTTTTTCTCATTCATCTTGATTTACGGGTGAATGAATGCCCATGCATAGTCCTTTTGACGTAAATAGCCAGTTCTTTGGCAACCCTATTGGATCTGCGTTGAACAAATACTCAGAGCAAAATTCAACTTATTCTCGGCTATATAGTTTTCCACTATACATCCTTCCGGCCTATTTCGGCTCTTCACATAACCCTTCAAAACCTTCATGTACCTTTCGAAAGTATACATCCACCTCAAATGGACCAGTCCACATAGCTTAACTTCCCGAACTAAGTGCACCGTTAGGTGGATCATTATATCAGAAAAGACTGGTGGGAAATACTTCTCAACCATGCACAAAGTTATCACCAATTCTGATTGTAGTGAATCTAGCATAAGCGGATCGATTACCTTGGAGTATATTGAATTGAAAAATGAGCATAACTTCGTAATTGCATATATCACATCTTTTGTTAAAACTCCCCGCAATGCAAGAGGTAATAATTGTTGCATCAAGATATGACAATCATGTGTTTTCATTCAAATGAGCCTCAAGTCCTTCATCGACACCAACCTTTTGAAGTTGGAAGAGTATCCACTAGGCACTTTTACGGACGCAAGCCATTCACAAAGCTTTCTTTTTTCTTGTCTCGATAATGTATGCTTTACCGGAGGTAAGTATGTGCCATTCAATCTTTTGTCGGGAGTAAATTTGGTCTCATCTTCATCTCTTTAAGATCTAACCGTGCCTTTTCACCATCTTTAGTTTTGTTTGGATTCAAGCAACGTGCCCACTATCAATTCACAAACGTTTTTCTCATTATGCATAACATCTAAGCAATGATGAATGTAAAGTGACTTCCAATATGGAAGTTCATAGAAGATTGACTTTTGCACTCTTCACTAGGACGATTCCTTTGGCATAAGTCACAAATCCATTGAGGAATTTGAATAGAATTAACACCCAGTTGACTATTATGAAGTTGCATAGTGAGAAAAACACCTGAGCCTTCAAAGCAGTTATAGCATCGACCTCATGTAACCTAATAGGCTTCATTTGAATGATTCCCTCATTGGGCCATTGATAATCATTCATGGCCAATTCCTCTAACAACTCATAAGCTGCATCTTCAATTTTTACTCATGAATGCTCCTCCTGTAGCTAAATCAATCACCATCCTCGTAGAAACACCCACACCATTGTAGAAATTCTAAACTTGCATCCACTTTGGTAATCCATGCTGTGGACACTTCCTCAAGAGCTTTTTGTACGTCTCCCAAGCATCGTTCAATGTTTCACCTACATATTGTGTGAAATTATTGATCTTGATGCGCATCTTCACAGTTTTGGATAGTGGGTAGAACTTAGCAATCAATTTATGAACTAACTTTTCCCAAGTAAAGATCAAAGTAGTAGACAATGAGTTCAACCAGTTCTTAGCTTTATCACTAAGAGAGAACAAGAAAAGTCGAAGGCGAATAGCATCATCATTCACACCATTGCACTTGAAAGTTTCGCTAATCTCAATGAAATTTTTGATATGAGCATTGGGATCTTCATTAGCCAACCCACATAACCGCATAGCTTGGACCATCTGCAAAGTTGCCGGCTTGATCTTGAAATTGTTGGCATTAATAGCCGGATTCCGAATGGCCGAGTGCATTCTAGTCACACTTGGTAGTATACAGTCTTGGAGAACATGGTTATTCGTCTTAATTCTTCCAGTATATGTCTCGTTGATAACGCCTCCTCCTCCAACGATTATTTATAGTTTCCAGTTTTGTCTTGTGGCTTCTTTTTTCTCTTTCCTATTTCTTCGACAAGTACGGTCGATCTCATAATCAAAAGGAAACAAATCACTGCCGCCAAATCGTCGCATAAACTTGTTAGAATGCCTGAAAAGCATAACCGAAGACAACGGTAAGTAAAAGAGAAAATTAAAAGTAAGGTTATTTAGTATTGATATTAGTAAAACTAAACAGTCTAAGGTTTTTTGTTATCGATATTAGAAAAACTAAATAGTCCCCAAGAACGGCGCCAAAAACTTAGTTTTAATCATATTCAAATCCTCTAATCGAATTAATCAACATCTATTCCGTATGTTGCTAGCGAATCTTTCTAATATATTTATTAATATTTCTCAAGCATTAACAATTTATTATAATAAGCCTTATCACTTCTCGGTCTCAAAAAACTATCATAATTCATTAAGAGTCAGAAATTCATGATGCTGCACAAGTTTCATAACTATCTCTAGCTTATGACAATCTCATGGTAGATTAAACAAGGGCTTATTCAATTATCACTTCTTTGTCTCAAATCAAATACCTAAAAAAGAAACTTGGAACATAATTGAACAAAATAGACTCCTAATCATGGTCTTAGACATGGTGAAAGAAAAAGAGATAAGAAAACTACAATTTTGAAGTTGAATCATGCCGGCCGTCTCCGTTTCCAAGTCTTGCAATTTTTCTCCTTCTCCAACTAAGTTATCTCCTTTGTTTTTAACCGTCAGAAGAAATCCCTCATGAACCTTAGATGGTTCTATTTATAGCACTAGTAAAAATTATGGATTACACGACGGTTATTTACCGTCGTGTAAACTTTACACGGCGGTTACACAACCGTCATGTAATCCAGCGTCGTGGAAGATACAACGACGGTTATAAAACCGTCGTGATATCTAAAACATTATACGACGGTTTTGCCTAACCATCGTGTAATGTAAACAATCGAGGAGAAAAACGAAAAAAAAAAAATTAACGACCATTACACGACGGTTCTCCCTAGAACCGTCATGTAATGGTACACATTACACGACGGTTCTCGAGAACTGTCGTTTAATGGCACACATAACTTGACGGTTCTCGCGAGAACCGTTGTGTAATGTATCTTATTACACGACGGTCCGTCGTGTAATGTTCTTTCAATACACGACGGTTCTCATCCGAAACTATCGTGTATTTTTTTGTTAAAACAAAAATTAGGGTTTTTTTATGATTACCCACGGGTGGCCTAACCTGTATGTTATCCAATAAACAATCTAAAATATTAACTACATTGATCAAAGTAAAAATACATACCAATAATTATATCTTTAAAAACTTGTGGACGGTTTTAAGAGGAGGAAAATTTCAAATATTCCATTTATTTAAATTAATAAATATGGTTGATGTTTGAGGAAAATATTTAATTCAAATAAGTGAATCTTATTTAAATTCAAAAAGGTTTAAAAGGAATTTGAATCTAGACAGGACTAGGATCTTTTGACTAGTCTAGATTCTTGATTTAAAATTTGAACCATCAATCTAGCTTGAATTTCAAGTGTGGCCGAAATTTTTGTGGGAAGATTTCCTATTGGAAAAACGTTTTTAGGTTCAATGAATCTAGCCTTAAAGTTGTATGATCTTTTGATTCAAAATTTATCCAGAAAAATAATTATTAATTATTTTTAAGGAGATGAATTTTGAAAAAGAATTGGACTTCTATATAAAGGCAAGGGATTCTTGAAAAACCAATTTTTGCTATTTTCTTCAAGAGGGAAAACGTTTTTTTTTTGGAGTGAAGGAAAAATAATTTAGGTTTCTTCCACATCAAAATTCGGCTATCTTGTGAGAAAGAAAAAGAGAGAAAATTCCATTGAATCAAAACTGTGAGGAAGGTTAAACCGAGTGATAATTTTCATAGAAGGTTAACCAGTTCCTGTTTTGTAGTTTTGAAGAAAGAAGTTGGATCATATTCTCAACGAGGAACATCGGAATTGAGAAGGAAGGATTTAGACTTCGGAAAGCATTATCGGTCGCTTGGATTCATAGAACGTGTGCCCACACACACTCTGAGACGTGGAACTCGAGAATAGTAGAGAAGACACGTTGGTCAAACGCTCTAGTGATTCTGGAATCCAAGAATTAAGGTACACTTGATCATTAATTTAATTTATTGTTATATGCATCATGAGACTCTTTTCCGGAAACGGCATAAAAATTTTAAAACTTCCACTGCGCTGTAACTCTATACCGGATCCGATTTTTCCAACATCTTGAACCGTCATGTAATCCCAGAGATAGGGATTAGACGATGGTTCTTTGAACCATCGTGTTATCTTCTGAGATAGGGATTACATGACGGTTCCTTTGAAAATCGTCGTGTAATCCATTTGGATTACATGATGGTTCTTGGTTCATGTAATCCAAATGGATTACATGACGGTTCTAAGAACCGTCGTGTAATCGTTCGATTACACGACGGTTTTGATTGAACCGTTTTGTAATCCTCCGGTTGCACGACGGTTTGGGTTTAACCGTCGTATAAACCTCCGTTTATATGACGGTTTTACAAAACCGTCGTGTAATCTCTGTCGTGTAATCCAACTATTGTAGTAGTATAGGCTCCAAGTCTCAGGTTCAATTTAGGGCTTTTATTTGAAAAATTGGCCTTTTAAAACTCCAATCCTCGCATTTGAGTGCCTAGGCGCTCCTCTTTAAGCACCTAGGTGCTCTTCCAATGGCTGGGATGCTGCAGCTGCAAGTGCCTAGGCGCTCTCTGAACTTCTTCCTTCAGTGCCTAGGCACTCCAAATTTGTGGTTCAGAGACTGAATTGAGGCATAGCGCTATGGCACATCCATGAAATGCTATGGCGCTCCACGTGCATGGAGGATGATTTTTTTTGTTACTCTTTTCTTATGCTGTATGCCTCTTACATTAATCATGAATGCCAATTTTAGTCCTAAACTGCTAAATAACACAAAACACATGTGAAATGCTAACAAAATGCCCAAAAACCAACAAAATATCAAGTTAAAGATAAAATAACTTATCAATAGTAACTCCAAGTCTATAGCTCATCTTCAGGCTTCACCTTACTCCAAGCTCCATGCTTGCTTTCATTCCTGGACTTACTTTGAGTTTCAATCAACCTTTAATACCTCCTCAACCTTAGTCCTGATCGTCCCAATATCAACAAGTTGAGAGCTATATAAATAAACCTAGAATGATATGGTTTTCTTTCATAACGAAAGTTCTAAAAAGTTGGCTCTGGTCCTATCCCCTCACCCCATCGTGCGATCCCCTTGCCATGCCGCGAGATCTCCTCCCCCACACCGAGAGATTGGATTTTTTTAATTCTTAATTTAAGTTTCTTTTTTACTAATTAGAATGTTAAACTCATATTAGACTTGACACTTGAAAGAGTTACTAAAATACGTCAATTATGTATCACAAGTTGGCATGTGATCTAATTTTCGTTTAAAACACTAACAGAAGAAGCGTTTTTATAGCATTTCCAAATTTATAAGAAATTGATGTTGCATTTTGAATATAGAAATCAAATTATTACACGTGGTATAATTGAATGGAATTTTTTAAAATTAATCCTTCTCAAAACAACAAAAACAATATTAAAGAAAACGGGGGCAATATATAAAAAATTTCACTTTTAGCACTTGTGGAATAAATTATATTAAAAACAACATCATTTTTTGTCCCATTCACTTTTAGCACCGCCACGTCACCACCCTCCCTTGTATGTGGGGCCCAACAGCATTAAATGTATCAAAAGTTACATCTTTACCCTCACCTCACACTGACCCAAACAACCCTAAACTGAAAATTTTTCCTACTATCCCGCCCCCCTCACCCCCTTCCCTCCACATCCATAACGACAGTATATAAACCAACTGTACCAAAAAATTAGAAATTTTTCTTCCCTCGTTTCCTTGATTTTCTCTCAGCCAATCCTCACGAATCCTCCCTGCACCATTACCCAATGATCGAAACTAACTATAAGCATAAAAAATCTGACCACATCTTTTTTCACTCTGTAAAAACTTCCCGAAGCTGCCAGATTTGCTTCAACTCCATTTAAGTGGAGATCTTCCCATTTCCAATCAACCAATCTGAGGTAATTGTGGTTTTTAGTTGGTTTTATTTGTTAATACATGCTTTAAATGGGGGTGTGTTAAGATGGTCAATCTGAAAAAATGTCATTTTCATGACAATCTGGTCATTTTCATATTGACTATCTGGTTATCATCATTGTGACCAATATGAAATTAACCGGTTATAATCATATTAACCCTCTGGTCATCATGGTTGTGACCAGTATGAAATTAACCAGTCATTTTCATATTGACCGTCTGGTCATCATGATTATGACCAGTATGAAATTAACCGGTCATAATCATATTGACCGTCTGGTCATCATCATTGTAACCAGTATGAAATTAACCGGTCATTTTCATATTGACCGTCTGGTCATCATCATTGTGACCAATATGAAATTAACCGGTCATAATCATATTGACCGTCTGGTCATCATCATTGTGACTAGTTCTCAGATATAAGCCAACTCTCCCCTATATGAAACATAATTTTTGGATTCTTTTTAACTCCAATAAATTTATTTATTTAATAACTTTTTGCTGTTCACAGGAAATGGAGGACGTTTGTGTTTTCATCGAGTATAATGGTCAATGAGACGGCACACAGAGCTATGTTGGTGGCGAAATGAATGGAATATTAGTGCCCGAATCCGCAACATATGTTGGTCTTATTGAGTTGGTCAGAAGTGTAATTGGTATTAGGGGCCCAGCCAAGACTATAGTCATGAGATACGGTGTTGAACCTGGATTGCCTTTTCTCAGGATACAGTGTGATGCTGACGTTAAATTCTATATACAATTGAAGAAGAAGGATGTTCATGTGCTTAGTAAATTTTCTATTACCATAGACGTATTGGATGAGTCTGCGGCAGAAGCAATGCCACCAGAGCTGGAGGAAAGCAACCACATAGACGTTCAACTTCCTACAGAGGCTGTACAGAGTGATGAAGCCATACAACATGTAGATGACAGGAATCTGATCATCCCTCCTCTTCCTCCTCATGTAGATGAATTGAAGTTTGCGGGTGACGCTCGTCAATCAAACCAGAATAGTATCGCAGCAAGCATTGGAGCACATTCTATTGCCAATTATACTACATCTCAATCCGTTAATGTACCAAGCAGTGACAGTGTGTCCGGCTCACTAGTTGTTGCTGATTATACACCTATCACAATTCGCATAAAACAGTATTTTTGAGAACAAAAAGTTACTGCAATACCATCTTCATCACGATGCCATGAGTAAACACTATCAATATAAGGTGAAGAGGTCAAACTCTACTCTGTTACACGTGATATTTATAGATATCAAAAAATATCAGTGGCAATTGCGTGCGACAAGGATGAAAGGTAGTGAACTGTTTGTCGTGAAGCGGTACGACGACGTCTATACTTGTTCAATCGAAATCGTTCAAGGGCATCATCGTCAAGTCAAGAGTTTGATGATTGGGGAGTGGGTCAAGGCAAAATACTTGGATCCGACTAATACCTCATATAGACCTCGAGAAATCATGTGAGACATGCAGGCAGAATTTGGAGTGTCTTTCAATTATCTCAGAGCATGGCGAGGGGAGGAAGCAGCACTAACCAGCTTGAGGGGCGATGATCCAGAGTCATACAATGGTATTTTACCTTATCTTATAATATGTTCATGACTGACATAATAACTTTATAATTTACGAGAAGTGTTATAATAACTGTTATAACTTTATTAATTACAGTTCTGTCCGTGTGGGCGGAAATGGTTAAGAGGAAAAATCCTGGATCCGACATTGACATCGAGACAGACTCAGAAAATTGCTTACAATGCTTCTACATGTGCTTAGCTGCTTCGAAGCACAGTTGGCCTTATTGCCATCTAGTAATTGTGGTTGATGGATCCACATTAAAGGCCAAGTTTGGGGGAATGCTTCTTGCAGCATGCGGTCACGACGCAAATAGCTGCATATTTCCACTTGCATTTGGTATCGTTCAGTCTGAAAGCAACGAATCATGGAAATGGTTCTTTGAGAAGCTAAGGGCTTCAATCGGCACCCGAGAGTCTCTTAAGGGTATCGAATTTGCATCCAACCTCGTGTATCCAGACGCTGCATACGGGATTTGCGTCCAACACTTGGCTGCAAACCTGAAGACCAAGTACAAAGATTTCAAAGGCCCTTTGAAGACCTATTTTGACGGTGCAGCAAGGTCGTATCTTGTAAGTGAGCACCAGCGTCATATGGAATCCATCCGTAATCGTAACCCCGACATGCACCGATACCTTGTGCAGGCCGATCCTACAAAGTAGTCGCGAGCATATTTCAACGGGCGGAGGTATGCAATCATGACAACCAACATTGCGGAGTCATTGAACAGTGTGGATCGGAAAGCCAAGTTAATGCTAGTTGGATTCTTAGTGGAATGGTTGAGGGAACTACAACAAAGATGATTTGTCACGAGGTGTGAGGAGGCCATCAAATTGACATCGAAACTGGCGCCAAAGGCTGAGAAATTGATTCGCACCAACTTCTCAATAGGCCTAGTAGTAACGGTACGTGATCACGACCACATCCAGCACATATATGGTATATGCCCATTTTTCCCTTAAACTAAATTAGCTAAATGTGTTAAAATTCACGTTATTACAGCCGCGACCAGCTGATCAGTTTGAGTACGCAGTCACTAACAATGCTTGCCAAATATGGATCGTCGATATGAGCGAAAGGACATGTACGTGCAGACGATTTCAGCTCGATCAAATTCCTTGCCCTCATGCAATGGCCGTTTGTAACCACCGACGAATAGATCCATACAATTATTGCTCGAATTACTACACGAAAGATTATCTTTATGGTTGTTATTCGTCTGTAGTCCATCCTATTGGCATCGTAGTTGGCTAGGATGTTCCTGAAGAAGTCAGGTCACAAATTATCAATCCTCCCAAAATAAAGCGTGGGCCCGGAAGGCCACGGGTTAGAAGGATTTTGTCTCAAGGAGAAGAACATGAGTCTATTCGGCGTGGTAGATGTAATGGTTATGGACACAACCGACAAACCTGTACCAATTCAGTACCCTTAAGAACCATTTCAACAAGGTTGAAACCATCGTTCAGCACTCCCAGTTCATAATTATGACCTTTAACGTAGGTTGCACAATTGACAATTGACACTAAACAATATTATGACTTTCTGCATTCGTGTGATATAAGTTTGTTGAAATTTTTTTAACTTTTTTTTTTTTTTTTCCAACAATGAATCTTAGTTTTAAAATAGTAACTAATTGGTTGTTACTCTTATCACATGAAATTAAAAAAAATAAAATAAAATAAAAACCATCCTGTGAAGTTATTTGCAGACGATCATAACGATGTTGACTGAGTGGTCATCACTGTTATGACCGTCTGGCCCTATTGTGAAACAAAGGATTTTTTAAACTTTTTTTTTTTTTTCCAACAATGAATCTTAGTTTTAAAATAGTAAAGGATTGGTAGTTACTCTCGTCACATGGAATGTTTAAAAAAAAAATTTTGAAAATCCTGTGAAGTTATTTGCAGACGGTCATAACGATGTTTACCAAGTGGTCATCACTGTTATGACCGTCTGGCCCTATTGTGAAACAAATAATTTTTTAAACTTTTTTTTTTCAACAATGAATCTTAGTTTTAAAATAGTAAAGGATTGGTAGTTATTCTCGTCACATGGAATGTTTAAAAAATATATATATATTTTGAAAATCTTGTGCAGTTATTTGCGGACGGTCATAACGATGTTGACTGAGTGATCATCACTGTTATGATCTTCTGGCCCTATTGTGAAACAAATGATTTTTTAAACTTTTTTTTTCCAACAATGAATCTTAGTTTTAAAATAGTAAAGGATTGGTAGTTACTCTCGTCACATGGAATGTTAAAAAAAAAAAAGTTGAAAATCCTGTGAAGTTATTTGCAGACGGTCATAACGATGTTGACCGAGTAGTCATCACTGTTATGACCATCTGGCCCTATTGTGAAACAAATGATTTTTTCAACTTTTTTTTTTTCCCAACAATGAATCTTAGTTTTAAAATAGTGAAACAAAAGATTGTGAATCAAAGTTGAAAAAATCCTATTGTGAAACAAATGATTTTTTCAACTATTTTAAAACTAAGATTCATTGTTGGAAAAAAAAAAAAGTTGAAAAAATCCTTTGTTTCACAATAGGGCCAAACGGTCATAACGATGTTGACCGAGTGATCATCACTGTTATGACCATCTGGCCCTATTGTGAAACAAATGATTTTTTCAACTTTTTTTTTTCCAACAATAAATCTTAGTTTTAAATAGTAACTAAGTGGTAGTTACTCTCGCACATGAAATTTTTAAAAAAACAAATTAAAATAAGTAATGAATTTGCCTAACATTTGATACTTCTACATAATCGGTCATTTTCATAACAACCTCCTGGTCATTATCGTTGTGACCCCTGTAAATTACCAATTTTTGCATTTAACCTTGGTCACAACGATATTGACCAGGCGGTCAATATGAAAATGACCGTATTTATACGAATACCAACAGACATTGACTTGATCGACCTGCCATCAATTAATGCCAAATCCTCGATTTGTGTGTAAAGGGATTAAAAAAAAAACAAGAAAACAATTAATTTGCATAACTTTTGATACTTCTGCATAATCATTTATTTTCGTTGTGACCCTTGCCCACATTTTCAGAAAACAAATTTGAACAAGAATTATGAAAATTTTAAATAAGTTATGAAAAAAAAATGTTGATCATTTTAAAAAATACGGTCATTTTCATAATGATCACCTGGTCATTATCGTTGTGACCCTTGTAAATTGGTAATTTTTGCATTTAACCTTGGTCACAACGATATTGACCAGGCAATCAATATGAAAATAACCGTATTTTTAAGAAGGACCAATATTTTAGGTAGATTCATATCTTATTTAACATTTTTTTTAATCCCTTTACACACAAATTCAGGATTTGACATTAATTGATGTCATGTCGATCAAATCAATGTCTGTTGATTTTCGTAAAAATACTGTCATTTTCATATTGACCGCCTGGTCATTATGGTTGTGACCCCCTGTAAATGGGTAATTTTTGCATTTAACAGACGGTTACAACGATATTGACCAGGCGGTCAATATGAAAATGACCGTATTTTTAAGAATACCAACATTCATTGATTTGCGTCCCAAATGTCAAATCCCCGATTTGCCCTCCTCTCCCACCCGCCTAAACCTCACTCTCCCTCGAAAACCCTAAAAAAAAAATTCAAACCAGCTTCTACAGTTTTTTAGAGAGAGAAACTCCGGTTCTAGAGAGAGAAAGCGTTTCAACCAGCAAATATCGACCCATAACCGCTCGATAACCGTCCTAAACCACCAACGAAATCCTTCTATAAACTGCTTGGACGTCTGTTAACGTTGTATAATCGTGAAAAAACTACCCATGTCGACACGTACTAAAATGTCTGAGAAAAACACTAGTCTCGAGAAGAAGCCAGTTCGAGTTAAGTCATCCAAAAATTCATCGGCTGATAAAAGTCCTAAAAATCTGAAAAGAAAGTATGTGGAAATGGATGTAAAGGATTCAAAATTTTAAGATAAGATATCGAAATCTGAAGAGGTAAAAAACGTTGGTTTTTTTTTTTTTTTTTTTGTTTAAAAAGTTTACAGTTTTAATATGTTTCAGAAAGAATGTTCAGTTTTTATTGATTATATATTAAAAAGTTCTCATTTTTATATCTGTTATGGTTAAATATTATACATCTCACATAAATTTGTTGATAATTTTTTCTTTAAAATACTTAAAGTTACATAAACCAACCGTTTGTATAATTGTGTGTTTTTGTTTATATATTTTTGTTTAGAGTTTCGTCGAAGTTTGTATGAAATTAACCATTTTGTAGGTGATATTATTATATATACTAATCTTGTGATCAGTTTGTACAATTTTTAATTGTCACTTTTTTTGTATTGACTCTCTTTGGACATAATTACTCAGTTCTTAGTTATTTCCAGATGGTCATTTTTATGATGACTTGTTGGTCACAATAATAATTACTCGGTTTTCAAAGTTATTATGGTCATTTTCATGATGACTTGATCATTTTTTATGTTGAGTTTAATATGCCAAATCCTCGATTTTTTTTTATTTATGTGACATTATGCCAGGTATTTTGTCACAATTACTTCATGGTCATAATTTAATAACTCTTTTATGTTACCATTAACGCAAAGTCAATATGTTCGACTCGTACCGGACAGTGAAATTACGAGGGCGAAAATAAATACTTTCGTTAACATAACGGAGACATGGAAAAAATTGTGTTAATGGTTGTCTCCGCGATAGTACGAGTCCGTCAAACATCAGCCATGCATTCTGTAATGACCCGCCTAACGTAGGCCATTACCTTACATACTTACTTATAACATACGAAAACTTGGGCTAAATTTTTTTTTTTTATTTTTTTTTATACAACCTATAAATAACTTGAACTGGGAAATTCCCTTAGTAATTTCTCATATACATACATGTACATACAATTATCTACATATTGTAGTATTGAAGTCTTGTACTCAAATATAGCATATTTAAAGTAACATAATTTAACATAAAGAAATGTAGTAATTCCCATTCCACAGTTTCACAGTTTTGCCTGGCCATGCTCCACTTCCTTGCATCATGTAGTATCGTAGGATTGCTTACCTACAGCATAAACGTAAGTCATGAGCTTTCGCTCAGCAAGCACAACAATTATTTCGCAAAATATTTCATGATATCATAATGCATGAACCATTTATGCTTTCTTACTGTTTTCATAGGTTAGCATACTTTTTTTTTTTGGGCCCTTACATAGCATAAATGTACGTACCGTGGCGCGCAGCCATGGAATGGTTGGGGCGGCTAGCCCTGTCCAACTCAAACCATGAACCAAACCCGACCTAGCGCGGGTCGATACGACATATAGCATCCTGCTTATCATGATACTTAAATCTTGTTCTTATCTTATTTCATACTTGAAAAACTGTTTCATACTCATAAACAGTTTCTTAACTGAAACTGGGATTTCATATCTTACCCAATAACTTATCATTAATGAGCATGCTTCGTGATGCCATAATATCAAATATTCATCATGTAACTATCAACATGAACTTGAAAGCATACATGCCATAAACATTCATCATTCCGTGAAAAACATACATGTCATAAACATTCATCATACATATATCATCATGAACTTGATATCATATAAGCCATAAATATTTATCTTACATATATCATCATGAACTTGAAGGCATACAACAACAAACATTTTCGTTCATGCTGTAGGCGGAGTCGTACTTACCGTTGTTTTTGCACCTTGAATTAAAATATTCTGCTTAAACAGGTTGCTTTCCTGTTTCCAAGAAAATCATAGGATAAGCATCATCCTATCATAATATCATAACAATTCTAGTTACTAACCCATTACAAACCCTAAAACTCACTTCCTTTTGAATTTTAGTAAAACCCTAGAATTCTGAAAACTGGGTTTAAAACCAATTCATAGTGTTTGGTCCTTTTCTTATAAATCTGTTTTAAATTTGGAAAAGTTTCCTTTACAAAAGTTGTAGATCTTGATGTTTCCTACAACTTTTATTTTTAACTCAAAACTCAATTCGGTCATTAACCTGCTTGTTTCTTTCTTTGAAAATATTTTGACCATATTTATTAATCATAACCTGGTATCGGGTTTTTATAAAAAAAAAAAAAGATCTTAGAGGTCTTGTTTTCAAAAACGGTCCATGATGACCCCTAGGATTTTCCCTCCTCTACAACTTTACAGTTTTGATTTTTTTCAAATTCGGCCTTTAAAGGCCTCAAAATCTTGTTCCCAGAAAAACCGTCCAGTTACAAACCCTAATCAAGCATACCAAAACCCTAGTGCATGAAACTTACAAAATGAACTCATGCTCAAACATATTGAACCGATACTTAAATCTTAACTGAAACTTAAATGAAGAACTAGATGATAAAATATTTACCTCAAATTCCACGGATGAAATTCTTAAACTAGGGTTTTGAAATTTTCCTAACACCTCCTACACTAAACCGAACACTCCTCTTTTTCTTGGTCTCTACTCTCTCTATTCTCTCCTCTCTTGGCTCAGCTCCTAAGGGCAGAAACTAGAGAGTATGCTGTTTGATTAAGTTCACTAACAAAATGAAGTGACAACACCTTCACCTATTTATAGGTGAACCACTACTTCTTGAAATTGCTCACTAGTCCTCACAAGAAACACAATTGCTCCTTACTTCATATGTGGTGGCCGGCCAAGGATGTCCCATTTTGCCAAGCTTGCTCATCAAGTGTCACGACCCCAACCTACGCTACGTAGGGCCGCAACCTTCGTGCTTACTTAACTTAATTCTTATTACTTTAAACTTGCTGAAAATTTCAGAGTAAATTTTCTTTTTCTTTTAAACTTTATTATTATTATTTTTTTAAACTAGACTTAGTCTCAGACTTATACTCATACTTATAACTTGACCGACTTAGTCTCATACTTATACTCATACTTATAACTTGACCTATCCTTATACATACTTATATGTACTCACTCGAGTACCGACCTTTCGTACTTCATTTGAAAGCTATCATATTCAAATCGTGGACCAAACCCGACCTAGTGCGGGTCGGTACAACACGAGGCAACTTGCTTGCCTTACATAACATAGTGCGGGTCGGTACAACACGAGGCAACTTGCTTGCCTTACATACTTGAAACTTTTCATTACCCATAACATACTTCATTATAACGTAACATAACATATAACATGATACAACATATTTTCCAAAATCCGTGGCGGTGTCCATCCCACATTTCACAGTCTGTAACGCCATCTTTCCACAGTCTTGCATCAAGCATTGCCGATAGGTTTGCTTACCTACAGCATAAACATGAACTATGAGCTTTTGCTCAGCAAGCACAACTATTTAATCCGCAAAACATTTCATGATGACATAATGCATGCACCATTTATGCTTTCTTACTGTTTTCATAGGTTAGCATACTTTTTGGGCCCTTACATGACATAAATATACGTACCGTGGCGTGCTGCCATGGAGTGGTTGGGGCGGCCAGCCCTGTCCAACTCAAACCATGAACCAAACCCGACCTAACGCGGGTCGATACGACATATTGCATCCTGCTTATCATAATGATGCTTAATCTTATTCTTACCTTGTTTCATACTAGAAACTTGTTTTCATATTCATAAACAGTTTCTTAACTGAAACTGGGATTTCATATCTTACCGAATAACTTATCATTAGTGAGCATGTTTCGTGATGCCATAATATCAAACTATTCATCATATGAACTTACATATTATAAACATACATCATGTACCTCTTAACATGAACTTGGAAGCATACACGCCATACATTCATTATTTCTTGAATACACACATGCCATTCATACTCTAAACATTCCATACATATTCTTAGTATTCATCATATCTTGAAAACATACATACATACATATCATAAACATTTCTTGTACACATAGCATCATGAACTTGATATCATACAGGCCATAGCATTTTATCATACTCATATCATCATAAACTTGAAAGCATACATCAAACAATTTTGTTTATGCTGTAGGCGGAGTCGTACTTACCTTTACTGCGCCTTGAGTTAAATTACTTCACTCAAACAGGTCGTTTTCCTGTTTTCAAGAAAATCATAGGATAAGCATCATCCTATCATAACAACGTATCGATTCTAGTTGCTAACTTAATACAAACCACAAATCCTAAAATTCAACTCCTTTTTTGAATTTTAGTAAATCCCTAGAGTTTTCAAAACCGGGTTTTAAATCAATTCATAGGGTTTGATCCTTTTCTTACAAATCTGTTTAAAATTTGGAAAAGTTTTCTTCATGAAAGTTGTAGACCTTGAAGTCTCCTACAACTTTTGATTTTAACTCAAAACCCAATTCGGTACTTATCCTGCTTTTTTCTTCCTTTGAAACTTTTTCGACCATATTCATTACTCATAAATTGGTCTCGGGTTTTTGCAAAAACGAAGGTCTTAGAGGCCTTATTTTAAAAAACTGCCAACATTGACCCCTAGTATTTTCCCTTCTCTACAACTTTGTAGTTTTGACTTTTTCCAAATTCGGCCTCTAAAGGCCTCAAAATCTGGTTATTAGAAAAACTGTTCAGTTTTGACCCTTACTCATGCATACTTAAACCATAGTGCATAAAACTTAACAAACTAAGCTCATGCTCATATTCAATGATCTTATACTCAAACTCTAACTGAAACTTAAATAAAGAACTAGAGGATTCAAGTATTTACCTCAAGTTCCACGGATTAAAATCCTTAAACTAGAGTTTTGAAACTTTCCTCAAACTTTCAAAACCAACCGAAAACTCTTTCTCTTGTTCTCTCCTCTCTCCCTTTTCTTTCCTTTCTTGTCTCGGCTCCTAAGGCAGAACTAGGGAGTATGTGCTGCTTGTGTGTGTATTGGCTAAAAAAATACAATGAGAGGACATTCACCTATTTATAGGTGAAGCACAAATTCTTGGAATGCTCAAAAGTCCCTAGAAGAAACCAATTTGTCCTTGATTTCTTGAGAGGTGGCCAGCCAAGATGCCAAGTAGCCAAGCTAGGGTGTTTACTCATGATAGCTAGGAACCATGAGGTGTCATCTCCCTAGAGTGGCCGGCCTTGGTAAGCTTTGTGCTTGCTCTTGCTAGCCAACAAGTAAGCCTAGCAAGCTTACTAAGCTAGCCTATGGTGCATGAGGTGTCAAGAGCTAGAAGAGTTCAAGAAACCATCTTTTGTAATTTATCTATTGGTCCCTTAAACCAAAATATTTCCCCTTAGTCCTTATGTGTTGGCTGGCCCTCCTTACTCTATATTGCCAAGCAAGCTTAGCTAGATTGCTTGCTCATCAAAGCTACAAGCTTGATGTGGCATTCTCTTGAGTGGCCGGCCCTAGGGTGAGGTGTGCAAGCCTTGGCTTGCCAAGGGGGCTAGGCTAGGGAGTCTAGAGTGTGGATTCATCAAAGCTAGGCCAAGAGGTGTTGCTTCCTCAAGTGGCCGGTCATGGTGTGGCTTTGGCAAAGCATGAGCTTGCCATGTGAGCAAGACTAGAGATGTTGCTCACCAAAATTGATCCATGTGTTGCTTCCTTGTGGTGGTTCCTTGTTGTGGCCGGCCCTTGGTGCTTGGGTGTGCAAGCTAGGAGGGTGACTCATGCTAGCTAAAAGCTTGAGGTGTCTCACCTTCATGTGGCCGGTTTTGGTGATGCCATGAGAGACAAGGTTGCTAATTGAACCATAACACAAAATCAACCAAGCAAATCAAAGTGCTTAGTCACTAAACTTGGGGCATGATTTGTCACTTTTTATTGACACCTAAATTCTTCCCATTTGCATAATGTTCCTCAAAAACAAGATCCCTTGCTCAAAAGGTCATGATGTGGCCGGTCCCTATGGTGACACATGGAGCAATGTGATTGGTTCTAACTAGAGTCATTCAATTCAATCTTAACTTGTCTTCCTTGATTTCCAACCAAGCTAACCGAACTTGAAATGGATCATTACTTAATTGAATTAAGAAACTTTACTTAAACAGTCCCTGGTTCAGAAATTTACATATTTGCTGCTAAGTCCATAACTTTTCCCAAAATTGCACATTGGCCCCTAAAGGCAAAAATGTTTGCACTTTAGTCCCTGTAAATTGGCCGATTACAACTAAATTTCCAAATATCAAATTTCTTGCTTGATCATGCCTTATGAGACTTCTTAACTTCTAAAAGTTCAAAATCATGAACTTTTCTTAAATTTTGCATATTGACCCCTCAACATAAATATTTGCATTTTGGTCCCTGTAAGGTGACCAATCATGGCAATGACACTTGTCATCAGAGGTGTCATCCTTGAAGGCCTTGTTTGGCTTATTTCCTAAATGCAGTCCATTTTCATACTAATATGGATATTCATATATTGTTTTCAACTAATAACAGTATAATTTAACTGGACTATCGTCCAAAACTTATTTGAACTGCGTATAGGATTTTCTTAAAATTATAAGCTACCACATAGAGTCATAAATCATAACTTACCCCTTTTTAACCAAAGGGTCTTAAACTAACATTATCGAATCTTTCAACAAAAGATTCAACAATTTTTTCTTAGAAAACATATCATACATATCACATAAACAGACTTTGATTCTTATCGAAAGAAATCATAAGTTTACAAACAAGTTGGTTATTACAAAAGTCAACTTGGTCAAACTTTGACCGTAATAAAAATCATAAATTCCTATTTTTTTCCTTTTCTCAAAAGGCCTCATGCGTGACTAAGCAAACTATTTTTGAGTCTCGTAGCTAATTCAACGAGAACTTAAACATATACTGATATTCAACTCAGATCATGAGCTTCATATCGACAAACATGGTTCAGTCTTAAATTTTTCTTGTCTCTAAGGAAATCATAGGTTCATCACAATTTCGGGTTCTTACATCAAGGTTAGGAACCATGAGGTGTCCTTTCCTAGGTTGGCCGGCCTTAGGTGGAGCCTTGGGCTTGCTCTTGCTAACCAATAAGCAAGGCTAGCATGCTTACTAAGCAAGGCTAGAGAGCATGAGGTGTCAAGTGCTAAAGAGGTTCAAATGCTTGTAATTTACCTATTGGTCCTTAAGAGTAAAATATTTGCTCATGATCCTTATGTGGTGGCCGGCCCTTCTTGTCCCATTTTGCCAAGTAAGCAAGGCTAGAGGTCTTGCTCACCAAGGCTAGAAGCATGAGGTGGCTTCTCCTTGTGATGGCCGGCCTTAGGGGGGTTAAGGTGTGCAAGCCTTGGCTTGCCAAGGGAGCTAGGCTAAGGAGTCTAGATGGTTTGTTCATCAAAGCTAGGCCATGAGGTGTCTCTCCCTCATGGTGGCCAGTCATGGTTAGTGATTTGGCAATGCTTGAGCTAGCCAAGAGAACAAAGCTAGAAGTGTTGCTCACCAAAGCTAAGCCATAATGTGTTGTCTTCTTGCTATGGCCGGTCATGGTGATGAGTTATGCAAGCCTTGGCTTGCCAAAGGAGCAAGGCTAGGAGGGTGGCTCATCCAAGCTAGAAACATGAGGTGTCTTACCCTCATAGTGGCCGGCCATAGTGTGCCAAATGAGACAATCTTGCTAATTAAATTCTTAAACTTAACCAACCAAACCAAATTGAGATGCTTAATTGCTAAACCTAGAGCATGATTTGTCACATTTTAGTGACATTTAAATTCTTCCAATTTGCATAATGCTTCTCAAAAACAAGATTTCTTGCTCATAAGACCATGATGTGGCCGGTTCCTAGGGCGTTCACGTGGAAGAACATGATTGGTCCAAATTGGAATTTTCCAATCCAAACTTATTTTTCTTAGTTTCCAACTAGGCTAACTAAACTTAAAATTGATCATTGATTTAGTTGAACTAGGAAACTTAACTTAAAAAGTCCATAGTTCCAAGAATTTACATATTTGCTTATAAGTCCACAATTTTCACAAAATTGCACATTGGCCCCTAAAGGCAAAATTTGCACTTTAGTCCTTCTTAGGTGGCCGGTTAAGGTGTAGTTACTAAACATCCTATTTCTTCCTCAATCATTCCTTAAAAGACTTCTTAACTTCTAAAAATTTAAAATCATGAACTTTTCTTAAATTTGCATAATGACCCCAAATCTTAAAATATTTATATTTTGGTCCCTATAAAATGACCAACTATGGAAATGACACTTGTCATCTGAGGTGTCATCCTTAAGGGCCTTGTTTGCCTTATTTCCTAAAACCATAAACTACCAACATAGGGTCATAAATCATAAATTTACCCTTTTTAACAAAAGGTTCTAAACTCGCATAAGTAAATCATTGAATCTTTTAACAAAAGATTCAATATATTTCTTCATAAAACAAGTCAAACATATCATCTAAACGTACATAACACAACTTTGATTCTTAACAAAAGAAATCATAAGTTTTCAAACAGGTTGGTTATTACACATTCAACAGTTTATGCATTTAGATACTCTTGGTTGGGCTGGCCAGGTATTCCACAACATTGCGATGCGCCTGACGGCTCACTCAGGAATGGGTGATGCTCTCTGCTTTGAGCTTGGTGAAGACGTCGGCAGATTTTCCATCAACGAGTTTTGCCTAATAATCGGCATGAAATGTGTAGGGTCTACTCATCTCCCCGTCATTGAAAGCCGATTAATTGCAATATATTTTTCGATGTTGAAGGGTGTGTCGAGAGAAAATTTGGAGGTGCAGATGTCGAATGCTAAGTTTGACAACAACGACGACGCGGTCAAGCTTAGCCTTCTATACATTATGTTTTCCATCCCCCAATCAAATGCAAGCGCCGTGAAAATTGACCCAAAGTTTTTTGCTCTTGCTGATGATTTGGATGCTTTCAATTCTTTTCCTTAGGGCGTGCTCTCATGGGAGGCAACACGGGCTGCAATCTGTCATACTGTGGACAACAGGATGTCTTCGAAGAGAAGACCATTAAAAAAAATGACAAAGTCCATTACAGTCTTCCGGGGTTTCCCCATGCCTTACTCGTTTGGGCATATGAGACCCTCCCATCAATAGCAACCAAATTCACCACCAAGTACGAGCCGGCCATTCCGCGTATGATATCGTGGACCACCGCGGAAAATGTCAAGTTTGATGATGTTGTGGCTGCTTTTACCACGCTTGGTGAAGACGAGGTAATTTTTTTCTTTTATTTGTTTTTTTTTATTATGTATATCAATTGGTGGTCATCAACAATATGACCATCCGGTCATAATCGTTATGACCGGAATCTTCATAACAGCCTTGACCGAGTGGTCAACACCGTTATGACCATCTGGTCAACACCGTTATGACCATCTGGTCATAACGGTTATGACCACCCGGTCATAACAGTGTTGACCGCCCGCAGTAATTATTACAAGATGATAATCATATATATTTACAAGATGATAATCAAATATGTCAGCCATTAACATATTTTACTGTATTTGTGCAGCTTAATGATTTCATCTTGATGCCTACCGAAGAGGAGTTGAATAACCCATGAATTGTGTGCCTCTTTTTGAAGTGTCCAACTGCCACGCCCCTATTACCCCCTCCGAAGTCTTCTGTCCCCCGGCCAAGCACAGATACAAAGTCCGAGTGGCAGGAGTTTCAAACCGAGATCCGAGGACAGGTGGCATCACTGAATAAAAAATTAAAGGATCTTAAAAGGGAACAGAAGCAATCCAACAAACTATTATGGAGGCTTATCAAAATGTTGTCCGCCAACATTATTGAGAAGGGGGAAGGTAAGGCAGAACCGGCGCCGCCTGTCAGCAGCGTACATGAGATCAATGCTGAGAGGGCTGAATTGGACGCCATGAAGACAACCTCCCCTGACCTTGGTTCGGTGGCGGATATTGGTGTTCGGGCAGCCATGGAGTTCCTAACTGCCGATAAGGTGATCGTTTCTCATGAAGATGCCGATAACGATATGAACCAGGTAAACCAGTGTGTTAAATTTGAGTCTGCCAGTTATGTAGATAATCATTCTCATTTTCCAGATACAAATAACTATGTATACATTATGGCATTTTGATCAACCTCACAGGCAGAGTTTGTTCCCACAAAGCATGTTGATGAGGGGGAAAGGATTCCCGAGGGGGAGGGGGAGGGTATCGAAACCAAAGATGAGAAGGTTGAGGAAGAAATAATCCTCGAACAATTAGTTTCAAAGGTTGCGGAGCCAGGCAACGATGAGAGCAGTGACGTGGTTGTAACAAGCGGTGACATGGTTGTTACCAAAACACTTTAATTTAAATTGCCTTACTCGTAATTGTTATCGTTTTGTTTAAACCTGTCTAACACATGTCATTTATAGATACCAAAGAAGAAGAGAGCTAGACTGTCAAGGCTAGGCCAACACCCAGCCAGACCTATGATTGATGTCGGTTCTCCATCTACGGCTCCGCCTAAGCAACATAATGCCCTCCCCCAGGGTCTCGAAGATGAACCTCCCAAAGAGACGCTAGAGGAATTTAGGGAGTGGATAAAGAAAGGACTGTTAAAGAAACCTCCCCCAGGGTAATTTGTTTCTAACCAATAGTTGTTAATTGGATATTAAATTTATAATTTATTAATTGTGTCATCTTTTATTTAAAATTTTGTATTTTTAGTAAACGCCCACCCCGATACGGTGCCAAGTATGAGTCTCTCGACAAACCCTATGACCTCGGAATCATGGCGGTGGATAATAAAACTTGGTACTATGAATTAGCAACCTCGCCTGTTTGGCTATGGGATGAGGTCAATACTCTCTAGTGTTCTTCTACAAGCCAGGATGAATACACTTTGTGTATATATATATTTTCAAAGTATTTTTGTTTGATGAGTTGTTATTTTGTCACAATACATCTATTTTTGTGTCATGTATGCAGCATATTGACGTAGCTTTCTACTATTTGAGGAAGAAGATCAGGCAGTTCCCAGAACTGGAAAAGTGGAAGGTGACAACGATGGACACATTTTTCAGTGCGAAGGTTTGTGGATTGTGGAGTGTGTACCAGAGTTCACCTAAAACATTCGACTGGGACTCATGTGACTCTTTACTCAGGCTCATGCTTGGCGTTCATGTACAAAGTGGTTCGTCTTGGTTTGAAGTTAACACGTTGCTAATACCAATACACTTTGATGATTTAAAGCATTGGGCATTAGTAAATCTCGAACTGACAAACTGGACAATTGAGGTGTATGACTCGCTGCAGCATAAAGGCCCTCACAATTCAAAGGTCCGAGGTGGAGTGGATGCTTTATCAAAGTTCATTCCATTGCTGGTAGAACGACTAAGTCTGTTCGAGTTCAATCTAAGAGAACCACCTGGGACTTACCCAATTCTAGTCACCATTATGGCAGATATCCCTCGTCAAGGCAATGGGTAAGTACAATTAACAATAATGTTCATTCATATTGATGATTATGTGTTTGTTTAAACTTTTTTTAATTTCGTGGCATAGGGGTGATTGTGGGATATTTACTATCAAGAATGTTGAATGCTTGATCGAATGGAGGGATGTCCGGCATTGGGTAATCCATGACCGCATGCAAATATTCAGGGAGTGGATGGCTTGTTACCTATGGGGCCATGCAAGGCGAAAGCTTGAAGGAGAGTACAAAAGTGACGATGATGTTGATACAGATTACTAATTAATTTATATTATTTCCCCTGTAATTATGCCTAACTGCCATTTTTTTCCCTCTTTTCTGCCTAACTGCCAATTTTTTATATATTTTGCTACCCTTAATTCTGCCTAACCCCATTTTTTAATATTTTGATATTTTTTTACTCTATTAACATTGTTGTTGTAAATTTTCAAATACAAAATGTAAATTTTATTCTGATTGGGCTCATAATTATGACTCTATTATTTTAATAATATTAGGATTTACCAGCAATTCATTGTGAAGGGATTCAGTGTAAAGGAATTAAGCATAAAGTTAAAAAAAAAAAAGTTTAAAAAATCATTTGTTTCACAATAGGGCCAGATGGTCATAACAGTAATGACCACTCGGTCAACATCGTTATGATCGTTTGCAAATAACTTCACAGAATGGTTTTTATTTTATTTTATTTTTTAAAATTCCATGTGACGATAGTAACTACCAATTAGTTACTATTTTAAAATTAAGATTCATTGTTGGAAAAAAAAAAAAAGTTAAAAAATTCCTTTGTTTCACAATAGGGCCAGACAGTCATAACAGTTATAACCACTCGGTCAACAACGTTATAACCATCTGCAAATAACTTAACAGGATTTTCATTCATTTATTTATTTTAAACATTCCATGTGACGAGAGTAACTACCAATTAGTTACTATTTTAAAACTAAGATTCATTGTTAGAAAAAAAAAAAAAAAGTTTAAAAATTCATTTGTTTCACAATAGGGCCAGACGGTCATAACAGTGATGACCACTCGGTCAACATCGTTATGACCGTCTACAAATAACTTCACGCGATGGTTTTTTTTAAATTTTTTTTTTTAAATTCCATGTGATGAGAGTAACTACCAATTAATTACTATTTTAAAACTAAGATTTATTGTTGGAAAAAAAAAAGTTTAAAAAATCCTTTGTTTCACAATAGGGCCAGGACGATCATAACAATGATGACATAACAGTGATGACCACTCGGTCAACATCGTTATGACCGTCTATAAATAACTTCACACGATGGTTTTTTTTTTTAAATTTTTTTTTAAATTCCATGTGATAAGAGTAACTACCAATTAGTTACTATTTTAAAACTAAGATTCATTGATGGAAAAAAAAAAAAAAAGGTTTAAAAAATCCTTTGTTTCACAATAGGGCCAGACGATCATAACAGCGATGACCACTCGGTAAACATCGTTATGACCGTCTGCAAATAACTTCACAGAATTTTCATTATTTATTTATTTATTTATTTTAAACATTCCATGTGACGAGAGTAACTACAAATTATTTACTATTTTAAAACTAAGATTCATTATTGGAAAAAAAAAAAGTTTAAAAAATCATTTGTTTCGCAATAGGACCAGACGGTCATAACAGTGATGACCACTCGGTCAACATCGTTATGACCGTCTGCAAATAACTTCACACAATAGTTTTTATTTTAATTTTTTTAAAAAAATTTCATGTGATGAGAGTAACTACCAATTAATTACTATTTTAAAACTAAGATTCATTGTTGGAAAAAAAAATTTTAAAAATCATTTGTTTCACAATAGAGCCAGACGATCATAACATTGATGACCATTTTGTCAACATCGTTATGGCCGTCTGCAAATAACTTAACATGATGGTTTTTATTTTAAATTTTTTTTTAAATTCTATGTAATTAGAGTAACTACCAATTAGTTACTACTTTAAAACTAAGATTCATTGTTGGAAAAAAAAAAAGTTTAAAAAATTCTTTGTTTCACAATTGGGCCAGACGATCATAACAGTGATGACCACTCGGTCAATATCGTTATGATCATCTGCAAATAACTTCACAGGATTTTCATTTTTTTATTTATTTATTTTTTTTAAACATTCCATGTGACGAGAGTAACTACCAATTAGTTACTATTTTAAAACTAAGATTCATTATTGGAAAAAAAATGTTTAAAAAATCCTTTGTTTCACAATAGGACCAGACGGTTGTAACAGTGATGACCACTCGGTCAACATCGTTATGATCGTCTGCAAATAACTTCACACGATGGTTTTTATTTTAATTTTTTTTTAAAATTCCATGTGATGAGAGTAACTACCAATTAGTTACTATTTTAAAACTAAGATTCATTGTTGGAAAAAAGAAAAAAGTTTAAAAAATCCTTTGTTTCACAATAGGGTCAGACGGTCATAGCAGTGATGATCAGTCGGTCAACATCGTTATGACCGTCTATAAATAACTTCACACAATGTTGTTGTTTTTTTTTTTTTTTACTTTTCTCGAGAGGCAGCCTTCTATATTTTTAACATATCGGTCATAACATTTATGACCAGGTGGTTATATCTGTTATGACCAATAGTCTAAAACAGACGGTCATAACAGTGATGACCACACGGTCATAACTATTATGACCGGCAGTCTAACACAGAGGTCATAACTGTTATGACCGATAGTCTAATACTTTGACCAATAAATCACCGTATTGACCATTTACAGGGGTCACAACGATAATGACCATGGGATCATTATGAAAATGACCGATCCGGTAGAATGATTTTTGACCAAAAACGTGTTATTTTTATAATGACCACCTGGTCAATATCGTTGTGACCAAAATTGCATGCGAAAATTTAACAGTTACAGGAGTCACAACGAAAATTACTAGACGGTTATTATGAAAATGACCGATCCTGTAAGAAGACCAACTGTTAAACAAATTCATTTTCATAATGAAATTTTTTTTTCCTCTTTGCAAACAAAGCTTTAAACGCAAACTTTTTAAACATTGAAACGAAAAAGTAATTTTTTTAACTTTCGGCTTCTTTGATTCCTTAACTTCAATTTCCCCTCAACCCTTCATCGGCCACCATTTTCTCGATCTCTGGTGCTGGTTTTTTAAACCGAAGCTGTTTATAGATGCCTTTCGTGGTGGTTTCGGACGGTTTCCGAGCAGTTCCAGCCGATTGCAACTATTTCTCTCTCTATATTTCATTTTCTCTCTCTAAAATATTATAGATACTGATTTAGCATATTTTTTTTTGGCATGCGAGGGAGATGAGGATAAACTCGTAATTTGACATACAATTAAAGCAGTTAGGCCCCACATATCATTGGCCTTTATGATGTGGCGGTGCTAAAAGTGAATGGGATAAAAAGTGATGTTGTTTTTTATATAATTAATTTCACAAGTGCTAAAAGTAAAATTAACCCTATATAAAATGAAAAGGACGTCATTGGAGAAAACGACAAGAACGTCAAACGACAACAATTAATGGAACGAAAATAACCTAAAATTACCCAGTTTTCAAACGACTACAAGAACGTGAAAAGGGGCATTTGACTAGGGAAATGACATGAAGCTAGAAAAGACTATTGAATTAACTACAAAAACTCCAAAAACCAGACACCGACTGGTCAAACAACAAGAACCCAGAAAACGACATCAAATAAATAAACGATAAATTCAATTTATAACCGGTCAGAGTACAACACAAGTAGAAAAATCACAACCACTTAAAGATTGGAAAGTAATGGAGAAAAAAAAAACGAGAAAGAAATCTGATGAACGACAAGAGCATAAAACTTTTTGGCAATAAAAAAAAAAAAAAAGTGCATAAAAAAAAAAAAAAGTGCATAAAAAAAAAAAAACAGGAGCATCAATCAATAACGACATTTATCTAAGAGAAATGACAGCAATATATTTGTAAGCAGATCTATGACGCTTTATTTAAAAGTAAATTAGTAAAATAAAATAAAAGATTATTCTATTTAGTACCCCCTTAAATTTAGGGATATTCTTAAGTTGCCCACCTAAACTTTAAAAACTCTCAGTTTGATCAACAACTTTTGAACTAGTCACCTTTAAATTCGATTAGTTAGAACATTAATCAAAAACACCGAAAAAAAAAAAAAAGAGTTAGTGTTATCATGTGGTCATTTTCTTTTATTACTTACCGAAATTCTAATAAATAGGGGTTAAGTTAGTCTAGTTTTCCTCTTTTTTTTTTTTTTTTTTAGTTTTATTTTTAATTGAAAGGATTAAATGGAACTAATTTAATATTAATTCTGCATCATATTATGAGGAATTAAAATTAACCAAAAAGTTTTTCTTAATTGCGTCTTTGGTCAAACTAAATGTATGAAATGACAAACTTGCCCCCAAAATATAAAACAATGTGTTTTGAATTAGTAGTAGCTACGTGTGCAATTGAACATGTCAAAAATAAAAAGGTGAGTCTCTTTCTATAGATGCCTCAGTCAAATAATTGTAGCAGCGTATAATTAATTTAGACGGTAAGAACACAAGTTTAATACAATTACGTTTTCTCTCTCTGCTATATAGATTTGCGTTCGATTTCATTATATACTTACACGGAAAGTTTATTGTCTAGCTACCTTACCGACTGCAACTCATATAACATACAGATCAATTAATAGTTATATGAGTCTGAAAAAAAAATGTTACATATACTAAACCTGTAAGACGTTGAATAAGAGACTCATATCTTTTTTTTCTATTTATTAATTAATTTCAATATGTCACATAAATACATTTATATGCATTTTTCTTAACTTATAAGTGTAGGATTTGAATTTTACATCTTAAGATTAAAATAAATATGATAATTTTTGTTATCGGTGAATACAACAAATAGGCACGTGAAGTTATTATAGAAATTGAAAAGTATGTCTATCAAAGGGGGAAAAACATTGAAAAGTATGGTTTGAGAAATTCAATGCCGTCTATAGCTATCCGTACTCTTACCCTATATATATCCCCTCTTGCTCAAATATCTTCCACCAACAATAACCTTCAAACTACGTTTTACCAAAGCCTAAATTAATCAACAACTCAAATTATCCCTTCACTTGCGCCTGAAAATTATATATAGTATATTTATATATATGATCAAAATGGCAGGGCAAATGGGGTGCCTATTGATCATAATGGTTGCATTAATGCTAAAGGGTGCAACTGCAGAATTCTATGTGGTTGGAGATGACGTAGGCTGGACTGTTCCACCAAATACCTCTTTTTACTCTGAGTGGGCTAGCTCCAAGACTTTCCAAATTGGCGACCAACTTTGTAAGCTTCTCTTTTGTACTTTAATCTTTAACAAAGTTAAAAGGCGCCAGGGATTTATAGAAAAATGTAACTTTTCTACATCCTGTCCCTAAGCTTTTTAGTTTAAGAAAATGGCTGTTTTTCTATATTTGATAGTATAGATTTTAATATAGGTCATTAATAAAGTAATGATATGTCGATCTATTTGTGATGTGTCATTAGTTCGTCTATATATCATTGATAGACCATTGTAAAACCCAATTAAAAAAAAAAAAAAACTTTGCTAGTTGTTAATTGGGGTGGCCGTAACATGTGCCATTTTTAGAAATGCTATGATAAAATTACGATAAGTTATGGTGACATGATGGTGAGAAATTTGGAGACCTAAATTCTATCATTCAAAATTTCTTGTCATTATGCATCTGTCTCTTGATATAAACTTTGTGTTAGGAGACTCTTATTAATATATGATGAAACCTCAATATTCGAATTTTCTCCATTTCGTTTCCTAATATATTATTTTTTTAATGGTATTGGACAAAAATTGTGAAGGACACTACTCATTATCCTTTTACTTGTCAAAAAATTGCCATGGTAAAATAACTTTCCACGAGAAAAAATGCGGGAGGTAAAATTGTTGAAATTTCCTTTCACTCTTTTGGAAAAGTGGGCCACTCTAGTTTTTTTTTTTTTTTTTATTATTATTATTTTTGCATGTCTCCTCCCGTTAATTGAAAAATAAATACACGGTGAAGATAAAATTTTGATTATATGAAGTAATTGTCTTGTTCACGTAAGGAGTAATTCATGTCTTAAAAGAAATTAACAAAGGAGTCACCTGTTAGCTCCGGTTTGGTATTATGTTTTAAATTTATTATTCAACTTTCTTTTTAACAATATTTTATCTTCACAAAAATTTTAAATTTTATATTTGAATTATGAGTTTAAATTTAATATTACGAGATGAGATAACTAGCATAACAGTGTAAGGAAAACAATTATTGTCCAGCCACTTGGTAGAAAGAGAACCATACTAAAGTGAGAAAAAAGTAAACAGCAGTTTTCAGAAATTAATTGAAATAAATAGCATATTGTTAAAACATTTGGAATAAATAGCAGTAAATAACAAATATAGTTGTAACTATGTTAGTTACTTAGTAGTTTACTATTTACCTAATAAATTTTTTTATTTATCTATTAAATTTTTTATTTACCTCTAATATTTTAAAATCTTGCTATTTATTTTAATTATGTTCATAAAAAATGCTATTTACTACAATTTCTGTATACGGCAAAATATGCCAATTGGTAAGTTCTACTATTTTTTGTTGAACATTAAAGTTCTAACATATCATTTGTTAGTAATATTACGGAAATTATAGAACGATATATTGCACAACTTAACACTTTTTTTTTTTTTTTGGGTAAATAAAAAAGGGGATCAGTGGGTATACCACTTAATACTTGAAAATTAACTCATATACACGTTAACTATAATATTGAAAAATTGGTATATTAGGGTAAGTAGATATAACATTATTTGAAAAAAAAAATTTAAAGAAAAAGATCATTTTACTAGTATAATGTGTTTAATTATTTGTTCTTTTCTCTCCTTTTTCCCTGTAATTTTAGTGTTCAATTGGACTGGAACATGGGATCACAATGTGGCTGAAACGTCAACCCTAGCCGAATATGAAAACTGCACCAAACCAGGAATCGTCTTTGGCACTGGTTTCATAGCCAATCTCATTGCCAATGGCTCTCGCTTCTTCCTTTCCACCGTCGATAACCAATGCGAACTCGGGATGAAAATGATCGTCACTGTCGGATCTCCGACCAACACCTCTAGCATCTCGGTGCCATCATCGGTGGGGGACGACTCCTCTAGCGCTCCGTCTTTGACGTTTGCTGGAGCCATTGTGACTACATTTTCCCTCATTTTCGTTTCTCTCCACCGTTATGTCTAAATGTGTCCCATGTAATAAGTTCCATTATTCTTTGTCATGACCTTTCTTTAATGAGAGCTAGTCGGGAGCTCATATTATTCTCTTTTTATCTATGAATAAAAACTTGTTTTACAAGTGATGGTTTGTTGTAATTAATGTAATTAGTTGATTCCCGAATTAGAGGATTTCGTGGTGTATCTCTTTATCATATGCATGCAATTTATATATACCTATTTATGTGTATGTATACTTTTATATTTATAGAGTACACGAAAAAAAGGTAAAGATGTTTCAACGGAAAAAAAATAAAAATAAAAGAGACATCATAAACAATAAAGAGACTATATATGTTGATTTAATAACTTTTCTGTGCTTGATTAGTTTGATTTTCCACACGGAAATCAATATAAGAGTTAGAGCATTATGCTAAAGAGATTATAACTTCAAGCCATATTGTTAGAAAAATATAGAGAGCATAAACAACGAACAAGAGAATTCAAAATAGAATAAAACAAAAAATGATTACACCGAAACTCAACCTTAACTCGATGGAAACAACACAAAATAAGATCGTCGAGGTACGTGAGTCACGCTTTCCTTAAAACAGATTCGTCCCCTCCGGTAAGTGCACGAGGCTTCAACGGACGTCTGTCTCCTAGGATACAACGACAAACAACGGTAGTCTAGCACGATCGAAAACCGCTTCCGGCGAACTTGAATACAATGCCTTCCCTCTATCACCATACTTCAAAAATCCGACCACTACAAGAAAACGCTAGAACAAGAAAACAACAAAAGGAGAACTGTGCTCTGGGATTTTTGTGTGTTCAAAGGTGTGTTTTCATGCTTGTGGAGGCCTCCTTTTATAGGCTCAAGGATTGGGTGTAACAAAACCAAATTCATGAGGGTTTAAATTCGGATTTAGTGCTGCCCATTAACTCTTGGAATATGAACAATTTCCGGAAGATGGAAAGACGAAAACTGTTCATATTCTGGAAAAAATAAATCCGGAATTATGTTGGAGAAGAAAAAAAAATTCCAAAACAAAGCCCATGCAAGGGCAAGCTCGACGGACTGGCATTCGTGTCGCCCACGTCGTGCAGGCTCACACATTGGGCCCCTAACCCACCGGGGCTGTGATTTGCACCCCCACTCCCTGCACATAAGAGAGCATCTTGGGTTCACGATCTAACTCAAGTCCAAAAGTGTAAATCCTTATAAAGTCCATCAAGCTTCCATGCTTAAGCAATGTGGGACTCCACATATATAAGCAATTTTCCAATAAATTCTTATTCCAATGGGCATACTTTGAGTATCAATTTCTCATTCACCCGAATGTCATTTTAAGTGTATAAATATATGATTTTGATCTCCTCGCGAAGGAGAACGTAAATCCACCAAGACCCGTTAATTTTACGAAGCGGGTCCCACTTTGGACTTCAAAATAATTCCTCAAAATGGTTTAAAAACCATTTTTTCCAACAATCCCCCACATGAATGAAAATTGACCAACGACGAGGGAAAACAAAAGACACTACACGGTGATAGAGAGTTCTACGGTTAACATCTGCATAGGATAGGTAGGCGTTAACCCTTGAACCTTCCCTTGTGAAAATATACTTACTTTACTGGCTGATCAGTAGACGCGTTGTCCTTAAACTGTTCTGCCGTTTGTGTAAACGATAACATACCTCACACAGATATTTTTCCTGACATAGTTTCAGTTCTCATGGTTATGTCCATTTTGGCCGTGGACATCGTCCTAGTTCTGCAAGAGTTTTAAAGAATTGAGCCCTAGCAATTCTTCTTTGAAGCGGTCCCACTTCTCTCTCACATAGGTAATTTCTTAATCAAGAGTATCCCGCATTACTCCGCTTGGATTCCCGACGCTTAAGAATCATTAACAGCATAGCTTAACCTATCTCGTACGGGTATCACTGTTTTCACCACAGGAATGAGCTGGAGGGTAACCCCCACAATGATCCTACTCGGTCTATACAGTTTAGTTATCCCATTGAACCTAGATCTTGGGATCTCCATTCAACTAGGTTGGGTTTCCACTGGTTCAACCTATTATATCGTGGGCTTAAGTCCCATTTCCCTTGATGATTTCTCAACTAAATCTCTATTCAACCCTTTGGTTAACGGATCCGCAAGATTTTCTTTTGACTTTACATAGTCAATTGTTATGATTCCAGTTGAGATTAATTGTCTAACAATATTGTGTCGACAACGAATGTGTCTTGACTTACCGTTATACATAACATTCTGTGCCCTGCCAATAGCAGATTGACTATCATTATGTATACATATGGTAGGCACAGGTTTCGGCCATTCTGGAATATCTTCTTAGAACTGTCGTAGCCATTCAGCCTCTTCGCCGCTTTTATCTAAAGCAACAAACTCAGATTCCATCATGGATCTGGTTATTACTATCTGCTTAGAAGATTTCCACGATATTGCTGCACCTCCCAAAGTGAACACATATCCACTGGTGGCCTTAGAATCCTGTATATCAGATATCCAGCTCGTATCTGAATATCCTTCTAAAACAGCAGATTATCTAGTATAATGCAGCCCATAGTCACGAGTATATCGTAAGTACCTGAGTACTCTGACAATTGCTTTCTAGTGGTCAGCCCCTGGATTACTCGTGAACCTGCTCAAACAACTCACAGTGAAAGTAATGTCTGGTCTTGTACAACTCATTAAGTACATTAGACTCCCTATCACTCTAGCATACTCCACTTGAAATATACTTTCTCCTCTATTCTTGGACAGATGTTGATTTATATCAATTGGTGTTCTGGCCTCACCAGAATCATCTTTATTGAATTTATCAAGTATCTTGTCCACACAGTGTGACTGACTCAATATAAGACCATTAGGCGACCTTATGATTTTAATTCCCAATATTACATCAGCCGTGTAATAACCACCCTTTTTGATTAATTCATGATTTCCTCATTGAGGAAAAAAAATAAATGTTTGTGTGAAATGTCTGATATGATTTTATCATATATATTTGAGTTCTTATAGCATAATAAGACTCAAAACAGCTTGTTTAGTTATGCATGATGCCTTTTAAGGAAAAAGGCAAAATTAGAATTTATGACATTGACCGATCAAAGTTTGACAAGAAAAGTCAAAAGTATGACTATGACGGTACTACAGTATAACAAGCAGTATGAGAATTATACTACGAAAAACCGTCATCACGGATAAAATAGTAAGAATAAGGTTCAAGATCACTTTAGAAAAATCAAGCACAATATTTAGAACAATAAGGGCTTAGCAGCTCGAAGTCGTATGAAAAAGTTTACGCAGTCAAATTTTACGTAGATGAATTCTGGACTGCAGTCCAGTATGACAGTACTGTTATAGTTGAAAACAGTTATTGTAATATCTGCATTAGTATGAAAATGGACTGTATATTAGGAGTTAAGCCAAACGGAGCCCTAATGGGGGGGGGGGGGGGGGGGGGGACACCTCATTATGGATAATTATATGAATTTTTGGATTTTTGGGAAAATAATTAAAGTAGATAAATATTGAACTTACTTGGGCTCCAAGACTACCATAGTGGCCGGCCACCTCTTGGGGATCTCTTAGCAAATATTTTTTTTGGTAAGGCTTGGAGTGCAATTTAAAGAATAAAAATAAATCAAGAAAGAAATTAAAATTACACCTATAAATAGGTGTGATGGGGGGTGATTTTTGGTTCACTTTATTAGAAAACACCCTAAAACTTTGGCCATTTTTCTTCTCTTTTTCTCTCTCTCAGCCGAACCTCATAGGAAGAGAACCCAAGAGTGTGTGGTCAGATTTTTAGTGAGGGAAAGCTAGGAAAAAATTTCGGAAGCCAAGCTTGAGATTATCTCCACGGTTTAGAGGTAATTCTCTCAATTCCCTAAGCCTTTTTATTAAAGTTTTAAGCAAAGTTTAAGTGTATTTTCAGTTTGGATGTAAGAGCATAAGCTCACCAATTATGTTCTTGTTCTAGTGGATTTACCTAGTATGTGCTTGATTTAGGTTTTGTGATCTTGAGTTATGATTTTGATGTATGTTTGTGATGTTATGTGCTAAGTATGTAAGGTATGTAGAAATGCCTTGTTTATATTTGTTATATGTCCCCACACACTTAAGAGGTTGTATGGTGTGAGTGATTATGTGATTATTGATAAATGATGCAAGTAGGGTTAGTGGAAAACCCTAAAAACCCTAGTTGGTGAATTTCACCAAATGGGTTTGTATGAATTATTCATGAATGGAAATGATTGCATGGTGAGGAAAACATTAGATAATACACTGCATGCTTGACGTAGGCTCACGGTTGTGACCGTTTGAGATAGTGTGTGCGTAATTTTACGTAAGAAACAATAAACAGAGAAACTGCCAGTCTCGGATCAGGACTGGGCAGCACTCTGGAAACGGAATTTTAAGGCCTTTAGAGGCCGAATTTGAGAAACGTCAAAACTATAAAGTTATAGAGAATTGAAAATCCTAGGGGGTAACATAAACAGTTTTTAAAAATAAGACTCCAAAGGCCTTCATTTTTATGAAAACCCGAGCCTAGACCACCTAGACCCATGTGCACGGCCAGGTAGATTCAATGAGAAAAAAGTATAAGTTAAAGGCAGAACTGGGTTTTGAGCAAAACATAAAAGTTGTAGGGTTTTTCAAGATCTAAAACTTTTGTGAAAAAAAGTTTTTCAAAATCCAAACAGATTTTAAAATGAAACTGAATCTTAAAAACTGGGCAGGAAATAAGAAATTACTGCACAAGATTTTCAAAACAGTGCATGCACAGGCAATTCCTGCACATGCACTAATAACTAGAATTATGGGACTGTTTTCAGCAAACTCTTCCAAACTTAGATAGTTTTACTCAAAACAGTTTTTAAGTGATTAATCAAACCCAGTTTAGTACGTAAAGAAAGCAATAAACTAATAAGGCAAATAGTAATCAGAAAGATTACTAAAAAAATTAATTAGGCCAAGTTATGGTAACCCAATGAGTTACAAACTTTATATGTAAGACATTGGATCCAAGGTTACTCAGGATAACCTAATAGGATACCACTTTAATCGTTGGGCCTTAGTAGCCCAATAGGCTTCTTAATTTAAATATAACTTGGGCTTATACCTAGGGTTACTAATAGTAACCTAATATGATACCAAATACCATTGGGCCTTGAGCCCAAAGTTTAATAGGTAATCAAACAGGATACTGTTTGATTATTATTGGGACATGTGCCCTAGGGTTACACTTAGTAACCGAACATGATATTATTAGAGTGTGTAAGGGGGGACATATAACTAGGGATTTCTCATGAATGTTGGTTAGAATATCAATATCTAGGGTTATGGTCAAGAGTAAGATATGACGATTCTTATCTTACGTCTTTATTGATAACAGGTAGTTAACTTGTTGTTGCGATCAGTATGAGCAACAAACTCAGGACGTACATAAGAGGTAAGTACAACTCCGCTTACAGCATAGACGGAAAATATTTTTACTGCTTATGTGATGTTAAGCTCATGCATGTATGATATAGTGCATATGATTTATGCCTTAATGATGTGATGCATATGATTTATGTCTTGATGATATAATGCATATGATTTATGCCTTGATAATGTAGTTCGTATGATTTATGTTTTATCATTGTGGCATCATGAAGCATGCTCACTAAAGATAAATCACTCGGTAAGAATAAGAACCCAGTTTCAAGTAAGAAACTGTTGTAAAAGACTGTTTTCGAGAAGAAAACTATTTTTAAGAACAAGTTAAGGAAAGATTTTAGGTAAGATGGCAAGCAAGCTTGCCTTGTGTCGTACCGACCCGTGATTTAAGTTATATATAAAAAAAAAATTTATTCCGTTTTTCCGCCAAGTAAATAAGTAAGATAAGATAAATAATTGTAATGGCCACGTTAGATAAATAATATATATGGTATAAGTAACGGCCCAAAGCGTGACTATCTACCGGCGCCTATCGATGATGCTGGCATTCCTGAGCCACTGTTCGAGAGAGGTCTATTTTTTCCGAGGACCCTATTCCAGCCATCCCACTGTAGGAAATTCCGCCACAGGAGGTGGAGGCCACCGCAGATAACAACAAAGTGGACCTTGCCGATTTCTTGGCTGCTCCCGAGGATTCTCCAGTAATCATCATCGCCAGTTATGATGATGAAGAAGACGCTGAGGAAGAGATAGAAGACGTCGAGATTAACCTGGAGGAGATTTAATTTGGTAACAACGATTAGGACTTGTTCTCCGACATGACGACCGAGTAGATCGTTTAGACCTAAGTCTGACCTTTATTATTTTATTTTTTCGACCTTAGGATTGTTTATAGGATATGTATGATGGTAAAGTGGTAGACACTTCCATCTCAGGTTCGACCATGTATATGGTACCAAAATGATGTACTTTTGTATAATGTATAAAAGGACAAGTCTAAGTATGAAATTACGATGTTACGATTAAGTACTAGTTATGAAAGGTTTATGAGGAATCTATGATATGATAAGATGAGATCACGATGGATCTCTAATACAAATGTTTTTATGATAAGATACGATGATGATATGATACGACATGATAAGTCATGACGATATTATGACATGACTTAAGTTACGATGTGATAAGTTATGAATGAAAGAAAAGATATTAAGAGTATGATAATATCTTTTCTTAATAGAAAATTAGAAGATGGTACGACCACGAACTCGAGCTAATCAAAACCCGCAAGAGTCTGATCTTGCGAACATAGTAGCGACATCGCAACGTCAGTTAATGGAACAGCAGCGAGAAACTGATCGGCTTCGGGAACAGATAGCCCGATTCGATCAGATACCTCGAGCTAATGTAGGTCCGCCTCAAGGAAACCCTGTACCTCCAGTAGTTCCGCAGGTACCGGAGGGTCACCAAAAGGTTCCACGAAACGTTGAAGTTCCGTTAGCATCCATAGGGGTACAAGCAAACATACCCTTGATTAGGGAGGATATGTTGTATGAGCGCTTTAGGCGAATGAAGGTGCTGGAATTCGAAGGACCTACGGACCCGATAGAGGCCGACAATTGGTTGATAGATATCCAAATAATTTTGGATTTCATGGGACTAACGGAATAGGAGAAGGTTATGTGTGCTTCCTTCGCACTTAAGAAGGATGCACGGCATTGGTGGATGACCGTGCAAATGCGTAGGAACGTGACAACCATGAGCTGGCAAGATTTCATAATCGAGTTTAGAGCGATGTACTACAACCGGGAAATTCTTGCAGTTCAGCAGGATGAGTTCGACAGTTTTAGACAAGGGTCGATGATAGTAATGGAGGCTGTCAAGAAGTTTGAACAGCTAGCCAGCTTATGTCCGGAACTAGTGCCAAACGAAACTAAAAATGTAAGGAGGATGATGAAGATGTTTCGAACAGATATTGCCAAGCAAGTCAGTGCTGGCAGTAGCCTTCCAACCTTGGTATCCGACAGTATTAGTCGGGTAATAAGAGCTGAGTATTGGATTAACCAGGATAAGGAGGCAAGGGCTCAAATTTTTAAGACTAAGAAGGAAGAAAAGGTCGTGGCAAAGCAGTCACAGCCTCGAGAGAATCCAGAACCAAATATGAAGGGTCTGTCCAGTAATGCTAGCAAGAATCCTAGACAGTTCGGAAAGAACAAGAGGAAAGAGAATGCTACAAGTCAGGGCCAACAGGGAAATTACCCTCAAAAGAAGATTAACCGAGGTAATGGGGGTAATAAAAATGGTAATAATTATCCTGTGCGCGCCCAGTGTGGGAAGAAGCATTTTGGGGTATGTAGATTAGGGACAAATGCCTGTTACAATTGTGACAAAGAAGGCCACTATGCGAGAAATTGTACCATGAGCAACCAGAACCCAATTCCTCAGTTTTCGAACAAGAATCCCAACAGTTAGCTGCATGCGGCCCAAGTTAAGATTAAATGTCCACACTTAGCACAAGAAAGACTAGAGGCTCCGGAACCACAGACCCGGTATTAGGCCTACACCAAAGGGGACATTGAAGCCGGAACTTCACCAGTGGTAACAGGTTAGATTTCTGTCACCACTTATGATGCACTTGCTTTGCTTGATTTTGGGGTTGACCATTCGTTGTATCGATGGATTTCGCCGAGAAATTAGGAATAAAAGACGATAGTTTAGAGCAATCTTGTAGAATATCCCTTTAGCTAGGAGAAATTCTTATGTCTGACTATTGGATACGAAGTGTCCCAATAGTCAATTGCGACAGAGAATTATATGTGGATCTTGTTGTGATCAAACTTCAAGATTATTGTGTGATCCTAAGAATGGATTTCGTAGGAAAGTACAATGCTAAGATTGATTGTCGAAAGCGTTGTGTTACATTTAGTCCGCTAGGCGAAGTAGGAGCGTTCAATTTCTACGGCTAACCTTGAAGCTCAACAACCAAGATAGTCTCGGCCATGAAGGCTTGGAAAATGTTAGCTAAGGGATGTCATGGATACTTAGCTAGCATGATGGACAAATATCAAGAAAAGGAGCTAAGGTTGAAAGATGTCCCCATTATTAAGGAATATGTGGATGTTTTTCTGAAAGACTTACCTGGACTCTGCTAGACGGGAGATTTCATTCGAAATTGAATTATTGCCGGAGTGCATAGATATCCAAAGCGCCTTATCGAATGGCACCAGCCAAGCTTAGGGAACTCCAAGTCCAGTTACAGGAACTACGTGAGAAGGGAGTCATCCAACAAAGTCACTCTCCGTGAGGAGCGCCAGTTTTGTTTATTAAGAAGAACAATGGATCGTTGCAAATGTGCATCGATTATCATGAACAGAACAAGATCATGACTAAGAACAAGTATCCCCTCCCGAGGATTGATGATCTTTTTGATCAACTCAGGGGAGTAGTAGCATTTTCGAAAGTCGATCTGTAATCGGAATGCCATTAGTTCAAGATTAAGGAGTACATAGACAAGTTATTATCATCTTTATTGATGATAGTCTAATTTACTCATGGTCCAGAAAGGAGTATGAGCAGCACCTTAGGTTGGTGTTGGAGACGTTAAGAAGGAGTCAACTTTATGCCAAATTCACAAAGTGTGAATTTTGGTTAGAAAAGAAAAGAGTTCATTTCGTAGGCCACGTTGTTTCAAAGGGAAGAAATTGTATGGACGAAGAAATGCGAAGAAAGTTTCCATGAGTTTAAGAAGAGACTTACTAGCACACCGATTTGGGTAATTCCCGACGTGGACGTAGGGAGTTTTATAATTTATGGTGACGCCTCTAAAATTGGACCAGGGGTTGTCTTAATATAGAATGGAAAAATAGATGGCCAAAGCTTTTAAAGGATTATGATTACGGGATCCTTTATCACCCTGGAAAGGCAAACAGGGTAGTAGATGCTTTAAGTAGGAAATCGTCCTGCATACTAAGGTCTATCAGGACGTTGCCCAAGCCATTTTAAAGGATATTGATGATTTCAACATGGAAATGATAACTGGGAAGTTGTCCGTTCTAACTCTCCAGAACCCATCAAGCTTCATCAAGGAAAGGATTGGTGTTCCAACCTTGAGTTTCTCAAGAAGTAGATCAGGACAAAAGCTCATAAGACGCCATACTCGGTGCATCCTCGAGTTCCAAGATGTAAAGAGACCTTAGAAAGAATTATTGGTGGCCAAAGATGAATAATGAGATTATGGATTTTGTGTCAAAATGCCTAACTTGTTAGAAAGTTAAGGCTATACACCGACAACTTGGTGAAAATCTCTAGAAAATTTAGCTTCCTGAATGGAAATGGAAGCATACTACTATGGATTTTGTAGTAAGATTACCCAGGATCATAAGTGAGAAGGATACGATTTGGGTTATTGTGGATAGATTAACCAAATCAGCCCGCTTTATGACTATTAAGGCCACATTTTCAGTAGAAAATTTGGCTGAAATCTATGTATCACAGGTCGTTAGTATGCATGGAGTGTCAAAATCGATCATTTCAGATCGTGATAGACGTTTTACCTCTTGAGTTGGACAAGTGTTCACACCGCATGGGGTCGAAATTGAAGACTAGTACAGTTTATCATCCCACAACTGATGGTCAGTCTGAATGAAGCATCTAAACATTAAAGGATATGTTAAGATCATGTGTTTTGGATTTCAAGGGAATTTTGGATCAGAAACTGCCTTTGATCAAATTCTCTTTTAATAATAGTTATCACGCCTCAATTGGTATGACACCATTTGAAGCGTTGTATGGAAGGAAATGTAGGTCTTCCGTTAATTGGCTAGAAGTTGGACGAAAGCAGCTTCAAACTACAGATGATATCCGTAAAACCACAGATGATATCAAGATGATTAAAACAGATACTCGACATAGCTTTTAGTCGATAGAAAAGTTATGCCAACAAACGTCGAAAATCTTTAGAATTCCAAGTTGGAGATTCTGTTAAGAATGTTCCTATGAAGGGAATTATAAGGATTAGAAGAAAGGAAAACTCAGTCCTAAGTATATAGGACCCTATGAGATCCTTGAAAAGATTGGAAAAGTAGCTTATAAGATGGCCTTACTGCCAGAATTGACTTCTGTGCATGACGTTTTTCACGTCTTGATTGTAAGAACCCGAAATTACGATGAATATATGATTTCCTTTGAGACAAGGAAAATTTAAGACTTAATTATGTATGATGATATTAAGCTCATGATCTGAGTTGAATATCAGTATATGTTTGAGTTCTCGGTAATTAGCTACGAGACTCAAAAATAGTTTGCTTAGGCAAATATAGGCCTTTTTGGGAAAAAGGGCAAAATAGGAATTTTGACTTTTATTCCGGTCAAAATTGACCAAGGTTGACCAAGTTTGACCAAGATGATACTGCAGTGTAATTTATCGGTATGGAAACTATACTGTAGAAAACTGTCGTTACGGACGATTAAGCAAGAATAAGGTTCAAGACGACCCTAGAGAAAAATTTAAGCTCATTGTTGAGGATATGAAGGACTAAATGGTTTTAAGTCCTAAGAAAAATCCTTTACGGAGTCCAATTTTATGTGGAGGAATTCTGGACTGTAGTCTAGTATAATAGTAATGTTTTAGTGAAAAACAATATTAGTATTATTTAAGTTAGTAAGGAAATGGACTGTATCTCTATATTTAGGGATTTTTGGGAATTAAGTGGACCATTATGTATGAATTAGAAGCTAAGTGACTCCACTTTAGTCGCCACCTCACAGGGACTAAAATGTAAATATTTTGTCCTTAGGGGCTAAAGTGTAAATTTTGGAAAAATATGATGTAAGCAAGTGATGTAAGCAAGTGATGCAAGCATGATGATGTCATCAAGGTGAGGTAAGCATAGGTTGCTTGGTGAACAAGTTAGCTTGTTGAACAAGCCATCTAGGAGGACCAAAGAGCAAAGGTGTTGTTCATTAAGGACTCTCATGCAAATTCAAGAAGAGTTTTGGAGTTAAAAAATAATTATGGAAATTAGGAAATTTCCACTATAAATTGGGTTGTAAGTTAACTTCCCAAAAGTTTAGTTCATTCTCAAGTGCTCTTTCTTTTCTCTTCTCCCTCCCATTAGAACCGAATTCTATTTTGAGAACAAACCCATAGAGTGGTCGATTTTGCTTGAGAAGAAAGAAAGAAAAAGAAAAAAAAAAAAGAGAGAGAGAAGAAAGGAAGTGAAAGTGATCATCGGATTTTGGTGGAACACCAACCATGGGTGGCCGAAAAATTGGAGACCCACCTAGCCAAGGAAGGCCGGCTGTGGTGGAGAGAAAAAGGGCCAAAAGTGATGGCCGGATTCTTGGGTGAAGCTCCAAGGGGTGGCTGAAAATTCAGAAACCCACCAAGCAAGGAGGCTGCCGGTTCTAGTAGGTGGCAAGGGAAGGAAAGGGTGAACCAAATTTAGTTCAAATTTGGTGGTTGATTAAGGTAAAATTTCTTTGGTACCCTAAGCCCTTTAAATTATGTTGCAATTGGAAATTTAAGTGTATTTAAGCTTGGATTGTAAGAGCATAAGCTCACTTTATTTCCAATGCCTTAGTTTAGAAATGTTTATGATTCTATGCTTTAGAATTATGTGCTAAGGGTGTATGCTCACTATATGCTTGTTATATGTCCCTATATGTTTAAGATTGATGTATGGTTATGTATGAAGAGATTTTACGTTAGAAACGCTGCATGTTTGCTTATAGGCTCCCGTGGTGGCTGGTTGAGTTAGAATGCGCGAATTAGGACGTAAAATGAATTTAAGTAAGAAAACTGTCAGTTCGGGTTAAACTGGCCAGTTTTCTGGAAAGCCGGATTTGAGGCCCTTAGAGGCCGAATTTAATTAAAGTTAAAACTGTAAAGTTGTAGATAAGGGTTTTTCCTAGTGGAAAACATGAACAGTTTTTAAAAATAAGGCTCCAATGGTCTATGTTTTTATGAAAATCTGAGCCTGGTCTGCCCAGACCCAGTGTGGTATCAATGTGCACGGCCAGCAGGTTTCAACCTCAAATATGACTAAGTTAATGACGGAACTGGGTTTTGTAGTATTTTTCAAGATCTAAAACTTTCATGAAGGAAGTTTTCCCAGATTCTAAGCATATTTTTAAGAAAAAACCTGATTTTCCGGGACTGTGCAGGAAATAGGAAGTTCATGCACAGAATTTTCAGAGGACAATGTAAAAGCAAGAAATCCTTGCACATGCACTGACACTTAAGTTAAGAAACTGTTTTTTTTTTTAAATGTGTTTTCTAAGTCTGACAGTTTTTTAACTGTCTTTACTTATAAGTTATGGTTGTATTAAAATACAGTTTGTATATGAATTAATGCAGAGGATAACCTATAGTAACCGGTTAGGATACCGAGTTATCGGGTTGGGCCTTACCCTATGGTTACCGATAATAACCTAATAGGGTGTTACTCTAAAAGTGATAAGGCCTTGGTAAGATAAGTAACCTAACGAGTTACTGTTTATGTCTGGTTGGACCATGAGCCCTAAGGTTACGGCTAGTAACCGACTGAGTTCTCTTTAGTAGATTTTGGGGGACATATAACTAGGATTACCCATGGTTGTTGGTTGGGATACCAACATTTAATAATTATGATTTATGGTAAGATAGAATGTAAATGATTCTTATCTTACACCCTGTTTGGAAACAGGAGTATGAACTGTTGTCGTGTCATGTTGGGGCGATATACCAAGACCGTAGGATGACAGGTAAGTACAACTCCGCCTACAGCATGAACAACATGTTTTGTTGCATGACGTGTTTTTTTATAAATCATGAATTGATTTACATGATTTGTATGTTATGATGTTTTATGATACGATGTGGTATGTTATGTTACGATGTAGTATGTTATGGTATGTTATGGTATGATGTAGTATGTTATGATGAAGTATGCTATGATACGATGTTTTATGCTATGAATGATGTATGTCATGTTACATGTTTGATATCGTGACATCACGAAGCATGTTTACGGATATTGAATCACATGGTAATAACAAGTTTTTAAGATATGAGATAAGACAAGTTAAGATTGTTGTGTCGTACTGACTTACCACAAGGGCGGGTTTAAACGGTATGTTCCATGGTTTAAGTTGGATTGGACAGCTGGCTGCCTCAACTACTCCATGTTAAACGGTTTGTTTCATGATTTGAGTTGGTACGGATTGGCTGCCTTCAATCACTCCATGGTTATGTACCACAGTACGTGCACGCATGATATGTAAGGAAAAAGAACTAAGTTAAAATATGGAACCATAATTGATTCATAAGAAATCATAATCGGTTCATACATCTTGCACTTACATATGCATTGCGGATTGAATATTGTACTTACTGGGCATAAGATCATTACTTACATTCATGCTGTAGGTAAGCAACCTAACGGCAATACTTGATGAAAGACTGTGGAGAGGGCGCTGCGGACTGTGAAATGTGGGATGGACACTGCCACGGGTTTTGGAAAATTATGTTTATGTTATGTATGTTTATGTTATGTTATGATGGTATGGATAAGGAAAAGTTTAAGTATGTATGACAAGCGAGTTACCTCATGTTGTACCGATCCGCATTAGGTCAGGTCTGGTCCACGGATTAAGTATGATAGCTTTCGATAAGGTGTGAAAACTCGGTACTCGAGTGAGTACATATGAATAAGTTAAGTTTTATGTATGAGAATAAGTTTAAGTAATGTTTATTTTTAAGTATAAGGTTTTATGTTTTATGTATGAAAAATATATATATATATATAAATTTACTCTAGATTATGGCGTAAGTTTGAGATAAGTAAGCTAAGTAAGTCAAGTAACAGCCCACATTCGCGTGGTCGGTCCTAAGTGGATGGTCGGGGCATTACATTGATGCTAAGAAAGTATATACCTAATACTTCTCACGTTCCAAGTCAGGAACCAATACAAGTCCAAACTGACTTAACATGAGAAAAAAAGCCAGTTTCGGATTCCAGATCGTGAAGAAAAGTTTTAAGGAATAAGACAATTCCTTTAGTTAAGATACTATGGCGAAACCATACTGTGGAATAAGCCACTTGGGAGTAGAAGAGGAAATAAGGAAACGTTATCCCGATGTGTTTTAATTTTCGAGGACGAAAATTTTTAAAGGGGAAAGAATGTAATAACCGCCTTTTTTGATTGATTCATGATTTCCTCATTGAGGAAAAAATGAATGTTTGTGTGAAATGTCTGATATGATTTTATCAGATATATTTGAGTTCTTATAGCATAATAAGACTCAAAACAGCTTGTTTAGTTATGCATGATGCATTTTAAGGAAAAAGACAAAATTAGAATTTATGACCTTAACCGGTCAAAGTTTGACCAGAAAAGTTAAAAGTATGACTATGACGGTACTGTAGTATAGCAAGCAGTATGAGAATTATACTGCGAAAAACCATCATCACGGATAAAATAGTAAGAATAAGGTTCAAGATCACTTTAGAAAAATCAAGCACAATATTTAGAACAATAAGGGCTAAGCAACTCGAAGTCGTATGAAAAAGTTTACGCAGTCAAATTTTACGCAGACGAATTCTGGACTGCAGTCCAGTATGACAGTACTGTTATAGTTGAAAACAGTATTTGTAATATCTGCATTAGTATGAAAACGGACTGCATATTAGGAGTTAAGCCAAACGGAGCCCTAATGGGGGGACACCTCATTATGGATAATTATAAGAATTTTTCGATTTTTGGGAAAATAATTAAAGTAGATAAATATTGAACTTACTTGGGCTCCAAGACTACCATAGTGGCTGGCCACCTCTTGGGGATCTCTTAGCAAATATTTTTTTTGGTAAGGCTTGGAGTGCAATTTAAAGAATAAAAATAAATCAAGAAAGAAATTAAAATTACACCTATAAATAGGTGTGATGGGGGAGTGATTTTTGGTTCACTTTATTAGAAAACACCCCAAAACTTTGACCATTTTTCTTATCCTTTTGTCTCTCTCAGCCGAACCTCATAGGAAGAGAACCCAAGAGTGTGTGGTCGGATTTTTAGTGAGGGAAAGCTAGGAAAAAATTTCAAAAGCCAAGCTTGAGATTATCTCCACGGTTTAGAGGTAATTCTCTCAATTCCCTAAGCCTTTTTATTAAAGTTTTAAGCAAAGTTTAAGTGTATTTTCAGTTTGGATGTAAGAGCATAAGCTCACCAATTATGTTCTTGTTCTAGTTGATTTACCTAGTATGTGCTTGATTTAAGTTTTGTGATCTTGATTTATGATTTTGATGTATGTTTATGATGTTATGTGCTACGTATGTAAGGTATGTAGAAATGCCTTGTTTATGTTTGTTGTATGTCTCCACACACTTAAAAGGTTGTATGGTGTGAGTGATTATGTGATTATTGATAAATGATGCAAGTAGGGTTAGTGGAAAACCCTAAAAACCCTAGTTGGTGAATTTCACCAAATGGGTTTGTATGAATTATTCATGAATGGAAATGATTGCATGGTAAGGAAAACGTTAGATAATACGCTGAATGCTTGACGTAGGCTCACGGTTTGATTATTATTGGGACATGTGCCCTAGGATTACACTTAGTAACCGAACATGATATTATTAGAGTGTGTAAGGGGGGACATATAACTAGGGATTTCTCATGAATGTTGGTTAGAATACCAATATCTAGGATTATGGTCAAGAGTAAGATAGGATGATTCTTATCTTACGTCTTTATTGATAACAAGTAGTTAACCTGTTGTTGCGATCAGTAGGAGCAACAAACTCAGGACGTACATAAGAGGTAAGTACAACTCCGCCTACAGCATAAACGGAAAATGTTTTTACTGCTTATGTGAGGTTAAGCTCATGCATGTATGATATAGTGCATATGATTTATGCCTTAATGATGTGATGCATATGATTTATGCCTTGATGATGTGATGCATATGATTTATGTCTTGATGATATAATGCATATGATTTATGCCTTGATAATGTAGTACGTATGATTTATGTTTTTATCATTGTGGCATCATGAAGCATACTCACAAAAGATAAATCACTCGGTAAGAATGAGAACCCAGTTTCAAGTGAGAAACTATTGTAAAAGACTGTTTTCAAGAAGAAAACTATTTTTTAAGAACAAGTTAAGAAAAGATTTTAAGTAAGATGGCAAGCAAGCTTGCCTTGTGTCGTACCGACCCGTGCTAAGTCGGGTTTGGTCCATGGTTTGAGTTGGATCTGGTTGGCCGCCCCATCCACTCCATGACTGCGCGCCACGGTACGCACACTTATGTTATGTAAGGGCCCAAGGATATGCAACCATAAGACATCATAATGAAACCATAATTGGTTCATGCATTGTTCCATTATGAAATTTTTTGCGGGTTAATAGTTGTACTTGTTGGAAAAATCGGATCGGTAATCAGAGTTACGGCGCAGCGGAAGTTTTAAAAATTTTATGCCGTTTCCGAAAAAGAATCTCATGATGCATATAGCAATAAATTAAATTTATGATCAAGCGTACCTTTATTCTTGGATTCCGGAATTACTAGAGCGTTTGACCAACGTGTCTTCTCTATTATTCTCGAGTTCCACGTCTCAGAGTGTGTGTGGGCACACGTTCTATGAATCCAAGCGACCGGTAATGCTTTTCGAAGTCTAGATCCCTCCTTCTCAATTCCGATGTACCTCGTTGAGAATATGATCAACCTTCTTCCTTCAAAACTGCAAAACATGAACCGGTTAACCTTCTTATGAAAATAATCACTCGGTTTAACCTTCCTCTCAGTTTTGGTTCAATAGAATTTTCTCTCTTTTTCTTTCTCTCACAAGATAGCCGAATTTTGATGTTCCGGAAAAACTAAATTTTTTCCTTTTCTCCAAAAACGTTTTTTGCTCTTGAAAAATTACCAAAATTAGTTTTTCATGAATCCCTAGCCTTTATATAGAAGTCCAATCCTTTTTCAAAATTCATCTAAAAAAAATGATTATTATTATTTTTCTAGATAAATTTTGAATCAAAAGATCATACAACTTTAGGGCTAGATTCATTGAACCTAAAAACGTTTTTCAAAGAGGAAATCTTCCTCAAAAAATTCGGCCACATTGAGTTTGTTAAGCTAGATTGGTGATTCAAATTTTAAATCAAGAATCTAGACTAGTCAAAAGATCCTAGTCCTATCTAGATTCAAATTCCTTTTAAACCTTTTTGAATTTAAATAAGATTCACTTATTTGAATTAATATTTTCCATAAACATTAACCATATTAATTAATTTAAATCAATGAAATATTTCAAATTTCCTTTCCTCAATAAAAAAAAAAAACGTGAACCACTTTTAATTAGGAAAGAAAAATATATGAAATAATCTCCATTATTTAAATCAATTAATAATTTAATGTTAGGAATTTATTTGAATAATTTTGAAACAAAATTTTTCTTCCCTCCACCTATCTAAAAACCGTGCACCTTATTGAGATTAGGAGAGAAACATTTGTTTTTCCAAAATTAAATAATCCAAACACAATCTTATTTCCAAATTTCAAATTAACCAATCACATGTTGACAAATCATTTGTCTACAAATTTTACATGTCCAATCCTTTCTGGATTGCATGTTAGAGAGTAACATGTCTTAATAGACATTACTAAATTCTATTTAAATTTACCGATCTCATAAGGAACAAATCCCGAGACGCTTTATGGAACTATGCGAGCTAATAGAGGGACCCGATGGAAATATGTAAAGAGGCTCCTATAATTGTGAAAAATTAATCCCAGATTAATTATTCATCAATTATCAACTTCAAAACTATTCCACTAAAAGTTTGAAGCTGAACTCCTGTTTACATACCGTATTACGAAAGCTCTCTCACGTAGTGCTTCTTCTATGATTTATTCATCGCTTGCTTAATCCCCATATATCATCCATGATTGAATTAAGGACTTTTTCCGTTTTACCTTTTCAATCATTTTAACTTAAAGTTCCATTATTCTCTATTGAAAGAATCACCAATTATAAAACCATACAATTGGTAAACCACCAGAGAACACAAAGTAAACCGATGGCCAAGATCTTGTTATACTATCTTTCAATCCCCGAATAATGCCTTTAAGTAGATAACATTTACTATCGTTAAGATAGCTATGGATTCCGTATCTATGAATCTTGATTTCTCCATCCATAAGTCATGCACCCAAAACACAAGTATATTGACCATGAATTAACAGTGTCTCACCTGTAGTGCATTAAAGTACAAAAGTCATGGATGCGAATTCAAGTAATCATTTCAGGATTAAGATTAATGCAGGATGATAATCAAAGTGTCATTGATTCTTATAAACGGAATTATTAAACTGAATTAATTAACACTTTAGGTCCAGTCCAATGTCATACCTCAATACTGGTATACATTAAAGTTTCTACTCGGAACCTATCCGATGGTCAAGACAAACCATCCCTCCAAGGAAGTAGACAACTTATACAATCTTATCATGAATAAGATCCCCAAATCTTATTCCATCGATTGCGGACTATTTATTTAGACTGTTATCAAATTACCACGTCTTCTATGTATACCCCGTATACATATGGTAATCTGATATATTACCAACAGTCAAGGAGTATTTTATGTTTGCTCAAAATAACCATAAAATCAACAAATGAAAGTAAATAGGACACATCTTATTAAACATGAATAACCTCCTCTTATTAATATCAAAATGTCATATTTACAGAAAATCCCTAATATTGATTTTCTATCCTTATGGCACATTTAGATCCCAACAGTACTTGCTAAGCGAAAGCTCATGTCTTACGTCTATCTGTAGGTAAGCAACCTGTCAGCAATCTTTGATGCAAGGTGGTGGGGCATGGCAAGGCTACCTGTGAAATCTTGGGATAAGAACCATTATGTGTTTTATTTTGATTATGTTTGACAGTTAACATAAAATGTTGTATGTACCGAAACAGGTTTGGTATTCAGTTCATCTATATATATGAATATGTGTACATATTTATACCAGTAAGTATAGTATGAGTAAGTTTTCAAGATTTAAGTTATATAAAAAAAAAAATTTATCCCGTTTTTCCACCAAGTAAATACGTAAGATAAGATAAATAACTGTAACGGCCACGTTAGGCGGGTCGTTACAAGCCGGTCCCATGTCTTTCATATCAAATCTTGAATTTAACATATCCTTAGTAGATTTGATCATTCGATCATTGGTACCTGTGATTAGCATGTCATCTACATATAGACAGAGTATGACATATCCATCTTCTGTATTCTTGACATAGACACACTTGTCACACTTATTGATTTTGAACCCATTTGTCATCAGGACACCATCAAATTTCTTGTGCCATTGTTTTGGGGCTTGCTTAAGTCCATACAAGGACTTCACAAGTTTGCAGACTTTCTTTTCCTGTCCTGGAGCTATACAACCCTCGGGTTATTCCATATAAATTTCTTCTTCAAGATCTCCATTAAGAAAAGTTGTCTTTACATCCATCTGATGGACTTCAAGATTCCGCAGTGCGGTAATCGCCAAAATCATTCTTATAGAGGTTATTCTCGTCACAAGAGAATATATGTCAAAATAATCAAGGCCTTTTCATTGTCTATATCCTTTTATTACAAGTCTGGCCTTATACTTATCAATTGTTCCATCTGCCTTCATTTTCCGTTTGAAAATCCACTTAGAACCTAATGGTTTACTTCCCGGAGGAATATCCACTAACTCCCAAGTATGATTTTGTAAGATAGAATCAATTTCACTCTTTATGGCTTCTTTTCATAAAGAACCCTCAGTTGAGCTTACAGCTTCTTTATACATTTGAGGTTCAACCTCTAGTATATAGGTCAGAAAATCTGGTCCAAACGATTTTTCTGTCCTTGCCATTTTGCTTCGTCTAGGCTCTTCTTCTTCTTTTTTCCTTTCTCTTGTGCTTCAAATAGTTCTTGAAGTTTTTCCACGTAGGGGGTAGCTTCTCTATAATTGCTGCTACCTGAAAAGACTCACTAATAATCATTCCTTCAGCATGAATTCCGTGAATGATTAATTGTAGCTCTTGAACTTGACTGATGACAGTCTTGGAATCCACCATCTTAAAGTTCATGAACTGTCCCACCAAGAACTTTTTAGCACCTGCATCTTTAGACTTGTACCTACGATCCAAGGACTCCCACAGTTCCTTGGCTGATTCCTTCATGCTATACACACTGTAGAGTGAATCAGACAAGCCATTCAGAATATAATTCTGACACAGGAAATCAGAATGCTTCCAAGCATCAAAAGCATGCACTACTTGGACATCTGTCTCATCCTCTCTAATCGTAGGAGGATCCTCTTTCAAGAATATCGCAAGATTCAGAGTTGTCAGATAAAACAACATCTTTTGTTGCCACGTCTTAAAATTCAGTCCAGTGAATTTATCCAGTTTCTCATTGTGGTTAACAAGAACCGAGACCGCCAAAGGCTGCGTCGAAGACGAGGCTAACCGAGGTGATGGCACCGATGTCACATATGTATTCTCAGTTGGCACGATGTTCATAATTTCAGTCATTTTTGGAAACAAGCCAAATATTAGAACCAAACTAATTACCAATTAAAGAAAGCTATAAATATATATAGCTCATTAACATAATAAATATTAATCTAATTTATGAACAAACGTTTTTAAAGAAAACGTTCATAAAAACCTTGAGTGAATATGAACAATCAATAGAGTTTGGCAGTTTCCAAAAAATAAAATAAATTAACTAAACTGATATATATATATATATATATGTATAAACGCAAACACACAGCACAAGCTCTTTCTTTTTGCTTTCGGAAGATTGTTAGAAAAATATAGAAAGCATAAACAACGAACAAGAGAATTCAAAATAGATCAAAACGAAAAATGATTACACCGAAACTCAACCTTAACTCGATGGAAACAACACAAAATAAGATCGTCGAGGTACGTGAGTCACGCTTTCCTAAAAACAGATTCGTCCTCTCCGGTAAGTGCACGAGGCTTCAACTGACATCTGTCTCCCAGGATACAACAACGAACAATGGTAGTCTAGCACGATCGAAAACCGTTTTCAGCGAACTTGAAACCAAAGCCTTCCCTCTATCACCAAACTTCAAAAATCCGACCACTACAAGAAAACGCTAGAACAAGAAAATAACAAAAGGAGAACTGTGCTCTGGGATTTTTGTGTGTTCAAAGGTGTGATTTCATGCTTGTAACATCTCATTTTAGAGCATATATGAAAACTGTTCATATTCTGGAAAAAAATAAATCCGGAATTATGTTGGAGAAGAAAAAAAAATTCCAAAACAAAGCCCATACAAGGGCAAGCTCGACGGACCGGCATTCGCGTCGCCCATGTCGTGCAAGCGCACACATTGGGGCCCTAACCCACCGGGGTTGTGATTTGCACCCCCTCTGCGCATGAGAGAGCATCTTGGGTTCACAATCTTACCCAAGTCCAAAAGTGCAAATCCTTATAAAGTCCACTTTGCTTCTAGATATAGTTTGTGTTAGGAGTTATAATGCTCTAAGTTTATATATGCTTTATGTATGTTAGATATTTTCTATCAAGAAAGATTGTTCTATAACTAATTCACGTTTCATTTTGTCTTATTTAATTTTATATGTTGATCAAATATATATAACAAGCAAAAAATAAAGGATTGACAGTTTCTAAAAAATATAAATTCAGGGTGCTGATTATCAAGAAAAATAAGTTTAATGATAAAATTGTCAAATTAAAGATGTCTTGGTCAAGGTGGACAAACTCATATTTCCTGCCGACTTTATTGTGCTTGATATGGAAAAAGGTCATGTAATGTCATTATTTATCTTAGGAAGAACATTCTTAGCCACATGAAGAATCTTGATCAATTCAATACTAAGCTTCCAAAAGAATCATTTTAAGTATACATTATCCATTCCGAGTCTTTCATTCTAACATTCTAACGTGAAATAACAAAGATATGAACATTTAATGTTTGAATTTACTATATACATTTGGGGATGTGAATAGTGAAAATTAATTTTGAATAAAAAAAAAAAAGATGTTTTTGGAGATATGCCCCCCAAACAGGCCCTTTTGATTCATTTGAATTTAGAAAGTTTGCTTACATTTACCCTAGTGACAGCTAGGACATTTGGCACTGATGCCCTTCAAACTTGTCATATTTTGTCAACTTGCCCGTTAAACTTCTAATTTTGACAATTTATCCCCTAAATTTGTTAAATTTTTGCAATGTATCTCATACGGATTAATTTTTTGTTACCTTTTTCCATTAATTTTCTAAATCTAACACAAACATTAATACAAATCTTCAATATAGTGTAAAATTAACGATTTGATTTTATATTTCTCTCCTTCTCTCTCTTTTAAGGTTTTGAGAGTTTTGACGTGTCTTGGTACGTGGTGTGGTTAGTCAATAGTTTTGTGAATTTTCTGGGTTGGAGAGCCCAGTAAGGTTTCATCATGAAGGAAATGGTAGACAAATGGCGTTCCTTGGCTATTACTGAGAAAGAAGAGGAGGTCATTGGAGTGGGTGATGATTTGGTGCTTAAAGGCAAGGAAAAATCCCCCAAGGCCCTTGTTGGGAAATTGCTCTCTTGCCGCCCCTATAACAAGAGGCATTTTAAGGAGACAATCGCTAACCTTTGGAAGATTGTTGGTGGTTTTGAGATCCGGGAAATTGAGGAGGACATCTATCTTTTTATCATCAAGGATGATAAGGAGATTGAGAGGATTCTCTCAATGGAGCCATGAACTTTCAACAAATCGTTGATGTTGTTAAAGGACGTACATGATGTGAATTTGGGCAATATCGGTGAGTTCCAATTTGTTCATCTATGGGTTTAGGTTCATAACCTCCCCTCTACTAGCATGATTGAGAAGATTAGCACTGTTATTGGGGACGACATTGGCATTTGTCTCAAGGTCGATAGGGATAAGGACGGTAGGTGCATTGAGCCATTCATGCGAGTTAGGGTTTTGATTAATGTTCTGAAACCCATATGCAGAGGCACTCCAGTTTGTTTCGTTTCATCTGGTCACAAGTCTGGACCTTTCTTAAATACAAATGAATTACGGATTATTGTTTCTTGTGTGGAATCGTTGGTCATGTCATGACGGAGTGTCGTACCAATTCAGTCTGGGAACCTTTGAAGTCTAAGGACCTTCTGTATGGAAAGTGGCTCATAGGAATCCCTTCTAGGAAAGCCTGCACTACTACAAAATGTGGATCCCATGATAGAGCTTCCATGACCTTTTTTAAAAACGGTCATGGAAAGTATGCCAAAAATATGGAGCAAAACTAGATTTCCGAAAATGGTTGTGGAAGCCGAAGCTTCCACAATGGTTTTCACAAATGATCGTGGAAACATTGGATTCCATAACCATTTTCTGAAATCATCGTGGAAGCTTCGGATACCACGACTGCTTTTAAAAAATGGTCATGGAAACTTCGGCTTCCACGACCATTTTTTAAAAATCGTCGTGGAATCTTTGCGACAAATACCCACGAGACTGAATCCTACCCTCATTTTTCCATATCAACACTGCAGCTGCAATAACAAAAATCAAATCAGAACGCTCCAAAAATATTCACTCCACCACAATTGGACGTCGCCACCACCATCTACCATCAATCTCTCTCTCTTGTAAGTGATTACTAACTTCTTTTTGTTATTTTTCTTCGTATTTAAACTTATGATTTTATGTTTTGTATATTTTAGTTTTGTTTTTAGGGATCTTTGAGTTAATTGTACAATGGGTGTTAATTTAAGTGATCACTAACTTTTTTTCCCCCATATTTAGACTTATGATTTTAGGTTTTGTATATTTTAGTTTTGTTTTTAGGATCTTTAAGTGAATTGTGCAATGAGAGTTAATTTTGAAATACATTTTGAAATTTACTTTGACTTCTGAAACTTTAATATTCGGATTTAGTAGTTGCAAATCATGGATAGGAAATGGATGTGGTATGATAGATTGTCTAAAACATATGAAGATGGTGTTGAAGAATTTTTGTCATTTGCCAAAACATATACACAAGATGATAAGATTTCGGGTCCTTGTGAAATTTGTGGAAATCGTAGATCTTATTCCATTGATTATGTTAGAGGGCATTTGCATGCATATGAGATTATTTGTTCTTACCAAACATGGTGATAAATGATTTGGTGATAATATGTTTGATATAATAAATGATTTGGAAGAACACTTTGTGCATCATCCGGAGTTATTTGAGGTAATGATTAATGATAACGAGACGCCATTGTATGTCGGGTGTACAAAATATACAAAAGTATGTGTATTGGTTAAACTATGGAACATGAAAGCATTGGGAGGGTGGACGAATTCTAGTTTCACGACTCTTTTAGAATTTCTAAAAGATGTTATACCGGATGATAACAAAGTGCCACCTAGTATGTACTAAGCACAGAAGACTTGAGCACTTTGGGAATGAAATATAAAAAAATACATGCTTGTCCAAATAATTGTGTCATTTACCGAAAAGAATATGAAGATTTAGATGAATGTCCAGTTTATAAAGAGTTAAGATAGAAGACAGGCAAGAAACCATCCAAATGATTGTGTCCTTTACCAGAAAGAATATGAAGATTTATGGTACATTCCACCAGCTCCACGTTTGCATCGTTTATTTCGTAATGCCAAGCATGCTATAAGAATTTGACTTGGACCATGATATACGTGTTGACGATGGCAAGCTTAGGCATCTAGCTGACGCACCACATGAAAGACCTTTGATGACAATCATCCTGATTTTAGTGCAGAACCAAAGGAATTTATGCCTCGGTTTATCTACGGACGAAATGAACCTATATAGTAATGTGAGTAGTAGGCATAGTACTTGACCAGTCATACTTGTCAACTACAATCTTCCTCTAGAATTGTGCAAGAAGTTGAAGTTCTTGATGCTGACTTTATTGATCTCAGGTCCTCAATAATCGGGGAATGATATTGATGTGTAATCGGCATCATAAATCGATGACCTAAAAAGCTTATGGGAAAATGGGTTAGAAGTTAGAGATTCTTATTGTCAATGGATATTCAAACTTCATGCAATGTTGATTTGATCAATTAATGACTTTCCTGCATTTGGAAACCTATTTGGTTATACAGTGAAGAGTTCTCCAGGTTGTCTTGTTTGTATGAAGGAAACATTTTCTATTCGGTTGAAAAACGATAAGAAAACCATTTACCTTGGGCACAGGAGATTCTTGCCAAAAAATCATCTATACCTCAAACAAAAGAAGGCTTTCGATGGAAACACCGGAGAAAGAACTAATCCTTGAATTTTGACAAGCAAAGATATATTTGAGATGGTTAAAGATGTGAAAGTAGTTTTAGGAAAGAGAAAACGGAAGGATCCAATGGTCGATGGACCTTGGAAAAAGAAGTCAATCTTCTATAAACTTCCATATTAGAAGTCACTTTACGTTCTTCATTGTTTAGATGTTATGCATATTGAGATAAACATCTATGAATGGATAGTGGACACATTGCTTGACATTCCGATTAAAACTTAAGATGGTGAAAAGGCATGGTTGGATCTTAAGGATATGAAGATTAGACCTAATTTGCTCCCCGAGAAAAGAGCGAACATCACTTACTTACCTCCGAAGTACACATTATTGAGACAAGAAAAGAGAAAATTTTGTGAATGGCTTGCTTCAGTGAAAGTGCCAAATGGGTGTTCTTCCAACTTTAAAAGGTTGGTATCAAAGGAGGATTTGAAGCTCGTTGGAATGAAAACACATGATTTTCATATCTTGATGCAACAATTATTACCTCTTACATTGCGGGGAGTTTTAAAGAAAGTTGTGAGATTGGCAATTACCAAGTTATGCTTATTTTTCAATTCAATATTCTCCAAAGTAATTGATCAACTTATGCTAGATTCACTACAATTGGAATTGTGATGACATTGTGCATGATTGAAAAGTATTTCCCACCTTCTTTTTTTGATATGATGATCCATCGAATGGTGCACTTGGTTCGGGAAGTTAAGCTATGTGGACTGGTGCATTTAGGGTGGATGTATCCTTTCGAAAGGTACATGAAGGTTTTGAAGGGTTATATAAAGAACTGAAATAGGCCGGTGGGATGTGTAGTGGAAAACTACATAGTGGAGGAATCGGTTGAATTTTGCTCGAAGTATTTTGCTCGGTTGAAACTACACTTTATATCGAAAGGACTATTCGTTGGCATTCCTTCACCGGTAGATCAAGATGAATGAGAGCAAGCTTGTCTTTATGTTTAGCACAATACTAAGGAAGTGGAGCTTTTCATTGAGGTTCACATGAAGGAATTAAGAGATGCAAATCCAAGAAAAGCAATAAGTGAAAAGTGGTTGCAAGATGAGCACAACCGGACATTTCGGAAATGGATAAGAATATATGTGCATATGAAGGCCGACGTTTCGCAAGACTTAATGAAGCTAGCAAGAGGACTGACATCAATAGTCACAAGATATGCATCATACTTTGTCAATGGCTATTCTTTGTACACTCACGAAAGAGATGAGAAGCATCCTGTACAAAGCAGTGGTGTGACCCATTATGCCGAGTCTATGCATATTTTCTCCACAAAGGACAGGAATCTGGTGTACAATTTCATGAACTACTTTGGTTTTCATTGAATATATATTTGGGAACTTGATTATTGCGGATGGCACTCTTTAAGTGCAAGTGAGCCAACAATAATTATGTTAAGATTGATAGTGATGGTATGACAGTGGTGGACTTTAGGCGATTGGGATATAAAAATGATAATTTCATTATGGCATCACAAGCGGTCCAAGTATTTTATACAACGAATACCGACAATTTAAAGTTATCCTTAGTTGTCCCAATGAAGCAAAGAATAATCCATGATGGTCAAGAAGATGTTGAAGATTGCACCGACATTCAATCTTTCACGAAAGGATTGCCACCGGTGGAGGAAATTGATGATTTTGATGATGATATTTCGCACTTGCTTCGTTTAGATATGAGTGGACACGTGTTGAGAAACCAACGAAAACAAAAAACAAAAGCTTGATAGTTTTTTTTTTTTTTTTACTTTATATAATTTATAGCCCTTATTAGTTATTAATTATGCACATTATATTACTTATGGATATTTATTAAATGATAATGAGAACAAGAATTAATAATGGGCCGCTGTATAATGTTGGACTTTCCACGACTGTTTTTCAAAAAAACGGTAATGGTATGTTTTAAAAAAAACAAAAAAGTTTAAAAAAAGGGTCGTGGATTGTTATTTTATTTTATTTTATTTTATTTTTTTGTTGAAGTTCTGGTTTTAGAGGTTAAATTTAAAAATAAAAAAAATCCCCATTCTCTCTCGAAACCCATTCTCTCTCGCACCTCTTTCTCTCTCACCTCCAATATCTCCCTTGAAACCCATCTCCTCCGCCACGACTCCTCCCTTCATTCTCTCTTGCGCCTCTCCCTCTCCCCCTAGCCTCCAATCTCTGTCGAGACTCCTCCCTTCATCTCTCTCTCACTCCTCTCTCTCTCTTTCTCTATTGCCTCCAATCTCTCCCTCAAAATCCATCCTCCGCTGCCTACCCTGCTGCTACGCCGCACAAACCCATTTTCTGGAATTGGTATATGTCTCTCTCTCTCTTGCTCTCTCTTGTGCCGCATGTATTATGGAATTTTATTTGGTAGATTGTTTGAAATTGGTTTTGCATATTTCAATTGCTAAATGTGAGAGTGATTTTGGGTGATTATTTTCTAGAAAAATGTGTTGCTTTGTTAGTTGGTGATTGCGAATGTGCCATAAGAATTGATTTAGGCATAATTTCTTTAGTTATCATGACTTTGTTTTTTCTTTTTGGAAAAAACTGTGTATTGTGACAACGTGAAATGAGTTTGGAACTTGAATTATGGATAGTAAAGGTTGAGAGTTGTATTTGATATTGTTTTGGAATGTAATATGTGTATTTTTTTTCCCTTGCATATTACTTGTTCAACAAAATGCTCAAATGTAAGAATATTTTAAAAAAGTGTGTATCGTGATCATGTAAAATAAGTATAAGACCTTTGAGTTGTATACATTGAAGTTTGAGTATGAGTTGACTTATTGAATGAGTGTTTTTTACGTGTTTGGGTGAGGATTTTGTTTCGATTGATTTAAAATGTGACAAGATGAGGATGATGTGCCAACGACTTCCCAAGGTGGAATACCATGGCAAACAATTAATGACGATGGTAAACAAATAGTGACTCTTATAAGACGAGTCCTATGATGCCCTAGATATTCATAAACTTGATTCATGAATTATTATTATGGATTTCCTTCATTAATATACTTCTAATGAACTATTTTGATGAATATCAAATTTTAAGATCATGAATGATTGTATATGTATCATCAGTGTGATGATATCAATGATTTAACAATATTGAGTTTCTCTATTTAAATGAGAAATTTTTAAATACATAAAAGATGGGTTGAATGACAAATAAATTTATACAAAAAATTTTATTGTGTTGTATTAGAGGGATAATGTTAATTTTTGGGAAGAACCCCGATTTTTATTAGTAGGTCAATTTAATGATCTTAGTATTTATTTTGGTCATATTAATAGTTAATATTTGAGAGTATGATTAGGAAATTAATGTGTCACATAGATAGAAGATGAGTGATTAGTACTTGCTCTTAGAAAATCTAAAGGTTGAAGATTGATCAAAATTTGTGCTTAAGTTTGAAATCAATGGTGTAGATTTTATGTTAAACAAACCTAGGTAAATCGATGGCCAAACTTTGGATGATAAGTGACCAATGAGAGCTTAAGGTAAGGATTGGTGTGATGGAAGATCCAATGGATGAGAATAAGGATGACAACCTTGGATCAATGGTGGAAATTGGAAGAAAGAAAAAAAAAATATATATCAATGAGAAGGCAAAAGAGGGAACGGATTTTGGGTCAAAAAGCAAGAGGAAATTTGAACAAATGAGAAAAAAGGAAAGTGGTGCATGCATCCAACCTCATGTAAGAGATGTCATGGTTTATTTGGCAAGTTGACCCAAAGTAGAGACAAGTGAAAGTGACTCCTTGTCTCCACTTTTTTGAACCAAATTTTCACTCCAACACTCTCCCTCTAAGTGGCGGCCATGAAGGGGAGAATTAGCCAAAAAATTTCCAATTTTACCCCTCAAAATACAGCTCCCTTAAGTTAAAAGTTGGCTAAAAATAAACCCCTAACACCTCATTTTATTCTCACATGAGTTAAGCTCAAAAACCCTAGCTCTGTAGCCACCACCAAGCTCAAAACAGAAAAAAAAAAACAAAAACAAAAACAAAAAAAAAAAAAAAAAACCACTAACACTATTCTCCATCTCCAACACCCCTCTAGCACCCTCCTCCCGTCATTTTCAAGCTCCAAGCAACCCCGTTACCAAGTTCAAAGAAGTGTGAAACGGAGTTAGAGGACGTTTTACTAGAGGTAAAATAGTGGTATTCTCTGTGTTTTAGTCATTTTTGGAGAACTAAAGCATGATGTTTAGTTATAATCTTAATGTAGACTTCTTCTTACCTAGGAAAACATTTTTAGAAGAACTTTGGAGGTCCGAGATCTTAAAGGATCCCAGGAGCATTTCGGTAAGATCTACGAACTTTGTTAAAACTTGCAGTTGTTGTGGTTATATAGCATGTATTAGAAACTTTGTTATGAAAAAAATTATATGATAAGATTCTACAGAGGATAACCTTTATTTTAGGCTTTGGAATCACTTGGTTTACTTTTGTATATCTAAAGTTATGTGCACTTGAAGTTGTGACACAAAACTAGTGAAAAAATGAACCTCTGGGGTATAGCCTAGCCATGGGTTTTATATACTCCGAACCCTTTAGCCTCAAAATTTTAAATTAAAAGTTATAGATCTAAACACTAGATTCTTTAAGCTTTTCAACAAGGTATCATATGCCTCGAACGAATAAATGTGTAGTTTTTGGTGAATTTTATAAATTTGGACTATGAACCGAAAGTCTTTGTTGGAACCACGTACTAGACATGGGTTTTGTATCTTTTGAGTTAGTAAACCATAATGTTTTATAAAATTGTTCTTATGAGTTAGAAAACCATAACGTTTTACAAAACTGTACTTATCATACGAAATAGACACTATAAGCTTTCCACTGACATATCTTTTGCCTTATTTGGAGTTGTAAGTGAATTGTTATGATTTTTCTAAACTTACCCATGAATCTGGACTTGTGGTTTAAACGTGGAACCAACAGTAATAAAACCTAAGTTTATGGTATGAAACGCTCAAGCACTAAAGCAAATAGCTTTACCACTATAAAGTAGACATCTCAAGCTTCAAAATAAGATATCATGCGTTTAAAATGGATATGTACATAAATTTTAATAAAATGATGCGAACCACGCCAACTTGTGACTAGACCCGTAATCTAAGAAGTCCCCAAGATCGTTCTACAATCAGGTTTGGATGGGAACTGCAACCCGTTGTTTGAATAGTGACACGAACCTTGGTATAGAAGACCGCGACCCAATGTCCACCCGTAAACAAGTACCTTAGTATTGTTGTAGACACCACAAACGGTGGTGGAGAACAGTTTGATAAGTCGAATTTGAACACCACAAGACAAAGTCTTGATAAGTTCGATTAGTTCAACAAGAACTGAGAGATAAATCACAAGAGTGAATAGAATTGTCAAAAAGTCTTTATTGACCAGAAAATAAGGCCTATTTATAGGCTGAGAATTACAATAATATTCCTAGAATATGCTAAGCTGAAGAAAAGGAAACTAACCTAATAAGTTTAGCCTAAAAATAAAAAAGGAAACTAACTTAATTGTTTGGCTTTATTTTCCAGCCACTTACAACCTATTTAAGGAAAATGAAACTATCTAATTCTTGACTAATTGACCCAAAAACGTGGACAACTTAATAAGGAAACAAATAGCTTTGTTCAAACTAATCAAATCCTCCAAAAAGCATATCCATTTGCATGGATTGCATGGCTGACGTGGCTTCTTCAATTACATGGCTGAACTTGAATTAAATTGACTATTTGAGCTCTATTTGTTGATTCCACGCATTTAGACTTGCCATTCTCTATCACAATGTGTTGCGCTAAAGTATTTAAAGCTTTCTTGAACCTCTTTGCCCGTGCTCTTGTAACTGGACCAACAAGAACTAGAACCGGATCCTTGGCCTCATTATTCCCCTCCTCTTGAAGAGGATTTGCCCTCAAATCGTCACCTGTATCAAAAAGACTTAAATCAGAAACATTAAAAGTTGCACTAACATTATACTGACCTAGTAAGTCCAATTTGTTAGCGTTGTCATTGATGCGCTCAAGAACTTGAAATGGTCCGTCTCCTCGTGGAAGCAACTTTGAGCGCCTTTGATTCGGAAACCTTTCCTTGCGCATATGTAACCAAACCCAATCACCGGGCTCAAAAATAAGCTTACGACGCCCTTTGTTGGCTTGACTAACATATTGCTCCGTTCTCCGCTCGGCGTTGAGCCTTGCTTTCTCATGTATCTGCTTAACAAATTCAGCCTTCTTTTGTCCATCAAAGTTAATACGCTCAGATAAAGGTAATGGAGATAAATCCAATGGAGTCAAAGGGTTAAAACCATAAACAATTTCAAAAGGTGAAAACTTAGTAGCAGAATGAACAGTTCGATTATAAGCAAACTCAACATGTGGTAAACACTCCTCCCAAGTCTTAATGTTCTTCTTAATGATAGCCCTCAACAAAGTTGACAAAGTCCTATTTACTACCTCGGTTTAACCATCAGTTTGTGGATGACAAGTAGTAGAAAACAAAAGCTTAGTACCTAACTTACACCACAAGGTCTTCCAAAAGTAACTTAAGAACTTCGCATCCCTATCTGAAACAATGGTCCTAGGCATACCATGTAACCTTACAATTTCCTTGAAGAATAAATCTGCAACATGTGAAGCATCATCAGTTCTATGACATGGGATAAAATGTGTCATCTTAGAGAATCTATCTACAACCACAAAGATAGAATCACGTCCATGCTTAGACCTAGGTAAACCCAAAACAAAATCCATAGAAATATTAATCCAAGGCTCACTAGGTATAGGGAGTGGGGTGTATAATCCATGGGGTTGCGCTCGAGATTTTGCTTGCCTACAAGTGACGCATCTGCCACAAATTCTTTCTACATCCCTTTTCATGTGTGGCCAATAAAAATGTTCCTGCAAAATAGCCAATGTCTTGGCGACTCCAAAATGTCCCATTAACCCTCCACCATGGGATTCCCTTACTAACAAATCTCTCAATGAACAATTAGGCACACACAACTTATTTTCCCTAAAAAGAAACCCTTCATGTCTAAAAAATTTTCCAATAGCATTTTTCTCACACATTCTATACTCTTCTCCAAAGTCACGGTCTAAAGAATATAACTCATTAATCTGCTCAAAACCAAGTAATTTCGCATCAAGAGTTAATATTAACACATACCTTCGAGAGAGTGCATCGGCAACGATGTTTTCCTTACCTTGTTTGTATCGGATGACATATTGAAATGTCTCAAGGAACTCCACCCATCGTGCATGACGCTTGCTCAACTTGTGGTGTCCTTTCAAGTGCTTCAAGGACTCATGATCAGTGTGAATTACAAACTCTTTAGGCCAAAGATAGTGCTGCCATGTCTCTAAAGCTCGAACCAATACATACATCTCCTTGTCATAAGTTGGGTAATTTAGTGTTGCCCCATTCAGCTTTTCGCTGAAGTACGCAATTGGTCTTCCTCCTTGCATCAAGACTGCTCCTATCCCAAAACCTGAAGCATCACATTCAATTTCAAATGTCTTCGTGAAATCGGGCAAAGCAAGTAAAGGTGCATTAGTCAATTTATCTTTAAGTAATTGAAAGGCCTTTTCTTGTTCCTCGCCCCATTTGAATCCGATGCTCTTCTTGATGACTTCAGTCAATGGTGCGGCAATGCTGCTAAAGTCTTTCACAAACCTCCTATAAAAGCTAGCAAGCCCATGAAAACTTCGCACATGCCCTACACTTGTAGATGTTGGCCACTCTTGAATTGCCTTTATCTTTTCTTCATCAACCTGTATCCCTTGTGCACTCACAACAAAACCAAAAAACACAAGCTTGTCGGTGCAAAAGGTGCACTTCTTCATGTTAGCATACAATTTTTCTTTTCGAAGCACATGCAAAACTGATTGTAAATGCATAACATGTTCTTCCAAGCTTTTGCTATAAATAAGGATATCATCGAAATAGCCTACAACAAATCTGCCAATAAAAGGTCTCAAAACATGATTCATTAAGCGCATAAATGTACTAGGTGCATTAGTTAAACCAAAAGGCATGACTAACCACTCATATAAACCATGTTTAGTTTTAAAAGCAGTTTTCCACTCATCACCTTCTTTCATTCTAATTTGATGATAACCACTTTTCAAATCAATCTTAGAAAACACGCATGAACCATGTAACTCATCAAGCATATCATCTAAGCGAGAAATAGGATGTCGATACTTTACCGTTATGTTGTTGATAGCTCGGCAATCAACGCACATTCTCCATGTCCCATCCTTCTTAGGAACTAAAATTACCGGAACGGCGCGTGGACTTATACTTTCTCTCACATACCCTTTTTCCATCAACTCACTAACCTGCCTTTGTAATTCTTTTGTCTCCTCGAGGTTGGTTCGGTAGGCTGGTCGGTTAGGTATGGATGCTCCGGGAACAAAATCAATTTGATGCTCAATCCCTCGAATAGGTGGTAATCCTTGTGGTAAATCCTCGAGAAAGACATCCTCAAAATCCTGCAAAAGAGAGACAGCAACACTAGGCAAAGAAGTGTCAAGTGTATTAATGTTTAAAGCCTCTTTGTACAATAGTACAATCATTGGCTGTTTTGAAAACAAAGCCCTCTTCACCTCACTTGCCCTCGCAATCAAGCTTATTTTTCCCTCTTCTTTTCTCGCTTCACTCGAGTTCTCACTTTCTTTTTCGTTTTGCTTTTCACTCATTCTCATTTTTCTCTCTTTTCTTGTTCATTCTCTCTTTTTTTCCTCTCATTCTCAATCTCTTTTTTCACTTTCTTGTTGTAACCTCACTTGATCTTCATAAACTCGTCTCGGAGTCATAGGTACAAGAGTTACATTTCTTTGCTTGAATTCAAATGTGTATTTGTTTGTGAATCCATCATGTTTCACACGCCTATCAAATTGCCATGGCCTACCTAGTTACAAATGGCTTGCTTGCATCGGAACCACATCGCACAACACCTCATCATCATATTTTCCAATGCGGAACGCAATCAACACCTGTTTACTCACTTTAATTTCACCACTATTGTTCAACCATTGTAACTTATAAGGCCTAGGATGTTTTCGTGTAGGCAGCCCCAATTTCTCTACCATAGTAGTGCTACATTAGTACAACTCCCACCATCAATAATAACACTACATACCTTGTTATTCACGTGGCACCTAGTGTGAAAGATGTTTTCCCGTTGTACATTTTCGTCCTCCTTGACCTGCAAACTTAACGCTCTTCTAGCCACTAACAATTCAACTTGGGCTGCGTACTCCTCATCGTCAGCGTCCTCCAATGGCGGTATGGACTCGATATCATCTTTACTTTCGGTTTCAATTTCGCCATTCTCCCGCATGACCATTACTCTCTTGTTTGGACATTGATTTGCGATATGTCCTCTTCCTTGGCACCTAAAACATTTAATTTCACGATTGCGAGTAGCAGTTTGTTCAGTTCTACCTTGAGTTTGGTGGCTGACTACTTCTTGTTTTGGATCCACTTTTGGTTTGATCGGGGCTGGTCGCTTTTCATCCCTTATAGCAAAATTTGGCCTCCAAGAGGATCCCCCACCTTGTACTCCACGTGAGCTGCTACCCCTCCTCTTTAGTTGGTGCTCATTTTTTATGGCCATATGTACCATCTCATCCAACTCTACATACTCACGTAACTCCACTTGATCTGCAATTTCGGGGTTTAAACCAGCCAAAAAGCGTGACATCGTAGCCTCCCGGTCCTCCTCCACATTGGCTCTAATCATGGCTACCTCCATTTCTTGGTAGTAGTCTTCCACGTTTTTATTACCTTGCACCAATCTTTGCAACTTTCGGTACAAGTCCCGATAGTAGTGGTTTGGCACAAATCGTTTCCGCATGATGGCCTTCATTTCTTCCCAAGTGCCCACCGGTCTCTCGCCATTTCGCTTCCTGTTGAGCATCAACTGATCCCACCAAACAATAGCATAGTCAGAAAACTCAATGGCGGCAAGTTTTACCTTTTTCATTTCAGAGTAGTTGTGGCACTCAAATACCAACTCCACCTTCTTCTCCCACTCCAAATACGCCTCGGGATCATTCCTTCCGTGAAATGATGGAATTCTCATCTTAATACTACCCAAATCATTATCCTCCCTATTCCTATCTCCTCGTACCCGTCTAAACCTCCTAACGCTGCCCACCGAGCGTCTTTCATCCTCTTCCTCAAAACCGCCCTTATTAAACTCCTCATAGTCCTCCGCTACATGTCTCGGTTGAACTCTTTCCCTTCTTCGCACATTAGGAGCGGGTTGTGGCTGCTCCTCACGTGTATTCTCTATCCGATCTATCCGCTCGTGAATCTGCTCTAATTCCAACCTCATCACACGCTTCATATCACCCATTATGGCCTCCATAAACAACTTCGGATCCGTGGCACCATCGATAATGCTATTGTGAGACATGATTGCTGCAAAACAAAGTTAGTAATGAAGGACCTCACCAATTCACTCCCTCACGTGTTTCACTCGAATAATGGTTTCCCACATACTCGTATTTGCACACAATAAGATGTCACTCAAGCCCTCACAATTCACTCTTAGAAATCCTCTTGAGTTCTTATCAAACAAGATTCGTGAATGACGGTCAAACTAAGCTTATCAATAGTTTTCAAAAATTTGTACAAAAATTTTGTTGGTGTTTGGGATAAGGAGATTGCTGCTTATTGGGACCTAAATTGATGAAAACAAACAATTTTTTTTTTTTTGGCAGACTCCTTGCTGTTTTCTTTTCTTTTATTTTCTGTTTTATTTTATTTTATTTTTTTGATAATTTGGATTTCTTCTTCTGCTTCTTCTTTTGATAATCTGGATTTTCTTTTCCTTTTTTTTTTAATTCGGAATTTTTTTTTTTTTAGAACAATCTCCAACAAAAGGTCTGAATGAAAACAAATAATTGAGTAGTAATCCCAAATTTTCGCCCCCCAGCAGAAACAAGAAACAACCTTTTTTTTTCTGACGATTTTTTGAATAATCAGAAACTGAAACAAACAAGAATTTGAACGAAAATAAAATTTAAAAGATAGATAAACCTGAGAATAGAACCGAAGCTCTGATACCAAATGATGCGAACCACGTCAACTTGTGACGAGACCCGTAATCTAAGAAGTCTCCAAGATCGTTCTACAATCAGGTTTGGATGGGAACCGCAACCCGTTGTTTGAATCGTGACACGAACCATGGTATAGAAGACCGCGACCCAATGTCCACCCGCAAACAAGAACCTTGGTATTGTTGTAGACGCCACAAACAGTAGTGGAGAACCGTTTGATAAGTTAAATTTGAACGCCATAAGACAAAGTCTTGATAAGTTCGATTAGTTCAACAAGAACTGAGAGATAAATCACAAGAGTGAATAGAATTGTCAAAAAGTCTTTATTCATCAGAAAATAAGGCCTATTTATAGGCTGAGAATTACAATAATATTCCTAGAATATGCTAAGCTGAAGAAAAGGAAACTAACCTAATAAGTTTAGCCTAAAAATAAAAAAGGAAACTAACTTAATTGTTTGGCTTTATTTTCCAGCCACTTACAACCTATTTAAGGAAAAGAAAACTATCTAATTCTTGACTAATTGACCCAAAAACGTGGACAACTTAATAAGGAAACAAATAGCTTTGTTCAAACCAATCAAATCCTCCAGAAAGCATATCCATTTGCATGGATTGCATGCCTGACGTGGCTTCTTCAATTACATGGTTGAACTTGAATTAAATTGACTATTTGAGCTCCATTTGTTGATTCCACGCATTTAGACTTGTCATTCTCTATCACAATGTGTTGCGCTAAAGTATTTAAAGCCTCCTTGAACCTCTTTGCCTGTGCTCTTGTAACTGGACCAACAGGAACTAGAATCGGATCCTTGGCCTCATCATAAATCACGTAATATTGTATTATAATCTGGTAAACTGATATTTTACCATAAGACACTTAGGAATACGTCCACATTAATGTTTGAAATGCTTGAAATCTTGGAAAACAAATTATAAAGACAGAAACTAGATGTTTCAACCTTTTTAATAAATCATCAAGTGTCCAAAACGGGATTATACTCAAATCTAAACAAATCTTACAATTTAAAATCCTACACCGATAAAATGATTAAACATTAAAATGTGAAATAAGGGTAAGTTATAACATATGAACATATTTAGTTATGAAATGAGTTGGTATTAAGTGTATGATCAAATAATATGAAAAACCCTACTTTATAAAGTTGAATCACAAGTTTTAAATGAGCTAAGATAAAGTACACTAAAGGATTACTGGCATATGCCAAGAGACTACCTTAGCCCAACTAAATGATCATAACTAAGGGGATTGGGCCTTACAAGTCCAATAATAGATGAGAGGTATACACTTAGGTGACTCATTGTCACCTTGATTGATTAATTAATTAATTAATTAATTAATACATAACCAAATGTAATTAATAAAGTAATTAATTAATTAATTATAAGAGTTAGTAGATGATAATTAAGATTATTATGTTGAATAACTACATAATTATAATACATGATTAATTAGAGACTAATTAATCATTAATCATTAATCATTGATATAATCATCAAAATAACTATGGATGATTAACTAGAGATTAATCAAACATTAATTATTAGATTAATCAAATTATTAATTATTAATATTAGAATTAATAATTATTATATGAGAAATAATATTTAAGTAACATAATTAAATTATTAATAATATAATTATTAATAAGTCAATTAAAATTATGTAATTTAATTATAATTGCTCAATTAAATAAAGTAATAATTAACTATTACCTAATTAATTAATTAATTAATTAAATTAAATTAAATAATTAAATAGTAATTAGTATAAATTTATTTTAACATTTAATAATTAATATGAATTAATTGTTAAGGTTAATTATGATATAAGTAAATTAAGTTCACTATAGTTTATAAAATAAATGAATAAAGCAATATAACTATGATTCTATCTAATAATGAGATATTGTTAAATCAGGACAATTTCTCAAATCTGCATAGTAGGATATACAACTCCGGAAGTTTAAGTACATAAGACAAGTAAGTACAAATCTCACCTACAGCATGGAACAAAATGTTTTTCTTTGTTGATGCTCTACGTTTGCTATGACTTGACTTGATTATGTGATGAGTATGAGTTCCGTATTGCTTTGATTAAGTATTTGATGTGCATAATTTCTCTTGCACTGACATGATCGGCATCGTTCACAGATATTTATGCCATAATAATAGATGCATAGTGATATGAAAATCTACATATTGTCATAATTAATAAAAATGAGACAAATGAAAGATAAGATTAAGTATGTACCAACCTCCAATTAGTGAGAGGATATGATAAGAACGAAAGTTATAAGATATGACCTTGGAGGTTGTTGGAAGGTCGCTTCCCTAACTCTCCATTGGTTGCGCACATATGGGTACGACATAGGGGACCTTAAGTAGACAAGACATGTATATAATAAAGCATAAATGAACACACATGATCCCATGCATTTTTTAACATTCTTGATGTTACGTGTGATGATATGATTTTATGAAAATGTTTTGTGAGATATTGTTTGTACTTGTTGAGCGAAAGCTCATACTTGTATGTTCGTGCTGTAGGTAACGCAGGTAAGCAGCCCGCTACTTAGATGTTTCATGGAGTGGCGAAGCTGTGCGGAGGCAATGAAGGAAGGGAGTGGGATACCATCACAAATTTAATTTCCGCATTTAGACTTCTTAAATTATTTTGTATCGACTATATTTATAACTATGCTTCCAATGTTTTGGTACTACTAAACTAGTAGGAATACTTTACGAGAAAAAGACTTTAGACTCTTTCCTTTTAACTTACATGAAGTTATAGATTTTTAAATATTATCTAAATACGAATTTGAATAGGATATTTATTAACTAGACGTTTTCGATTTTCTCAGTTAAAATTTTTAGTAATTCTAACTTTGTAATACGAATATGATTTATAAATTAAAAAAATTCTGAATTTTAAGAACCAAACATAAATAAGTGTTAAGACTAAATTAAATAAGAATAACTAAGCTAGTTAACAGTCTGAAAAATTATGTTGTTACAAGTCCATATTGTTCAGAAAAGGGGAGAAAGAATTTGTTTCATTGGACCCTAAAAGGCAACAGATAGAGAAGGAGGGGAATGAACTACAGAGTTGGATTAATATGCTTTTGAGAGCACATTCCTAAATGGATAGCTAACTTTAGAAGTGCTGATTTAGCCCCCAAGGAAAGAAAAAGTGTGGGTGAAAGTCATAATTTCTTTCATTGTGGAACTTTCGTTTAAAAAACCAGTTTTGAAATCATACGCAGACTCAGCCAAAAATTTTAGACATGATCTTTACCATACTTTTGTCATGGATCATCTTTACCATACTTTTCATTACATATCGACGTTTGTCGGAATTCAAAAAACTATCACAACATGAATGTGAGTTAAGAAAGAGAAACAAATACAGATCAACGGGAGGTCCAGACGGATATAAGAAACTCGATCAAACACTCCTATGTGAATAACTTGGTTTATTTTTTTCACAGTATATAAATCAATTATTTTTACCTTTATGTTTACTAATGGTAATTAATAAACTACAGTTTAAGGAAACAGGAGAATGGCAAACGAGACATAATTTGTGGCTAGAAATGCATGTCAAACCTAGTGCCGAGTACAAGAATTTATCATTTAAGATTGTTGGCGATATGATAGTAAGTACAAGACTTTGTTATTTGCTAATTAGTCTTATTTATACATCATTATTTATGGATTCATGATATGTTTTCTAATTCTTACAGGGGAATTATAGTTTATAGCAGACACAACGGAGTTTCGAATCTGTTAGGACTAATGACATATTGACCAAGTCATTAAACAATGACGAACATTCGGGACATACCCATGGTCAGTCTAAATTTGTCAGACAGTCTTAGTACTTCAACACTATGCTAAGCTCAAAAGATAAAATTGAAGTATCATTAGTGAAATGCCATCTTGCTGCATTGGAAAAAACCATACAAGAAATTTATGCAAAGCAAGGTATTGACCAAGAGACTATGGATGAGGAGAATACCACACCGACTGTTGATCAACACAATAGCTTTAAAGCTAGTTGCACCCTTAATGAAAAAGAATTTGGGGTGTCGGATCAGCAACCTACCCCGAACGTAAATAAGGAATGCCAGATCTTTCTTGATGATTCAATTAATGGTGGAGATGTGCTGGTTGCAATTGGTGGAGCATACATGGAGTGTGTTCCAACTGACATAATCCATGGGATTCCTTTAGGTGAGGAGAACGTGCAAGTGGCAATTATAGTCCCCGGAACTAAAACAAGCACTCCTACCGATTCCAACAAAAGAAGCAACAATTATGGAAGAAGCTGTCGATGGGTTTGTTGCTTGGCCGAAAAGATTAATCATCATTGACACGAGCCTGAGCCAGGTAAGTCGAAGTCCTAGTCACGTTCCCGACTAAGTAGTTGAGGGAAACAAATGCATCAAAAAGAGAGCAAGGAAAAAAAACTATAGTCACAACCGGAGGTACAACAACAAAATGCGCAACAATAACTACCTTCTTTCGACTGTAGTGAAATTTCCTTCGACTTGAGACCATTGGTTTATTATGCACAATGTTCGATGCATGGCGGCTTGCAAATAGAGTGCCCAACTTGACCGGCCATCAGTGGCAGTGACTTGCCTATCTATCTTGGGTTTAAAAATGTCTACCATTTCATTACATTTTAAGAAATTAGTGCAAACAATATAATGGTATACATCAGGTAATAGATATATCATTAAACAATACTTATTTTTCATAGCAAGTTTGAGTAATTATTTTGCAGCTATTTAGTGAAATGTCGTGCTAAAGAATGCGTTGATCAATGGTTCAGTTTTATTTCTCCAACCATTGTCTCACCAGTTAAACAGAAAGTAGATCCGTAAGTCTACCGTAGAGAGAGAGCCAACAATATTTTACGACTCTTAACAATGCACTGAAAGGAAAGTTGTTTCTCATGCCATATAACAGTAGGAAACATTGGAACTTGGTAGATTTTGATCCGTGGGATAACTCAATCATGTATTTTAATCTCTTGGAAACAAATCGGCTAATGATTTTCAAGAGCTAATTAAGTTATAAGTATATTTTTATGTTCCAAATTATGATTTGACATCACGTTATTTTTATTTTAATTGTTTTGAACTTTGTTAAATTATTAAGGCACTTAATGATTGGAAGATTTTAATGGTAAAAGGAATAAGAATCCGATACAACTATGAAACATTGATCGATACTCCTCAATGTCCACTACAATAAGGTTATGTTGAATGCGGTTTTTTTTGTTTTAGCTTTTATGCGGGAAATAACCTTGACTCTTGATGGATTATCCTTACTTCAAACTATGGATTTTTAAACCGATATTGAGATGAGTTTAGTAAGGCAAAAGTGGACTAATTTTGTAATGCAGTTCATCCAATATAGTTAGGAGACAATCCATAAATTTTGTAATGTAGTATATGTTTTTGTAATAATTGTTGTATATTATAACACAAAATTATTTACTAATCAGCTATTATTTCAATCTGGGTTGTGTGATGGATAACACACAAGATTTGGCACTTGTGAGAAATCGCATAAATTATATAAAAAAAATTCATTCAAAACTTTCCACGAACATTTTCATGGAAAACCATGAAAACGGTAGTGATAAATTGACATAACACGACGGTTTGTACTAGTGGTGGAAGTCTGGAGTTTCTTTCTCCGAAGAGCAATCCCCCACCTATCGTCCTCGGATTCCGGGTAGGGTTCTAGTGGCTGGGGTTCTATTCGTGGCTGTGGTATGGGAAGATCCCGTGCGCCCGGACAGGATCATCATAATTCTCTGGAGGATTTTCAGGAACCTATTAAGGCGGGATTTATTAAGGCTGATTCTAAGGGCATAATTTTGGATTACGTGGAGTTGAATTTTCCGCTAACTATCACTATGGTGGACGATTAGACTAATGGAAAGTCAACAATTGCACGTGACTCTCTCTTTGGTGCATGTGTTAAGAAGTTTTCATGTGAGACATCTTCTCCCTCACGTGTTTGTCCAATCGCCCCCCGAAGGGCTTTCTGCGTGAGAAAGTCCACGTTATTGCTGAGCTGGTTAAGGGGCACGCCTCTGAGACTTCAGCTCTCATTTCCCCTCTTCCGAGATCTTTCCCTTTCTCAGCTAAGAAACCAATGGAATCTATAGCTATGGTGAGTCTGAAAATGCTTGCTAGAAAGTCGGGGGTTAAGAGCAAGGAAAACAACTCGGTGGTAGCCAAAGGAAAAAGTGATGGGCCTAGTTCGGATGGCGAAGGTGAGAAGAGGCATTTTCTTGGTGATGTTTCCAACACTTTGTGATCAGCGGGGATTGCAATGCATCCCCGCTGGGAATTGTGAGTCTCTTAGTGCGAAATACTCGTGAATTGGGGAATTCGCGAGCATTTGACAGACTCTGGATGATGATTCGGAGGTTTTCCCCATGTCTAGTTTTTATCTCAGAAACTAGACTTCGTGGACGGGCAGCTAGTTCAATTAAAAATAGTTTAGGTATTGAATGTGGAGTTCATGTCGATTGTGTTGAGATGTGTGCCCATAAACAAATGAGATATATTATTTTGCTGATTTAATTTAAGGAACTTTTTCAATATTATTTTTGCATGCATGTTTAGATGCTTTATAAATATCAAAAACCCTAAATTATTTAAATGTGACTTTAAATATTGTATATAAGTGTTATGTACAGGAGGATAATATTTAAAATTAAAATAATCTAAATTTGTCTGTAATTAAAAATTAAAGTTGAGATCTTTAATTTAAAATTACTAGCGCGGTTCATTACATTCTGAATGAAATGATCTTATCCGGATTGTTAATAATGAGATTATTGGAATGAAAGTGCTTTATATAATTTGATTATATAGGACTGGAACACGATTAATTATGAATCTTTAATAATTTCCGTTGTCATATAGAGCATTCAAAATTAATCAATGATGATCATATATGAATCGATCTTAATTCTGAGTAATTAATAGACTCCTATTTATTGTATCATGTTTTTTGACACATCGAGTAATGACATAAATGAATAGTGTCAAATTCTTGGTATATTGGAAATATAATATAATAAGTAGCCGGGAATATTAATATACAATATGAAATCCATTCCTTCGTAAAGAAGTTAGATAGACAGTTCCCTTAAGTGTTGATTCGGGACTTGAATAATAAGAGCACTCAATTTATGATTAGATCTTAAATATATTATTCATTAGAGAATCAATGGTACTTAAGGAGAAAGATATAATTAAAGAGGTTAACGGAAAATACCTAGTTTTAATTATGAACCGTTTATGGAGGATTGATTTATATGTAGTGACTATATCAATGGGCAATTCAAATCTTTTGAATATAATTAGTTTTATAATTTTAAGAGTGCAATTCCAAATTTTTAGTGGAATAATTTGGAATTAATATTTTTGATATTTTAATTAAGGTGTTAATTAATTGTCAAAATTATTGGAGCTTAAAATTATAAAGTCCATCGTTCCTCTCAACGGCTTCATTGAATCATGTGAACATTATTTTATGTTGGGTTAATTTATTAATTTAGAATTGAGAATTCTATATTAATATTCACACAACAAATTAATTAGATTAATTTGTGTATTTTAAATAATATGATTATTTAAAATTAATTTAAAATTGTTTTTTAATTAAAGATTATACAGTGTGGTAAGGACCACATCGTAGTTGTGCACCATAGGGTGGTTCACGTTATATCTACAAAGTGTATGTGGAATATTGAATTTTGAATTATTTAATTAATTAATTAATTAATTAAATAAAAAAGGAGATGTCAGTTATTTCTCTATAATACCAAAAACAGGGTACATACGATGTATCTAGAAAAAAGGAAGAGATATTAATTCCTTTTTGACAGAGAGAGAGAAAAAAAAAAAAAAAAACATAGACGTAACTTTTTCTTCAAAGAGTTTCTTCTCCTCTTCTCCTTCACTTTGTCTCATGAGTTGAGAAAGCAAAGTGAATCAAAATTCAAGTGTGTGATCAAACCCAAATTCAGAAACGCCCACTCATTTCTTGTTCATCGTGATCTGGAGAACGCTGAGAAAGAACCGTTGGCATTTCGAAGGATTTGAAGTTCTCAAGAAGATTGGTGTTTCCGAAGAATTTGGAGTACTCAAGAAGGTTCTTGAAAGAGTTTAAGAATTTCGACCTAATCGGACAACGGTCAATCTCTAAACTTTCTTCTTAATTTATTTTGTTAAATTAATATAAGTATTGTCGTCGGAAAAATTTTGAGAAAATTTTTATATGTGCGATTTGATCCGTACCATGCTTTCGCAAAAATTTTTAAAATCTGGTTTTCGAAACCAACAGATTGTGGAGCAGGCGTGGCATTTTGGTGCTATTGTGGTGTAAGGAGTGGGATGTGGAATTTAAGAGTTTCTCATCGGCTCACGTTGACGTTTTTGCCTCATGTGAAGGGAAGATATGGTGTTTCATGCGCTTTTACGGTAATTCGACTCGAAGCCAATGCCACCATTCTTGGGAGCTCATCCGTCGCCTAAAGGGGCTGTTTATCCTCCCATGGATAGTGCTGGGCAACTTCAATAAAATCGTCCACCTATCGGAGAAGCTCGGGGGCAATGACCGTGTTCATAGTGATATGAGACGATTTGGTGAGACTATTAATGATTGTGAGCTCCGTGATTTGGGATTCTTTGGGGCGGCAATGACATGGAACAATGGACAGGATCCTCCGTGTAACATCCAAGAGCGTCTTGATCGCTGCCTAGCCAACTTAGAGTGGAAGACTATGTTCGATAATTCTAGAGTCTTTCACAAAGACTTCTTTGGCTCGGATCATATAGCTATCCAAGTTGTTTTGCACTTTGGCAATTACAACATGGATAGGGGAGACAATTCGGTAAGAAGATTCACCTTTGAGCCTATTTGGCTGTCCAAACCCGAGTATAAGGAAGTAGTCTTGAATAGTTGGTGGCAGACGGTGGTGTGTGGTGATGATAGTTTGTTGGCTGAAAACTTGGATGCTTGTGCGCGGCTATCAAAAGCTGTAGCAAGGAGATTTTTAGCAACATTCCAAGGAAAATTGCTAGTTTGCAGAAGGTAATTGAAGAACTTAATAATTATACCCTTGGGAGGATAAAAATGAGGACTTAGAGAGACTTGGTAAGGAGCTTGATTACCTTCTTTCCTTAGAGGAGTATGACTGGTGACAGCATTCTCACTCAGATTGGCTTAGAGGCGGTGATCGTAACACCAAAATTTTCCACCAGAAGGCCTCTTCTCGGAGAAAGAAGAATTAGATCAAAGGGTTTGAGAATGGTTTCGGGGAATGGGTGACAGAAGAAGATGGGATCACCAGTGTTGTAGAAAGCTATTTTTCGGATATTTTTTCCACCTCCATTCCCATTGCCGATGAGATTGAAAGAGTTATCAGCGAGGTCTCCAATTGTTTGACTATGGAAGCCAAGTCACATTTGGATGCTCCTTTCACTGTTGTGGAGGTAAAGGAAGATCTCTTTGAGATGGGTGCTTGGAAGTCCCATGGGTCAGATGGATTTCATGCTGGCTTCTTCCAAGATAATTTGGGACTTGGTTGGTCAGGACATCTTGGAGGTTTGTTTGAAGATTCTTAATGAAGGTAGTTCAATTCAACTTTTGAATGATACTCATGTTGTGCTCTTCCTAAGATAAAATCGCCTAGAAAGGCCTCTGATTATAGACCTATTAGTCTATTCAATGTGACTTATAAAATAGTTACGAAAGTTTTGGCTAATAGGCTTAAACCACACCTCCCATGTCTTATTTCCAGTGAGCAAAATGCGTTTGTGCCGAGAAGGTTGATTACTGATAACATTATTGTGGCGTTTTAGATCCTTCACTCTATTTGGTGAAAAACTGGGGGGAAAAAGGGTCTTATGGCTCTTAAACTTGATATGAGCAAGGCTTATGATAGAGTGGAATGGTCGTTCTTGGAAGCTATGATGAAGATAGTTGGCTTTTTGAATCGGCGGGTGAATCTTGTTATGCACTGTGTATTAACTGCCTCCTTCTCCTTCCTTACCAATGGGCATCCAGTGGGGAAGGTTTTTCCGTCTAGAGGCCTTAGACAAGGTTACCCGCTCTCCCCTTACTTGTTCCTCTTATGTGTCGAGGGCTTTTTGGCCCTTCTTAGAAAGGCACAAAATGATAGAAAGCTCATGGGTGTAGTATGTGCTACAGGAGCTCCTCATATTAAATACTTACTTTTTGCTAATGATAGCATCATCTTTAGTGACGCTGACGAGGCTAGATGTTTGGCAGTAAAGGGAGTTTTGGAAGCATATGAAAATGTCTCAGGTCAATTAATAAATTTTCAAAAGTCAGCCAGCTCTAATATTCCCAATCTTGCGGAAGATCGACAAGGTGCACTCTCGACTTCTTTGGGGCTTTCCAATGACTTGTCCCATGAATCTTATTTAGGCCTTCCATTTTCCGTTGGGAGAAATAAGAGGACATTGTTTGATAATATTAAAGAACGGGTTTGGAAAAGTTACAATCGTGGCGGAGCAAATTGTTTTCATTTGGAGGTAGAGAGACCCTTATAAAGGCGGTTGCCCAAGCTACCTCAACCTATGACATAAACATTTTCAAGATTCAATTGCTTCGTTGGGAAATACTATGCTGCGCTAAAAACAAAGGGGGTTTGGGTTTTCGTTACATGAGAGCTTTCAACAAATCTCTCCTTGCTAAACAAGGATGAAGACTTTTAACTAATCCAAACTCCCTTGTGGCCCGGATTCTTAAAACAAAATATTTTCCCTCATCTTCTTTTATTGAGGCTTCTACTAGTTCTAATCCCTCCTATATTTGGAGAAGCATTGTTTGGGGAAGAGAGGCTCTCATTTTAGGCCTACAGTGGAAAGTTGGCAGCAGTAAAGGCATAAGGGTTTTTCTTAATCCCTGGATTCCTCGGCCCTCAACATTCAGACCCATCACCAGAGCTCCAGTGGGATTGGAGAATTTGCGAGTATCGGATTTGATCTCGAATGGAAGCTGGGATTTAGACACTATTGCCAGTTTGTTTTGGGAAGTGGACAAGGATGCTATCTTGGGCATTCCTAAGTGCTCAAGGAAGAAGAGAGATGTGGCTTTGGCATTTTGAGGCACATGGCCTCTACTCGGTCTACTCAGGTTACAAAACAATCATGGGGAGCTTCCTGGAGGCCTCTAGCTCAGTAAACAGTTTGGACAGTTCGTGGTGGACGAGGCTCTGGAGACTCTGAGTGCGTAGCAAAGTGAAAATTATGATTTGGTGGGCTTTTCATGATGCCCTCCCCTCTAGAGGTGCCCTACTCTAAAGGGGTGTGGTTTGCCTTCTCACTTGCCCTTGCTACCTTGAAGAGGTCGAGGACACTAGTCACTCATTTTGGAGATGTTCGGCTGCCAAAGAGAAATGGAGAGATAGTGCGATATGGAGTCATTGTAGTCATTCTAACAATGGCCATTTTTCACTACTACAAAATATGGATTCCACGACGGCGTTTTCACGACCGTTTTTAAAAAAAACCGTCGTGGAAAATACGTCAAAACACGGAGCGGAACAGAGTTTTCGAAAACCGTCGTGGAAGCTTTCTTGCTTCCACGACGGTTTTGAATAACCGTCGTGGAAGCCGGGAGCTTCCACGACAGTTTTTGAAAAACCGTCGAGGTAGGTACGAAGGAGGGAATTTTTTCAAAAAAAAAAATTTTTTCAAAAATTTAAAAAAAAAATCAAAAAAAATATTTTTTGACCTACCACGATGGTTTTTTGGAAAAACCGTCATGGTAGGTCTACCACGACGGTTTTTTGAAACCGTCGTGGTAGGTCAAAAATTTTTTTTAATTTTTCACCTTACCATGACGGTTTTTCCAAAAAACCGTCGTGGTAGGTATGAATGCGGGAATTTTAAAAAATTTTGAAATTGTTCAACTTTTTGGAGCGTATATTAAAACCCAAAAAAATACCCCATTTCCCACCCCATTACATCCCGAGTCTTTTTCACTCTCTAATACAAACTCTAACTCCAAACCCAAAGCCGCCCATATCCTCCTTCCATTTATCACTCTCCGCTCCCTCTCTACATTCTCACCGCCATTCCTCTCTTTCTCTCTAACTCCGAGCCTTTTTCCCTCTCTCTCTAGTCGCCATTCCTCCCTCTCTCTCTAACTCCAAGCCTTTTTTTCCTCTCCCTCTCGCCGCCATTCCTCCGTCCCCTACATTCTCTACCACTCCACCCGTACCCACGCTCGACAATCCGGTAAGTTGAAATGTATCTTGCTTGGGTAAGGCACGGATTTGGGAATTTTCCGTCCAAAATGTCAAAAATCCACAATGTTCCTTCCAAAATGTTGATTTGGTTGATTGTTAATTTGGGAATTTTCCATAGAAAATTGTCCAAAATTCGTCATTTCGGTGATTGTTGACAGTCGTTGTCATTTAGATTGCTTTAAAATTGATTGGGTAAGACACGGATTTGGGAATTTTCCAGAAAAAATGTTGATTTTGTGAGTTAAATTTTCCGGATTTGCCACCTGTGGGAAATGAAATGAATTCGCAAATTTTTTTTTTTTCGACGGACCCTACCACGACGGTTTTTCAAGAAAAACCGTCGTGGTAGGTCCGCCTATCACGACGGTTTTTTACGTAGAACTGTCGTGGTATGTTCTTAAATGTCCACATTTAGGTCCTATTTTTGCCTATTTCACGACGGGTAAAAAACCGTCGTGGAATCTAAAAAGATTCCACGACGGTTAGAAAACCGTCGTAGAAATGTTACCACAACGGTTAAAAACCGTCGTGGTATCCACATTTTGTACTAGTGTTTGCTCTCTTTGCTTGTTTCTTGCCTTGATTTGCTTGGATGAAGATCTTGTTGTTTTTGTGATGGTGGTTTGGAGTATATGGAGAAACAAGAACGATCTTGTCTTCAATGGGAAGTGGTTAGAAACAAGAGGGGTGTTAGAAAGGGCTGGGAGAGATCTGGGAGATTATCAGATGTGCGACCAGAGGCTTGATACGAAATCCCAATAGAATTTTGTCCAAAAGCATCCGTGGCGCCCTCCAGTAATTAGCGAGTTCAAGATAAATGTTGATTCTAGTGTTAGACCCAGGACTGGCTGTGCAAGAATTGGAGTGGTCATTTAGGGGTGCTTATGGTGCTGTGCTGGCCGCTGCTAGCAAAGAACTTAAGGGTTCCTTGTCCGCTCATACCGTTAAGGCTTTAGCTACAAGAGAAGGTACAATCCTTGCTGCTCATTGTAGTGTTGAAAGTTGGGTCTTGGTATCTGATGTTCTAAATGTAGTTCGCGCTATTCAGCAACCTTAGGACAGATCTGTAGAATCAGAGGTAATAGCTGATATTCAAGAAGCTATTAAAAATGCTATACGTGACTCTGTTTGTTACACATCCCGTCAAAGGAACAATATAGTTCACCTCTCGGTAAATTTAGCTTTTATTAATTCTAGCGATTTGCTTTGTACTGAGTATATTCATGTTGTTTTAAGATCGTTTGTACTTTCTGATATCAATAATATTGAATAAACTCATAGCTTTTCCCTCAAAAAAAAAAATTAGTGTAAAATTAATTTAAATGGTACATTACAAATTACAATAATTTAACAAATTCAAGCAAGCTGTTAAAACTAAAAATTTAGAAAATAAGTTATAAAAAGATAACAAAAATATAGGAGGCATCAGTGCTAAATATCTGTGACATGTAACATGTCTCTCGAGGTTTTTATCAACATCTAATATTATTATATATTTTTTAAGCTTCATACGTATGATTTCACTTCTCATTGCAGTGATTCAGTACGTTAGATGTAGTTTTCAAAAAATAAAATAATAATAATAATAATAAAACAAAATATATATATATATATATAAAATTAACATAATTTGATACACAATATATGATTAAAACAGAACTTTATTTGTGTATATTTATATAACATAACTTTGTCATGATAGAATTTTCTATATTTGCAGGTCAAAATATATTTGTCTACATAAAAAAACTTTTATTAACTCCTCGAATTTGTCAATAATATTCCTTCTGTTAGTCAAGAAAATTTAACAGACTTGGGGCCACACCCATAATTTGCCAAACACCGTGCATGAAACGGTCTCTAAGACTGCCAAAAAGTCAGAACACATGCCCGTAGCGTTTTGGATGTGAACTTTAATTTTAATTTTAACTTCTTTTTTTTTTTTTTTTTCAAACAACTCATATATTGGTCTGATAGAGTCAATGATGAAAATATCGATACGACGGAGATATTAATACTCTAATTGTATGAAAATTTCATTATATTATTAATATCGGTAGAAATATCAGATAAAATTTCGGATGTAATGGAAATTTAATATAAAATATAAGGTAAATTGCTAGGTTGGTCCCTGAACTTTTAACTTTGTGCAATTTTGATCCATGAATTTTTTTTTTCGTAAATAGAATGCTAAACTATCAAAACGTTGTTACAATAGTCCTTTTATGTTTCTTTTTAGACAGAAACAGTTAGTTAAGATCGCTTTTTGATTAAAGTACTATTGTATCAATATTTTAATAGTTTAAGGGCATTCTCCATTCTTTATTCGTAGCTGGAATGACCATAAACTATTAAAAACGTTGCTACAATAGTCCTTTCCGTTAATTTTTAAATAGAATTCGTTGTTAGTACCACTTTTTGATAAAATTACTAACAGATTCTGTTCAAAAATTAATAAGAAGTACTATTGTAATGACATTTTAAAAATTTAAGGGCATTCCATCTAAGAAATAAAGTTGATAGACCAAAGTTGCAAATGATTAGAAGTTTAGAGACTAAATGAGCAATTTACCCTAAATTATGTTTCTAACATCTTAAGACACAAATATAAATACAAAGTTAAATATAGTTATGAACATCCTATATGTAGGTTTGTTGATCTCTTCTTAATGTTTTTTTATAAATTGAAAATTGTGCAAAATTTACAGAAGTCTAGGAGAATGTATTCAACATTTATGTGTTGGTTTTTATTTTATTTTTAATCTTCTTTTTTTTTTGGTAAGATAATATAATATCTCATAAACGTAATTCATTGTTAATTGACCAAAAGTTTATCAATTGATATTATGGTCAATTAATGATTAATCGTTCAAAGAAAAAGAAAAATAAAAAGTAAATCTTTTTTTATTAAAATTAAAAATTTTCCGAACATTATTTTGAAGAAAAAAAAGACTATAAAAAAAGCTATTTCCCAATAAATCTCCAATAACGTGAGATAAATTTAACGTCTAACATTTCTCTCACACGTAAATCTTCATTGTGTGCTGAGTCTAGCTCTTATATCATATTAAATGAGCTTGAGTAAAAATCATCCATAAAAACTAGTTAAGCAAAGAGGGTACACATTTCACATTTAAACATCGTACTGACTGAGCAACTTAACAATATAGAACAAACTCAACTTTTAACAAAAATATGACATAACAATGTGGTCTATAAATAGACTAGAAAGGGACTTGTACCAGACCATAGCAAGAAGCCGGAAATTCTCTTCCACTGACGAATAAAATTGTCTTTGTCGCATTGAATTGGAATCTTCTTGACAAATAAGGTGTCACCAGGTCAAGAATCAGGTTGATCAATGTCTTTCTTATAATTTTCAACAAAAATGCCTTTAATTAGTATCATCATATGACTGGGCAAAGGTCTCCACATACCAGAAAAGAAATGGTGATTTTTTCTCGTAAATTTCTGGGTAACATTTTGCTTATATTCTCTTATCTGAACTCAATATGGCTACTGATACCATGTCCAAGACAGTGTTCAACAATATCAGTGATGGAAGGACTGTGGTTTCCAAAGATGGTACATTTGAGCTGGGTTTCTTCACTCCAAGTAGTTCAAGAAATCGGTTCGTCGGAATTTAGTATAGGAACGTTCCTGTTAGGACTTATGTTTGGGTGGCGAACCGCCAGAATCCAATCGAAGACTCGTCCGGGGTGTTGACAATAAACAGCACCGGCCACCTTGTCCTTCTGAGCCAGAATAGTTCAATTGTGTGGTCAGCAAGTTACCAAAGAAAACCTGTCAATAGCACTCTAATACTTCAGCTTTCAGACACCGGAAACTTAGTATTGCAAGATGGGAATTCGGGGAATTATCTGTGGCAAAGCTTTGATCATCCTTCGGCCACATTGTTACTAGGTATGAAACTCGGGTGGGACTTGAAGACCGGTCTTCAACGACGCCTTTCGTCATGGAAGAGCTCTGACGACGGAGACTTCACTTGGGGGTAGAGCTTTTTAGTTGTCCGGAGCTTGTCATACGGAAGGGCTCAGAACTGTACTATCGCAGCGGACCATGGAATGGCATGAGGTTCAGTGGCGCACCAGATCTACAACCAAACCCCTTGTTCGAGTTTAAGTTCTTCTCGAATGAAGCTGAGTTGTATTACACATATATCACCTCGGGGACAAATCTGTAATATCAAGGATTGTCATGAACCAGACCAATTCTCTTCGTGAGCGCTATACTTGGAATCCGACGACTCAAACTTGGAAAGTCTTTTCTATGGTTCCAAGGGACTACTGCGATCAATATGGCCTCTTTGAAGCTTACGGGAACTGTATTACTGGCGAATCCCCTGTATGCCAATGATTAGAGGGCTTCATACGAAACGCAACGGAGAAAGTAACGGATTGGTATAAAGGTTGTGCACGAAAAAAACCACTGAAGTGCGAGAGCAGGGACAAAAGCGGATTTGTGAAACTTTCTGGCTTAAAATTGCCGGACACCAAGCAGTCGTAGGTGGACAGAAATTTGAATCTCGGGGAATGCAGATCAAAATGCTCGAGCAATTGTTCTTGTACTGCTTACGCAAACACGGATATTAGAGGAAAAGGTTACCATTGTATTATTTGGTTCGGCGATTTGATTGACATTAGACAGTTTTTGGGTGCCAGTGGGCAAGATTTGTATCTTCGATTGCATTCTTCAGAGTCAGGTACGGTTTTGTCAATCCAAACTTTTCCTTGCTAGCACTCCAATGTGTTTTCTTTTAGTTAATTAAAAGAAGAATATTTGTTTTAATATTCTTCATTAAGCTGTCATATGACTATATTTGCTATTCTGAGATTGGAACTAAACATGAAAACGTAGAGAAAGATGATACGAAGGTGAAGACGGCAATGACAGCTTTAATTGTTGTTCTTGTCGTCTTCGGAATGATCTTAATTGCCAACTACCTCTGCAGATTCATGGCACCTTCAAGATCAGGTAAAAAAATGCGAATGCGGTCTTTATGTTTGATCATGTACCAACAAATTTAGCTTTCTAAAAAAAAAATTTCCTCTAATCAGATGACATAGAGACTGGTGAGGACCAGTCTGCTAACCTCGAGTTACCATTATCTGACTTGCCTACAATTGCTAATGCCACTAATCACTTCTCAAGCGACAACAAGATTGGCGAGGGCGGTTACGGACCTATTTATAGGGTAATTCAAGTAGATGAAACTAATAATTACATGATTACGAAAGTTTTCTTGATTTGTATATCATAATCTTCTTACAAATAAATGTTCATGGCATGCTAGAAGACGAACAAGAAATTGTAGTTTAGAGGCTCTCAAGGAGTTCGGGACAAGGATCGAATGAGTTCAAAAATGAAGTTGCTCTAATTTCCAAACTTCAACACATCTCGTAAAGCTTCTTGGCTGTTGCATTCAAGGAGAAGAGAAGCTGCTTATTTATGAATACATGCCCAACAAAAGCCTGGACTTCTTCATATTTGGTCTGTTAATTACTTCATAACCTCAGAAATTTCCGAGTTATCTAGTGCATAAAAGCAGTACCAATAGCTCATAGTTTAGTTGTTTTTTTTTTTTTTTTTTAAATATTTGCTTGGATAATATTGACAGATCCGACAAGAAGCAAAGTCTTAGACTGGCCAAAGCGATTCAACATTATATGTGGAGTTGCAAGAGGGCTCCTCTACCTCCACCAAGATTCCAAATTAAGGATTATACATAAAGATCTCAAAACGAGTAACGTGTTACTCAATACTGAAACGACTCCTAAGATTTCAGATTTTGGTATGGCTAGAACTGCTATAGGGGATCAAAGTGAAGGCAACACTATGAGAATGGTTGGAACATAGTAAGTCATCTTTCCTAATATGCTCTTCATCAAATTTCATGATCTTTAACTTTGATGTCATGCACATGATAATACTGGCACCGTTGTGCGGTGGTTACATGACGCTTGAGTAAACAATTGATGGGCTTTTCTCCACTAAATCTGACATCTTTGGCTAGGTATTTTGCTATTGGAGATCATAACCGGAAAGAAGAACAGAGGATTCTATCACTTGGATAGCAGTCTTAACCTTATTGGCCATGCAAGAAGATTCCATTACTTTTGTAAATTCTTAAATCCAAGTGATAGGTGGGAAAATAACCTTTTTTCTTTTTCTTTTTTTTTTTGGTTAATAAATGTTATTAGTTTTTCTTAAATTAAGAAAATGATCTTGTTTTCTTAAAATAATTAATGAGTGATTGACCACCAGTTGGCAGATATCAATGTGTTTTATCAATATTCATCAATGATCGATTGACTAGTACATCAACTATTTTAATAACGACGGACCATTTTCTTATTTTTTTTAAAATGGTGTACGCGCTAATGTCTCTAAATATAATATGTAACGCAATTTAAATGGCCACAAATTTGTTCTGTTGAGCTTTTTTTAGGCATGGAAAGAAGGAAGAGCCCTAGAATTGAATGATCCAAGTTTTGAGGTATCGAGTAATACTTCTCTGCTGTTGCGCAGTCTTCATGTTGGTCTTCTGTGTGTGCAAGAACAGCCTGAGGACAGGTCAAACATGTCTGATGTGGTTGTGATGTTGAGCAATTCGAGTATGCATTTGCCTCAGCCAAAACAACCTGGTTTCACATTGGGAAAAAACAATCTCGGAGCAGATTCTTCGTCAAGCAAACATGAATTCTCTTCAACCAATGAGATAACTGTAACTCTTTTAGAGGCTCGATAGTTGTGATATATTAATAATTAATAAAGCGTGTGTTGTTTTCAACGATGAAACTATCTGTATCGATGAAAATAATATTGATAATCCAGTTTTCATAAAAATTGCAAAGATTGCAAAGTATCGATGTCAATGGAAAAATCAGGGGAAAAAATATAGAAAATGTAGAAATTTGTTTTTAAACATATTTCTAATGTTTAGGATAGAATAAAGATTAAAAAGATAAATATATAAATAAAATTTACATGAGAAATATTATAGATCTTACATCATCTCAATATCAAAAGAAATTATATGAGGTTCAATTTATTTTAACTCAAAATCTTATACATCTTTGTTTTACATTTTTTATTTCATATAATGAAAATAACTAATTAAGTAAACGAGGTAGCCATGGTATCCCGAACCCCGCAATGGTGAAAATCTGTCTCATCTCTACTAACTTAGACAGATCAAAATAGCAGGGCAAATGGGTTTAATGGGGTGCTTATTGATCCTAATGGTGGCATTAATGCTAAAGGGTGGAACTGCAGAATTGTAAGTGGTTGGAGATGGCTTGGGCTGGACTGTTCCACCAAATACCTCTTTTTACTCCGAGTGGGCTAGCTCCAAGACTTTCCACATCCGCGACCAACTTTGTAAGCATCTTTTTTGTACTTTAATCTTGGGAAGTTATATTAAAACCCCCATTTTCAAAACTATAATTTTTATAACAGTTTGCCCCTTCTACAGAACCTTCTTTATACATTCCCAATGATGCATTGTTATAGACTTTTTTTTTTTTTTTTTTTTTTAATGAATAATGGATATCCAAATATCTGTTAGTCTTGTGTACTGGTTTTTTATGTTTCTGTTTTTTGGGGGTAAATAAGCATTATACCCTTGAAACTGTGAAACAAACGAGCCACCCCAAACAAAGGATAACCAAAACAACGATGGAAGGAAGGGTGGCAAAATAAAGAGAAATAAAGGGTGGCAAAACAAAGTCTTCTCTTGTATTGTTTCAAATGATTTTTTTGCTACTTACCGGACTTCTAATAAAATAAAAAATTCGCTTCTTCTTGCGTTGATGCTTCTTGCTTTTAGTTTGAGCTGGGTTTTGGGTTTCTGAGTATGCGGTTGATGCTTCTTGCTTTTAGTTTGGGGCAGTCGCTGCGGTACTTTTCATCAAATGAAAAGAGCATATTTTCTCAACTTTAAAAATTTTATTAAAAAAAAATAATAAAATAAAATAAAAAAGCGCATGTTACTTAGATTTATTTTGTCTAATTTTGATCGTCTTTGAAGAAAGAACTCATTGAGAATGAAGGATTTATATGGAGATTATGAAAATAGGGACCCAGAAAAATTGGGTACTTAAAATCTTTTTTTTGAGGTAAAATCACCATGACATGAACGTGTTCAATTTCCTTTCAATTTTTTACAAAATACCAATATATGGGCACCATTTTCGAAACAATAGAAAAAGTTCGAGTTATTATGAGTTATAAAATTAAAGGTCAGTGACCAACTTGAGATTAAGGGGGAGTTTGGTGAAACGGTTTGAGTTGGTATTTTTAAGTTTCAATAGTAAATTTTTTTGAATTTTCAGAAAAGACAAAAAACTTTTTGGGAAAAAGACAAAAATTTTTGGGGAAAAAGACAAAAAAAAGTTTGAAATGGTCATCTTAAAATGTTGAACCAAACAAAGCCTAAGAGTATTATTCAGGGGTCATTTATGATAATGACTCTATTTCTTAGTAAAAGTTATAAGTTTTGTTAATTTAGGAAAATGATCGTTATTTTTCTTAAAGATTCATTAATTATGAACTATTTGATGGCTTATGACTGAACAAACTTATAATAGACAATCGGTGATTAATCATTATGAACTAATAATATATCGGTCCATCCATGATAACCCAGTCTACCACCGATAGATTATTCATATATCACTAAAAGATTATCATAAAACTATGTTAAAAAAATGGCCATTTATCTAAAATAAAAAATGCAAATAATTATTTAAAATTATCGTCAGTTATGATAGAATGATGATGAGAAAGTCATATTTGAAGCCTTCATACATATATCCATTCAAAGGTCTGAGTTATTTCGTACACGTGCCTCTTGGCATAGACCTGTGCTGGTGAACTCTCAAGATTAGAATCTTCTTTATTTCACATGTACTCCAATAGATTCCTATAATGACACTGAACAGGGAATATAAAGACACCATTGACCTTATTTTTTACTTTCTTAAAAAAAATGCTTTGATAAAACTTTCCACTAGAAAAATGATAAGGTAAAATTCTTCAAATTGAATTTTACTTTTCTAGAAAAATGGGCCAGTCTTTTTTTTTTCCCCTTATGGCTTCTCCAGTTAATTGAAAAACTAAAGTGTGTACATGCGATGATAAAATTACGATTACATGACGTAATTGTCTTGTTCATATGAAGACTAGGGGTCTAGTTTTTAGAATCGCAACTAACGGGAGCTTTTCAAAAAAAACTTGAATTTGAACCACAAATTTGAAAAGTTATTTTTATAAAGAATCAATTTTAATTGAGAATCTTTTACCAAAAAATTTTAATTGAGAATCTTTTCATATTAGTGTTTGAGAAAAGGGGAAAAAAAAGTGTAATGGGAATTTTAAAACAGTGAAAAACTTAAGTTCATGAATTGGAATCTTTTTATAAATTTTAATAACAAAATTTTTCAAACGTCTTTTTAACCATAAATAATAATAATAATAATAATAAATAAATAAAGAGACAACAAACCATTAATTATTACATTATCTTTTACTGTCTAATTAGTATTTTTGTTCATAAATTACGAGAAGGGATCCTATCACTAGATTGAAATAGAACAATATTGTCGTATAGTAATTTCTAACATTTTATTGACTTTTAAGTTCTAAGATTTCATTGATTGGTAATGTTTTGGAATTTACCTATAGAAAGATACATGAACCACTCAATAAATATTGAAAATTTGGCATAAGGGTAGGGAAAAAAAATTAAACAAAAAAGATCATTTTACTGTGTGTAATTACTTGTTCTTTTTTCTCTTTCCTGTTTTTTTTTTTTTTTAAAAATAATTTTAGTGTTCAATTGGACTGGAAGTTGGGATCACAATATGACTGAAGTTTCAACCCTAGACGAATATGAAAACTGCACCAACCAGGAATCGTCTCTGGCAATCGTATCATAGCCAACCTCCTTGCCAATGGCTCTCGCTTCTTCCTTTGCACCGTCGATAAAAAATGCGAACTTGGGATGAAAATGATCATCACTGTCGGATCTCGGACAAACACCTATAGCGCCTGGGTGCCACCGGCGAGGGACGACTCCTCTAGCGCTCCGTCTTTGACCATTGCTGAAGCCATTGTGACTACATTTTCCCTCATGTTTCTCTCCTCAATTATGTCTAAATGCGTCCCATCTAATAAAGTACCATTATTCTTTGTCATGACCTTTCTTTAATAGGAGCTAGTGGGGAGCTCTTATTATTCTCTTTTTATCTATGAATAAAAAATTGTTTTGCAGGTAATGGTTTGTTGTAATTGATGTAATTAGTTGATACCCTAATTAGTGGATTTCGTGCTGTATCTCTTTATCATATGCATGCAATATATATATATATATATATATATAAATGTAGGATATACATTTATATGATAAATTGTTAGGTTGGTCCCTAAACTTTTAACGTTGTGTAACTTTAGTCCCCTGATTTGTTTTGTCCAAAACTATTAAAATATTGCTATAATAGTCCTTTTTGTTAATTTTTTGATAAAATCCATTACTAAGCATCACTTTTTAACTAATTAATGGATTCCGTCCAAAACTTAACAGAAATGACTATTGTACTAACATTTTAGTAGTTTAGGGACATTACAAGTTCTTTTTTTTTTTCTGTAGTTGTAATGACCATAAACCATGAAAAATGTTGTTATAATAGTCTTTTCTTCTAATTTTTGAACGAAATCCGACAGTGAATATCACTTTTAGATCAAGTTAATAACGGATTCCGACAAAAAAAAATTAACGGAACGGACTATTATAGCGATATTTTAAAAGTATAGGGACATTCCAGTTACAAAAAAAAAAAGATCATGGATTATTATTGCACAAGGTTAAAAGTTTATAAATTTAATGAATAATTTACCTATATATATATATATATATTATGTTATATATTTACTTACATGTTTATAGAGTACACGAAAAAAAGTATAGACGTTTCAACGCAAAGAAGAAGAAGAAGAACAAAAAAAAAAAAAAGGAGAGAGAGAGAGACATCGTAAACAATAAAGAAACTGTAATGATTTTTCTATCAATTTATGAGACCGTCCTTGTTTACGTGAACTTAAAAAATAAAAAAATTATGGAACCATCACCGAATTTTTTTAAGGGGGAAAAAAAAAAAAGAAACTGTAATGATTTAATAACTTTTTTGTGTTTGATTAATTTGATTTTCCACGCGGAAATCAATGAAAGAGTTAGACCATTATACTAAAGAGATAGTAACTTCAACTCATATAACTATAATGTCGAGTTAATTGTTTGTGTATAATAATACTTTTGACTTTTCTTTTTTCTTTTTTCCTTAAAATTGGTTATAGTAAAAACCGATAAGTATATACAATTATACCTAAAGTTTCATATCCGGTATCATATTATATCCTGTATGTAAATTTCAGTTGCTATTAATGTGAATTTATGTAAAAGTAAATACAGTAAATGTGAATGTGAATTCTCCTTATTTTACATATCCTTATGTATTTATATATACTTCTGTATGAATTCACATTTTTAGTAATTAAAATTTACATTCATAATAATTAAAATTCATATTATCAAATATCATTAGGTACCGAATAAAATACCACCTCTATAATATAAAGAGAGAAAGTGGGAAATAGCATAAATTAAGGGTGCACTGAAACTAATAAAATAATATTTAAGGGTGCTTCTTTAGTCCAACAGCCCCAAGTGGAGTTTTGAATCTTCAAAAACAGTTTTGTCCATTGACGTAGATATGATGGTTAGCAGAGGGAAGGGCATACAAAATTTTAGAAACCGGTGTCAATGTGTGAACCGTTTAATAAGAGTTTTAGATTTTTTTTTTTTTTTAATTTTATTATATTACTACAGACAATGAAATGAACATGTTGAAATTGTTTTTAAGTTTGGAATTTTAGTAGAAGGCTTAGGTCAAACCCATAGTAAAAGTAAAAATGTCAGCGAAATCAAATCTAATCCCAATTTTTAAATTTTAATTTATGTAATATATGAATTATTTTTTTATTAATAAGTATTTAAAATATTTTTTAATCAATTAATTAAATCTACAAATGAAAATATAACACGTAAATTAATAATCAAAGAATTGATATTAGAAATAGTATCTATAATACTATTCTGTTAAAAGTGTGGGATTGAAAATGTAATTGTGGTATGATCGGTAACTGAAGTGTAGTATGGGTGGTCGTCGAAATATGTGCCTGATACCTTTTTTTTTTTTTTTTTTTTTTTAAAGAAAAGACAATGGGACCGTTTGGCATTATTGTTCTGAGTATGTGGTTGATGCTTCTTGCTTTAAGTTTGGGGCTGTTGCTGCGGTACTTTTCATCAAATGAAAAGAGCATATTTTCTCAACTTGAAAAAAATAAATAAATAAATAAAAAAGGCATATTACTTAGATTTATTTTTGTCTAATTTTGATTGTCTTTGTCATATTACTTAAAGAATGAAGGACTTATATGGAGATTATGAAAATGGGGACCCAGAAAAATTGGGTACTTAACATCTTTGTTTTGGAGGTAAAATTACAAACGTGTTCAATTTTCTTTCGATTTTTTACAAAATACCAATATATGGGCACCATTTTCGAAAACAATAGAAAAGATCGAGTTAATATGAGGTATAAAATTAAAGGTCAGTGACTAACTTGAGACTAAGAGTATTATTCATGGATCATTTGTGATAATGACTCAATTTCTTAGTAAAAGTTCTAAGTTTTGTTAATTTTAGAAAAATGATCGTTATTTTTCTTAAAGATTCATTAATTGTGGACTATTTGATGGCTTATGACTGAACAGACTTATAATGGTCAATCGTTAATTAATCAATATGAACTAACAATATACCTGTCCATCCATGATAACCCAATCTACCAGCGATAGATTATTCATATATCACTGATGGATTATCATAAAACTATGTTAAAAAAATGGCCATTTATCTAAAATAAAAAGTGCAAGTAATTATTTAAAATTGCCATCATTTATGATAGCATGATGATAAGAAAGTCATATTTGAAGCCTTCGTACATATATCCATTCAAAGGTTCGAGTTATTTCGTACATGTGCCTTTTGGCATAAACCTGTGTGCTGGTGAACTCTCAGAATCAGAATCCTCTTTATTTCACATGTACTTTAATAGATTTCTATAATAACACTAAACAGGGAATATAAAGACACCAATGACCTTTATTTTTTACTTTCTTAAAAAAAAATGCTTTGATAAAACTTTCCACTAGAAAAATGATAAATTCTACAAATTGAATTTTACTTTTCTAGAAAAATGGGCCAGTCTTTTTTTTTTTTTCTTTTCCCCTTATGGCTTCTCCAGTTAATTGAAAGACAAAAGTATGTACATGTGATGATAAAATTACGATTGCATGACGTAATTGTCTTGTTCATATGAAGACTGGGGGTCTAGTTTTTAGAATCGCAACAAACGGGAGCTTTTAAAAAAAACTTGTATTTGACCACAAACTTGAAAAGTCATTTTTAAAAAGATTCAATTTTAATTGAGAATCTTTTACCAAAAAAATTTAATTGGGAATCTTTTCATATTAGGCCTCGTTTGGTAAGTTGGTTTAAACTCAAAATTTTATCTCAATTTTTATCTTTTTCTGAAAAAAATTTTGTTTTTTTCTGAAATTTTTTTTTATCTTTTCTGAAAAGTTAACAAAATTTATTATTAAAACTTAAAAATCTTAACTCAAACCCAAACACCAAACACCCTCTTAGTGTTTGAAAAAAGGGGAAAAAAAGTGTAATGGGAATTTTAAAAACTGTGAAAAACTTAGGTTGAATTGGAATCTTTTTATAAATTTTAATAACAAAATATTTCAAACGTCTTTTTAACCCAAAAAAAATAATAAAAAATAATAATAATAAAAAGAGACAATAAACCATTAATTATTACATTTTCTTTTACTGCCTAATTAGTATTTTTTGTTTATAAATTACGAGAAGGGATCCTATCACTAGATTGAAATAGAACAATATTGTCGTACAGTAATTTCTAACATTTAATTGACTTTTAAGTTCTAAGATTTCATTGATTGGTAATGTTTTGGAATTTGGCTATAGAAAGATACATGAACCACTCAATTAATATTGAAAATTTGGTATAAGGGTAGGAAAAAAAATTAACAAAAAATATCATTTTACTGTGTGTAATTACTTGTTATTTTTTCTCTTTCCTGTTTTTTTTTTCCCCCCCTATATATTTAGTGTTCAATTGGACTGGAAGTTGGGATCACAATTTTACTGAAGTTTCAACCCTAGCCGAATATGAAAACTGCACCAACCAGGAATCGTCTCTGGCAATGGTATCATAGCCAACCTCCTTGCCACTGCCTCTCGCTTCTTCCTTTGCACCGTCGATAAAAAATGCGGACTTGGGATGAAAATGATCGTCACTGTCAGATCTCCGACAAACACCTATAGCGCCTGGGTGCCACCGGCGAGGGAAGACGGAGCGCTAAACGACTCCTCTAGCCCGTCTTTGACCTTTGCTGAAGCCATTGTGACTACATTTTCCCTCAAGTTTCTCTCCTCAATTATGTCTAAATGCGTCCTTGTGACTACATTTTCCCTCAAGTTTCTCTCCTCAATTATGTCTAAATGCGTCCCATCTAATAAAGTACCATTATTCTTTGTCATGACCTTTCTTTAATAGGAGCTAGTGGGGAGCTCATATTATTCTCTATTTATCTATGAATAAAAAATTGTTTTGCAAGTAATGGTTTGTTGTAATTAATGTAATTAGTTGATAACCTAATAAGTGGATTTCGTGTTGTATCTCTTTATCATTTGCATGCAATTTATATATAAATGTAGGATATATATATATATATATATAGGATAAATTGCTAGGTTGGTCCATGAATTTTTAACGTTGTGCAACTTTAATCCCTTGATTTTTTTTTTGAAGTTGGAATGCCCTAAACTAATATAATGTTGCTACAATAGTCATTTATGTTAATTTTTTGACAAAATCCATTAGTTAGCATCACTTTTTAACTAAATACTAGATTCCGTTCAAAAATGAACAGAAATGATTATTGTAATAACATTTTAATAGTTTAGGGGCATTACATGTTCTTTTTTTCGTAGTTGTAATGACCATAAAACATGAAAAATGTTGTTATAATAGTCTTTTCTTCTAATTTTTGGACGAAATCCGATAGTTAGGATCACTTTTAGATCAAGTTATTAACGGATTTCGACAAAAAAAATTAACGGAGTGGACTATTATAGCGATATTTTAAAAGTTTAGGGACATTCCAGTTATGAAAAAAAAAATCATGAATTATTGTTGCACAAGATTAAAAGTTTAGAAATTTAATGAATAATTTACTTATATATATATATTATGTTATATATTTACTTACATCTTTATAGAGTACACGACAAAAGGTAGAGACGTTTCAGCAGCAAGAAGAAGCTATAATGATTTTTCTGTCAATTTAAGGGAATGTCTATATTTGTCTATATTTGTGTGAATTTAAAAAATAGAAAATGGTGGGACCATCATCAAAAAAAAATTTTAAAGAAAAAAAATAGAAACTGTAATGATTTAATAACTTTTTTGTGATCGATTAATTTGATTTTCCACGAAGAAATCAATAAAAGAGTTAAACCATTATACTAAAGAGATAATTACTTCAACTCATATAACTATAATGGTCGAGTTAATTGTTTGTGTATAGTAATACTTTTGACTTTTCTTTTTTTCTTTTTTCCTTAAAATTGGTTATAGTAAGAACCGATAAGTATATACAATTATACGTAAAGTATCATATCCGGTAACATATTGTATCATGTGTGTGATATTCAATTGTTAGAAATAAGAATTCATGTAGAAAGAAATGCGAATTCCCCTTATTTTACATATCATTCTGTATGAATTCACATTTTTAGTAACTGAAGTTTACATTTATAATAACTGAAATTCACATTGTCGGATATCATCAGATACCGGATAGAAGACCACTTCTATAATTATAAAGAGAGAAAGTGGGAAATAGCATAAATTACAGGTGCACTGAAACTAATAGAATAATATTTAAGGGCGCTTCTTTAGTCCAACAGCCCCAAGTGATGTTTTGAAACTTCAAAAACAGTTATGTCCATTGATGTAGATATTGATGGTTAGCAGAGAGGGAAGGGGCACCCAAATTTTAGAAACCGGTGTCAATGTGTGAACCGGTTAATAGGAGTTTTGGTTTATATATATATATATATATATATATATATATATTACTACAGACAATGAAATGAACATGTTGAAATTGTTTTTAAATTTGGAATTTTAGTAGATGGCTTAGATCAAACCCATAGTAAAAGTAAAAATACTAGCGAAATCAAATCTAATCCCAATTTTTAAATTTTAACTTATCTGGTATTTGAGTTATCATTTTTTTATTGGTAAGTATTTAAAATATTGTCACATCAATTAATTAAATCTATAATTGAAAATATGACACGTGAGGTAATAATCAAAGAGTTGGGATTAGAGTTGGTATCTCTAGCACTATTCTATTAAAAGTGTGGGATTGGAAATGTAATTTTTGTAAGTATGATAAGTAAATGAAGTGTAGTAAGGGTGGTCATCAAAACGAGTGCCTGATACCCTTTTTTTTTATTTTTAAGAAAAGACATTGGGACCGTTTGGCATTGTTGTTTGAGGTTGTTTTTAGATTATTTAAGAATCTATAGAAGGTTATAGATATTTAATAAATCCTAATTTTGTCCAGCAGATTCTAAAAACTGTTGCAGCGCAATAGAATTTGAGAAGTAAAGTCAAGAGTTGCTTCTGTTCAGCAGTTTCTGCTGGCATTATACAAGTTAATTAATATATTCCTAACAATTAATAACAATTACAATCTACATATTTTATGCATATTGATAACTCTATGAAATAGAGTTATTTGCTTTTAAGCTTATTAATTGTTGATATTTCAAGATGATATGCCTTAGTTTTAGTATTTTATATAATACTAATTAGTTTGTTTTAGTTAAAGGAAGGGTAAAGAGTTGTAGATAATTTTGGCTTTTAACACATTTTTAAGTCTAATTTTGTGTTGCCTTAGAGCTAGAGCCCACGTTGCCAAAAAGGTGGAGGCCCACTGGACTAGAGAAGATATGGAATAGGCAGCTGAAGTACATCAGATTGCTGCAGCAATGATATAGCAATGTCGCAGCAAAGTTGCAGCAGTGAAGAATTAAATTAAAAGCACATGTGGACCCAAATTCTGCTTTACAGCTGGCAGTGTTTCATTTGCCCATTTTGTCTACGCATTACAGCTGTAAGAAGGCCACCAATATTAGCTATCAAGAGGGCACGTGCAGCTAGAGCATCTCTTGGAGTATTGGGATAAAAGGGAAAGTTAACAATTGGAGGGGGAAGAAAGCCGTTTCTGGGAAGAAAAGAACAGAGCCGAAATACACCATTTTGGTGAAAAGAGAGCTGTGAGGAAAACCAGAGGGGAAAAGAAGAGAAAGAGGTCCACAGAGAATTTCGAAGGCAGTTTTGAGCCATTGGTTGGATAGAAGGAATTCATCACTTCACATGCTCATCTCTGTGGTTTTTCCAATTCTAGTTATCTGAATTCTTTTGGGATTTTTGTATGTTTTCTCTCTGTGAACCATGACTTTCCTTGTTGACTCTTTTGATTTTGATTTTGTTGAACGAAGCATAAACTAAATTTTGTAGCTAGGATTATTGATGGAACCGAGGTTGTAATGAAGATTTGCATATTATGTTGAATGCTCAGTAATTTTCGATTTAGTTTATTCAAGTGTTTTACATCGTCTAATCTCTGTTGATTGATTGGCTATCAGTTGGTAGAGTGTAGAAACTAGAATTAATTCTGGGAAGGTTAATTTTGGTTGGTTCTAACTTGAATGATATAAGTGTATGATATAGGAATATATTAATACCTTGTACAGCCCATTAAAATTGGTGTTTAATTTTACATTTGGAAAACTGAGATGCATAGGAATATGTTGATTTTGGTTTAAAAAACTGAAGGCATGAATCTTTCGAAAGAGGATTGTGCAGAATTTTAGTTGACTGGTTGAACTTTGCTATAGCATTCCTACAGCATTTGCAGTCAGATTTGCAACTGAGGGGAAATCAGTAATCCTAGCCATTACCCATCATTGATTCACAACCTAAGCTTTTGATATTGCCACGTTTTACGTTTTCCTTGCATTTTTTAATTACACCCATTAGTTTTATTCAGTTTTCTATAATTTTAGTGTTCAAATCACTCTCAAATTTGTTTTAGACCGATTGGTTTTCGTAATTAGAATTTTGGTAATTCAATCCCTGTAGATACGATACTCTATTTACTACTATATTACTTGTTCGATTACGTGTACTTGCGTAGTATTTTCGCATACATAGTTTTTGCCGAACAAGTTTTTGGCGCCGTTGCCGGGGATTGTTATTATATAAAATTAATATTATAGGAACCAATTTTTTCATTTATTTTGCTTTTCTCAACTTTAATCAATTCTGGTTGTTTCTTTGCAGGTGTGGTTTTCTTGCATGAATAGGCCGCGGGACACAGATTTAGTTCCCTTAGATCCAGAAATTGAAAGAACTTTCAGAGCAAGAAGAAGAGATCAACAGGGGGCTGCAAGAATAGAATAAAGGGCTGAAGGAGCAGTAGTGAATAATAATGTCAACAATGCTGCAGCAATAGCAGATGATAGAGATAGGGCAATAAGGGATTATGTTGTACCTATGTTGCACGGGCTGCATCCTAGCCTTGTTACACCGAAAATTCAAGCCCAATAATTTGAGTTGAAGCCTGTTATGTTTCAGATGCTCCAAACAGTGGGTCAATTTAGTGGGATGCCAACTGAAGATCCTCATTTGCACCTCAGACTGTTTATTGAAGTGAGTGATTCTTTCAAGCTACAGGGTGTAACTGAAGAAGCGCTTCGACTCAAGTTATTTCCCTATTCTCTGAGGGATTGAGCAAGAGCCTGGTTGAACTCTTTACCACCAGATTCGGTAGCAACATGGACTGATTTGACTGAGAAATTCCTGATGAAGTATTTTCCTCCGAACAAAAATGCCAAACTTCGGAATGACATCACATCATTTTCAGCAAGTGGATGGAGAGGCCCTCTATGAAGCATGGGAACGATTTAAAGAGCTGCTAAGAAAGTGCCCATACCACGGACTTCCCCATTGGATACAAATGGAGACCTTTTACAATGGACTCAACGCTCAAACCCGATGTATTGTGGATGCATCAGCTAATAGAGCTCTTCTTGTGAAATCTTACAACGAGGCCTATGAGATCTTGGAGAGAATGTCCAACAATAACTACCAATGGCCTACGGAGAGAGTTGGTACAGGGAGGCGTGTGGCTGGAGTTCATGAAGTGGATGCTGTGACAGCATTGACAGCTCAAGTTGCTTCATTGTCCAACATATTAAAGTCCATGAACACGGCAGCAGGAGCAGGTTCGGTGCAGGCTGTAGATGTTGCATGTGTTTATTGTGGTGAGGGTCATTTATTTGAAAACTGCCCAGCCAACCCAGCCTCGGTGTGCTATGCGAATAATTTCAACAGGAATAACAATCCATATTCCAACACATACAACCCAGGGTGGAGGCAGCATCCAAATTTCTCTTGGGCAAATCAGGGAATCGGTTCTTCAGCAGGGCCAAGCAAACCAACACACCCACCAGGTTTTCAACAGCATCAACACCAAAGGCAACAACCTCAAGAACAATCAAATTCCATTGAAGCGCTACTCAAGGAGTACATGGAAAAGAACGATGCTATCATTCAGAATCAATCAGCAATTATTTAGAGTCAAGCTACATCATTGAGGACTTTGGAGAATCAGGAGGGGCAGCTAGCTAATGCTTTGAGCAATAGGCCCCAAAGATCGCTTCCTAGTGATATAGAAAACCCCAGAAGAGATGGTAAGATGCATTGCAAAGCTATCACATTTCGTAATGGCAGACAAATTGAACAACCAGTTCAACAGCCTGCCAAAGAGGTAGAACCCTCTTCAATCCAAAGTCAGCCAGGTACACAATCAGAAACTGAAGCAGATCAAAATGCTGTAGCAGAGCGAAATGCTACATCAAAGTTGCAGCAAAGCTATAAAAGAGCAGATCAGGAAGAAGAGTGAAATGCTATAGCAAAGTCGTAGTAAAGCTACAACAAAGAAGATCAGGATGATGCAGTAGAGCGAAATGCTACAGCAAAGCTCCAGCAAAGCAGATCAGAGAGACCTCCACCATCATTTCTGCAACGATTTCAGAATCAAAAGCAGGACAAGCAATTTAGAAAGTTTTTAGACGTATTTAAGCAGCTGCACATCAACATTCCACTTGTGGAAGCTTTGGAACAGATGCCTAGCTATGTTAAATTCATGAAGGACATTCTTTCGAAGAAACGAAGGCTAGGTGAGTTCGAGATGGTGGCACTAACTGAAGAGTGCAGTGCGATATTGAAGAACAAGCTACCACCTAAGCTAGAAGATCCTAGCAGTTTCACCATACCATGCTCCATTGGGAACCGGTACTTTGGAAGGGCATTATATGACCTAGGAGCAAGTATAAATCTGATGCCCATGTCTATCTTTAAAAAGCTAGGAATTGGGGAAGCAAGACCCCCGACAGTCACTCTCCAATTAGCTGACAGGTCATTTGCTCATCCAGAAGGGAAAATTGAAGATGTGCTCATGCAGGTGGACAAATTTATTTTTCCAGTGGATTTCATTGTTATGGAATATGAAGCAGACAAGGAGGTGCTGATTATTCTGGGAAGACCTTTTTTGGCCACAGGCAGAACATTAATAGATGTGCAGAAAGGCGAGTTGACTATGAGAGTTTATGATCAGCAGGTTACCATCAACGTATTTAAGGCGATGCGCTTTGCTGATGATGTTGAGGAATGTTCGGCCATCACTGTTTTGGATTCACTAGTGGTTGGGGAATTTGAGAAATCATGCTATACTAAACTGACAAAGGAAGATGACCTGGCTAATACTGAAGCAGATGAGGGAACCAATTATAATCAAGTCTTCTGGATGGAGAGCAAGCATACAGCAGCTAGAGTTGGGAAGCAATTTGAGTTCCTTGAGTTATTAGAAATGACCCTCAAATCACATAAATCATCTGTCGAAGAACCACCTTCTTTGGAACTAAAACCTCTACCTACACACTTGAGGGATAGTGGTAGCAGAAAGAAAAAGCGAAAAAAAAAAAAAAAAAAAGGATTCATAGGACATTGGCTGCACTTTGGAGGTTTTGCTATAGAAAAAATGATTCGTCAGAAAGAAATGCAGCAGAAAACTCAAGGCGAACTTTCAAAGTTAATGGACAGCGACTTAAGCATTACAGGGGTGATGATTTCAGCTGTCCAAAAACCTCCATCTCGTTACAGGATGCCTGAAATACCGCATAGTCAGGCTGAAGACTCTAAAACAAGCGCTTGAGGGAGGCAACCCTATATTTTCAATTTCTTAAATTACATTTGATTTGTTTTTTTTATTTTTTGTTGATTTTCGGTTCATTTCTTGTTCCACTCTGTTCATGAGTTTTTATTTTTTTTCTCTGTCTTTCTTTGGTGCAAGGTTTGTAACAGATTCTGGTGATTTTGCTACATCATTTCTTTATGATGAATCAATTTGCTGCAGTAAAAGCTGCAGCAAAGTCGGGTGACAGTGAGGAGCAATCTGTATTAAAATGCTGCAGCATTTCAAAAACAAACAAAAAACTTGGGAGCAATCTGTATTAAAATGCTGCAGGTTTGCTGAAGCATTTCAAAAGCAAAAACTGGGGGAGCAATCTGTATTAAAATGCTGCAGAAATGCTGCAACAATTTAAAAAATAAATAAATAAATAAATAATAAATAAAAAGAAAGAATATATATATATATATATCTATTTTTATCCGAAACCCTACAAGGCCCCACCTTCTTTTTGGTTTTCTTCTTCGGCGCCGTCAACCAAGCAGCACTCCACGTCGGCCACCGACTCACTTCACCGCCAAACCAAATCCACTGGTTCAGCCGCCAAACAAGCTCACCGGCTCAACCCAGGGACGCACCAGCCACCCACTAAATCAGGGAGTTTCTCACTTTCTCTTTTTCTTAGTTTGACAATGTTTTGTTTTGTTGTGTTGTGTCTTCTTGTTTTTGTTCTGTTTTGTGTTGTTTTGTTCAAGCAGTGAGGACACTACTTAGTTTAAGTTTGGGGGTATTGGTTAAGTTTGTTTTAGTTTTAGTTGATTTGGTTTTGTTATGTGTTTCTCTTTTTGTGTTATTTTTGTGGTTTGATTTTTAATGGTTTGCTTAGTTTATTCAAAAAACAAAAAAACAAAAACAAAAACAAAAACAAAAAAAAAAAAAAAACTAAAAATGTGTGTGCAGTGTCTTGGTTATATGTTAGAAATTGCTCTAGTTTTGCTGCAGAGTTGTTGGTTTGAGGAAATTTGATGAAGAATAGTAGTGTTTTGAAATTTTCAGCTTATGAATTGAACAAGCTTGAATTGGGTATTGGTGATGTCTGTTATCTGTTTGCTCTTTGAGTGAGCCTACTCTTTTCCACAATAGGCTATAGCTTTGTTTTTCTGAGGAAAGCCTAGGGAACTCTAAGTAATCGTGAGAGTTTAGGATTTGAGAACTGGTTGTGTCAAACCCTTGAAGCGAAGCTTTAGGAAGCGAAAGATTCTAGGGATAGTTGATGTGCATTACAAGTAATAATATCCTAAGAAAGGCTGATGTTCAAGGGTGTTAAAAAAAAAAAAGTGCTATGAATAAAGAACTCCGCTATTCTGAGCTGCCTAGTAACCAGGAGTAACATGAGCCCCATATGTACTTTTACGTCAAACAGTGGTTCATAATATGAGTATGCTATAGCAATTCTGAAGTGTGACGTTGCTGAGTAACCGGGTGTCTTCATCACCAATGTTGGCATTCGCGTAAAAAAGTAACAGTGACATGATGAATAGTAAAAAAAACAGAGAAAAGCATTTAGAGATAATAAATTAATATGTACATACACTTACACCCAACTCAACAAGCAGTGGAATTTGTCTAACCCTAGGTTTTGCCCAACTAATGCTAGTGGAGAGGGAGTCTTGCATCCAGCCTATTATATCATAAACTAAGCTTGATGATCGTGATCAGAGGGACTTAGGTGATCTAAAGATGCTTATATATAGTCTCGCACACACACACCTATAGAGGAACCTCACTTGAGAGCAAGCTTATAAAGGATATAACTAATATTTGATAAAAGCTGATTTTGAAATGAGTTGGAAATTATGAAGCTCTTTTGAGAATGGAGACTTATTTGTTTAGCAGCCTGAGCAAATTTTATGTTTTCTGTTTTCTGTTTTGAGTTTTCTTTTTGAGTGTTGTGTTTTGTGTTTATTTTGGCATTACTCGAGGACGAGCAATGATTTAAGTTTGGGGGTGTGATAACTCTATGAAATAGAGTTATTTAACATGCTTTTAAGCTTATTAATTGTTGATATTTCAAGATGATATGTCTTAGTTTTAATATTTATATAATACTAATTAGTTTGTTTTAGTTAAAGGAAGGGTAAAGAGTTGTAGATAATTTTGGCTTTTAGCACATTTTTAAGTCTAATTTTGTGTTGCCTTACAGCTGGAGCCCACGGTGCCAAAAAGGTGGAGGCCCACTGGACTAGAGAAGATATGGAATTGGCAGCTGAAGTACATCAAATTGCTGTAGCTGAAGTACATCAGATTGCTACAGCAATGCTATAGCAATGTCGCAGCAAAGTTACAGCAGTGAAGAATTAAATTAAAAGCACATGTGGACCCAAATTCTACTTTACAGCTGGCAGTGTTTCATTTGCCCATTTTGTCTACGCATTACAGCTGTAAGAAGGCCACCAATATTAGCTATCAAGAGGGCACATGCAGCTAGGGCATCTCTTGGAGTATTGGGATAAAAGGGAAAGTTAACAATTGGAGGAGGAAGAAAGCCGTTTTTGGAAAGAAAAGAACAGAGCCGAAATACACCATTTTGGTGAAAAGAGAGCTGTGAGGAAAACCATAGGGGAAAAGAAGAAAAAGAGGTCCACGGAGAATTTCGTAGGCAGTTTTGAGCCATTGGTTGGATAGAAGGAATTCATCACTTCACATGCATCAGTTTTGAGCCATTTGTAAGTGTCTCAAAGATCTTCCACCCCTCTACCTGCAACTGCAAATCCAGCAATCCCTTAGTTCAACCAAGGACCTCGTAATCAACCATGGTGTCCTTCTCAAGCTTGTGGCGCATCATCCCCACGTTCTGCAACGCCGGGCCGATATCCACTGCATCACGTAGCGATCGTCCACCACCGAAGCCCTAACTTGGATATTGTCATGCTTGCAATGTCCAAGGCCACACCACCAAGCGGTGTCCCACCTTTCGCCTGATGGCAACCTCTGCTTCCGACCAATGACCGCCTACTCCACCACCCGCTCAATGGACTCTGCACCCACGTGCACCCTAGCAACTACGTACCCATTTCGCTACTGCAACTAACACTACTGACACTCATGGCTAGCTCTTGGATAGTGGAGCATCGTACCATGTCACCGCTCTCTCCACACTCCTTATGACGGCTCCAATGACATTGTGATTAGAGATAGCAAGTCTACCCATTACCCACACTAGTTCCACTTCTCTTTCCACAACCTCTCGTTCTTTTTTGTTGAATAATGTTCTTGGTGTTCCTACCATGAAAAAGAACTTGATTTCCATATCCCAACTTTGTTTGTCTAATCATGTCTCTGTTGAATTCTTACCATCTTCTTTTCATGTGAAGGATCTTCGTACGAGGGCCATCTTTTTGCTGGAATAGACTAAGGATGTTGTGTATGAGTGGCTGGTGTCTTCCAAGTCATCTCCATTGATTGCGTTTTCTTATATCAAAACCACTTCATCCGAGTGGAATAATAGATTAGGTCATCCATCCTTGCTAATTCTTCGGCATATCATTTATCATTTTAATTTAAGTTTGTCGAGTCTTATGTCATTGACTTCAAATTGTAATTGCCAACGTTATAAACGTCACAAGTTACCATTCACTACTTCCTCTATTATGTCCTCTTATCTCCTTAATATCTTGTTCTCTGATATGTGGATGTCTCCGATTACTTCAGTTGACGGGTTTAAATATTATGTCATCTTTGTGATCACCTCACCAAATTCATATGGCTTTATCCTCTCAAAAGGAAATCAGATGTGGCTAATATTTTTATTCGTTTCAAGGCATTAGTTAAAAAATTCTTTAACCGCAAAATCATCACCTTATATTCCGACAATGGGGGAATACCAAGCATTAGATACTTATTTTGCCACCAATGGCATCTCCAAACTTACCAATCCACCTCATACATATGAGCACAATAGGTATTTGGAACGTCGTCATTGTCACATTGTCTAAACTGGACTTTCCCTTTTTTCTCATGAATCTCTACCTCTCACCTATTGGTCCTATGCCTTTTCCTCCACCGTTTACCTCATTAATCGCATGCATACTCCCACACTCCAACTCTCATCTCCATACGAATATCTCTTCGGTTCTCTCCAAACTACTCTAAACTCCATTGCTTTGGCTGTCTATGTCACCCTTGGAAAGCTCCAGACTCCAAACACAAATTAGCTCCACGTTCCCTACCATGTGTCTTTCTAGGTTATTCTCTCACCTAAAGTGCTTATCTATGTCTTGATCCATCCACCAACAAACTTTATGTGTCTTGCCATGTCAAATTTGTTGAATCTATATTTCCCTTTTACTCTCTTCCAGATCAAGCTTCTCACTCTAAGTCTATCAATGTCTCTAAATGGCTCCCACCGGAACTTTTCCTTCCCATTACGTCCTCATCGACACCGTCACCTGGATCATCTTCTGCACTAGCCCCTGCGATATTGCCCCTAGATGTGGATCTGTCGCAACCAGTTGACTGGACACACCCAACTGGTCAACCGAACCCTTCTCCATAATCAAATTTTGAAACACTCCGCTTTTCGGTTGACTGGACACCATCATCTGGTCAACTGGATGATCCACCCGAGCTAACATCCTAAAGTCTCCGCCATCCGGTTGACAGGACAATAACATCTGGTCGATCGGACAATAACATATGGTCAACCGGACACCCCAAAACCACGAGTCATAATCACCCATTCAAAGCACAACATCTACAAACCAATTTAAAAACTCAACCTCAATGCTCAGCTTCAATCCTCTGACTCCCTTGAACCTACAACTATGACCAAAGCTCTCAAAGATCACAAATGGCGTCAAGCTATGTCAGAGGAGTCTGATGCTCTTGTTTGGAATAGTACATGGGAACTTGTTCCCTCGTATCCAACACAAAATCTGATCAAGTGTAAGTGGATTTTCCGTACTAAACAACTTCTTGATGGTTCTGTTGATAGGTACAAAGCTCGTTTAGTCGCCAAAGGGTTTCATCAACGTTCAGGAGTTGACTACCATGACACATTTAGTCAAGTGGTCAAGCCAACACCCATTCACATGGTTCTTAGTCTTGCCATTAGTTAAGGCTAGTCATTACGTCAACTGAATGTCAACAATGTCTTTCTTGAAGTTTATTTATCGGAGGATGTCTTTATGGCACAACCACCCGGCTTCATTGATGAAGATCGCCCCATTCATGTGTGCAAACTACGCAAAGCTATTTATGATCTTAAGTAAGCTCTATGTGCTTGGTACCATAAATTACTTTGCATCCGTATCATTCATTACATGTTGTCTCTTGCATAAAAAAAAATAAAAAGAAAAAAAGTGTTAGTTTTATGGCGCTTTGTAATCATCATTGTAATTTCTTTTTGGATCCTATGAATCCTGAAAGCCGGTTTGTGGTTAGAAGGGTGAAGCTCTAAGTTGTTGATTTTCCTATCTCTTGGTCAATGTTTGTCTGATTGTTTGTCCTAAAATTTACCTTTCTCACTTTGAGCGATTACTGTTTCCAACTCCACGAATGACCACTTTGCACTATAAATTGTCAAAATACCCGCGAGGTTTGATGGAGTTGAGGCTTTTTACATGGTGGATTTTCAAAGTTAAATATGTAATGGTCTATGATAAGAATTAAGGAAAGGACATAGCACACACACACAATTCTAGAGTTATGACTGAAAATGATTTTGATAGCATTTGTTGATTTGTCTACCATTTTCTTTGAAGCATTTAGGTGATTTTGCGGATTTAGACTCGAATGGTTTGTGCGTGACAAGATATTTCTTTCGCTTGAATTGCTAGAGACTAGCGATAAGCTAGTTAGGGGTTGTGATTAGTACACAAAAATGCACTTTCTTTGGTGTTTATTATTATGTAAATGCTAAATTATTTAAGTTTTAATTATATATTTTCATTATTTTTATTCAAAATGATGTAATTGGAAAATGTCTAGTTTTAGTTTATTTATTTATAGATTTATAAGAAGTGCAAAAGTCACGGACAAAAAGTCATGTAATTGAGCCATGAAATCCATTTCTTTAAGTCACATCAGCTCCCAAGACAGCCAAGCAGCAAATTAAAGAAAGCCACATGGCCCACTATCTGCAACAGTCATTCCATTCGTGTCACGTGGCAGATGTGTGTAACATTCCTTCACTTTCCGGATTTCTTACTCAATAGGATCTCTATTTATGCTTAAATGAGAATCAAATTAGCCCGATTTCTTTCCCAAATTAAATATTTAATTTATCCAATTAATTGTAATAGTATTTTTAGTTTCCTAATTTTTATTTTCTAGTTTTAGTTTCCCATTTTTATTATTTTGTTTCTCTTTTTAGTTTAGCCTCTAAAACGCTATAAATAGCTTGTTGTGTAATATTCATTCAAGAATTGTGAGGTTTCAGTACTTAATATATTTCAGTTTATTTTCAATTCTTATTTCCTTAGTTTTCTTATAAGCGTGAGGTGAGTGACATGCCTTTTTTTGTGAGTAAGACACCGCTAGTGAAAGGCTAAGTCTTGAGTGGATTTATTTGTTTGCATTCTTCTTTTTATTCTAATTCAATTTTTTATTCAGCGTTATACAAATTTGGTTCATTTTATTCTCTTCTGCTTAGTGTTTATAATAATTATTTCTATAATGATAGTAGTTCTAGTTATTATATTTTGTGCATTAAATCGCTAGTGACATGTGGTTTTCTTTCAATTGTTTTTATATGAACATCCCTTACTGCATTCTGCCATGGGGTTTTTTGTCGCTTTCGGATGACGTATAAGAATAGTTGTGCTTGCTTTAACGAGAAGATATTAATTTGATCAAATACTTTTTCTATTATTTGTTCTCTCAAATCCATATTTTCCGACCACATGTTTGGGATGTGAAATATGTAGTTGAGTTATAGAATTGAAATGTTGAGTTTGAACAAAAGCATTTAAGATTCGTCACATATCTTTTCTTCATCTTATTTTATTTATTTCATTTTATTATCAAAAATTAAAAAAAAAAACATTAATCTTTTATTTCCTTATTAGCTTATCTCTCTAACGTTTTATTTTTCATTAATCTTTCTAATTTGTTATTTTTATCACCTTCTCGTGGGATCGACCGTCCTCATTATACTACAATTGATTGCTTTATCGATACATAATTTGTGCATAATCAAAAGGCTATGCCATAATTTTCCAAAATCCCTTTATAGTAAAAGATAAGATTAAAAAAAATAAAAATAAAAAATATTTTTACTTGTTCCAGTCTAGGACGAATTCGAAGTCCATATCGTCTTTGTCATGGTCTTCTGATTGCCCTCACTGGGAATGTTTTCCATGACATCTCTATTGTTGATGCATGTCCTTCAATGTCAGCTCAAATATTGCTTCGGTATCCTCCTCCTGCTCATCATGATGTTTTCATTGGCAATGTCATCTTCATTGTTTTCATCTTCCCTTGTATTTTCTTCTTTAATTAATTAGTGTTTTCATCTTCATCCTCTTGCTCTTCTTCCATGGCATCATCCTTTTTAGCATCTTACCCTCTCTCCTCTTGCTCTTCCTCATTGTCTGCATTTTCTGCTACTTTATTCTCGGTTTCTTTCTCTTCATTGTTCTCTTCCTCGCTATTTTTGTCATTGTCTTCCTTTTTTGTAGTACAATTTTATTAATTTATTTTACATGGTTGAGGATTACTTCCAATTTACGTTGCTTTTTGTTCATCTAACTTCTTGTTTATATTCTCTCGTCTTTTTTCCATTTTTTGGATTCTTCGTGCGAAATCATTTATATCTATTTTTAACACTAGTGTTGGATCCACAAAATCATCGTCCGAGTCTACAATCTTATATTGTGGAGTTGCTTTTCCTTTTTTCTTGTCCTTTTATTTGAAGAAAATCCATGTAATTTTTTTTGCTTCTCCATATCTGATATCTTGATCACTATCACCTAAATCTGTGAACGTAGAGAACGTTATTACATGTAGTGCAAGTAGAGGTTAGGTATTTAGTTTTAAATACAGAATTTTCTTTCCATATATTAATGTGTAAATAAATACCTAAAAGCTGAATAATATTTTCTATTTCATATGATAATGTTTTGATATGCAAGTACATATTCTTATTATTATTATAAAATTTATTAAACAATCATACTTTTCTTTTATCTAATGGAGTTTGAAATTGTCTCTTACTATTTAGATGTTTTTTTATACCTAACATATAACTTTCCGTCTTTTTTTATTTTCAAAGAAGAAGCTTTAATTTTACTCACTAATAAGTAATATAGGGCACTTCACGACTCAACTACTATTCTCATTAATTAGTTGAAGAAATCTAAATATGTTATCGATAGATAGACGTACATTTATTGGTCAGATAATTATCAAATTCAATTACATACTATCGATATGATTCTATTATGATACGACAAACAAACAAATAAGAGCATTCTATTTATTTTAAAGAGGTTTTAACATTATTTTAATGTGCCATCATTTTATAGATTAAAATACCTTTTTAAAAAACTATAAATAAAAAAGATTGGAATTTATCAACAAGTATCGACCTAAAAACAATGACTTTTATATAAAAATGAAGTTAAATAATTATACTAGATTAAAAGCTGTATTTAATCATTTTCCGCCACTGGATTCGTATCTTTCACGTAACTTTCCACATTCTTCTTTTTTTTTTTTTTTTTCAAAAGAAGCAGCTTTTATTTTTCAAACTAATAATAATGATATGGGACACTTCAAGAAATCAAATAAATGTTACAGGTTGGCACAATTTCATTAGTTCAATATTCATCTACTTCCATTATATAATATCGTTATGATTTCGTCATAGCATGACAAATAAGATAATTTTTCTTTTTGAATTTAGATCACTTTTTTAATATAGACACGTTTTTGTCCTAAGAGGTCTTAATTCTATTCTAATGTGTCAAAACATTATAGACTAAAGTATTTTTTTATTATTAAAAGAAAAAAAAAATGAGATTCATTTCAAGTATCAACCCAAAAATGATACTAACTTTTGTAATTATAGGTATAAACTAACAGTATAATCATATCGTAAAGTATAGATTTTGAATCGTTCATCATAAATTAGAAAAATATTTTTGAATAAAGTATAAAGTTACAAAAGATTATTAGTTTAAAAGTTGTGTTTAATATCATTCCATCACTAGTTATTAGAAAAATAAATAAAAAAATAAAAATAAAAAAAAGAAGGAAGAAGAAGAAGAAGAGGAAGAGGAAGAGAGCCTAGATATTGGCTTGTCGGTCCCTGCCACCATTATTTTGCATATCAATGTTGACGCTTACGTTATTATTATTACTTTTTTTTTTTTTTTTTGATAAGACAGTTACATTATTATTTATTTCTTGCTTAAGTTTCCACAGAATTTATATTATTAGTATAATAAATAAAAGCAATACTCTACGCGGTTAGATTGGACCAGGTCAAACATGATACGCTCACCAAATGAAAGCCGAAACTTTTGAACATTCAGCCAATGACAATACTACACATGTCAAACAAATCCAAATAATGCCTTGCCTTACATCCCAAGAGTCACGTTGACCGAAAAGACAGGACGACGACGTTGAAATTTGTGTTTTCCTATGGACCAAAAACAAAAAAAAAAAAATTTTGATTTAAACTGTATTTTTATTTATTATTTTAAGTATTTATATTAAAAATTTATAATTATTTAACACGTAATTATTTTTATTATATATATCATTTAAAAATTAATCCAACAATTATAATGATAATTTATCAAAAAAAATATTAAAAATGATATTAGAGGCAAAATTTTTAATATCAATATTTATATACAAACTTATGTCGTCTTGAATAGTCAGCTTTTGATTAGTCGATATACTAATATTTGAAATAATCACTAATAAAAAAATGATAACTCATAAATTATATAAATTAATATTTAAAAAATAATATTAAAATTGATATTTCTAAACTTATTATTTTATTCTTAATTTAGCAACTTAAATCCAAAAGTAAGAATTAAATACTAAAAACAGTCCAATAATTAAAAACAACGTGTTGAAATTTACTTAGAGGGAAGGAGAGAGGAAGAAGAGAGAGTGGAGCTTCAAAATCAAAGCTATATATGAAGGAAAGGTAGACTTATTGCTCTACTTTTTCGGTCATCAGCTCTATAAAATAGCCAAAACCAACTCACAACCTTATCTATCTACTCTAACAATATCCTTTTTTAGAGAGAGAAAGGGATATATATACATATAGAGAGAGAGAGAGTAGAGAGTGGTGGGACGACCTTGGAACACAAAGGGGAAATAATGGGTTTCGTGAGAATTATGTGCTTTGTTGTTGTGGTGGTGATGATTTCTGGAGAGAGAGCAAATGGTACTAATTTCACAGTTGGAGGCAACTACTGGTTGGACAATTCCTTCACAGACAAACTTCTATGAAAGCTGGGCTGATGACAAAGACTTCCGTGTTGGAGACCAACTAGTGAGTTATATTTTTACTGGATTTTTTTTTTCTTTCAAATTTTCTGCTTTTTTTTTTTTTTTTTGTCTCAATTTCTCTCTGTCTCTCTCTCTCTCTCTCTCTTTATTTAAAATTTTTTTTTTGGAGGGGTAAATTTGTGGGTTTTGTTTTGAGGAGTTGGAGGTGTTGTTTGGATGCTTGATTAAATAGGCTACCAATTTTGTGTTTGTTGTTGACTTTTTGTGCTGGATTCTTTGTCTAGTGATTTTTTTATTATTATTGTTTTTTTTTTTTTTGTTGGGAAAATTGGTGTTTGGATTTAAATTTGGAAAAAGAGGTCAGAAACATTGAATATGGAATTTTTAGGTGTTTTAGAGTCTAGTTAATGGCTAATATTTTGAAGGAATGTGTCTAATTAAGTATTATTCCAAAAAACAAATGAAAAAATAAATTTAGTAGTTAAAAATGTGGGAAGAAGCAGAGAAAAAAAATTTCAGCTGGGGGGAAAAAGCCTGAAAAAAATAAGTCATGCCATTTTAAAAAATGAAAAAAAATTAAATAAATAAATCGTAAAAAATGAAAAAAAATTAAATAAATAAATCGTAAAAAAATAAAATAAAATAGCAATTACATATATTTTTTAGCGATAATACCCACTTGATTTCACCTCAAAGTGCGTATAGTTAGTAAGTAGTGGTTGGAGAACTGAATTGGATCTTTTATAGACATAATCATTCTAGTTTGGTCTGGTTTGACGGTTAGAAAGTTGACCCGTAGATATGTTTAAAAATAAAAGAAACCCCACTTTTTTTAGAAGATTAGATTAGATCCCAGCCTTAAACTACACGTGAGAACCACAAATGAACTAAACACTCAAAAATGGACTTGTTATCACTAATGTTCGTTTTTTTTTTTTTTTTTTTTCGGATTTTACTTTCAATTATCTTTTTGAAACTTGATCCAAAAACAGAAAACTAAAGAATTCCTTCCATAGGGTAAAAAGAAATACATGTTATATACCAACACTGTACAGTTCTGAAAACGTTAAATTTGTTTCATGAGAAAGGAAAGCAAAAAACCAACAAAGACAAATATGTTTCCCATGAAAATTCACCTTGTGTCCGCGATACCAGGACTTTTGACAGTCCTTTTTTTTATTTTTTTATTTTTATTTTCAAACAAAACATCATTAAGATTAATAAGTTTCTGATTATGGTTGTAACAAAAAATCTGCGTGTCCTCAGCCTTCATATGGTCCGGAACTCACGACGTAGCTGTTGTAACGGAGACGGATTACGAAGGCTGCACAAAGGTTTCCAACGTAAGCAGCACCGGCCCAGTAACCATTACTCTCGATACAATTGGTGACAAATACTTCATTTGCACTATTGGTACCCACTGCCAAAGCGGCCAGAAGTTGGAAATCGAAGTCAAGCCTCAAATACTACTGCCGGATCACCGCCATCAACTCCTACGAACGGAACTACACCATCGCCGCCTCTCCACCTCCAAGCTCGGCTACATCTTTTGCAACTGTTGCTTCTTTGTGTGCAACTATTTCGTTCCTAGTCTTTTCATTCTTGGCTTAGGGTAGTCGGTTGTGTTATGTCCTCGTGTTATGCATCTTCGGTTTTTTTTTCTTTTTTTTCTTTTGAACATTTTTTTTAGACTCGGTTTGTATGTTATGAGATGCTCTGTCTCACTGCTAGATGTGCTTATTTGAACACATTTTCACTGTGTTTTCGTTTGATAGTAAATAATAAAATGGCGCTATGACATTGTTGTGGATTAGATAAATAAAATCAGATGAGTTGACGATGAAAATGAACGGTTTGTGTGTTTTACGAAAGCTCTTGTTCTCTGTTCTCTGTGTTCCCGGGTGGGGAAAAATTGTCGTGCATTCATATGTTCGATTTTCCGGTGGCACTTGCTCTGTGGTTCGGGTTGGCTAGAACTGCTGAGGTGATTCTTGATGTTCATGCCTCTTGCCGGGTTGGCGAGGACACTGCTTTAAATTGACAGGGTGATGTTAGTCGCGGGTGATTTCCACCACGTGAGCGTGGTTTCAAGGTTAATTTGGATGCTAATAATTTTAAGGGAATTCATCTGTTTTGGATGCAAATGTTGTATCAAGGGTGGTTTGAAGCTGATCGATGCTCTCGATTTCGGTTCACAACATCCAGATTGGCAGCTTCGCCATCTTTCACCAGGTCTTAGTTTGCTTCTTGAGCTTGTGTAACCAAGTTAGAAGAAAAACCCGAGACAAGCAAACAAAGCCGTTTGAGCTCAAACGCCATAGCCATGGTGTGGTGAGCCAACAATCCACAGGCACACACCAACCAACCTAAATCCTCGTAAGCTTTTGGTCATGCCATTTTAAGATTCCAAAAATTCTAATCCCCGTTACAAAATATCACCAAGCAGGTGTGTCGCATGGAGATTTCTTGAAAAAATTTAGGTAAACAGTTTCTTACCTACTACTACTAAGATTTTATTCGCGGTTTCTTTTATGGGGTCATAATTTGTTTGTCACATTTTTTTCTCATATTTGCAAGATGATTTCTGTTATTAGCTCCACTATTTTCCGTCCATTTTTCTTATGGAATCTAAAAGGAGATACTATGTTTTGACGAAATTGAAATTACATAAAGTCCACAGCGAGTGACGAAAGAATGATAATCAGACTATCTTGTACCATTAAATCTGTATAAAAATATTCTAAAAAAATCTATATAAAAATTTGTCAATTTTACATATATTTTTATTTAGAAAATGAATATAAAAGAAAAGTGTAATGATGTATTATGAGATCTAAATATAACTTGCTAGGGGTAAGAAGAAATTAAGACAAAAAAAAAATTCATTTCAGTTTTACAAAAACCTACGTAATTATATTCATGAAAAAAAAAATTTCCTAATGTATCGTCACTATTTTATTTTTTATGTGATTTTCATCGTACATGACATTCGAAAACGTGCACTGCGGGTGGAACAAGCATACAACTGGTCAATGGAGACAGGGGCAGAGGAACGTGGGGACGAATATGCCCCCGAAGTTTTTTTTGAAATTCTATTTTAGCCCCTAAAAGTAAAGATTTTTTTAATAATTTTTCGCTTATGATAAAATATTTTACAATTTTATATCTTATTTGTCTTCTAAATTGTTTAATTACTACATTTGCATTTTTTTTTTTTTTTTTTAAAGAAAGCTTCACCCATTTTTTTTTAAGTATTCACATTAAAATTTAGTATATGAAATGTACTACTATGGAAATTCACACATTTTTAAATTCAAAACTTCATAATTAAAGTAAATTATATTGGAAGCTTAATTTATTTGGGAGCAAAAAGGGCAAAAAAAAAAAAAAAAAAAAAATCAAGATATAATCGGTAAAAGATGACAAAGATTTAAGAACTTTCTGACACCGCCACTGGATGGAGAGGCATACAGGGTGCTAATATAAATATCAAAGATTGATCGATGTAACTATCAGTTTTTAAAATCTAGATTATTCCACCTTTGATGGTTCTATCACCTTCATCTGAACCGTTGGCGACCAGTAAGGAGATCACCACCGTTGGATCATCAAACTACTTTTTTATAGCACTTGTCTGCATTATGGACAATCTTTTCTTGAAATGGACATCTCTATGTCACCATGTTACAGCAGTTTCCACTTATTCCGTGTCTTCTTTTACTCTTCTTCACTTGTTCTGCTTGTACTCTCCCACAAAATAAAAAATAAAAATAAAAATGCACCAAATACAGAAAAGAATCAAACCAAACCATGTCTTGCGGTGAGCTACTTCACCTACTAGATTTGGAATCCCATTCACAATTCTGTGAAGTCTTTGTGATGTCGTAGGCCATTTGTCATTACTTAACCAGAATTTCATGTTAAAAAATAAAATAAATAAAAACAACAACAACATCAACCTTATATACGATATGTACTTTATGTTTCCGATAAGATTTTGATTAAATTTATGATAGAAACTATATTTTACCCTACCAATAGATACTGTTGTTTTAACCATTAGAATAACTTTTGATAGCCTGATCTATGTTAAAAACTTACACCATAACACACAGAATTATTTCGATCACAATCAGACTGTTGAAAGGTTAATCCAACTGCGAAAAACACAGTTTCTATCAAAAGGATAAAAGTACAATTCTTCTCATATATCCTGCCAAAAATTAACACGACACAGATAATTGCTTTCCCTGATAAATCAGTCCTAGTTCCTACCATAAGTTGTCCCTTTTTTTTTTTTTTTTTTTTTCCCTGATTATTAAGGAAAAGGTTAGAACTTTAACATATAAACAGACTAATAGTTTAAGAAATTAAGGAATGAATGGGAAAGTGGGGTGGGTGGGCTATTAGATGAGCCATTCCAATCTGAAAAGAGTTTAAGACCACTAATACCTCCTGATTTTTTTATTTTTTTTTTTTCGGATCCACATTAAATGCTACAAGTTAGTTGTTGGGTATTCTTATAAAACTTCTATTTGAATGCAGATTTTTCTTTGCCAATCAGAATTCATGAAGAAGTGATGTAGATGGTTCAAACTTCAAAGCACATTTTTTAGGAACACAGCCAAAGGTTCTTGCTAGAGAAAATTTTTGCTCTCCTCAAACAAAATTCACAAGACATATTAAAGATTAACATTTTATCAAGTAATCAATAATATTTCAAATGAAATCAACAATTCTCTGACCCAGAAACTCAAAGACAGACAGTTTCTGCAACAATAGACTCAAGTATCTCACAGTTACAACAGTTACAACAGAAGATATTCAATCCTTGACACACCCTATAGTAAAAAATTTCCAACAGAAGACGGGAAATGAAGATCAGGAATGCTTCATCCTGCGACAAGAGGACAGGAATTTGGCTTGTTAGATACTAAAAGTCCCACATGGCGAGATATAAGACAAGTAGTGGGGTTATAAGCCCCTGGATCTCCTCCCCTTGCAAACCGGTTTTGCAAAGGGCGAGTTCTACCTGATGAGCGCCTAACGCCTAACACAACTTCACATGCTAAGCAAACTAGAAATACTTATTTATCTCCCAGTGTGTGTGTGTGCAGAGATACTAGACCAAGAAATTAAAGATTTTGATACAGAAATGGTAGGGTCCTTTGAATATCCCCCGAAAATAAATTTTGACAATGAATCATTGTAGCAGTTCAACCAAATTAAAAAATAAATTGTTGAGCAGAAGCTTTGAAACAATTCCTATTATTCTTCGCCCTTGAAAAGTCCAAACGCATTGTTTAGCCATTCAGAACCACTCTTATCATTCAACTCGCAATGTAAATCTAGTAACAAAGAGACGAAGATACACGAAAACACTCGCTTATCTAGCCCTAATACAACAAGCAATGCCTAAAGAACATATGAGAAATTATGTTAGCAAAAGCCTATTAGATTATAGAATTTGATTGCCCGATAGAAGTTTAAACTAATCTTCATACTAAAAATTAATAAGTCAAGACTTGAGATATAAGCTCAAAACTGTAAGTTCAGTACGTTATGGTAATTAAATGCACAAATTTCATGAAAATTCCTTGCACTTACAGAAGCCACCAAGGAGTGTTATACAAAATTCTTCTAAGATGGGTTTCAACGTAATTCAGAGTACATCTGTTCGTGATGCTGATAACCCTCCATGATTTTTTAAGTTTTGTTTTTCATTGGAAAATTCTTTTTTTTCATTGTCACTTCGGACAAGATGATGTAGAGAGTACGTTGAGCTAAATATTTGTCATTAACCAAATGAGAATCAAAACTCACATTCCATTTACAACTCAGTAAATTGCACCTTCCCACCACTGAAACTTGCATCTCAAAATCAACTTCTAAGATTCACAATTAGAGCTACGACAAATTAAAGTTATCACAGAGGGATTCAACAAGAGATATTGGAGATCTCGCATACGAAAACTTATATACTACAAAAGCAAGGGGGGAAAATCGCCTACGAACCTGGCCCTGTGATTCACCTACTAAACCAGTTGGATGGGACACCTGGTTGCCAGCAAAATTGCCTATCCTCCTCAATGCTACTAAACGTTTCCTTACCCTTCCTTACGGCCGCCTCCAAATTCTGGTCTTCACCCCCCAAATTCCACATTCTTGAACTGGATTCAAAGGGATCACAAGCAGACTTTCCTGGGAAGAAACTGAATTCCCTGTTCATCAATTGTCGCATATCGTTCACCTTGCCAACCTCCTGAGAACTGGTGGAACTGACATCTTCTGTTTCAGTTGCCACATTTTTCTCAGTTCTCCCAAATGGGTGTGAGACTTGACCCAATCTCAAAGCTAAATCGCACTCTGCTTCTCGTTCATTCTCTTGGCTGTCCATGGCATCTGCTCGTGTGAAACAGTCCAGCGTAGTAGGCTCTGCAGTTGCTGCTGGTGGAATAACCGGAGTGCCAACATAAATCGTCTCAGAATGTACGTTTTCTGGGAACTGAGGACCTGATTGATACTCTTCAGTTTGATAATGTTTCCCGTAATACAAAGGATATACTGAACCAAAGTTCAGTGAGGCATTAATGTCCATCACCGTTGCCTGGTTATGACCAGAAACTACATTCTCAGGTGAAAGTGCAAGACCACGGGGAGCAGCAAGGTTATTATTATTCCGGTTGACGTGGGTGTTAGATTCAGAAAGAAAATTCGTAGAGTTCGCAACTGGGGCCTCTTGCAAAACTCGATTGGTTCCCTGAGTGAAGTGGCAATAGCTGTGGGCATCTTTCGTCGCTAATCCTATCCAAAACTCTAGTAGCCGCAGAGGAAGGCTCCTGTGCTCTTGGGGTAAGGTAAGTCCTTGGGTTAGTGTGGCGTTGGCTTCTCGAAGCTCTTACCGGAATGCAACCCAAATTAAGAGCAGCTGAACAACAAAAAGACACAAAACAATACGCCTCTAAGACATTCATATCAAACTACTCCCACAAGCCACTATACATCAAACACACAAACAGCCAAGGAACATGATTTGAGTGCTAGATTACCCACTATAATAAACAGATAGCTAAAGCCGTTACCTTCGACACAGGGCGGCAAAAGGTCTCCCGTTTCGGTTGTTTCCTCTCGCCGAATAATCGTGTTAATAGCGTCATTTACTCGGTCCCATAGTGTGTCTAGATTTGTGTACTCAGCCTAAGCAGTTGAAACTACACAAACTGAGTAAAGTTGAAAGAAAAGAAAAAACAAAGCACATTCAATCAAAGATCTATCAAAACTAAGAACCGGAAAGTAAAACCAAGAGAGAAAAACCTCGGAATTCGCTTTCGAGTACATAATCTCCTCGGCTTTGAGGACAACAATGGGCAGCTTCTCTTGCCACTCCTTGTTCTTTTTAGTGGTTGCGCTGTGCGCTTCATGGACAACCCTAATCAAACACATGGTGGGCAATAAACAAATCAGCCAAAAAAAAAAAAAACAAACAAACAAACAAACACCTCAAAAAGGAAAAAACAACAAAAACCCACGAAAATAAGCAAACCCAAAACCTGAAAATCTGCTGAATAATGGAGCCTCTCGTGGGTTGGTGCCGATCGCTGTGCCAAGCTCGCCTCACGCACTCGTAAGGTCTCGGGCCTGGCCTCGGCATGTTTTCACTAAAACTTTGACTAAGAGAAACAGACCAAAAAAACACCCCAGAGAGAGAGAGAGAGATAGAGAGAGAAAGAGAAAGAGAAAGAAAAAGAGAAAGGAAACAAGAGAGAGAGAAACACGACGGGTTCTATGGAAATACAATATCTCTACATGGGCATTGAAGATGGGAAATGGGCTGTTCTTGGCAGTTGGTTTTGGTTTGTTTTAATGAGAGTTCCCAGCTGGTCTGGTTTCGCAATGGGACAGTTTCTCTCTCTGCTTTTTTCATAGGCAGTAGAACTAGTACAGCAAGGAAGAGAAGAAGAAGGAGAAGAAGAAGAAGAAGAGTAGTAGCTTTCCCATTCTTTTGTTGCTGTTGTTGTTGTTGGAGTTGTGTTGTTGTTGGTTTGGCAATAATAATTTAGAAAGTTTACCATAGTTCGATGTCCAATCGCTTCTAATTTGTGTCGGGGGTTACTACCTCTTTGGGGAAAAAATAGAAATAGAGGAGAGACTCGAGTGTGGGTTTCAATTTCATCACCAAAAATAAATAAATAAATTAGAGGAAAAAACAAAAAGCCCGTAATTTTTCCCTCCCCCTTTTGCTCTCCATTCCTCCAAAAAAGAAAAAGAAAAAAAAAATTGAATCTCGGTATTTGCACACATGTGGATCATATCAGGTGAGTCTTATCAGTAAAACCTATCATTTGTGAAGCAACGAGGATGACTTTCAGGAATGAATCTCGTTACTAATAATTCTTACAATCAAGTGAGTCCACCAATAGAACCCATCATTTGTGAGGTAACATGCATGACTTCTATGGAAATGAATCTCATTACTCACATTTTTCAATATCAGGTGGGTCCACCAACAAGACCCATTATTTTTGATGTAATAGGCATGAATTCCGAATGAATCCCATTACTCATATTTCTCACTATAAGGTGATCCACCAATAGGATCCATCATTTTGAGGTAACAGGAGAGAACTCCAGATGAACCCCATTATTTTTTAGTTTTAGGTGGATTCCACCAGTCGGATCCATCAATTAACGGGGATGACCTATGTGAGGTGGATCTCATTATACACATTTCTCACTTTCTCCCTCGTCTCTAGACCCTCTACCTCTATGAGCATGCAGTTTTAATCAAACCATTATGGCGACGTGTAACATGAACTACGGATGAATCCCATCACTCATGTTTCTCACTATTAGGTGATCCACTAATAGGACCCATCATTTTGAGGTAGCAGGGATGAACTTCAGATTCCCATTACTCGCATTTCTCAGTTTCAGGTGGGTCCCACCAATAAGATCCATCAATTAACGGAATGAACTCTGCAAGGATGAATCCCATTACTCACATTTCTCACTTTCTCCCTCCTCTCTAGACCATATTAGCATGTGACGCACTCTCTACCTCTATAAGCATGCATTTTTAATCAAACCATTATGGCAACGTGTAACATGAACTTCGAATGAATCACATTACTCATATTTCTCACTATTAAGTGATCTACCAATAGGACCCATCATTTTTTAGGTAACAGGGGTGAACTCCAGATTCTCATTACTCGCATTTCTCAATTTCAGGTGAGTCCCACCAATAAGATCTATCAATTAACGGGGATGAACTTTGCGAGGATGAATCACATTACTCACATTTCTCACTTTCTCCCTCCTCTCCAGACCATAGTAGCACATGATGCATTATCTACCTCTATGAGCAAGCAGTTTTAATCAAACCATTAAGGCAACATGTAACACATTGTTGAGAACAATATTAAGAGGTACGGATAATGTTGAATATCATCATTAATAAAAGGTGGGTATCACAATATGGCACTTGTCCTCTGTTAGAGATAAACATTTAGCACTTTACAAAATTACTAAAATTTCAACAATTTTGATCAATGTATCTTCAATCTGATCAATAAAAGACTAGTGATTTTCATTGTTCTGCGCTACATTTAAAAACCACTAACAATAGCAAGTTAACAACTACAATGGAGTCTTTTTTTTTTTTTTTTTTTTTTTTTTAATATAGTGTACAGTCACTCTTATTAGGGAAAGTTAAAAAGTTTGAAAGTGTATTTGATTTTATTTTTAAGCCGTTCGTATATCTTCTTAAGAGTAAGGGTTCAATTAGTCCGTCCCACCGTGATGGTTTGATCGCCTTTGAGGTGATAACGGGCTCAATGACGAATTAATAATTTATCTGGATTTTGTACCCTCAAATTCTATATCTATATTTGTCTCAAAAAAGAACCTTTTGTTTGTTTTAATGTCTTTGATCTAAATAGAATCTCACTTTTTGTTACAATTATTAAGGTTGAGTTTAGTACACTGGATATGAGGTATGCTCTCGGTCAGCTCGAATTGGTCCGTCCTAATCTCACCCTTGGGGTTAACTGGTATGTGCCCACATATTTATCCTAAATTTGTGAATAGTTTGTTCTTGGAAGTTATGGATTAAATGAGCTAGCATTTTTCATACTAAGTATCTTTTAATTTGGGGTCTTTTCTACTCTAAACTTTGATATATTTATTTTTAACTTTTTACCCCTCCGTTTAATTTTCGGATAAAAAGAGGTAGAAAAACTCCACATGCACTTACATTTGAGTTTTCGGAAGGTAAAATCGTAAATTTGAAGTAAGGATTAAATTCAATTCTGACTATATCCTAAAACAAAATCAAATTTGAAGAGGTTGTAAAGTGGAATAAAATCATAATTTATAGCAACATAGTAGAAGATTTTGAAGTTTAAAAAATAAGGTGAAAACCATCTCAAAATTCGAACAGCACGAATGCGAATAGTCCATAATACTTTTCAATTATCTACACTGAAAGCAAACTAAAAGACTACAAATTACAACATACGAAAAATGGTATTTGTTAATTGATTTTAACTTTGGTTCAAACTCCATCTCGTTAGAAGTTTAAGGGTCTGTTTGGAACAATGATTGGAGTTTGAGTTTTATAGGTTGGAGCTAAAATATGTATTATTTGATTGAGGTGGAAATTGAAAAGGAACTATAATATAGAAAAAAAAATGTAAAAATTTGAAATATGTTTGAAAAAAATTATGTTATATATATTTTTTTTCATTTTTTTCGTCATTTTGTAAGATTTAACAAAAATTATCTAATTTCGACTTAAAATAAAAAAGTTATGAACTTTTTAAATCTAAATTTTTAAAAAATAGAATAAAGAGAAAATGAAATGTAGATTTAAGAGTTTTGGAATTGAGTTAGAAATTTTCAATATGTTCTAAATGGACGTTTAGTATTATTTTATGTTGTTTAAACCTCAAGTCAATATTAATTATGTGTGTCAAAGTTTTTTTTGTTTTTTTTTTTTTTTTTTGTTTTTTGTTTTTTTGTTTAAAGGGAAGTGTGTGTAAAGATTGTAAACCCAAAGGAATGGTTCTCTTTGGCATTTTACCACTCTGGTTTGTTATTTAATGCTCTCGAAAAAAGATAATAGCAGAAGAAATCATTTTTCCTTTAATAAATAAGACCATACGCTATTATGTAACATCGTATGTGACTGGACCGAAGGACTATGTTGATGTGATGAGTCTATAGGAAACACGTAACATCCATTTTACTATAACTATAGACTTTTAACTAAAACTAGCACTAATCACTATCATAGTACCTTTTTTTTTTCAACTACTTTTCCTATTTCAACAACTTTTGAATCATTATAAAATACTTTCATTAAATATTAAATCTTAATGTAATATAATGTATATTTAGATATCTGATATATTATATTCTTATACATATATAGATATATAAATATATATATGAACAGTAAATAACTCAAAATATTATTTATCAATTTATTTTTTTAATATGTACTTTTACAAATCATATATCTCTCTCTTTCTCTTTCTCTATATTTCTATCTATTTTTATCAATCACCCATTCTCTCTTTCTTCGGAATACATTAGAATGAATATTCTAGACTATGAATTTATCATTCAAAATTACATTTCAAACATCCATAAAGATAATCAAAATCAAATAGAACACTAACAATTTCTTATTAAAGTAATAGTCTTTTATGTAAGTATGGTATATTTTCATATGGCACGGCAGAATTGGCTTCTTCTTTCCATGAAACCATCCCTACCCACCAAAATGAAGTGACAGGAACCCATCAAAGAAACATCCATAGATACCCAATGTTCTTGAATTTATGCAAAATCTTCAATTTTGCTGAGAGGTCTTCTAAGCCAACAACAACAACAACAACGCTGTCTCGGACCGTTTTTGACACTATCCTGACACACCCCCATGGGCTTTTGGCCCTTCCCCCACTCATTCATGTCTTGTCCTCTCTTGAAAATAGCTGTACAATCACAAAAGTTGTCCCTCAAACCTCCTTTTCCTTGTTGCCGAGCAATCCAACATCCCAACCCCTCACCTCCATACACAGTCACCTTCAAAACGCAAAGATCGGTAAAAAAAACTTTTTGTGACTTTAGGGTCCAGTCTCGATGATACCCGTCGTATATACAATTGGAGGAAACCCTAACCCCTTCTGCGAAGCATTCTTAGTATACTGTGTCAAAATGTAGCACAAGCGTTGATTATAGAATCTAATTAAAGATCTGAAGGTTCAAAACCGCATCTATTTAATTTGATTTTTTGAGCACTCAAACTGAAAACTCATGGTAAAAGTATTTAATGACTTGAGGGTCCATTTTTTATGATACTCGTTGCACAAAGAATTAAAGAAAACCCTAACCCATTATGCGAAGCATTGTCAGTACACCATGTCAAAATTTAGCACATACGTTGATTACAAAATCTAATAAAGATCTGAAGTTCAAAACCACACTTGTTGAATTCAATTTTTTAAGCATTTAAATTGAAAACTCAAAGATATGATACTTGTTGTACAAATAATTAAAGGAAACCCTAACCCCTTCTACGAAGCATTCTCAATACACCTTGTCAAAATGTAGTAGAGGCGTTGATTAAAGTACTTAATAATAGATTTGAAGTTCAAAACCGCGTCTATTGGATTCAATTTTTTGAGCATTCAAATTGAAAACTCAAGGATGGTAAAAGTTTTTAGTGACTTGAGGGTCTAGTCTCGATGATACTAGTTGTACAAAGAATTAGAGGAAACCATAACCACCCTCCTTGTGAAGCAGTCTCAGTATACCGTGCTAAAATCTGACACAGACGTTGATTACATAATCTAATAAAGATCTAAAGTTCAAAACAATGTCTATTGAAATTAGTTTTCTTGAGCATTCAAATTGAAAACTCAATGATAGTATAAGTTTTGAGTGATTTGTTGGTCTAGTTTTGATGATACTTGCTATACAAAGAATTAGAGGAAACCCTAACCCTTCTGTTAAGTATTCTCATTATATTGTGTTAAAATCTGATATAGGCATTGATTACAGAATCTAATAAAGATATGAAGTTCAAGACCTCGTCTATTGAAATCAATTTTTTGAGCATTCATTCAAATACCCTTTTCCTCTGTTGAATTAGCTGGAGGGGGAAAAAAGATTCCCTATTGCTTTATATGAGCCGTTTTTGGGAGCAAAAGGGTGGTGAAGTTTAGGTAAATAGGCACTAGGCAGACCTTAGGCAAGGTGCATTTTACTAAATAAATGGTGCTTCAAAGTACAACCCACTTTTATTTTTTATTTTTTTACTTTTTTTCTTTCAAATAATTTTTAGTTATTATCTCAAAAAAAATATTTGTAACTAAATGTAATAGGGTCTTGTTTTTGAAAAAAAAAAAACACGTTTTTTGGTGAATATAATAAAAGAACGACTTTATCTCATTGATGTTACACAAAATATCTTAAAATGCCCCTATCCTTTACTTGCATTCCCCACCCACCAATCCATGAGTGGATAGGGAAGCTATTATGACATAATACAAGCAAAGTACATCACTTATGAGTCCCATGTGGAAACCAACACAAATCAACACCTAAAGAAAAGGTCATTCATGACACTTCAAATTTTGCATTGTGTTTTCATTTGTAAAAGCTTCCAAAGGTTTCCTTTTTTTTTTTTTTTTTTTTTTTTTTTTCAAATGAAATGAATTCATGCTCTCTTTAAAGAAAAATTGAGAATAAGTTATTCTTTTTCCTATTTTTTTTTTCCTTTTAGTTTTCTTTTAAATAGTTTTTATTTAAAGAATACGTTCTGAGTGAGTGATACTTATTTTAATTTTATGCTTTCTTTCTTTTGATGTCGTTTAAGTTAAACTAGAGATGAGACTTTGAGAGGAATAACAAGCATTTAGCATGTGTTTGGGGAAACAATTTGAGTTGCAAAAATTTGATGGGAATTAAGTTGAATTGAATTGTGCGTTTCATATGTGTTTGGCTGATTAAAGTTAAAAAATGTAAAAATTTGAAATGTGTTTCAAAAAAAATATCAATATTAGATCATTCGTGATGAAATTCTATACAAGTAAAAAAAATCATCTCATTTGGACTTGTATATTCAAAGTTATGGAATTTTAAAATTTGAATATTTAAATTATAGTTGGAGTGGTGAATAGTGAAACTGAGTTGACTGTTTAAAAAAAAAAAGACAAAAAAAATTTGGAATTGAATTATGTCCCCGAACACATGCTTAATCTTCTGCCATTAGTCTTTTTTTTTTTTAATAAGAACTTGCCATTATTCGTTTAGTGCAAGAGGAAAGTGCAAAAAAAGCCTTTTTTTTTTTTTTTCTTCTAACTGGTGGAAGATGCTTGAAAAGGCAACTATAAAAAGAAGAATTTGGGTGGTCTCTGAGCCAAAGGACTGTACAAAGTGGTAGCGCAATAGTGCTGCACTCCCCCTCCCCCCCCCCCCCCCCTTCTTTTCTAGTTGCAAACCGACGATGTCAATTTAAACCAAATCTCTCCCTCTTTGGTCCACAAATCTTTGAGAAACTCACATTCTTCTCAAAAGTTCATTTGGTGGCAACATTGGACTTTGGGTCTAAAAGAAGTTGGATCCCAACGTCGAAGCACACTTTTTATGAGCGTGCGGAGTCATGCGAAGCGAAATAGTATCGATGTATTCTAATGTATCATATTTTACACTAAAGAAGAAAAAAGTGGTGACTTTTCTATTATAAAGGTTTACTCAGATGTTAAAGTTGTTGTGGCTTTCAAAATAGGTGAGAGAACACAAAGAGAAGCAAGACAATACATCCACTTAATAGGGGGGAAAAAAAGTAATAAATTCCACTTATAGTTCTATGGCTCATTATTGGTTGTGGCGGAGCCATCTGTGATGTTTTTATTTATGCGTAATTAGAATGGATATGAAATAGAGTACATAGAATTTGTAGCAATGATTCAAAATCTGAATAAGCTATGTACTTGGATTATAAGATTCAGAATCAGAGTTATTACGAATTTCATTCATACATTTACTTAAACGTAAAATCAGAATGACTGTTGTAAATTTACTTATATACACATTCCTAATTATGTTTTCAAATTAATTTTTTTTTTTGAATGAGTAATGGATATCAGAATCAACATTTTAAATTAAAAATGACTAACTTAATTAGTTATTATAATATTAGGATAATAACAATAATAATATAAGTTGTGTAATTATTTTTGTTTAAGAAAATTAAAAATAAAGTGTGAAAACTTGAATTAAAATATGCAAAATGAAAAATAAAATGCCAAAAGAAGATTCATATTATTTTATTATAATCGAAAATTAAATTTTAACAAGATATATTACATATTACTCTAGTATAATTTTTTTTAACCTATTCTAATAAAGTTAATAATATTTAGGATAATTATATAATATGAAGTGAATAAAAAAATTAAAATAGGTATTATCATATTTTTTTTATATCTTTTTATATAACATTTTGAAAGTAAATTAGGGGTAATATATTAATTTAATCATAAAGTAATTGGTCTAAATGGTCCCTGAATTCTTTACAAGATGACGGTTTGGTCCCCACCTTGGCCATTTTTTTTAATTTTTATTTGGGCCGAGTTGACCTTGAACTCTTAAAATATTGGCCATTATAGTACTTTCCATTCAAAACTGTTAAATTTTAAATAGAATCTTGCTCAAGTCATAATTTTTGTAATAAAAAGACCAAAATACCCCTTAATTTTCTATTCCTTACTTATTTACCATTTCCCTCGGTTTTTCTTTCTTTATTTTTTCCCCCTCAAACCACAAAACACCAAAACCAGAAAATTATTTCTGGCCAGCCAAACAAAAAACCTAAATAAGCAAAGAGAGAGCGAGGGAGCCGACGGACGGGGAGGGCAGAGAGAGGGAGTTGCCGGAGGGGGGGGGGGGGGGAGAGTAAGCTGGCAGAGGAGAGGTGTAACGATCCATGCCTTCATTAGGTATAATTTTATCCGCTTTCGGCCTCATGCCCGCACGGTTTTGCTATTGGGCTCATCCCAAAAGGCCTCATACCATTAGGAGGTGATCTATTTACTTATAAAATATCACATATATTCATTCCCAAGCGATGTAGGACTGCTCAGTTTACCTTTTTTCCTTCTAGGGACTAATGAATTTTCATTTTTTATGAGTTTTTTTTTTTATTAGTAAATTACTAAAATACTTTATCAGACTATTAGAAATTAACAAAATTGGACGAAAAGGACTATAATGATCAACATTTTAAAAGTTCAGGGTCATCTCAGTAAAATATATATATATATATAGATCAAATCGTCACCTTTTAAAGAATTCATGGACTATCTAGGTCAATTACTCCTAATCATAATATCCGGATTGGTATCAATCTCATTCCTCAATCAAAAATCGGTGTGAAGCCTACTAGTCTCATTTTCATTTGAAGAAAAAAAAAAGTGCAAATAAATAAGGGATTGACTATCATTTCTTGCTCCTATTCTCCAATCTTAAAAGTGACATTTTGTAGGTTACCTTTACTCAAAAGTTTTTTAATTTAACCCTTTTTTGGATAATATTGGATAATCTTTTTAAATGGTAATGTACACCACTTGCATTGTCATTACATAATAATAGTATTTGTACTTGTATTGGAGGCACCACCGATGCAAAACAGTAATATTAATTCAAGGTGTCCCACTTGTGAGTTCTATAGCATGAAACACACTAATTAATGGGTGTTACTCAACATCAATATCGCTGGTGTCTCATAATATTGTTGTTTAAAAATAGGTCTTTTAGTATAATTTTTAGACAAAAAAGACAAGTGTCGCATATTTGAAGGTGGTAGTTAGGGAATTAACCATTCAATTACAAAACTACCCACTTCTTTAGTATTAGGGATTAGAAGTTAGCTTAAAAAACTGAATTTTCCTTTTATTCACACCCCCTCTTTGTCGTTCATTCTTTTCCATTTTCTCTTCAATAATTTTCCCAATGGCTTCCAAAGGCAACAAGCGGCACCACTAGTTAGGACAACATGCACTAAAAAGAACCTTTTAAAGCAATTTCTCACTTCTAGTATATACAAGTTAAGAGTAATTATAATTGTGAGATGTTATTTAAGTTCAAGAGTAGTTTTTAAAAAACTTTACATAACTTATAGCAATTGTAACGGAGTTCTCCCCTATAAAGCTTCCATGTTCACTTAATGGTTCTTTTTACCAAAATAACTCAATAATATTGCCAGATACTTAACACGTCATTTTCCAAACCCTAGCAGATAGATGTTACGAATACCTATAATCTTGATAGAAGCACGAGGGTTATTTTCGTAAAAGGCGGATCCTACCTATTAGGTGGAGCTCAATTTTGTAACATCAATTTTCTTTTAAATTAATCCTATCGTTTTTTTTTTAAATAAAAATTATTAATTAGTCCTCATTTTTACCCTTAAGTTTACAATTTAAAAGTTTTGTATTTTTTGTCTAAAGATTTTAGTTTTGTCTCTGTTAGTAACTAAAAAATTCTAAGAGTATCCTCATTATTCCAAACTCAATGATCAATCTAAGCCAAAAGCTCTGCTACAATATTTCCCAAGCCCATAAATTGTTTTAGGTCTAACCTCTAAAATCTGAACTAAACTTACTAGCGTGTTGAAGAAAGAAAATTAAAGAGGAGAAACATGAGGGGGAGAAAAAAAACATAGAGATAATGTAAACCGTTTGAAACAAATTCAAAGTTACGCTCCTGACCAAACAATACGAAGTAAAAAATAGGAAAGTTTTATGATAGAACCTACAATTTTTAAATATTGGTTGTAACTACCGTGTTAACTATTGAATTATTTTTTCAACATTTTGGTATATTTTTAAAAATTTTGGTTGAAGGTATATTTCAAATGACACATTGTAAGTTTTTAATACGGACACTTGTAGACTTGATCATAAAAAATTTAGTTCAACGATTAAAATACATTTCATATCAATGATGAAAAATATATGGTCATACAATAGAAATTCCTTAGAAAAATCTTTTTGAACAGATTAAGGGGCCGAGGCCTCTAAGATCGTGCCCACATCATGTCGATCTTCACCATCATCACTGACATCTCGGTCACCATACATTTGATCAAGAATAAGCACCAGACTCATAGCAAACGCACAATCGAAGGCGGGCTTAACAACAAGCAAGAAAACATCCTTACCAAGCATCGCATGAGTGGTGGGGTCCACCTTTCGCTTGATTTCGGCCACTGGCTCTCTTGATGAGTTCTGTCGTGATGACTTGTAAAATGTACAACACCGTTTGGTGTATGAGCCTTGAATATGGTACTCCTCATCAGCATCGCCATATACCTCCACCAGCACTTCTGACCGTCCGATTATCGATGATCTATGCGTAGTAAACAATGGCTCCTGATCTTCCTTTTTCTCACCGAAATAGCCTTCCCACCGTTGATGAAGACTTGGCTTCTGTCTTCCAAAACAATTTCAAAGTATCAATTTTTGAAGAAAAAAAAAACATTAGATCGGTTGTTGGTGATTTAATTACTTTGAATGTGATAATATATTAAAACTGTCAAATTACCACATAAAACCCAACTATCTTTTTTTTTTTTTTTTTTTTTTTTTGTATCGTCACACTGTTACAAGTGGACAACTTGAAATTGCTATCAATTTTGACTAGAAATGAAATGAAGTGAGTTTGTTCTTTCAAATAGGAAGATTGTTTAGAAAGTAATGCTACATGGGATTACTCTTGCTGTTGTTTATAAGTGTACTTCAGTCTTCCGGGATTACATAATTTTGTAAATTCAAACAAAAAAAATATTATAATCCCAAAGAATTCCAATCACCCACCTCCAAGTAAAAAAAAAATTAAAAATTAAAAATTAAAATTAAAATAAAAGACAATTATAATGTACGGGAGAATAATTCAGCTGCCAATCTTATATTAAAAACCTCTATGGTTTTTCTTTTTGTTATTTTCTTAGCTGCCTGCATAAGAAATATCCACAATTTTCAAACAAGGATACGAAAAATAGATAGCAAAATTCATGTTTGGAGCCAATGAGAATTCAAATACTTCAAATTCCATTTATTTATTAAAAAAAAAAAAGGTTTCAAAGAGTAAAATAATAATGATAACAAAAAATTAAAAAAAAAAAAAGAATAATAACAACAATTTCAATTGAGAAAAAAAAAATTAATGCAACTATACTACGGAGAAAGGAAATTTTACATACAATTGCAATAATATATCACATTATCTACTATCAATATATACATATATACTAGTTAATCACTCATTAATGATAATTCTTCCATATATATTTAAAAACTGTCTAATTATCTAATTCTCAATGTAGTGTTCTATAAACGAAAAAAAAAACAATATATCATTTTTTTTGTGTAACACCAACAAATACCCACTGCAATAATTTAAAACAAAATCTCTTAAATTTCGAACATGAAATCTAAAGATCCGTGGAGCTAATTCTAACCGGTAAAGAAACACTATATCATATTACTACCCTAAAAAAAACTCAACACAATCTGATTAAAGGGTAAAAAGAAAGTAAAAGCAAGATCACAGCCTTTTCTTTCTTTTCTCATCTCTTACCAAAAATAGAAAAAAAAATCAGAATTTTGTATTTCTCAAAAACGAGGAAAAAAAAAAAAGTTTTTTTTTGTTTTTTAAGTTACCTTTCGAGAAAGGGTAAGGAGAGACTTTCCAGAGGCATCCATGAGAACGATCTCGTCAATGGGCCGCGAGCCAGGCCCATAAGACTCGAACCTGAACAGAAGCTGCCCATGACTGTCGTACGCCACGAAGCCGTCGCCTGGGAAAAACACAGACGTCTTGTGCACCGTCAGATATGTTTCCTCTCCATAGCAATATTTCTCATCCACTATCATCTTCATCTTCACACACCACCATTATTACACCTCTATATATATTTGTATATATATTTTTTGTTTTCCGGTTTTGTGTGTTGTTTATTTATTTATTATTTGTTTATGTATATATGTAGGGTTCAGAGGTGATCCTTAGGATAAAACATTTTTTCTTTGTATTTTTTTTTTTTTTTTGTCTTGCTTGAAATTTTTTTTAATAGGTGTATAAATGAATATAATATTCTATAGTGATGATTTTGTGGAGTGTGTAATGTGGGATACTGGCCATATATTGCTTGGAGGTTAACGTGTGCAATAAAGTGGTGTGACAAGTTGTGGGGGCTACATGGTCGGTATAGAAAAATAATTGCATATATTTACCAAAAAAAAAAATTTAATTGAATATGATTCAATGTCATTTTACTGATTCGAATTGTAGAGATGTCAAATGGGCAGCCTGATCCGGCTCAATCATTTATTTTAATTTTATTAGTGTTTATGTCGTGTTCGTGACGGTCTATTTAACCATCGTATTAGACAATATGTATCTATTCACAATTTTATGGTGATTTTCAAGATTGTTATAAAATTGACACCTCTTTATATTTTGTCCATTATATTATTAGAATTGATATTTAAGCCATTTCATAATGTTTTATCAAATAATTAAAAGAAAAAATAATAAATGAACCAAAAAAAAAAAACTAATAAATTGATTATTCAAATGAAACAATATAAATCATAAATAATTATAAAGAAATTTCAAGATCAGATCATGCCATAAAATAGAAACATTGCCAATAAGATAAACTAATAACTTGGCTACTAGAAATGTCAATTTATTATCTTAGAAAAAATTAAGTAAGGATATATTGGATTAAGGTTTAAACAAATTAAGTAGGTGACGTATGTTGGAATGGATGACTGGGATTACTTAGGAGTAGATTCAATGGTGAAGAATTGATCAAGAAATCAATGGATGAGATTTGAGTATTAAATTAATAGCATGGATTTAATTAGAGAGAATCCTAAACTAGTTAGTAGTCAGGATTTGTTTTTAATGAACCAATAAGAGCTTAAGACATGGTTTGATGTTATTGAAGATCCAACAGATGTAAAAGAGAGAGATAATTAACCTTGATCAATGATGTAGAAAATAGGAGGAAAAAAAAAAGGGGGAAAGTATAGGGGAAAAAACGGTTGTAAGAGTGGTACGAAGACCAATGTCAATTAAATTTGAACCAATGAGTAGAAGTAAAAAAGTGCCCATACATACATGCAAGAGTAAACAAAGAAATGGTATGGGTAAACAAAGACATGAAGGTACAAGCTTGAAAGGAATCATTTTTCCTTCATTTTCACACAACTTTCCTCCATAAACCTCCCCAAAAAAAAAAAAAAAAAAAAAAAAAACATTTTTGTAGGCTGCTTTTTTAAGCTCATTTTGTTGTGTTTTAAACCCCCATTTTCTAGCCTATAAATACTTGAGCATGTACCCAAGACAAACCCTAATGCTTCCTTTGCCACTCACCACCATTCTCCTCTAAAGCCTAGTCCTTTCTAGCTCTCACAAAGTGCAAAACACTCACCTATACTCTCACTGTTGGGTAAAATCTCTCATCCATGTAGGAACTAGGTTTTTCTTTGGTTAAGTTATGAACTTGTAAAAGATATGGAAGAATATTAAATACTTAGCATGGAACATATTAATTGTAGCATGATTCTAGAGTTTATGTAATGCATTTTGAGCTTTTGATTGGTTAAAATCAAATCAGTATGATTGTTTTAGTAACTATTGCAAGTTTTTATGTTGATTTGTGGACTGCAGTAGATTGTATTGAGGTTTTAGACTCCTTAACAGTTTTATATGAAACAATAAATTATAGTTCTATTAGATAGACATGTTAAGCTTTCCAATGAGCTATTTTCAGCTATGTTTGGACTTTTACGCAATTTATAATAAGTTTTTCATATATTATGGTTCAAAACTGAAATTTTCCTGAAGGCATAGTCCAGCCACGAGTTTGCTTAAATCTGAACCCTCTCAAACTCAGAGAGAACAAGCTGTACATCTAAAAAACTATACAATTTAAGCTTTTAACAACCTAACATGAGCCCCTAAAAGATAAGTATACACTTTATATTGAAATTTGCAAGTTATGACTACGAACTGGGAAATTTCACTAGAATCCTATACCAGCCACGTGTTTAGTGTGTTTTGTATTAGTGAAACATAGTATTTTGAAAAACTATTTTGTGTGTGTGTATATAAACTAGACATCATAACATTTGCAATGATATATCATTTTTCCCTATTTGGACTTGTGAGCGAAACTCTTAATCACTTATTTCTTTCTACAATTAATTAGTTAATAATTAATTTTACATTTAATGCCCCCAACTCATGTTTTCCACAATGTTATGTGCATCTTTTGGTCAAAAATTTAATTAAGGGGGAAATTTACAAACTTTTGTCAAAATTTAGGGGGGGAAAATATTATAAATTGAAGTTCAGAGGGTATTTTGTGACAAAGCCAAAAGTTTAGGGGCAAAAGTATAATTTGTCCGATATTAAATTTGAACTTGTTAAGTGTAAGTTTATCCATATGTGTTCGTACTGTAGGTAATATGGATAAATAATTCATTCTCCAGACGATTGATGGATTAACAAAGTTATGGGGATGCGATTGAGACTTAAAATGGGATATCACCGCCTATTTATATTCCGCATTAAGATTTCTTAAAATATTTATGATTTTTTATCTAATGTTGTTATGTTACAATGTTTTGTTATATTAATGGTATTACTAATAGAATTTTAGCGTTTCCTTTGAAATTCATGTGACTTCTATAATATTTTAACTGTTGTTTAAATGCGAGTGTATTCAGTAAGTTCATTGTTTTTCAAATGTTTACTTCCATATTTAATTTTCAGTCAAATAAATCTTTGATCCCTCATTTAATTTTCAGTCAAATAAATCATAAATATTTGATCCCTCAAATACAAGTATGATTTTGACAATTAAGATGGTAAAAAAAAAAATCTATGAATTTTTTAACCAAATGTTAAGATCAACCGAATTAAGTTAAAATTAAATAAAATAAGTAAAACTTAGAAAAGATAAGTCATTGTAATGTGTAAATTAAACAAAATAAGTAAATATTAGAAAAGATAAGTCATTATAAAAATTAGAAAAGATAAGTCATTATAAAAATTAGAAAAGATAAGTCATTATAATTGGTCTCAGTGTCTCACTTGTCTCATATTGCTGGTTTTTCGATTGATGATATTTACTTTTAATTTAAAAGCCTTCACCAATATCATTTATTATAACCTAAATGATTTCTCACATTTGGGATGACTACAATTGAAGGAAGGATTTCCCTTTATACATTGGGCAAATGTGTATTCTTCTTTATTTGGTCGATGTGGGATCTTTAAAAGAGAGCAATTAAAAAAAAAAAAAAAAAAAAGGTTGTCATGGTGGCAAACTTAAATATAGGTACTTTTTCTTTCACATAATATTTCTATATCTATACCTATAATTATATTATAAAAGGGTGCTGCTTTTTGATACTATTCAAAAATTTTGCCTCTTTATTTGTCTTTTTATGCACTTTATTTTTTAATCTTATAATCTTTTTTTTTTTTTTTTGAGTTGTTTGCCTCATTTTTTGTTTTAATTTTTGTTTTTACTTTTTCTCCACAAACGTTTTATTATATTTTATTTTTGAAACATCTCACAAAAACTTTTACATAATTCCTTCTTGTTGTTTCAATTTATCCCTGTGTAAAATAACTTTTTTCAAATATGTCTCAACAAATTATTTTTTTTCTTACAGGTCTTCAAATTATCATGTTTACTTTTGATTACTAGTTAATTGATTATGATAAACTTTTTAATATACAATAAATAAATTAAGAAAAGATAATGATTTCTTCAGAAATTTAAAATCTTATATTTTTTTTAAATTGATTTTTGTGTATATATATATATATATTTTAAAATCAACACATTAAATTCAATCCATACGTGCAAAGCACGTGCCTAAAAACTAGTATAATATAAAAATGAAAGTCAAGCTAATGTAGCAGAGCATAATATCGTTATAAATCACTGACATTAGAATTAGAGTAAGCTATCAGAATACTCTTCGATGATGGCAGATAAGCGTCGATGACTGAAGATTGTTAGTGGCCCATGTTGATTCTCACGACATCTGATAGATTCACACAACTTCAACGCCATTGTCCGTAGCGTTTGAGATCGTCATTGTTCCCCTTCTTCTCCTCACAGTTTCCCCTCCTTTCTTCTCCATCACTGTCCTCCAAGTCCGTTTGTCTACATCACTATTTCGTTACCCCCGTCTTCGCTATAGCTGCCTTCCAAGCAACAATAGTCATGGACGACAATCAATGGAAACATCTGATTGTTTCCTTCCTATTAGACCAAGAATAACTACCCAAAAAAGGGTGAAGTGATTTAAAATCTTCTTATAACTTTTAATAATTATTGGAAATATTAAAGAGTAAATATGTAAATTCGAGTATCACAAGAATAGATATTGCACAAATTAAAAATAACCAACGCTAAATAGATGAATTTGACCAAGGGAATGTTTAATCATTCAGTACATGGATTTTTTTTTTTTGGACAACGGCAAATATTTTAAGACTAAAAGGAAAAAAAAATTTCAAACAGTATATTACATATTTTTTTCTTTTGGAAAAACAATATATATTTTATATGAAAAATGATTCATAACATGAAAGAAAAGTTTCATGATACATCATAAAACTAAAAAGTAATTTGTTAGGAGTAAAAAAACAGAGACGAAGAAGTCATATTAGTTTTACAGAATTTACATAATTTTGACACTTGACAATTTATAATAAAATTTTTCATGATACATATTATTGCTCAGTTTTATAGAATTTCATGCAAGGATGAAAATATCGATATCGATGAAAATATTAGTAGTTCATTTTTACGGAAATTTCAGAGATATTATCGATATCGGTGGAAATATCAGAAAAAATTACGGAAGTTACTGAAATATGTTTTAAAATAAATTTTTAAAATTTTAGTATAGCACAAATATTAAAAAGATATATAATACACAAGTTTTACATATGAAACATATTGTATTTTATGTATCTTAATACCAAAAGGAAGTCCTATGAAATTCAAATATGATTGGGATGCCATCCTAATTTAAACAAAACCGATGTCAGACATGTTATTTGGATAGAGTTGAATATAATTTGTAAATATTTTAATAGGTAGGTTTGTTGATCTCTACCCAATCTATTTTCATAAATAAGAAATTATACAAAATTTGTAAAAGTTTAGGAGAATATATTCTCTCAGCTTTAATTAGGGCTGAACGTTGATCGGTAACCGAATTTTTTTTCCGGTTCGGTTCACCGACCGACCACGTCGGTTTCCATGGACAAAAATCGAGTGCCGAGCTGATGAGAGCGAGAATGGTTCGGTTAACCGACCGAATTGACCAGCTTTTTTCTCGTTTGGTGTGTCGGTTTTAGAAGCCGTAGGTGTCAAGAGAAACGGGCGCGATGAGGAGGAGAAGCGAAGAAAAATAAGTCGATCAGGCAAATGATTTACAGGTCTATGTCTGAGAAGAAGGAGAGGACGGCGATGCGCACATGTTGTTGCTTGGGAGGGACTGGTTTATAAGACATTATTAGTTATAGGCTTGCTAATTGGGCTTGGGCCTTAGGCTTTAGGCTAAGGGTTGAATATAGCCTTCATCATCTTGTTCCTCACGAATCACAGCTCCTCCGCGATGGTATCTTCCTCCTTCGCGTGGCAGCCATAGCTGAAACTGAACAAGGAGATCATTCGGTCAGTTTCAGTTCTAAGCCGAGTTCCATACCTCAGACCGACCACCAAACCGCCCATTGCTTTAGCGGTTCGGTTCACCAAACAACGACGTCGGTTCCGGTGACGGTCGGTGTTCTCTGGTCGGTTTGAGCGGTTGCCGGTGGTTAGTGTCGGTTTGCCGGTTATCTTGAACAACCCTAGCTTTTACGTGTTATTTTTATTTTATCTTATCTCTTTTTTTATAAGATATAATTATAACATGCTAATTGCTCTATCTCACAATCTATTTTAAAAAATAGAAGATAATTATAACATTTTCAAAAAGATAATAAACATTAAAATGAAATTTTGAAAATTTTCAAATTGTAATTTTCACTCAAAATTTTTGATATTTCCTCGATATGTAGTAAAAATGGACTACGTTTTACCGATAGCAATATTTTTATCAATATTTTTCAATATTTTAACGAAAAAGATATTACATCTAAAATATATTTTGATATCACTTAAACACAAAAATTTTGATGAAAATTTCAAAAATATCATGGATATTTGCAACCATGCTATCATGCTAATCACAGCTTGGCTTTTCACTTTTTATATCGTCTTTCGGATTGATAGAGCCTTGTACAAATTGGTGAAGCCGACCAACAAGCTTTAATTTAGGATGCTGGCTATGCTTCACACCAAATTAACATAGGAATTGACAAGGTATAAAGTTGATTATTGGAAATATGAAAGTTTGATTTGCGAGAAACTCTCCTAATATAATTAGATATAATTTAGATTTAAGAAGATATGTAAACACTCAATCAATGCTTGTAACTAAGTTGGCTTAAGAGAGTGTATTCGTAAGCAGTATTCTTTCAAGATGAGATATAAATGCAACTTAAGATTTGAGAGAGTACGTGTTTGAAGTTTAACAATACAATATCAACTACTATTACAATTGGTTTGAAGAGTAGTATCGACCAACTGGAAATCATCTTACGGTCGACTAAACAAAGGCATAGACAATTCTCTCTTGGAGAAATCCTTCGATTGACCGAATGTCATCCTTTGGTCTGACAAAACTGGAAAGTCATCTTTTCCCCCTTTTTTGGTACTTTGAAAATCCACCCTTGTTTGAATGATTTAGCTTCCGTTTGGTGTTACGGTTGGAATTGAAATTTTCAAATTGGAGTTAGTTGACTTTTTAAAAACTAGTTATAATTTTTGTTGACTTTTCAAAAAAAGACAAAAACTAAGATGAAAAATTTAAGTTTGAGTTGAATCACCAAACGGAACATTAGATTCAATTTAATACAAGTGTCAAAAGATTTCTCCATACAATTAGAAAACATACATAAATATTCTAATGCAATTTTGTGAAATATTTTTTCCAAGGTGAAAAAGAATTTGAAAGAATGCTCACCTAATTAATACAAGACTAATTATCAGGTTGATACATCTCAGTCTTTTTGTGATCATTTGCAATTTCAAGTCTTTTAAGGGTTTGTTTGAGATAAAATAAAATTTTTAAATTGAATTTGATTGACTTTTTAAAAATTAGTTATAATTTTTGTTGATTTTTTTAAAAAAAAATAAAAAACCAGCTATACAGTTGAGTTATCACCAAACGTGAATTAAAATTTGCTTCCCAAATCTTAAGTTGACAATACCGCGACAATTTTGCTCAAACTACAACTCGAAGCTAGTTATTTGTAAGCTTAAAATCTATTGTTTGTTATCATCAGAATCATTATTATTTAAAATCTTGCAGCTAACGCTTCATTTGTCTGGGATGCTCAATTTTCAAGAGTTGAAAAACCAGCAATGTCAGTCCGGAATTGAACAATAATGACCGACAAATGACTCTATTAAAAAAAAAAAAAAAAAAAAAACAGTTAAACCTTTATAAATTAATACTATTGGTATCATGAAAATTATTAATTAATCAAGATCTGATTTAATCGATAAATTAATAACTTATTCATCTATACCTTATTTGATAAAAAAATTAATTATCAAGGTATTCTTTTTTTTTTTTTTTATCCAAAACATTGAACTTAATATTGTGTATTGTTACTATATGAACATTACCCACTTACCGAATTACGAATTATCATTATTTTATGTATTTGTTTAACCAAAACTGGTTCATGAATGTAGTTAGTCTTATTAAATAGAAGTGATGAATTTATCTAGTTTTGAAACAAACAAAAATTACATTCAATTATACTTAATTAATATACTTCATGAACATTAAGTCAAGCAAAAACATCTATATCTAAGTAGTAAAAAAAAAAAATAAAAATGCAATATCGCCAATGGTAAAACTAAACACAATAGCTTCTAATCTCAGAAGTGTAAAGAAATCAACAATGACAATGCCTCCTAATTGAGTTATGTGTATATATATGTAATCTTGATGTATGAGGAGATTATTAATTTGTATATTAAGGCCGACCTATGTGTGTGTTTTTCTTAAATGTATTATCTAATAAATCTAACGAATTATTATTAATTTATCACATCAGTTCCAAGTTGGGACCGGTTAAAATATTATTTAATAGAGATTATTAAAATATTGAGATTATACTACAGATAGTTGTATACGCCAAATTATAGGTCCAACTAACCAAGGGTTTTTCCTAATTGGTGGAACCAGTGGACAAGATGGGTTGGTAGGTTTCACGAATATTTTAGCTTGCGTTTGGTTCGTCGGTTGGAGATGGAATTTTTAGGTTGTAGTTGTTTGATTTTTAAAAACTAATTATAAATTTTGTTGACTTTTTAGAAAAAAACAAAAACTAATATAAAAAAGTAAAATTTAGTTGGAGTTTAACTTAAACGCTAAACAAACCCTTAGTTTTATAGGTTTTGACTAGATTTAAAACTTAGGAAATTTCATCATCAAATTTTAGCGTTAATTGGAAAAGAAATAAATTTTCAGGTGGTCAAGTGATGATTTTCCTCGATTTGGCAGGGTAAAAGTAACAACCTGAGTAAAAATTGAGTAGGCAAAATGTAATTTTTCCAAAATTATATAAATTAGCAATATGCCCCCTAAACTTCTTATTCTTTGATAACTTTCCCCGATAACTATTAATTTTAACAATTACCTCATGAACTTGCTAAATTATTGTTATGCATTTTTTTTAGTTAATTTTACATTAAATTAAAGATTTGAAATTAGAATATTTACTTAAGAATTTATAGTAGATTTAAACATTTTTAGTCAGAAATAAGATTTTTTGAATTCACATGATGCATATGTGAGCTTTTTATGTTTAATTTAGTAAAAATTTAATTCAAGAAGGATACATAACAACAATTTAACAAATTTAGTAAGTAAATTGTTAAATTAAAAATTTTATGGATATATTAAAAATAATAAATTTAGAAGACATAGCTAGATATATGAACAAAAAAGCATGAAGATTAAATTTTGTAGACAAATAAGACCGAATCACCAACATACCCAAAATTGTCCGATCCGGTTCACTAAAAATTCAGACCAAATAAATGTCAACTCTCGAAACAACGTTTCCACCTTTCTCTTCTCTTTTCCCCGCGCAAAACTCAGATCAATAAATAAATAGAGAAAAAAAAAAAAAACCAAAAAAAAAAAAAAAAATTAAATTAAAAAAAACCCCAAAATGACGAGCCCGAGACCGGCGGCGGCGCCGCCGCACGACTCCTGGGACGCGATGCTGCCGGGGCCGCCGAGCCGGAGCAACTTCGGATCCGCCGATCTCAGCCCTTCCGGCCTCCTGGCCTTCGCCTCCGGCTGCTCCATCTCCGTCGTCGATTCCCGCTCAATGCAGCTCGTCTCCACCGTCCCCATGCCTCCTCCGACCTCCAACTCCTCTTCTTCTTCCTCCTCCTCTTCTCTCTCCCCCTTCGTCACCTCCGTCCGGTGGACCCCTCTACCCCTCCGCCGCGACCTCCTCTCCACCGAGCCCTCGACCTCCCACCTCCTCCTCGCCGCCGCCGACCGCCAGGGCCGCATCGCGCTCGTCGACCTCCGGCTCCGATCTCCGGTTCTCTGGTTAGAGTCCGACCCCGTCCGGCTAGGAATTCAGGACCTCTGCTGGGTCCAGGCGAGGTCAGACTCTTACCTCCTCGCCGCGATCGCCGGTCCGTCGTCCCTCTCCCTCTACAACACCTCCACCGGCCGGTGCTTCTGGAAGTACGACGCCGGACCGGAATTCCTCTCCTGCATTCGCCGCGATCCCTTCGATTCGCGCCATTTCTGCGTTATCGGACTCAAAGGATTCCTCTTGTCGGTCAAAGTGTTAGGGGAGACGGAAAACGACGTGGTGATTAAGGAGCTTCAGATTCGGACCGATTGCGCCGAGTTGCTGAAGCTTGAGAGGGACGCGGCAAATGGAGGATCATCATCATCATCATCATCTTCTTCTTCATCGTCGTCTTCATCGCCGGCATCGGCGGTGTTTCCGCTTTACGCCACGAAGTTCTCATTTTCGCCGAGGTGGAAGCACATTCTGTTCGTGACGTTTCCGAAGGAGCTGGTGGTGTTCGATTTGCGGTACGAGACGGTGCTCTTCTCCGCTGCATTGCCTCGTGGCTGCGGGAAGTTTCTCGACGTGTTGCCGGATCCGAACAACGAGTTCCTTTACTGTGCTCACCTGGACGGGAAGCTCAGTACGTGGCGGCGAAAAGGGTAAGAACTGACTATTGCATTACGAATGTTGATACTATAGTATTGCAGTACAAGAAATGCTAAATTAAATCATGTCACTGATCCAATTGTTGTTGAAACTTGAAACATCATCTAGATCATACATTTTTTGATGATATAGTGTAGTTTTCTTTTCAATTCAATTCTTTTAGTTCGTTACTCGATATTTGTTTGGTGGAAAAGGTGTTGTGTTTATGATTCTTGTCCTAGAAAAATCACGACTGAAAGTATAATGTATGATTTGATTTTCACAAGGACACACAATTGTAAAAGAAATTTTCGAATACACCATGTAGAGGTTCTTTGAATTTATGGCGGCTGAAAGAAACAAATTGTTAAATTGGAATGTGGGATAGAGTTTTTTTTTTCGGCGGGTATGTTTTATTTGTTTAATGATTGTTGTGTGTGCGATTGGGACGTCGTACATGAACCTTTTTGTTCCGAAGAATGTGATTTAAGTTGCATATTTTACAGAGGAGAGCAGGTGCACACAATGTGTTCGATGGAAGAGTTGATGCCATCGTTAGGCACATCTGTGCCTTCTCCTTCAGTTCTTGCTGCCATAATCTGCCAATCGGATTCCCCCTTGCAAACTGTTGGCAGGCTTTATTCTGATATACCCAATTCGCCTCTCCCAGATGAGGATTTCAATAGTCCTTTTGATTTTTATGACGAGCCACTTCTCATTTCCAAGACACACATGATCTCAATTTCTGATGATGGAAAAATATGGAGCTGGTTGTTGACCACTGAAGGGGATGAAGATACTCAGAAGGAAGAAATTAACGTGGGAACTGTCGCTGATCCAAGTGAAATTCCCGTCTCAGATACAAATACTAATGGTACAAATTCTTCTAGGGAAGGACTTGCAATGGAAGCAGGCAAGGAAAGAGAGCATGCGACTGGTGGCAGAAGCAGCCGCGCAAAGTCCACCAGCAAGCAAGCTGATATGTCATTTAAGGTATGTCTGTAAATTTACTTTATTTTTATTTTTATTTTTTCCTTTCAAATTTGGTTTTCAAAAGGGCAAAGGCTCATGGCTTCTAGTGGGTTTCCTGCTAAAAACTTGTCTAAATAGCCATGAAGTCAATATACCCATCTTATTCGATCTGCAAAATTGGTTGATTGTTGGGTTACATGACACATTCTATAATTTATTACCTGGTTGCAGTTTATATTAGTATGATACAATTGTTTTATTTTTTTATTTTTTTATTTTTTATTTTTTTAATTATAATTCTTAAAAAATTTATTTTATACTTTTAATGTTAACAGTACAGTAATTTCTCAAACTTTTTCTTTATCACGTACTTATGCAAAAGACTGTAAAACAGCGGAGATGGGGTCTTGTTATTTTAGTTTGTTTGCGTTTGAGCCGAGATACTTCCTAACTATTCATTTCCATGTTGGTGGTTTATTCATGAATAGTGAGACGGGCATTTTTTGAATATCTATATGACACATCATTTTTATGCATCTTTACGTTATATTTGTCGTGCTTACATGCCAAATAACTAATGCAGATTAGCTTAGTTGGGCAGCTTCAGCTTCTTTCTTCACAAGTGACTATGCTAGCTGTTCCATCACCTTCTTTAACAGCTACCGTGGCCCGTTAGTTCATCTTCTTGCTAATCTACTAAATCTACTATAGTCTGTACATGTTCAATTTTCTTCTCCTTTTTCTTGGGTTGAGTTTCGGGATTTTCGTATGGATTTTCTGTTACTTGTGATGCTTTTTTTATGGAATTTTGTTGCAAAATTGTAATGCTGTGTAACTTGATTAATCTCAAGGTGGGGGAAATCACTCTGCTGTAGCTGTTCCTTTGGTTGCTTTGGGAACTCAAAGTGGGACAATTGATGTTGTTGATGTTTCGGCTAATGCTGTTGCTGCAAGTCTCTCTGTTCATAATGGCATGGTTAGGGGATTACGATGGCTTGGAAATTCAAGGGTGGTCTCATTTTCGTATACTCAGGTATATTGCACTTGAGTTTGAATGTTGTCAATTGCTTGAATTGAATCCACGTTTCTCATTATTCTTGCCACTGATATCGTAACATTTGTGGAATCAGGTAAATGAGAAGTCTGGAGGTTTTATTAACAGGCTTGTTGTGACCTGTCTTAGAAGTGGCCTTAATAGACCATTCCGAGTATTACAAAAGCCAGAACGTACACCAATAAGGGCTCTACGATCCTCTTCCTCGGGAAGGTAGACTTCAAACCTTGATAGCCGGTGCAATTTCTTCTCATTGATTTAAAACCTAATGCATCATGTTTGTGACTTTACTGTCTTTTTTTTTCCTTTCCCTCTGTTTAACGAAGCTCTTTAATGAATCTTGAATTGGACATTGGAATTAAAATGTACTTTTTTCACGCGGTATAAGGAAAGGTGGAAGGTATTTTGCATCGATGCCCGAAATTGTTACCTTTTGGCAACTTACCTTCGAACCTTCTAATTTGAGGATTTGCCCCCTGAACATTTTAAATTATTGCAATGTACCCCATATGGTTGATGTTTTCGTTAAATTAGTCACGAAAAGCCCACGTACGCCACGTGTGAAGACGGAAAACCCCATTTCTGACCCAAATTTTTTATATCTACCCTAATGCAATTCTTCCAAGTTTAATCTTTTGTTTAATATAATTGACTAAATGGGGTACATTGCAACAATTTAGAGAGTTTAGGAGGCAAATTGCCAAAATTAAAAGCTTGGGGGACAACTTGCCAAAGGGTGACAAGTTTGGGGAGCATCTATGCTAAATTCCCTGTTACTGTTTCACCTACAAATATCCAGCTGACTGCACCATAGGGCGAAACAAAATACGAACTATGATATACTTGTCTTATTGATTTGTTGTTACCTGTTCAAGGGGTTTATGATATGTATGTATGCATGAATGAAGATCAAGTATGCTATCAACAATTTCGCAGGTACCTCTTAATTCTGTTTCGTGATGCACCTGTAGAAGTTTGGGCAATGACTAAAAGTCCTATTATGGTAAATCTACTACTATATATTTTTTACCTTCCCTTGTTTTTTCCTCCTTCAATATACTTTTGATATTTATTATGCTTATATCTAATGTAGCTTAGATCATTAGCACTTCCATTTACGGTGTTGGAATGGACCCTTCCAACAGTTCCACGGCCTGGTCGAAGTGGATCTGCTAGGCCCAAAGAAAGTCCATCTGGCGAAGCAGATGGAGCATCTTCAACTGATTCCAGTGAGCTTGTAGCTTTATATGCTTATATATTAACTAGACGCATTACTTATCTAAATTTTTTTTAGTTATTTAGGCATTCTACTTGTTGAAGTATTTAAAGACGTATTTCTGAATACAGAGACCTCAGATGCATCTCAAGATGAAACTTCTGAGAGCTTTGCATTTGCACTTGTAAATGGTGCTCTTGGTGTTTTTGAGGTTCAAGGGCGAAGAATCCGTGATTTCAGGTATCATTCTATCTCAATATAAACCGGTGTAATGTTGTTTTGACCATATTGGCTTGACAGTTGGTTGTAGCATGTGGTTTTTAAAGCGCTTATGTAAACATAAACTGGTGTATTGTTGCTGACTTGCTGTGACCAAACTGGTGTGATGGTAGATGTTCCCTAATAATAAACTAAGTTCTGTTCCGTTCAGTTTTCTCATAAGGTTTACTTTTGTTTATTTCTAGACCAAAATGGCCTTCTTCTTCATTTGTCTCATCCGATGGAGTAATAACGGCCATGGCCTACCGGTTGCCCCATGTGGTTTGTTACCACTTTTTTCTCTATTTATTTTTTTTATTTTTTCATGTCCTACTAATTTTTAGTTTGTCATATTCTAGTAAAAATTATGATTTTTTTTTCTTTTTTTATCGTCATGGTGAAAATTATGTTTTATTATCCATAGGTTATGGGAGACAGGTCGGGAAACATTCGCTGGTGGGATGTGACAACCGGGCATTCGTCATCTTTAATACTCATAGAGAAGGAATTCGGCGAATTAAATTCTCCCCTGTTGTTCCTGGAGACCGGAGTAGGGGGCGTATAGCTGTGTTGTTTAATGACAATACGTTTTCCATTTTTGATCTTGTAAGTGTGAAAATACATCAACTTTATCTTCCTTCATTTCATTAAAAATAAAATGCAAAATAACAAAGCTTTCTCTTCTTCAGTTCATGTTTTCTTTCTTTCTTTTGTTTTGGTAATAGGCAACAAAGATTATTCTGTCTGTGACGTGGCATTATTTTCTTGTAATAATTGTTTTCACGTGAGATTCAATCCCTGATTAAATGGTCTGAAAATCGATTAATCCTTTACTCTTGCTAACTTCGTAAACAGACATTTATTGGAATTTGGTATGTACGTACTAGACTTTTTTTTTTTAATTAAAAAAAACCTTTTATGCTTCGGTTTTATTACATGATGTTTTTGGTTGCTCCTTTGATTCTTTTTTATTTCACGATGGATTTTCTTTCTCCATTGAGTCTTTAGTTGCTCTTTATTTTAATGCTATCACTCATGTTTTCTGATTGCAGGATTCACCAGATCCAATGGCCAATTCACTTTTACAGCCTCAGTTTCCTGGAACTCTTGTGCTGGAACTTGATTGGGTTCCTTTGCGAACTGATAAAAATGATCCATTGTTACTGTGTATTACTGGAGCCGATAGTAGCTTTCGCCTTCTAGAGGTTAATGTGTAAGTTCCAGATGTCATTTTGAATTGATAACTTGAAACGAAAAACGTAGCTGCTTGAATCTGAATATATTTGTGAGTTATTGAATTCTAAGTAGTTTAACCCTGTTATAAGGCCGTTCATGGGAACTAAGCATGATAAACTGCTGTAGAGTTGATTCAATGTTTCTCTCCACTTTTTCTTGCTGAAGTAGAATTTACTCAGAGGTCTGTTGAAGTGCTACTTCATTTCCGCCCAATCCTTAGTGAATTTTGATTTTGATTTTGATTTTTGTTTATTTTATTTTATTTTTATTTTTATTTTATTTTTGAGGTATCAAACAATAGCCAGGATGTGATAGTCTATGAAATTTCATAATTTGACCAACTGATTAGTTCTCAATATGTATACGTTGTTCTGACCTAGGGAAATATAAATTGAAATTCAATTGATAACCTTGATGAATAATTGCCATCTTTTGTGCAGTTATTTAAAAATTTGCTTTTCATTGCATGCAGAATTGACAAAAAACCTGGTTACACATCCCAATTGAGATCTACAAAAGAACGCTTCCGGCCAATGCCTATATGTTCTCCAATTCTACTTCCTACACCACATGCCCTGGTAACAATAGTTTTAATTTTCCTTCTTAAATTCAATATACAAAAGCATGTGTTTTACATTATGTGATTCCGATTGAGTTGTTGATTGTTTATTATGCTCCTATATATTTGATAGGTCAGTGTAAGTACTACATAGGGCTAATTTGGAGTCGTGTTAGACTAGTAGTTTTTCTTTATCTATAGGAATAAGCTGAAGAAAATAGGATAGCGTGCTGAACAGCTATGCACCTAAGCACAGATATAAACTCCTTGAAAACGCTGACATTCTTCCTTGAAGTAGTTCCATCTAGTCTTGACTTGATTGATTAAAGAAGTATTTTCAAAGATTCATGTTAATGAATTGCATTTATATTGCTAATGCTGCTTTGTTTGATAATGGCATTCAAAATTTAGACGGGCATAATCTTCCATGCCATTGACTCGCTTGATGTTATTTGCCTTTTCCCCTCATCCAGGCATTACGAATGATCTTGCAATTAGGTGTAAGGCCCTCTTGGTTTAATACCTGCAGTACAACTGTAGAAAAGAGACCTCACCTAATTCCTGGAACTCCTAAATCCAGTGGGGACCTTCGAAATTATATGATTGATTTACCATCTATTGGAGACCCTGTGGTGCCAGAGTTGCTGCTTAAAATATTAGAGCCGTATCGGAAAGAAGGTGAATTTCATCATATCTTCAACTTTTGAAATCTTGAAGGAGCTCAACCCAAGTGTTTGATTTGTGTGTTTCTGTCACCTTTTTTTTTTTTTTTTTTTTTTTTAATGAATTTCGCTTTGTTCAAGGCTGCTTACTTGATGATGAGAGAGCAAAATTATATGCTAAGCTGGTGAACAAAGGTTGTACCGTGAGGTTTGCTTTTGCTGCTGCTGTCTATGGGGAATCCTTGGAAGCACTTTTCTGGTTACAACTGTCACGTGCTCTCAACCATTTGATGAGGAAGTTAGTAAATAGGCCTCAACAAAAGCCTGCAGAATCGGCAGCAGATTCAGAGCTTGATGATAGATCTATCTTGAGTAGGATAACATCAAAAGGGAAATCAGTGTCTGGGACGGGAAAGCGGGATCCGTTGGTAAATCACTGAACTGCTAGACTTTGCAAACTGCTTCGAAGTTTAACATGCGTAACTTATAATGATGTGATATCGTCTACATTAACTTGTGCTCTCTGGTTAGCAGAGTCAAGGTAACTTCAGCTTGATGGCTTTCGAACAAGAAGAGCTGTGGGCAAATGCTAACGAGCGTATCCCTTGGCATGAGAAATTGGAGGGAGAAGAGGATGTTCAGAACCGTGTACATGAGTAAGTGTTTTCTGTTGCTCTTTTATTTGTGCATGCAAAAGATATTTTTGTGCGTGATGTTGTCTTGTTCATTTGCAACTATGTAAATGTACTTGTTTTTTATGTATAAGCTGAAACTTATGGCACGGAGAATCGAGGGATTATGATCAGTTACTTTACTGCTTACTACAATGATCCCTTGCAAGCTCTCGTCAGAAAGAAACAGAGATCCGAAAAGCCACTAATGGGCTCTCTGTCAAAGCACCTTAATCTAGCAACTCCTTAAAAGCCTCGGTTATTGCCCACAAAAAATTTAAGATTGTTATAAATTTAACAATGCTCGACTTTAATATTCTAAGATTACATCTGCTTTTTATTAATTGTGTTGTGCTTTGATGATCCAGGCTTGTGTCAGTCGGGAATCTAGAAGCTGCAGTTAGTTTGCTGCTCTCAACTAATCCGGAGAGCACATTCTTTTACGTCAACGCTCTTCGTGCAGTTGCTCTTTCTTCTGCCGTGTCAAGTTCTCTTCTCGAACTTGCTGTGAAGGTGAAATGCCTATGGGAACTACATATGTTTGACTAAAGTCGTATTGTCATCGTACTAAATATGTTTACCTTTTTGAGAGTTTTCGGTGCTGAATGCGATATTTCCATTTTAGGTTGTTGCAGCCAACATGGTCCAGACTGATAGGTCACTGTCTGGCACTCATCTTCTCTGTGCTGTTGGAAGGTATCAAGAAGCTTGCTCTCAGGTTAGGCTCTTTGAATCGAAAACACGCTTCTCTTTTCATATTTTGTGGATTATTTATCAAAGTATACTTGTTTTTGAAGTCCAAACAAAGCCGATAGTACTTAAAAAATCTGTAACTATACGCATATTACATGAAATCTGCAGGATTATTTCTTTAGCGATTTAGCTACTTAATTAATTCAGTCCTAGTTTTTGGAAAGAAATGAATAAATACCTGAGTTCTACTTATTCGACCAATAAAAGTACTATGTTTGCTGGACTAGCTATAACATCCATCTCTTATGCAGCTACAAGATGCTGGATGCTGGACAGATGCTGCTACTTTAGCTGCTACGCATCTGAAGGGAACTGATTATGCAAGGTTTTTTCCTCGAACATTTTTCTTTCTCAAGTTATTTCCGTTATCTACCTAGTGGTAGCTTCTTAATTCTATGTATAGAATCATACGATACTTTTTTTTCTTTCTTGGAAATTTTCTCTCGTTATTGATTTTACACGACATGTTTCTCATAGGGTATTGCTAAGATGGGCTGACCATGTACATCACAGCGAACACAATTTATGGAGGTATCACTGTTTTGCTTCTCGTTTTTCTTACTAGTTTCTTGAATCATCTGATGTGTTCTGAGCTTATCGAGGTTCAATGCAGGGCTCTGATTTTGTATGTTGCGGCTGGCGCACTTCAAGAGGCACTGGCCGCGCTTCGTGAAGCCCAACAGCCCGACACGGCAGCCATGTTCATCCTTGCCTGCCGTGAAATCCATTCTGAAATCATCTCCGATTTGGGACACTCGGACGATGAATCTAGCTCTTCTACCAAAGAAAAGCTGCTCAAGTTACCTGGCTTAGATCCAGAAAACGAAGACGTTATTGCAGTTGGTGAATACTTTGGAGAATATCAAAGAAAATTGGTGCACCTGTGCATGGACTCACTGCCGCATTCTGATTGAGGTCATAGGCTTGGTTGGTCACTTCACTTGTGCGTGATTTTGTGTTAGAGGAGAGAGCAAGGGATTGACAGAGGATGTTCTTCTGCAACCCGCAACTTAGAGTGAGAAGGCGAGAGACATGATAGTAAAGTGATCTTTCAAAATATTCAAACCGCCTGCTTGCGAAAACAGCCACCGGCAAAGAGATTTGTGGGAGGGCATCACTGGAAAGCTGTCTTGTAGCATCATATAGGAAATTTTGTCTGAACAAATCTTCGTATATTGCGGGTTCCATAGGAGAGAAATGATGTTGCTTCATAGCTTCATGTTTACAGGATGAACTTGAAATGTTGGAAAGTGTTTTGGATTTAGAATTAAAAGCATTGGTTATTATGTCCCTTTTTGTGACAATAGTTGTATCACTATATCACATATTCTTTACATAAATTTTCAATTACAAAGTCAGCATTAATCTGTCTCTCTAGCAGAGATTTGATTTTTACTTTCGCTTTTAGTGAGAAGCAAAAGCTATAATTTTTCAGTTGCGTGTTTGTTAACTCGATATAATGTTAAAAATTTTTTTCATAAGTAATTTAAATGTTAAAATACAGTTTAAAATGTTTAACTTATGTTCTAATACAAGTTTTAAAAAGAGAAAGCATTTGAATAATATAAATTTAAATATCATTGAACCAACATAACAAAAACTTAATATTAGATCAATAGGACACAAAATTAAACTAAAACTGAGTAAAATTTATGTCATGTTGGTTAAAAATGGAGAATTCGTGTCATATTGGTCAACATATGAAAAAAAAAAAAAAATTTATTTAGGTAATTTTCTTACTTTTTTTTTTTAAAAGTCAAAAAGTTTTTTCTAAAATTCATATATAAATATTTTGTAATTTTACAAAAAGCTTTTTTGGAGTACAAAAGCTATTTTACAAACCTAAAGTTCTTCTGCATACTCGAAGCTCTTCTGATAGATTATACAAATATTTTTAAAAGCAACTTTTGAATTTTGAATTTAAAAAATCAAAAATAACTTTTAAAAAACTCCGTTCAAAATTCAAAAAATCAAAAATAATTTTTAAAAACTCCGTCAAACAAATCCTATGTCTGTTAATTGTCGATGAGCAAGACGTTTTCTTTTTTCCTGTTGTTGCCAACTATGAAGTGGGATTAAGAACACCTGGGCTTTAATTTGAGATTGTGCTGTTTTAAGTTCTTTATACTATTTCCCATTCCTTAACAAAAAACCATTCTCTATCATTTTTTATTCCATTTCATTATCAAAACATTTGCAAACCAAATGCCAAATAGAAAACATAATCACTTTCACACTTCAAAAGACGTGCAAAAACATTTCTTAAAACACTTGAAAACGATGCCAAACACTCCCTCTATTTTTACTTAGAGCAAGAGGAAGTAGAAGTAAGAATCATAGGTTAAGGGAGTATTTGGATGATGAGTTTAAACTCATCACCATCAACTCAATTTTTGTCTTTTTTCCCAAAGTTTTTTGTCTTTTCTGAAAAAGTCAATCAAAATCACTATTTAAACTTATAAATTTCAACTCAAACTCATTCACCAAACACCCCCTAAAAGTCCAAAAATGTTTAAATAATTGTAAAATTGCACTGATGTTTGTGTAAAATACTCCTAAACAGTTTTACCAAACACACCACTTACATCATTTTATGTGCAACAAGTTTTAGAGACCCAAAAACAATACCAAACTGACTCTTGAAGTAGCAAAGGAATCATTGCCTTGTCAACGTCGTCTTTAAGTCGATAATGCACGAGTTTTTTCTATGAAACCCTTTAAGGAAGAAGAATTTTCCGTTCATTTTCCCCATTTGTCGTGAGAACAACGGTTGATCGAATATGACCGAGTTCCCTGTCTCCGATTTCTGCACCAAATGCGTAGCACATACTAGGGAGGTTCTGCTAACAGTAGCGACAATGCCGGATTTAGTCTCTCCATTAATTGAACTCTTTCTCAATAAAAGTTAATGTTGTGGATCTGCAGCTGTTCCTCGGAGTGTTTACCGTCCACAGAGAATAATTCTCTCAATTCACTTGTGTTTCTGAGCTTCTTGTATTGCAGAACCAACATCAAACTTCCTCTCAGGAGTCCATTAGCAAGAATGATCCAAGAGGCTAAAAAGTAGCATTCCGTCTGCCGGGATGTTCAATCAGATCTCATCGTTTTCACCATCGTCAACACTCAGTGGAAGAATCTCCGCCGACATCGAGCAGATCCAAGCTCCTCATACTCGGCCTTGGTGACACACATTGCTTCGAAATCAGGACTTGACGCTAGCAGTGATCCTCCCTCGCCAGACACTAAGTATGGGACTAGAGAAAAAAACACAAACTTTTACTGACATGGAAAAATAGTAATCTTTGGAACAACTAAATGAACTATCTTGGAGGAAGCTTTACTCTTCTTGAGCTGTTATCTTCACTCGATAGTCATCGGGAACAAGAGGCCGGAGTTCCTTCTCTCTGCACAAGATCAATTCGAGGTCAAAATTACTTAAACTTGAACCCAATGTAGCAAAATTAAGAGTAAAGGAAAGCAGAGCATACAGTCTCTGAGCGATCCGAGGGAATAATGTACTCCCGCCAGTTAAAATAATGCTGCCCAAGGAAAAAAAGGAATTCAGTATGAACTATGAAGTATTACAGAACAAAGTTTACAAGCTTAGTTGTAAAAGATTGTGCAAAAGATCACCTTTCATATAGTAGTGGGTGAAGATCAGGATGGCAGGAATTGACAGCTCGAACAATGCATTCAGCAAGTCCGGCTTGGTTCATTCCTAAAACGAAGAACATATTGAAAGTTAGCATCGTCACTAATGAGAGAACTTACAAGAATTTTCATTAGTTTTTCGACAGGATAGGAGTTCATCATCTGACCTAAATCAGCAGGATGGAATATCATTTCTGGGACAAGGAACCGTTCATTCGTCAAGTCAATTCCTAACCAAATCAATTAAACAGCACGAAAACAATAAGTAAAGACATTGCCAAAAAAACCATAGTTTGCTCAAGGAAGCAATTCAGAAAGATTCTACATTTTTAGTCAAATCAGTTTTCTTTCGGTTCTCTAACTTCTCTGTGACTTGAGGCTGATCCGCGTTACCATTCGGAGTCTGATCTCTATCTCCATCTGTCAAGGACAGATATCTCTGCGCTTCATCTGGGTCCTTAACAAAACCCTTCGTATGCGTCACACCATCAGGAAGCACATAAGTGCACCTCAAGAGATTTTCTTTCCCAGGTTTCCTTCAAACCCCATTTCATATACAGTCAAACCAGCTAAACTCATCCGAATTACTTGAAAGAAATAAAAAGAGAAGAAAAGGCCAAGACCGCAGTATAAAGGAACAACACACAAGTGCACCTCCAGTGTTTTTTCTTCCTGGTTGATTATAATACAGTCGAAACCAACTAAATTAATTTAAATTACTTGAAAAAACTTACAGAAAAAAACCAGAACAGATAACAGAAAGAAGAAGAAGAAAAAAAAAAAACCAAATAAGTGCACCTCAAAATGTAATCTTTTCCGGGTTTCCTCCATAGCCCATTCCTAGAGTCGAATTCAACCAAATTTACTTGAATTATTTCAAAATAAATAACTAACTACATTTCTTCCAGGTTTCCTTCATACATTCAAAACCAACTAAGTTCACTTGATTATCCGGTAACAATAAATAAATAAATAAATACCACAGATCATACAAGAAAAAAGAACAGAAAAAGCATATAAGTGCACCTCAAACCATCTTTTTCCAGTTTTAGTACATTTCATAAACAGTCAAAACCAAGTAAATCCAAATGAATTATTATTCACAGAAAAACAAAACCCCAGATCACAGTTAAAAACTATTTACTTCACTTAAATTATTTAAAAAAAAAAAAAAAAAACAAAGATCCTAGAAAAATAGAACAAAAAGCAAATAAGTGCACCTCAAAATGTCCATCTTTTTCTATCCTCAAAAAAAAAAAAAAAAAAAAAAAAAAAAAAAAGTCAAATCTTTTTCCAGGTTTCCTACATTGCCCATTTCACAACAGTCAAAACCAGTAAATCCACTTGAATTTATCCCAGAAAAACAAAAAACCAGATCACAATCAAAATCACTAAATTCACTTAACTCTCTCCAACCCCCCCGGGAAAAAGAGAAGAAAAACACAGATGATAGAAGAAAAGAGAACAAAAAAGCACCAAGTGCACCTCAATATGTCATCTTTTTCCAGGTTTCCTTCATTGCCCATTTCACAGACAGTCAAAACCAAGTAAACCCACTTGAATTAACCCAGAAAAACAAAAACCCAGATCACAATCAAAATCGACTAAATTAACTTAATTTGAAAAAAAAAAAAAAAAAAAAAAAAACACTTATCATAGAAAAAAGAACAAAAAAAGCAAACAAGTGCACCTCAAACGTGAACTTTCCCAAGTTTCCCACATTGCGCATCTCACAAACAGTCAAAACCAAGCAAACCCACCTGAATTAACCCTAGAAAAACAAAAACCCAGATCACAAAAAATACAAAACAAAAACAAACCTGGCGATCTTGAGATCACGAGCAACATCAAGAGAGACAAAGCATAGCCTTTCCTTAACATCATCCATCAAAAAGGTCTCGTCCATGACATTAACAGAGCGATAAGAGACCAACTCCTTGAGATAGTTGGTCAAAGCCTTGCCACCCAAGTCGATCCTCTTGACGGCGTAGTTGAGGGTGAAGTTCTGGAAGACCGGAGCGGCGTGGGTGAAGGAGAAGCCACAGTCGACGACGAGGCTGCACTGGGCCTTGGAGGCGAGGCCGGAGGGGCGGCGGCTGGCCTCGTAGAGGTGGGCGAGGGAGGGGGAGTCGGCGACGTAGAGGGCGGCGAACCCAGGTCCTCGAAGACGAGCTTCGTCGGTGGCCCGCTGGACAGAGGGGAGAGAGAAGAGGGGCTCGGTCAGGAGGAGGGAGGAGTGGGAGGGCCCGCCGAGGTTGGGGCGCTGGGGGAAGAGGAGGGAGGAGAGGAGGTGGGCCCAGATGTCGCGCTGGAGGTCCGGGTTGATGAGGTAGCCGCGGTCGAGGGGGCGGCGGACGGCGGCGGAGGTGAGGTCGATGGGGTCGGAAGCGGCGGCGGCGGAGGAGGGGGTTGTGGAAATGGGGGAAGGGTGGAGCCATTTTTTGGAGGAGAGGGGGCGGAAGAGGCAGTTGGGGATGATGGCGGTGGGGTCCATCTCGCCGCCGAAGCCGGCCTTGATTAGACCGCCGCCGTTGTCGAGGACGACAACGGTGGAGGGCTGCATTTTTTGGTGGTGGCTGAGTTTGAGTCTGTGGAGGCTCTCTATGGTTTGGTTTGGCTTGGCTTTGGTTCCCGCTAAATGTAGCAGATTCTCTAGTCATTGGATCTTTTGCAGGGGGGGGGGGGGGGGGTGTTTAGTAGGACTTATTTTTCAGCCTTCTTTGGCTCTCAACATATAACATATTTAAAAAGCACGGATACGTACGTTCTTGTTTCCTTGCTTAATATGGACCCGTGTAAGTTTATTAGTGTATTCTTTGTTTTCTGAAACTGATGTTTAATTTTTTTTTGGTTCAATTTTAACAATTTGTAACTAGAGACTAAGCATGCATTTGATGCTTAGATCTGAATTGTAAAATTAAGTTTAAATTGATTGTGTATTTATCAAAGTGTTGAATTGTTGAATTTAAAAAGAGTAAACACTTAAAATGTATTAAAAAAAAATAATATGAAACTTGTTTCGTTCGTTTCAACATTCTATACAATTTAAAAAATATATATCTTAGTTGAATTTATTTATATAAAATTATAAATTTTTAAAATTTAAATTATAACTGTATAAACAATAAAGTTGAGTAGAAAAAATAAAAATAAAAATTAAATTATTATTTTAAGATTTGAGATCTCAACGTTCCCCAAAAAGGCCTTACAAGACACCTGTTAACTTTCTTGTTTTAAATTGATACGTGTAAGCCTATGAGTGTATTTTTTTTTAGCAGTCCAGTCCGATCCTAATGGGGCATGGACTACACTGTTGGGGAAGACAAAGTCTCATGCGTGTTTTTCATCAAATGATTCCAAGTGGATTTCAGACTTCGAAGAACATTAAATGCCTTTTCTCTTTTTAATTTTTTTTTTCATTAAATTGGTCTTTTTTTTTTTTTTTTTGAAATTTAAATTTTTGACTTTGAATTATATTATCTTACCAGATGAACAAAAAAAATTAGGAGATTACCCTCCAATAAGTGAGCACACACAAATAATTAATAATAAAAATAAAAATAAAATAAATCTTATTATTTGAAAACAATGAATTAAAATAGTAATATTATTAATTTTTGTCTTTATCTAATAGTTTTTCAATTTGATTATGAACATTTATACTGTAGAGTGCATCAATTCTTTTTATGTATTTATTCATCAAAAAATTCTTTTTATGTATTTCCTCAAAAATATATTTATATAGTTTAGGTAATTACGTCTTTAATCTCTATTCAAGTGAATCAGAAGATTTTTTTATTTATTTATAAATTACATAAAATTTTGAGACAAATGAAACAAGTTTCATATTATTTTTTTTCCTCCACATTTCAAGTTTCACTTTTAATTCCAGTAATTCAAACGTCTCGATACACGCATAATTAATTCAAACTCAAATTCTATAATCTAAACCTTAGTACCAAATGCATGTTCAATTTCTTGATTATATTTAACATTTTGTCTCCTTCTCACTGTCAAATATCAATTAGAAAATAAAAATAGCAGTTACTTACAAAAAAACCCGAAGAAACAATTTAAAATGCCAATAATCTATTACATGAACATATTTATAGTTACCAAATCAAACTAAAACATAGTTGGTCTTTATAAATCGTGAAATGAGTTTACCACAATTGAAAACAATAATAATCATCTAACCATAAGTTTAGTTATAAAAAGTTGAGACATTATATATAAATTGATAAACATGCAAGTCTATGATATAAATACTAACTCCGTTAAACTTTCTTCATTAGCAAGCAAGCAAGCAAAAACAAAAAAAAAAAAAAAAAAAAACCGTTAAACTCTCCATCATGCTAGATCAAATAAATTCATTATAATTGTTTTTTGTTTATTACTTTAAAATAAATGAATCAAACAAATTTGCACGTGCCCAAACAACTAGTTTTCTTAAAATTTACAAAATTTTTAACTTTTAGAAAATCAACTAATTTCAACTTAAAAATTTCATTCTAAACATATATGCCAAATACAAACTCAATGTATGAGTCAATTGGCAAAATACACCAACACTTTTTTCTTCTTCTTCTTCTTCTTTTTCTTTTTTAATTATTTTATTTTATTTCAATAACCCGTTTATCAAACATAAGCTCAATGCATGAGTCAATTAGCAAAATACACAAACACTTTCTTTTTTTTTAAATAAATTTTTAAAAACATTTATTAGTAAAATAACTTTGGAGTAACCGATCTTTTACCCGGTCATTTCCTATATTAAAGTAAAAGGAAGTTATTTTGTTAATTTCAATTTTTAAGTTGTCATTCAATAAATATAAGGAAGAGATTGATGCTGACACCTTCTCTATATCGCACTTTTCACTTTATTTATGATATATTGTTCTAATGGATGATTCTAATATAGTATTTTTCAATTATTATTTATTACCATGTGAAAAGATTTTAATAAGATGTTATTGTATTACAAATTTCTAAATAGGAAATTACATTCAAATAAGTAGTTGTTACAAGTTTCTAAACAAAGAGTTACAAGTGTCGAATGATATCTGATATCGGATATAAGACCTTTCCAGATTGATTATAAGTTAGGGATTGTTACTCTACGTTACAGCTTGATAATTTCATTAGATTATTTATAATCATTTATTTTAAGGCAATGAGAATGTGCTTGGTTGCAGTTACAAAATAGAACAGTAATGACAAAAGACGAAAAGAGTCTAACTAAGCTTCGTTTTTTATTCGTTCAAGATTCGAGTTATGTCACATTCAAGAGTCTGGTCCTACCAAACACAGAAATCTAATCTTCCATATAGACAATGTGTTAATATAAATTTTGGATTGATAGTTGCTGAAGGTTTCCAATCAGATCCTCTCTATCTCATCTATAAACTACTCTAATAACATTGAAGAGTATTCAACACTATTATCCTCCAATCTTGTCATCATTAGAGAATTATCCTCTAAATTTAAAATTATGATAATTTACCTCTTGAACTCTTTAAATTAATGTAATGTGTTAGATTTAATTAACTTCATTTTCAATAATCAGTCATGAAAACCACATACGCACCATCTGAAGATAGAGAAACCTCATTTTCGATTAAAAATTTTTTTTTTCCGAATTTAATACAAATCTTTCAATTTCAAATCTCAATGTAATGAAAATTTAACTTAATGCGACATATTACAATACAAGGCTTAGAGAAGAAATTGTCAAAATTAAAAATTTTAAAAATAAGTCACCAAATTGGGTTGAAAATTTTTGTGATTATTTTAATTTCCGGATTCAACTTTTGGGTATATATATATATACACGTATTAAAGATTGTTTGAAATTTTGCATTTATGTTTTTCAGTTTTGGTTTTGGGAAAGAAAGGATTTCTACTTATTTGTGATATTGTTTAAATCAATAATCCTTATGTTAATTGATTTCAATAAAAAAAAAAAAAAAAAAAAGGAAGGTGGTGGCGGTTGCATGATAGGTAAAAGAAGGTAAAACAAAATTACGGTTTTTTTTTTTGTTTTTTTTTGTTTTTAAAGTCTCATGCCTTGAGCCCAATTTTTTTTCCTTCTTTTTTAGATTGGTAGTAAAGGATCTTGGGCTGGATAAGGATTCGGATTGGGATGACATGACCTGGCCCAGCCCCGACTCGGTCAACACAGACCTGTTGACTGTAAGCGTTGATTGTTGATTGTCTGGTTTGACCAAAAAAAAAAAAATTGTCTGATATTTTAAAATAAATTGATTGAAATTATATATTATCAATGTAACCTCTATATATAAATTTGTTTATTTTGGAATATTAAAACATGTATGTCTACTGTTTATGCGAATAATGACCGGCCCAAAGGAATGTTATTATTTGGCCAAATAATAGGCATACCTGTGGTAATAGATATGTGACGATTGTTAGGTTTTTTCATGTGAGCAATGAGTCGGTCCAAAGAAAGCCTTATCGCTTAACATGATTAATTGTCAATATTTGATTACTACATGGTGAGTACCACTTACAGTTGATATTTCTGTCCAAAAACTAAATGTCAATGTTGTGCTAGATATCTTGTATTAGGGCCCACCATTATGTAAATTGTTTGATCATGTCATGTAGGATTTATTAATTCAGTATTCTTGTTTTATGACATGATTATTGATTGTAAGCTTGTTATTTTATTTAGTTCTCAATTCAGTTACCTTCTGCTCTGCTTATATCTGTCAATACTAATTCATTCCTGTACTTAATGGCACGAACTTCAAGAATTGGAAAGAGAACGTTATGATTGTTCTCGGTTGCATGGATCTTGACTTGCGCTTCGGGAAGAACGGCATGCACCTCTCAGTGACAAAAGTTCTACTAATGACAAGGTGAACATAAAGAGGTGGGATCGTTCTAATAGCATGAGTCTTATGATCATGAAACGTTCCATTCCGAAAACCTTCAGGGGATCTATGTCCGAAGAGAAGGATGCTACAAAGTTCCTTGAGAAATAGAACACGTTTTGCAAAAAACGAAAAAGCTAAAACAAGTACCCTTTTGGCTAACCTCGTTTCAATGAAGTATAAAGGAAAAGGAACATAAGGGAGTACATCATGGAGATGTCTCATATCGCTTCCAAACTAAAGGCACTAAAGTTAGAGATGTCTGAGGACTTGCTAGTGTATTTAGTTTTGATTTCTCTTCCTGCACAATACAATTAGTTTAAAGTGAGTTACAATACTCAAAAGGACAAATGGACTCTTAATGAGCTCATATCCCATTGTGTGCAAGAAGAGGAAAGGCTGAAGCGAGAAAGAACTGAAAGTGCTAACTTAGCATCCGCCTCTAAGGACAAGAAAAGGAAAAAAGCTGCAGCTGGGACATCACGGCATAAGGTGCAAAAGAAACAGGATGAGGAATTTACCTGTTACTTTTACGAGAAAGCTGGACACAAGCAGAAAGAATGTCCCAAGTACGCCAAGTGGCGTGTAAAGAAAGGTATGCTTCTCACTTTGGTTTGTTATGAAGTTAATTTAGCTTCTGTACCTAGATTGTGTGGATAGATTCTGGTGCTACTACTCACATAAGTGTGTCTATGCAGGGTTGCCTTTGGAGTCGACAACCAAGTGATGCTGAAAGATTCATCAATGTGGGCGATGGCAAAACAGTTGCAGTAGAGGCTATAGGTACTTTTAAGTTATTGTTAAATTGGTCATTTTTTGAATTTGGAAGAGACTTATGTAGTACCGTCTTTTAGACGGATTTTGGTTTCAATTTCTATTTTAGACAAATTCGGTTATTCTTGTTCATTTGAAAATAATAAATTTAGTCTTTTTCAAGATTCGAATCTTATTGGTACCAGCTTTTATCTTTGCATGATAACCTAATATGTTGGATACATTGCCTCATTTAATGAAAGCTTGCATGCAAGTGGTACAAAACGAAAATTAACTGATATGGATTTCGCCACTCTATGGCACAAGTGTTTAGGCCATATCTCTAAACAGAGAATTCATAGACTTGTGTTTGATGGGATTCTTGATCCCTTAATTTGATAGATTTCCAAGTCTGTATTGAGTGTATAAAGGGGAAACAGACAAACATTAGGAAATTAGGTGCCAACAGATGTTCTGATGTCTTAGAACTGATTCATACTGATATTTGTGGACCATTCCCTACAGCTTCTTGGAATGGTCAACAGTATCTTTATTACGTTCCTAGACGACTATTCAAAGTATGGGTACCTATATTTGATTCATGAGAAGTCACAATCCCTAAATGTATTTAAGGTTTTCAAAGCTGAAGTTGAAAATCAACTTGGCAAGAAATTAAAGCTGTCAAATCTGACTATGGTGGTGAATACTATGGTAGATATGATGGATCTAGTGAACAACGTCCATGACCTTTTACGAAATTCCTAGAGAAATGCAGTATCGTCCCGCAATACACAATGCCAGGCAAACCTAGCATGAATGATATTGCTGAGAGACGAAACAAAATGCTTAAGGATATGGTAAGAAGTATGATTAATCATTCTTTTTTACTAGAATCCCTCTGGGATGAAGCTCTAAAGACTACAACATACATCCTCAACAGGGTTCCAAGTAAAGCGGTAGCTAAAACCCCTTATGAACTATGGACAGACAAGAAGCCTAATATTAGGCATCTACACATTTGGGTTGTCCAGCTGAGGCAAGGCCTTATAGACCAAATGAAAATAAACTGGACTCAAGAACTGTAAGCTACTACTTTGTTGGGTACTCTGAACGGTCAAGAGGTTTTAAATTTTTCGATCCCACTGCTAAGACATTTTTCGAGACGGGAAATGCAAGATTTCTTGAGGAAGTTGAGTTTTGGGGGGGGGGGGGGGGAGATAAGGTTAAAGAGATTGTCTTTGAAGATGAATTCGTTTCTCTTCCTATTATTGCTATTGATAATGATCAGGCTCCTATTCCTGACATTGTTCAAAATGCAAATTCGGAATATCAAGACAATGTAGAAGAACTCTCTGTGCAAAATGAAGAAATTATACCTGAAGTGCAAACTCAACAACCTCAAGAAGATATGTCGTTGAGGAGGTCTACTAGAGAAAGGAGAAATGCGATTCCAGATGACTATGTTGTTTTTCTCTAAGAACATCAGGTTGATATAGGAGTGGTGAAAGATGATCCAATTAACTTTCATCAAGCCAAAGAATGTTCTAAATCTCAAAAGTGGATACATGCCATGAATGATGAGATGAAATCCTTGAAGGACAATGACGTTTGGGATCTCGTCGAATTGCCTGAAGGTGCAAAACCCATTGGTTGCAAATGGATATTTAAGACCAAAAGGGATTCAAAAGGCAATGTTGAGAGATATAAGGCTCGTCTAGTTGTTAAGGGTTTCACTCAGAAGGAATGCATTGATTACAAAGAGACTTTCTCCGGTTTCAACGAAAGACTCTTTCAGGATTATAATGACACTTATGGCTCATTTTGATTTGGAGCTACATCAGATTAATGTAAAGACTGCGTTTCTCAATGGTGACATTGACGAAATATATGGTGCAGCCAGAAAACTTTGTATCCGGTGACCCAAAGAAAATGGTCTGCAAACTGAAGAAATCCATCTATGGTCTTAAACAGGCTTCTCGTCGATGGTATTACAAGTTTCATCAAGTCATTATCTCGTATGGTTTTGAGGTAAATAAGGTTGATTATTGTGTATATCATAAGTTCAGTGGGAGTAAGTACATAATTCCGGTGTTATATGTCGATGACATACTGCTTGCTAGCAGTGATATAGGCTTATTGCACGAAACTAAGAGATTTCTGACTAAGAATTTTGAGATGAAAGATCTTGGGACGCCTCTTTTGTATTAGGCATATAGATACATCGAGATCGCTCTTGATGTATCATTGGGTTATCACAAAAGAGCTATATCAAAATTGTTCTTGATAGATTCAGCATGAAAGGTTGTGCACCAGGAGACACCCCTGTCGCTAAAGGAGATAAGTTCAATTTCAGTTAGTGCCCCAAGAATGAGTTGGAACGGAAAGAAATGCAAAAGATTCCTTATGTGTCAGCTGTATGAAGTCTTATGTATGCTCAAGTATGCACATGTCCGGATATTGCGTTCATAGTGGGAATGCTAGGCAGATATTTAAGTAACCTAGGAATGAATTATTGGAAAGTAGCCAAACGGGTTATATAGTATTTACAGAGAACAAAAGATCACATGCTCATTTATCGGAGATCAGATCATTTAGAGATCGTTGGATATTTTGATTCCGATTTTACTGGATGCTAAGACAGTAAAAGATCCACGTCGGGCTATGTCTACTTGTTAGCTGTAGGAGCTATTTCCTGGAAGAGTGTTAAGCATACACTCATAGCTTCTTCCACTATGACAGCTGAGTTCATAACTTATTATGAGACATCTAATCATGGGATATGATTGCGAAATTTTGTCACTGGGCTGCGAATTGTGGATGGTTTTGAAAGACCATTAAAGATATATTGTGACAATAATTCGGCCGTATTTTATTCCAATAACAACAGAAGCTCTACGAAGTCGAAGCACATAGACCTCAAGTTTCTTGTTAAAGAAAGAGTTTAGAGTCATCAAGTGGCTATATAATATATCGGGACAAACTCCATGATTGCGGATCCGCTTACTAAGGATTTACTACCTAAGGTCTTTCATAACATACTGCTCATAAGGTGTTGTTTTATGTGTCGATGTGCATGTTTAGTGGGAGTTTGTGTTCTTTGGTACAAACATGTTTTGTGTTTATTTTCTGCAGAATGAAGTATATTGTTCATTAATAGACTCTAAATGTTATTTGTGTTTTATCTCACTAAAGAATAAAGCTGGACCAGTTGGAAATAGACATGTTTAAGATCACATTACATGTAATTTCCATACTACGATTCCATACTTGATCTATGTCATTGAATATATTGGTATGGTGACTATTGATGGGTCTAGTTACGAATATATGTACAATGTCGCTTTAATCCTATGCTAATATAGTGGATGAACCAGATTATAACTAAAGAGATATTTCAAAATAGATGCTTTTCAGTCGCGCACTCAGGACTTTATATAATATAATTGTTTCAGGAAACATATGTAGCCCAAGTGGGATTGTTGGGATTTATGAATTCCTATTATGGACTTACATATTAAATAAAAATAATAATAGGTTACCTGATTTAATAGGGCAAATAAGTGATCTATTAATTGAGCTATAGAAATACTATTGGATGTGAGCTTTAATGTGTAGAAACCCAATATGAATTAAATTAGGGTTGATGGGAATCTAATTTGAGTTAGTATATAAATGTCATTATAAGGGTTGTGGTCCCCAAGTCAAATCATAATACATTAATACGTTATATTTGTTCTCATCCTCCTTCCCCATTAAGAGAGAGAATCCATATAGCACATTAGGAAACTAAAGAGATTTGACTATGGAAGACTCCATCCTCCTTTAATATGTCTTCATGGATTTAGGTACGCTTCCGATTAATTTTTCTTAATGATTTAACATGAGATCTTGGATTTGGGGATATTTTCAGCAATTAAAGTTTTCTCCAACAGGTTAGTTATCGCAGGGGTAACTGTTGAACCCCCTCAGCCTCAAGCAATCAAGCTCGTGGTCCACCGCCATGAGGGCCGTCGATCCCCTCACTGTCAAGAGTTCTCAGGCAGATCGTTATTCTTGTTTCTCTCTCTCTTTGTTTAAAAGAAAAAATTAAATTAAATCTGGCTTGAATAAGGAATTTTATAATGTGTAGGAGGTTCTACTTTTACTTGGTGATCCTTAAGCCTTTTTAACCCTTCGATTTAAATTAAAAGGTGTAAAATTTTTACTCCATCAACGGAGTAAAGTTACTTTACCCCCATTGCAGAAATGTCCTTCTTCTCACAAAAAAAAAAAAAAAAAAAAAAAAAACTCCTTGGCTAAACTCTAAAAAGATCTTGAACGAAATCTATTTCAATTAGTTTTTTTTTTCTAGAAAAGTAAAAAAGAAGACAAATCTCCCAAAAGATTGAGAATAGATAGATAGAATACACTTTGTCATTACGAATTTTTTTTTTAATCATTTATACTTATTATACAATCTATCTTCCTTTTGCCCTGTGGCGAAACGCTGAAGTCGGGATAGATCCGGTCTAATTTCCTGTCGGCCAACGACCCAGTCATATTAACGCCATTTTGACCATATTTTTTACTTCAATAAAATAAAATTATCTCTTTATATAATAATTTGAACACCATCCAAACATGAAAGCCTCCTAGGCCCCAGCTTCCTAAATCCAGCGATTCTGATGGGTTTTTTGTTTTAAAAGCAAAACCAAAAATAAATACAAATGCAATAACATCCCCCCCCCCCCCCCCCCCCCCCCCAACAAACAAACAAAAAAAAAAAGCCTTTTGATTTCACACAAGTATGAAATTACATAGGACAAAGGGGAATTGCATTAAATCTCCCAACTTTACTTGCCCAAAATCTCAAAACCCCCTCTTATATGCATTGTTTCTCACATATTATGCCAATTTGAGCACAGAAAGATTTTCAGCTCAAAAAAGACCAAAAACAAAGGCAAACCCAATAGCAAAACAGGACAATATTAAACTGTTGAAAAAGAAGGGAAGAAGAGGCAAAACCAAATTCAATAAGGTGCATAGTAGTATCCTCCCGGTTTGTCCATGGCGTTGAAATGTGGCATTCCATAAGGCATCATTTGCTGAGGATCTCACCATTGGACCATAATACCCAGGTCCTCCAGCAATCTTGGCCAAACCCACTTGTCCTTGCATCCCTTCCTTTCCGTATTGCTGCCACACCCGCTGTTCCTGCACAAGCAGATGCTGCTTCCTCTCCATTTCCGCTATCTGAACGTATGACGGAGGCGGCACGGAGAGGGAAGCGGCGAATGGGTCCTGATTGCCCACTGCTTGCATTGACCCGTCTGGTGCAGGCAGAGCCAGCACCGGAGACGTGCTCTTGCCGGGCCTGGCAACGCCACACTGCTTGCACTTCCACCACTCAGCTGCGTGGTGCTCACATGCTGCCTTACTGCTCCTTGATCGTACATTCCGTTTAGTAGCAATGGGTCGAAGCCACCAGGTAATTCCGCCTTTTGCTTTGATAAATTACTCGCGGTTTCGACCAGTGCCAACTCCCAGTCTGCTTACCAGTTTCGGCAGCCGGGTTCTGCCATGCCGAGGTCATCTCGGGTTCTCCGGTTGAAGGGAAAGCTTCCAAGTACCGTTTGTGTTAGTAGTTATTGAAGGCCCAGAGAACAGAGCCAAAGCCAATTTGTTGCCTTGCTCGTCTGCCGAAACACCATCGTCCCTCAAATTCACCAAGTCTTCAGTCTCCTGTTGAGCCTGTGGTGGCTTGGTTACCACTTCAGGTGGCGGCGGTGGCGGAGTGTAATTCTCCGGCGGAGGTAGAGCCCTGATCTCATTCATATCCTGGACTGTCTCCTCCTTATCTGGCTCCTTATCTTCCCTACTTCTCTCCGGACTTTTCGGCCTATTGGCCATCTCCTTTAAGAACCCCTCAAGCGTCCCCAAAAGCTTATCAGTTATTCTCTGCACTTCCGGGAATTCAGACGACCTCCCAATCCCAATATCCTTACACCAACTGTAAAACGCTGCAAGCTCATCGATCATCTTTGCCGTGCCAACATAAACATTGAAAGCCTTAACACAATCCCCATACTCCATCTCCGTAAACCTATCCAACAACACCTTCAACGCCTCGCAGACTTCGACATAAGTCCTAAAACTCTCCTTCACAATCCGGTAAGCGCGACAATCACAAGCCTATTGCTTTTAGCCGCCCCTGCAGGCCTGCAAGCCAGAATCCGATCAAGAATCCGAAGCGACCGATTCAGCTTTCCCAAGACCACTTCAGGCCTCATTTCCCTCATTGGCGTAGTATTCGCAACAGCGGCCTCTCTTCTCTGCTCCGAATCGTTCAAATCGTCGTAAGACCTCGATCTCCCCGGCCTGGCCCCATAATCATACTCATCCCTATGCTCGCAATTCTCGCGATCACCTCTCGATTTCTTTTCGAACACGAAACTCTCAACCTTCTCATCAAGATACGCCGCGTAGAGCCTCACGAACCCGGCGTGATCCCACGAATTTGAATGCGCCTCGTCGCGAAAATCGGACAAGTTCAAAATCCTCATCCCTCGCCTCGTGGCGAACACGATCTCCTCCTCGAAGGACGGGTGGCCCTCAATCAAAACCCGGTGGACGAGCATCAGGGCCTTGAGAGCCACGATCCAATCGCGAGTCTTCCCCAGACGCTTCGACACGGCGGCGACGCAGGCGCTCACGTAGCCGCGCGAGTAGCAGGTCAGGTTAACGATTTCCCTGACGTACTTCTCCTCGGCAGGGTCTTCGTCGTGGGTCGTGGCCTTCACGACCAGGACCTCGAGGTCCGGCGCAATGTTGCCGGCGACTTTCGCCAGGCTGATACTCGTCTGGTCCTTCACGGCACCGATCGCCTTGCGGATCGTGCTCGGCGCCATTGTTAGAGAATCGAACAAGAACTAAAGCTGAAAATCAGGTTTTCTTTTTATTTTTCTATGTTTTTCACCAAATTGAAATGGAAAAAATTCGAGGTGTCGGTGATTCTGTCGATGAAATACCTTGAATTGAAGCTCTGTAATGGCGGATCTTGTTCGATCGGAGAAATGGAATCGAAGAATCAGGTGGAGAATTTTTCTTCTTATTCTTCTACTTTCTTCGTCTGCGTCTTCTTCTTCTGCTTTGTTTCTCTCTCTAGATGTTTGGGTTTCTCTCTCTAGAAGTGTGAAGTACACAGAAGTAGCAGAGCGCGAAGTGGCAAAGGAGCAAAAGCGCGTAATTGACGGGGGGAAAAAAAAAGAAAAAGAAAAAAGAAAAAAGGAAAATCCGTTTTTGACAAATGGTCAGATACTTGTAAGAAAAGAAAAGAGAGATCCTATGTAACCCCACCCCTCCCATGTGTTATTGGTTCCACAATTTTTTTATTCTTTTTTCTTTTTTCTTATCCAAGTGGTTTTGCATGGGTTATGACCTCTTTCATGTGACACTTGTTGGATAGTAGTTTTATTTATTTATTTATTTTTTGTATGTTTTTCTTAAAAAATATTAATATTTTAATGGATCATTTTAATTTTTTATCTATTTGATTAATTTTAAATAACCTTAAATAGAACTCTACTAATAAAGTATATAAAAATGTTTCTCTACTGTAATCTTTCCTTTTTTTTTTTTTTTTTTTTTTGGTAATGTTCTTTTCCTTTTCAAAAAAGTTAAACCCGTTTTTTTTTTTTTTTTTCTTCATATATATATATATATTGATAAAGACCCATAATCATACGTAAATAAAATATGAAATAACAATAAACATATATATATTTGGCTAATAAACTTGGTAATATAGAGTCAGGTAAATAAATATTTCATTCAACTGAGAACCTTAATAAATACATACAATCTTAAAAAAAAAAAGAAAAAAAAAAAACCTTAATACATGCTTCAAGCAATTAGCACAATCAATGCATATACGATTGTTCAACTACATCATTCTTCTCCCCCAAAAAAAAAAAAAAAAAAAAAAAAAAAAAAAAAAAGCATCAAAATTCTGCACCCAAAAAAACTGGTACAAAATGTACAATTTCCTCTTCAAAACAGCTGAACTTTACTAATTTCTTCATCAAAATATTATGCGCTGTCACGAAGAAGATAGAGAGAAAAAATGAGTCCAGTTTGAAGTTCTGATATCTTCAACAAATCCTATGTAGAGAAGTAAACATGAAACTAAAGTAGCAGTATAAATATGTACCTGAAATTTCCTCTAATGACTAAAGTTGCCGAAATGAAAATGTGAGTTTTGAGAGTTAGCAGATTGAGTAGGAGAGAAACATGATTATAGGACAGAACAAAAGCCAAAAATAATAAAAATAATAATAATAATAATAAAAAAAAGAAAAAACAATAAGAAATTGATAGAGAAAGAAAAGAAAATTCTAATGAAGAGTCTCAAACTAGCTTTTTGATATGTTTCATCATTACCTTGAGGAGCAATGCAGAGAGTTAGGATAAGCAAAAGGAATGGATGGTGAATGCTGCAAGTAGGGTAGTGGAATGTTGAACTTGGTCCTATCTGCAACTGCAAGTTAAATGGTGGAACAATTTGGTTGGATTGTTGTTGAACATTGCCCTGTATGCAACTATCTTTCTGTGTAGCATCACTTAAGGTGTAAGACGGTGAAAATACTCCCAACACAAATTTTTTCTTTCCTTGCACATTCCTCTATCCCGGGAAACCACCCCCACCCCTCCCCCCCCGCGACAAATAAATTGGACAAATGCGTCCCAATTACATATCATTCAAAGTCAACTAAAATAAATGATTATAAATTATCATATAATTCATGCCTCCATTTGCTTTCCTTTCTTGTTTACTATTGCAACTTTGTTCTTCCTTTTGGACGCTATCTTTTCAACCTTGGAGATCTTCCTATTTTTTGGTGCAAGTCCATGTTTTCGGACAGACAAAGGACTAAGAAGTCTTTTACTTTCATTACCAGTTGGGAGAGGATTCCAACCTTATCACCGATGTCATTTGGGCTTGGATCACTTAGTTGGCCCGAACCACAATCTGCTTCATGTAGATGATTTTTTTGTCAAAAAAAAATCATCTAACAGATTCCATAGCTTCATGAATTTCTCATCAGATGTCACAGCAGTATCCATGGCTTTATCAATTTTTTTTTTCTTTTGCAACCGATCACATCTTTGTTCCTCAACATTGCCACTCCAATCATCGTATCTGTTGATGCCAAAAAAGGTGAGTGCCACGTGCCCCTCCGATCTGGTGACGGGGACACAAGTATGGATTAGTATTGGTGCAGGTGGTGAGTACTGTGTTAGTCTGGTTAGATGGCGAAAGCTGGCGCCAAGACAGGGACAAGAATAGGTACAGTAACAGGTACAATAACAGGTAGTGGATGTCAGGTGTCAGGTGGTGCAGGGTGGTGGGTGTGGTGTGGTGTGCCATGGTATTGTTGTTAGCCGATACAGGACGACATGGCAAGGACAGTATGGGGCCGACTACGACGGAGCTGTCTTTATCCGGTAGACATTCTGAAAGACGCTAAACAGCAGCTCCTTGCAGTAGCACTTTGCCTAGAGAACAAAACAGCTTATCAAGATATGATAGGCGTTGGCGTTCAGCTTCATTGGGAATGTTCAGTCTCCGGAGTGCCCGCCTAAGAAAAGGATGGAATGGCAGACGAAGGCTGGCCCAAAAGAACTCTGCTGATAGAGTTACGTGGCTGGGAGGAGGTCGTGATGGTAGGTCGTTTGGATCACGCACGACCAATTCTACATCGTGGGGATTTGAAATCCCGGACCCGTAGGTAACACCTATAAACAGAGGATTAGCTCTCCCATTCAGGTATGGATAATTTTTCCTGGCCAAAGCTCTACTTCTCAACTTGCTCATCAGTGTCATTACTGACTTAAGCATCGGAGTGCCCTTAGCAGACACCCTACTAGTGTCTCCCTTACTCCGAGGTGCTTCTCTTTTTCAGGCAATAGGCTAATATTCTATTTATAGGTGTTCCCTACGGGTTCGGGTATTTAGGTGACCCTGAAGGGTTGTACTCCGAGTGGTCCCGATGAGTAAACATGCATCGGGCGTACAGGCACCGGACCTCCATTAGGCGAGTGCCACATACCCCTTCGGTCTAGTGATGGGGGACACAAGTACGGATTCAATGGTTATATGTTAGTGTTGTCTTTCTGGTACCCCTCTAGACTAGGGAGATTTAGTAAGAATTTTCCAAGTCTAGAAGTGGTCAGGTGGACCTGTTCGGGTGGTCCTTGGATCCTGGAGTGTAACGACCCGATTACGTAGGCCGTTACCATATTTCACTTAAATACTTAACTTAAATACCAACTTTGCTATGATACCAAACTTTGTAACAACCCGATTGCATAGGCCATTGCCGTGCTTACATACCAAATATTGTGGCGACCCACCTTCTATGGCCACTACTTCATACTTAAACATACTTAATCATACTTAAACGTACTCTTATTTTTTGTAAAAAATACATAACTAATTTTTTTCCTTTTTAAACTCAAATTTAAAACTTAACTTATTCTAATACTTATTTATATGTACTTAATTGAATACAAAGTTTTAAAATCATCTTAACACATTTGATAAACTATGTTAATTACCGTATTAGTAAACACTGTCCCAGTACTAAGTACCGGTACAATTAAATTAACATAACATAACACAACATATTTTACAAAAATACGTGGCGGTGTCCAACCCAAATTTCACAGTCTGCAGTGCCATCTCTCCATAGTCTTGCATCAAGCATGTCAGGTAATTTGCTTACCTATAGCATGAACGTAAGTGATGAGCTTTCGCTCAGCAAGTACAACTTTTTATTTCCGTAAAATCATTTTAGTAAAAGAATGCATGAACCAATTATTCTTTCTTATGTCAACTTAACATGAATCAATTATGCTTTCTTGTTTCAACTTAGTTTTGGGGCCCTTTCATAACATGAACATGAGTGTACGTACCGTGGTGCACATCCATGGATTAAACCCGCTCTTGTGGCAGGTTGGTACGACACAAGGCAACTTGCTTGCCTTCATTCTTGAAAACTTGTTCTTAATTTGATCATACTTGAAAACTTAAATTTTTATTGTTTCTTACTTGAAAACTTGATCTTATTCTTGTGATTTATTATTAGTGAGCATGCTCTCATGATGCCACAATAATAGAATATAAAAACATATGTACATCATGTTAATTAATGCATGATTTTTGAAAACATGTAAAGCAGTAAAAACATTTTGTCCATGCTGTAGGCGGAGTTGTACTTACCAATTGTCCTATGCTCTTGGTCTATCGTTCTAACAAGGCACGACAACAGGTTATATTCCTGTTTTCAAGCAGGGCGTAAGAATGATTCTACCTTATTACCCAATAATCCATAACATATTCATCGAATAATAAGTCGGTCTCCAAACCGACTACCATCCGTTATAGAATTGTTACTTATATTCATAAGTAACTTTGACTTATTTATTTTTATCCTTTTATTCAAAAATACCTTATTTTCTTAGAAAATACCTTATTTACTTGGTAAATACCTTAACTTCATAAATCAAGTATTATCTTGATTTAATACTTGAAATGACCTTAAAAATCACTTGTGAAATTTCAAATGGATTCAAACCTTTTGAAACTATTTTTGTAAAGCCATAATTTTTAAAAGGGGTCGTAAAACAAAACCTTGAAAACTGCTTTTGAAAACAGCCTTTTAATTTGGTTGAAAGTATGTATGCAGGAATTTCCTATACTATGCACAATTTTAAAGATTCAGTTTTATCTTTAAATCAGTTTAGAATTTGGAAAATTTATCTTCATGGAAGTTGTAGATCTCATCGAAACCTACAACTTTTGTTTCTTCCTCGAAACTTAAATCTGTCTTTTACTTATATCATTTTTCTCCTTGAAGAATGCTGGCCGTGTACAGTACTTGGACCGACCAGTTTTGAAAACTGATAAAAACAGAGGCCTTTGGAGACTGTTTTTCAAAAATTGTACATGTTACCCCCTAGAATTTTCTGTTTTCTATAACTTTACAGTTATAACTTTTTCAAATTCAGCCTCTAAAGGGCTTAAAATTGGGTTTCCAAAAAACTGTCCATATTATTTTTAAAAACCGGCAGTTTGTATTTTGTTGGTTTTCAAATTCAAAAAATGACTAATCTTTAATGACCAGTCTTTAATAATAACCTAAAAGTTCTTATAGCCTCTACTGCAACTGTTTTGCCATCGCCCACATAGATGAATCTTTCAGCATCACTTGGCTGTCGGCTCCATAGGCAACCTTGCATAGATACACTTATGTGAGTAGTAGCACCAGAATCTATCTACCAAGTGTGTCTAGGTACATAAGCTAAATTAACTTCAGAATAAACCAAAGTGAGAAGCATACCATTCTTACACGCCACTTGGCGTACTTGGGATATTCTTTCTTCTTATGTCCAGCTTTTTCACAAAAGTAACAGATAAAATCCTTATCCTGTTTCTTTTGCACCTTATGCTGTGATGTCCCAGTTGCAGCTTCTTTTCCTCTTTTCCTTTTCTTGTCCTTAGAGGTGGATGCTAAGTTAGCACTTTCAGTTCTTTCTCGCTTCAGCCTTTCTTGCACACAATGGGAAATGAGCTCATTATGAGTCCATTTATCCTTTTGAGTATTGTAACTCACTTTAAACTGACTGTATTGTGCATAAAGTGAAATCAAAACTAAATACACCAGCAAGTCCTCAGACAGTTTTAACTTTAGTGCCTTTGGTTTGAAAGCGATATGAGATATCTCCATGATATACTCACTTATGTTCCCTTTTTCTTTATACTTCATTGAAACAAGTTTAGCCAAAAGGTACTTGTTTCAGCCTTTTCATTTTTTGTAAAATGCTGTTCTATTTTCTCAAGGAACTTTGTAGCATCATTCTCTTCGGACAAAGATCCCTTGAAGGTTTCCGGAATGTAACGTTTCATGATCATAAGACTCATGCGATTAGAACGGTCCCACCTCTTCATGTTCACCTTGTCATTAGTGGAAATTTTGTCACTGAGAGGTGTAGGCCTTTCTTTCCAAAGCGCAAGGTCAAGATCCATGCAACCGAGAACAATCATAATGTTCTCTTTCCAATTTTTGAAGTTTGTGCCATTAAGCACGAGAATAGAATTAATATTGACAAATATTGTTGAGGCAGAAGTAGTAACTAAATCGAGAACAAAATAAAATAACAAGCTCACAATCAATAATCATGTCACAAAACTAGAATACTGAATTAATAAATCCATACATGACATGATCAAACAATTCACATAATGGTGGGCCCTAACACAAGATACCTAGTACAACATTGACATTTAGTTTTTGGACAGAAATATCAATTGTAAGTGGTACTCTCCATGCAGTAATCAAATATTGACAATTAATCTTGTCAATCAATGAGCCTTTTATTTGGACTGAGTCATTGCTCATATGGAAAACCTAATAATCATCACATATCTATTACCACAGGTATGTTTATTATTTGGCCAAACAATAACCTTCATTTGGGCCAGTTATTATTCGCATAAATAATAGACATACACGTCTTAATATTTCAAAATAAACAAATTTACATTATAGAGGTTACTTTGACAATATATAATTTCAATCAATTTATTTTAAAATATTAGACCAAATTTTTTTTTTTGTTTAGACAAACCAGACGGTCAAATATCAACGGTCAACGTGTCTGTGTTGACTGGGTCGGGACTGGAACGGGTTAGGTGACCCAATCCGGATCCTTATCCAACCCTGTCAGCCCTGCCAGCGTAAAGAAAAGTGGGCTTAAGGCCCAAGTTGATTTTGATTTTTTTTTTTTACATTATGGGCTGAAGCCAAAAAAAAAAAAAAAAAAAAAAATCATAATTTGTTCTCCTTCTTTTCCTGCCGCAAACCACCTCTCTCTCTCTCTCTCTCTCTCTCTCTCTTCCTTTCTTTCTTTCTTTCTTCTTGCCGCAATAGTGCAGCCACCACCTTCTTTTTTTCTTTTCTTTCTTCTTGCCGCAAAATTGCAGCCACCACCTTTTTTTTTTTTTTAATGAAATCAATCAATATAAGGATTATTGATTCAAACAATATCGCAAATAGCAAGCAGAAAACCTTTTCTTTCCCAACACCAAAACTGGAAAACATGAATGCAAAATTTCAAGTCATCTTTAATTCGTATATCTAAACCCAAAAGTTGAATCCGAAAATAAAAATAGTCACAAAAAATTTTCAACCTCAACAATTAATGTCGGAAATTACCAAAGTTGAATACACCCAAATCAAACATAACACATATATCTCAATGATTCAATATGAGCGACTCTGATACCACTTGTTGAGGAAAACTTTCATGATAAAAACTATCACTAAATCCAAGATCTCATATTAAATTATCAAGAAAAATTAATTGGAAGCGTATCTGAATCCATGAAGATAAATTAGAGAATGATGGAGTCTTTCACAGTCAAACCTCTTTAGTTTCCTAAGATTATCTATGAATTCTCTCTCTTAATGGAGAAAGAGGAGGAGATCAAATATTATGTATTATGATTTGTTTTGGGGATCACAATCCTTATAATGACCCTTATATACTAACTCAAATTTGATTCTCATCAACCCTAATTGAATTAGTATTGGGTTTTTACACATTAAAGTCTATACCCAATAGATATCTCTAGAGCCCAATTAATAGATAACTTATTTGACCATATTAAATTAGATAGCCTATAATATAATTGTCATTTAATATGTAAGTCCATAATAGAAAATTAATAAAATTCTATACATAAATATTGTGAAAGGTAAAAGATGAAGGCACCAACCATCTTTGTCTTTTTGTTTATGACTCCATTCTCGTCTTCTTCTACAGATGAAACGGAGGAAAAATGTGAAAAGTTAAGAACTGAAAAAGAAGCTTTTTTTTTTTTTTTTTGAACAGAAGGCGAAAAGGCACTTGTTTGGGAAGTAGATGAAGGACATTAAGCTTCTTCAACACGCTTTCTTCCTCTCATTTTAGTATTAAAATTAAATACGACGCAAAGCCACTTGGATTAAATAAAAAAATAAGAATAAAAAATCTGTGAGACCCAGTGCCATATGGGAAGGTCATGGTCATAACCCCACGGGTTATATAGGATTACTCAAAAAAAAAAAAAAAAAAAAAAAAAAAAGATTTCGGACTTTTATGCACGAATAAGAAAATGTTGCCGTTTCTTTGTAATAATTTCTTTTTGGTTTTTTTACACCCATACATCCTGAATTTATCATACAATTTGACTATTAACCTTATAGAATATCTATTTTTATTCACTTAGATGGTTTGACTATTATGAAATATAATTAAATAAATAACATATGCAGTGAAATAAAACAACAAGATTTAATAAACCAAATACATATGAAATATCAAACAACAACATTATGCATTGGTGGAGATGGTGGTGGCAGCAACTAACGTCGAGATGGTGGCGGCGACTAATAGTAATATACTTAAATGATAACTGAAATAACATAACAAGAATGTAATATAAAAAAGAGCTCATTCATCACATATTTGTATAATAACAAAATAACCTCATAAAAAATTTACTTTTAATACACTTAGACGGTTTTTATTGTTAAGAGATATAGTTAAATAAACAATAGAACTAGTAAAATACTAAACACAACAAGATTTAACAAGTCAAATACAACTAAAATACCAAACGATAATATTACGACTTTGGTTCCCAACACCAGCCTAGGACTTTTCAAAAGTTTGAATTAGAGATACCCAAAAGGTCACGTTGGGTAAATTGTTTCAAGATTTTTATTTTTTTCTTTTATTACAAATGCTTTGTTTAAGACATGACAAAAAAGTTTTGCTTCGATTCCAATCCGAAAAAAAGAGCACTGCAATATAAGCGGTCAAACGGCTAATACTCCTTTCTTTTTCTCCTCCTACAAGCAATCGTCATGTTTAAGAGTATATTTTTTTTTAACTTTTAGCCAATGTTTGGTTTTTCTTAGAAATGAAAGAAAACGAGGGGGTAAGGAAAATTTAGAGAGAGAGAAAATATTTTACTGTTAAGAGATATAATTAAATAAAGAACAAATCAACTAAAAACAACAAGATTTAACAAACAAAATACAAGTTAAATGCCAAAAAAACAATAACTGTAACGATCCGACTACGTAAGTCCGTTACTGTGCTTACTTAACTTACTTAAACATACTCTTGTATTTCATAAAAATACGGAAATAATTTTTTTTCTTTATTCTTTTTAAACTCAAATTTAAAACTTAACTTATTCTCATACTTATTTATATGTACTCAATTGAGTATTGAGTTTTAAAACCATTTTAACACATTTGATAAACCATATTAATTACCGTAGTAGTAAACACTGTCCCAGTACTAAGTAACGGTACCATTAAATTATCATAACATAATATAACTTATTTTACAAAATATGTGGCGGTGTCCAACCCAAATTTCACAGTTTGCAATGCCATCTCTCCACAGTCTTGCATCAAGCTTGTCTGGTAGGTTGCTTACCTACAGCATGAATGTAAGTTATGAGCTTTCGCTCAGCAAGTATAACTTTTTATTCCGCAAAATCATTTCGGTAAAAGAATGTATTAATTGATAATGTATGAACCAATTATGCTTTCTTATAAATCAATTATGGTTTCTTATGTTAACTTGGCATGAATCATATAAACTTTCTTGTTTTAACTTAGTTTTGGGTCCCTTATATAACATGAACATGAGTGTACATACCGTGGCACACAACCATGGATTAAACCTGCCCTTGTGGCAGATCGGTACGACACAAGGCAACTTGCTTGCCTTCATTCTTAAAAACTTGTTCTTAATTTGATTATGCTTGAAAACTTAAATCTTTATTATTTCTTATTTGAAGACTTGATCTTATTCTTGTTATGTGATTTATTATTAGTGAGCATGCTTACATGATGCCACAATATTAAAATATAAATTATATGCATCACACACATTAACACATGATGTTTTGAAAAACATGCAAAGCAGTAAAACATTTAAATCAATGCATGAGTTTTTGGAAAACATGCAATCTAATAAAAATATTTTTCCCATGCTGTAGGCGGAGTTTGTACTTATAAATTGTCCTACGCTCTTGCTCTAGCATTCCAAAAAGACAAGACAACAGGCTATATTCCTGTTTTCAAACAGGGCGTAAGATAACAATCATTCTATCTTACTACAAACCATAACATACTAGATCGGTATCCAACCCGATTACTATTGGTAATCATAGAATTGTAACTATATTCTCAAGTAACTTTGGTTTACAATTCTCTTTTTCTTAAAAATGTTGGGATCAATATGTGCCCTAAAGATAAAAAATCAATATTTTGGATTTTCTGTAAATATGACATTTTTGATATTAATAAGAGGAAATTATTCATGTTTAATAAGTTGTGTCCTATTTACTTTCATTTGTTGATTGTATGATTATTTTGAGCAAACATAAAATACTCCTAGGCTGTTGGTAATATATCGAATTACCATATGTATACGGGGTATACATAGAAAATGTGGTAATTTGATAACAGTCTAAATAAATAGTCCGCAATCGGTGGAATAAGATTTGGATATCTTTTTCATGATAAGATTGTAAAGGTTGTCTACTTCTTTGGAGGGATGGTTTGTCTTGATCATCGGATAGGTTCCGAGTAGAAACTATAATGTATCCCAGTATTGAGGTATGACATTGGACTGGACCTAAAGTGATAATTGATTCGGTTTAATAATTTCGTTTATAAAAATCAATCACGGTTTGATTATCATCCTGTATTAATCTTAATCCTGAAATGATTACTTGAATTCGTATCCATGATTTATGTACTTTAATGCACTACAGGTGATACACTGTTAATTCATGGTCAATATACTTGTGTTTTGGGTGCATGACTTATGGATGGAGAAATCAAGATTCATAGATATGGAATCCATAGCTATCTTAACGATAGTAAATGTTATCTACTTAAAGGCATTGTTCGGGGGTTGAAAGATAATATAACAAGATCTTGGCCATCAGTTTACTTTGTGTTCTCTGGTGGTTTACCAATTGTATGGTTTTACAATTGGTGGTTCTTTCAATAGAGAATAATAGAATTTTAAGTTAAAATGATTGAAAAGGTAAAACGGAAAAAGTCCTTAATTCAATCCTGGATAACATATGGGATTAAGCAAGCGATGAATAAATCATGGAAGAAGCACTGCGTTATAGAGCTTTCGTAATACGGTATGTAAACTGAAGTTCAGCTTCAGACTTTTAGTGGAATAGTCCTGAAGTTGATAATTGATGAATAATTAATCCGGGATTAATTTTTCGCAATTATAGGAGCCTCTTTACATATTTCCATCGGGTCCCTCTACTAGCTCATATAGTTCCACGAAGCGTCTCGGGATTTGTTCCTAATGAGATCGGTAAATTAAATGGAAATTTAATAATGTCTATTAAGACATGGTACTCTCTAACATGCAATCCCGAAAGGATTGGACATGTGAAATTAATGTAGACAAATAATGTGATTTGTCAACATATGATTGGTTGCAAATAAAATAATTATTTGTTAATTATTTTGGTTAATTGAATTTTGGAAATAAGATTATGTTTAAATTATTTGGTTTTTGAAAACAAAATTTTTCTCTCCTAATCTATGCTGCACGAATTTTAGTGGTTGGAGGGAATAAGATTTTGTTTAAAAATTGTTTAAATATATTACAAACATTAAGTTATTAATTGATATAAATAATATAGCTTATTTGATAGATTTTCTTTTCTTACAGAATGGTGTACATTTTTTTGGTGGAAAGTAAATCTAAAATATTCAATTTATTTAAATTAATTAAATATGGATAATGTTTGTGGAAAATATTTATTTAAATTCAAAGGTTTAAAAGGAGTTTGAATCAAGATAGGATTAGGAATTTTTGACTAGTCTAGATTCTTGATTTAAATTTTAACCACCAATCAATATACACATAAGAGGGAGCACGAATTTTTTGAAGATTCTCCAAGTAAAAAACCGTCCATAAAGTTTAAAGAACCTAGCCCGAAATTTGAATGATCATTTGGTTCAAAAGATTATCCAGAAAAATAATTATTAATTATTTTTCAAGTAGGAGATATTTTGAAAAAGGATTGGAGTATTATATAAAGGCTAGGGGTTCTTGAAAAAACCAACTATCATCGTACACAATAGGTGGACGTTTTTTTTGGGGAGAGAGAAAAACAAAAACTAGGTTTTTCGGGCTTGAGAAATTCGTCCTTCTTGGTTGTGAGAAAAAGAGAGAAATTTTTATTGAATCAAACTGTGAGGAAGGTTAAGCTAAGTGATATTTTTCATAGAAGGTTAACCGATTCCTGTTTTGTAGTTTTGAAGAACGAACCCGGATCGAATTCTCAATGAGGTATATCGGAATTGAGAAGGTGGGATCTAGACTTCGGAAGAATTACCGGTCGCTTGGATTTATAGAACGTGTGCCCACACACACTCTGAGACGTGGAACTTGAGAATAGTAGACACGTTGGTCAAACGCTCTAGCAATTCCGGAATCCAAGAAATAAGGTACGCTTGATCATGAATTTAATTTATTGTTATATGCATCATGAGCTTCTTTTCCAGAAACGACATAAAAATTTTAAAACTTCCGCTGCGCCGTAACTCTGATATCGGATCCTATTTTTCCAACAAAAAATACCTTATTTTCTTGGAAAATACCTTATTTACTTGGAAAATATCTTAATTCCATAAATAATGTATTATCTTGATTTAATACTTGAAATTACCTTTTTAAAAATCACTTGTCAAATTTCAAATGGATTCAAAACCTCTTTGAAACTATTTTCATAAAATCATAGTCACTTTTTAAAGAGGTCATAAAACCTTAAAAAATGATTTCAAAACACCCTTTTAATTTGCTTGAATGTATTTGTGCAGGAAATTTATTGAATCATGCACAATTTGAAAATTTTATCTTTAAATTGGTTTAGAATTTGAAAAAGTTTTCTTCACAGAAGTTGTAGATCTCATCGAAACCTACAAATTTTATGTGTTGCTTGAGGTTGAAATCTGCCTTTAACTTACTCGTTTTTCCTTTTGAAAGTTACTAGTCATGTACAGTACCTGGACCGGCCAGTTTTGAAAATTCATAAAAACAGAGGTCTTTGGAGACATTTTTTCAAAATCTATCAATGTTACCCCCTAGGATTTTCTGTTTTCTACAACTTTATATTTATAACTTTTTTTCCAAATTTGGCCTCTAAGGGGCTCAAAATTGGGTTTCCAGAAAACTGTTCGGATTATTTTTAAAAACCGACAGTTTGTATTTTGTTGATTATTGCTTAAAATCCGTGCACACTACATCAAACGGTCGAAACCGTGAGCCCACATCAACATGCAGTGCATATGATTCATTCTTAACATTCAAACACACACTTATCTCATGTTTTTGAAAAATACAATATTGATAACTTACTTATTTACCAACTTGTGTTTTTAGGTTAATTTCTTAAACAACATACCCATAATATTCACATCATCATCATCATCATCATCATCATTCATAAAATCTCCATACTTAAACTTGTGAGAGCATAATCACAAGCACATGGTGAGCACATATTATGTCACGACCTGACCTACGTAGGGCCATGACTTCGAACTTACTTAACTTGAATACCAACTTTGCAATGACCCGATTTCGTGGGACTGTTACCTTACCATGCTTACGTAAACATACTTCATATTAAAACTTACTTTTGCTTTATGTAAAAATACGAAAAATATTTTTTTTTCTTTATTCTTTCTTTTTAAAAAATCAATTTAAAACTTAACTTATACTCATACTTATTTATATGTACTCACTCGAGAACCGAGCTTTCAAACCACATTTTTACAATTCATACTTGCTATCATATACTAGTACCATCGACTTATCATAATATAATACAAACACATTTTACAAAACATATTTTCCAAAACCCGTGGCGGTGTTTAACTTAAATTTCATAGTCTGCAGTGCCATCTCTCCATAGTCTTGCATCAAGCATAGCCAGTAGGTTGCTTACCTACAGCATGAACATAAGGTATGAGCTTATGCTTAGTAAGTACAACTTTCTATTTCACAAAACATTTTTAGTAAAAGAATGCATGAATCGATTATGCTTTCTTATGAATCAATTATGCTTTCTTATGTTAATTTGGTTTTGGGCCCCCTACATATCATGTGTGCACGTACCGTGGCGCATAGCCATGGAGTGGTTGGGACGACCAGTCCAATCCAACTCAAACCATGAACCAAACCATTTAACATGGAGTGGTTGGGGCAGCCAATCCAATCCAACTCAAACCATGGACCAAACCGTTTAAACCCGCCCTCATGGTAAGTCGGTACGACACAAGAAAGCTTGCTTGTCTTATCTTATTACATGAAAACTTGTTCTTGGTTGCTTGAAAACTTGAATCTTAACTGTTTCTTACTTGAAAACTTAGTATTATTCTTGTCATGTGATTTATTATTAGTGAACATGCTTTCATGATGTCACAATAATAAAACATAAAACATATGTACATCATGTAAATCAATGCATAAATTTATGAAAAACATGCAATCTAATAAAAATATTTTGCCCATGCTGTAGGCGGAGTTGTACTTACAAATTATCCTACGCTCTTGGTCTATTGTTTCATCAAGGCACGACAACAGGTCATATTCCTGTTTAAAACAGGGCATAAGATAAGAGTCGTTCTATCTTACTATAAACCATAACATACTAGATCGGTATCCAACCCGATTACATTTGGTAATCATAGATACAAATCCTATCATAGTAAACCGGTATCCTATCCGATTACCATTGGTACCTTAACATAGTAAACCGGTATCCTATCCGGTTACCATTGGTAATCATGGATACAGGTCCTAACATAACAAATTGGTATACCATCCGATTACCATTGGTCATATACTTGTTATCATATTTTCAAGTAACTTGGGACTATTTCATTTTTATTTAAACAGTTTTGAAACCATTTTCATACAATCTCAGTCTCTTTTTAAAGAGATCATAAAATCTCAGAAACTGCTTTTAAAATATCCTTTTAATTTACTGGAATGCATGTATGTATGAAATTTCCTATACCATGTACAGTTTTGAAAATCCTGTGCAGGAATTTCCTGTACTCTGTACAATTTTGAAAATCTAGTTTTATCTTTAAATCAATTCAAAATTTGAAAAAGTTTTTTTTCATTAAAGTTGTAGATCTCATCGAAACCTACAACTTTTTTTTTTGGGGTCCAAAACCTAAATCTACCTTTAACTTACTCGTTTTTCCTTTTGAAAAAATTCTGGCCGTGTACAGTCTGTACTGACTAGCTTTGGATTTTGATAAAAATAGAGGCCTTTAGAGCCTTATTTTCAAAAACCATTCATGTTTCCTTTTAGGATTTTCAATTTTCTACAACTTTACAGTTATAGATTTTTCCAAATTCGTCCTCTAAGAGGCTCAAAATCAGGTTTCCAGAAAACTGTCCAATTAAATCTGAAAATTGGCAGTTTTGTATTTTGTTGGTTTTTGCTTAAAAATTCGCGCACATTACCTCAAACGGTCGAAATCGTGAGCCTACATCAACATGCAGCGCGTCGGATTCATTCTTAACATTCAGCCATACACTTATCTTCTTACTTGAAAAACACAATATGGATAATCTTACTAGCTTACCAAGTTGTGTTTTTAGGTTAATTTCTTAACCCACATACACACATCATCATCATCATCATCATCATCATCATTCATAAAATTTCCCTACTCAAACATGTGAAGGCATATCCACAAACACTTGGTGAGCACATGCAACCTTAAAACTCATTCTAGTGCATAAAAATTAAATTCATGCTTAGGGCTAGCATTCAAGATATCCTAAACATAAATCTATCATCACCAGCCATATAAAAACCATAACATATAAAAAAATAAGAGACACGAGCTTATGCTTTACAACTCAAACTTGAAATACACACAAATCCTTAATCAAAGGCTTAATGAAATTCTTAGAGGATCAAGAGGAATATGTTCTAGATCTTGGAATGAGAATAATTTTGCTCTACCACCACTATACCCACAACCGGCCACCTTGCTCTTTCTCTCTCTCTTTTCTAAGGCTAGAGAGGAAAAGTTCAAAAAGAACCAAAAATTTGGGGGTCTAACTAAATGGTTTTACTTCTACCACCCCACCCCTATTTATAGGTGAAAAATCCTTAATTTTTCACAATTATTTTTTTTTTCTAAAATTCTCCTTGAATTACTTAATTGGCCTTAAATACAAAGTTTTTGCCTTCTATACCCCTCAATGGCCGGCCATGTGGAGGCTTAAGCAACAAAAAATATTTTCATGTTTATCCATTAATTCTCCATAATTATCAAAAATTTCCAAAATTAAATAATTATCTTTGATGAGGTGTCCTCCAATTAGGGCCATGTTTGGCAATCCCTCCTAATATACAGTACATTTCCTTAATAATCCAGATAATACCAATACTGTTTTAACTAGTAACAATACTGTAATATTAGACTGCAATCCAGAATTCATCTACACTTAACTGGACCACGTATGAATTTTTCTTAGGACTTGAAACTACTTAGTCCTCCTTGCTCCAAATATTATTCTTGATTTTTCTAAAGTGATCCCATTTCTTATTCTTCATTCTGTATCCGCAATGACGGTCAGACACAGTATAATTCATATACTGCTTATTACAATGTAGTACCATCCTATTCAAGTCATGAGTTATCCTGGTCATACATAGGCCAGAACAAAGTCATAAATTATGATTCCGCTTCCTCGCCAAAAGGCCTCATACTAACATTAAGTCTTATAACTTATAAGAACTCAAACATATTCTAATAAATCAGATCATACATTTCACACAGGCATACATAGTATAGACTTAGATTTCCTTGGTATCAAAGGAAATCACGAGTCCGTCAAAAGCTGGTCATTACAATCTACCCCTCTTAAAAATTTTCGTCCCTGAAAATTAAAACAGGTCTGGATAGCTTTTCCTTATCTCATCTTCTCGTTCCCATGTTGCTTCTTTAACGTTGTGATTCCGCCACAAAATTTTGACCATGGGAATTGTTCTGTTCCTCAAGATATTTTCTTCTCGGTCCAAAATCCGGACTGGCTTCTTTTCGTACGTCAAATCTATTTTAACTTCAACTGGTTCCTATCTTAGAACATAGGAAGGATCAGGTACATACTTCTTCAGCATTGAGACGTGAAATACGCTATGCACAGAAGCTAATTCTGGTGGCAAGGCAAGCTTGTAGGCTACTTTTCCAAACCTTTTAAGGATTTCAATTGGTCCTATGTAGGCTAATTATGGCGGCAAGACAAGCTTGTAAGCTTTCCTTTCTTACCAAACCTCAATACTCCCTTCATAGAAACAACTTTTAAGAAAACAGAGTCTCCAACTTGAAATTCCAATGGTCTCCGATGTTTATCGGCATAGCTTTTTTGTCGACTAAAAGCTATGTTGAGTCTCTGTTTTATCAACTTAATATTTTCGGAGGTTTTTATAATGAAATTCGTGGTTTGGAGCTGTTTTTGCCCAACTTCTTGTCAATGAATGGGAGATCGGCATTCCCTTCCGTGTAACTCTTCAAAGGGAGCCATACCAATTGAGGTGTGATAACTGTTGTTGTAAGAAAATTCGATCGAAAGTAGCTTCTGATCCCAACTTCCTTTAAAATCCAGAACACATGACCTCAGCATATCTTCGAGTGTTTGGTTGGTTCTTTCCGATTGTCCATCGATTTGGGGGTGAAAAGCTAAGCTAAGCTTCAATTTTTACCCCATAGCGTTATGAACACTCATCGGTTTGATGGAGCTTAATGGATTCTAGGAGATTGGATTGGAGAGTTAGAACGGATAACTTCCCATTTATTATCTCCATACCAAAATCACTAATCTCCTTTTGAATCGACTTTGACAGCATACCAATGGACATCAATGTACCGAATGATTTCCGGCTCAAAGCATCGGCAACTCTATTCGCTTTTCCAGGATGATAAAGAATGTCGTAGTTGTAGTCTTTTACAAGTTCTAGCCACCTATGTTGCCTCATATTGAGCTCCTTTTGGGTAAAGATGTATTTGAGATTTTGGTGATCCGTAAAGATCTCACATTTATTCCCATAAAGATATTGTCTTCAAATTTTTAATGCGAAAAATACTGCCTCAAGTTCTAGATTGTGAATTGGATAGTTCCGTTCATGGTCTTTCAATTGTTGTGAGGCATAGGCGACTACTTTTCCTTCTTGCATTAAGACAACTCCTAATCCGGTTTTAGAGGCGTCACTGTAAATCATGAAATTTCCTGCTTCCACGTCAGGAATATTAACACTGGTGCGCTAGTAAGTCTCCTATTAAGCTCTTGAAAGTTTTCTTCACACTTCTGCATCCACTCAAACTTCTTCCCTTTTAGAGTAAGAGTCGTAAGAGGTGCAACTATTTTAGAGAATCCTTCAACGAAACGTCGATAGTATCCAGCTAAGCCGAGAAAGCTCCTTATCTCCGTAATGCTTTTCGGTGCTGGCCACTTGTTGACTGCTTCAACTTTGGTAGGATCGACGGAAATTCCTTCTTTCGAAACCACATGGCCTAAGAAATAAACTTTTTTCAGCCAAAATTCACACTTCGTGAACTTGACATAGAGTTGATTATGTCTTAGTGTCTCCAAAACAATCCTGAGATGCTGCTCATGCTCCTCCGTGGACCTTGAGAAGATTAAAATATCGTCAATGAAGACGATAACAAACTTATCTAATACTCCTTGAATACCCGGTTCATAAGATCCATAAAAGTAGCTGGTGCGTTGGTTAATCCAAATGGCATAACTAGAAACTCATAGTGCCCGTTGCGCGTTCGAAAAGCCGTCTTAGGAACATCCATCTCCTTGATTTTGAGCTGATGGTATCCTGATCGCAAATCAACCTTCTAGAATACCGCTACTCCCCTAAGTTGATCAAAAAGATCATCAATTCTAGGGAGATGATACTTATTCTTGATGGTGATCTTGTTCAGTTCCCGATAATTGATGTACATCCACAACGATCCATCTTTCTTTTTGACAAATAAAACTGGTGCTCCCCAAGGATAATGGCTTTGTCAAATAAATCATTTATTCAACAACTCTTGCAACTGCACTTGAAGCTCCCTAAGTTCAGCTGGTGCCATGCGGTAAGGCACCTTGGATATTGGTGCTGATCCGGGTAGTAGCTCGATCTCGAAGGAAATATCTCGCTCTGGAGGAAGTCCTGGTAATTCTTTAGGAAAGACATCCACATATTCCTTTATAATTAGGACATCTTCCTACTTTAACTCAATCTCTTGTGCTTTGTCCACCATGTTAGCTAAATATTCTTTACATCCATTAGCCAATATCTTCCATGCCTTCATTGCCGATACTAGCCTTGATGATGAATTTCGTGACTGACCATAAAAGTTGAATTCCTCCTCGCCAATTGGATTGAATGTAACACAACGCTTTCGACAATCAATCTTAGTGTTGTACTGTAACGACCCGCCTAGCACAGGCCGTTACCATACATTCATACATAATTAACATGTATCACATAACGTACTTACTTACTTAGCGAAAATAGCGAAAATTTTTTTTATACGGAGTAAACGTGCGTATAAACAATAATTAAATAAAGATATTCAAACACGGAAGTATTTCGCATCCAAAAATTGGACCACAAAATTTCTCCGTATGGCAAAGAGGTTTTGAAAGGCTGTTATAAGCTATCCACACCTCTTCCTAACTTCTAGACGAACTCCAAAGACACGAATGAGTGAGTGGCACTAGAATCAAACAGGGCAATAACATCATAGGTGGTGATAGAAATCTGACCTGTCACCACATGCGAAGTCCCTGCTTCTGCATCTCCCTTAGTGTAAGCATAGATTCTGGCCTGAGGTTCAGGAGCCTCTAATCTGCCTTGTGTGATCGAGGGTCCTTCAAGCCTCGCTTGGACTGCATGTAACTGGCTACTGGTGTTCCGGCTCGGATAAGGAGGATTTTGGCCTTGGTTGTTCAGGGTGCAGTTCTTCGCATAGTGCCCCTCCTTGCCACAAAGGTAGCAAGCATTTGTCCCCATTCGGCACACTCCCGGGTGTTTCCTCCCACATTTAGCGCACACTGGGTAGTCAGTATTATTACCCTCATTCCCTCGGTTGTTCTTCTTCTGAGGGTAGTTCCTTTGCTGACCCTGGCCAGTGAAATTCCCTTTTCTCTTGTTCCTCCCAAACGGTTTGGAACTTTGGGCAGGGCTGCTAGTCTGGCCTTTCTGGTTCGACTCAGAACTCTGACGGGGCTGCATCTGCTTTACCACGGCTTTTTCTTCCTTCTTTGCTTTGAAAATCTGAGCCCTTGCTTCCATGTCCTAGTTTATCTAATATTCAGCTCTTATTGCTCGACTTACAAAGTCGGATACCAGGGTAGGTGGGCTACTACCAGCACTCAGTTGCTTGGCAATGTCCGTCCGGAACATCTTCATCATCCTTCTGACTTTTTCTGTTTTGTTTGGTACCAATTCCGGGCACAAACGGGCTAATTGCTCAAACTTCTTGACAGCCTCCATCACTGTCATCGACCCTTGTTTTAAGCTTGTAAACTCATCCTGTTGAGCTGCCAGAATTTCCCTGTTGTAATACATAGTTCGGAACTCCGTCAGAAAATCTTGCCAGCTCATGGTCGTAACATTTCGACGTATCTGGACGGTCATCCACTAGTGTCTTGCGTCCTTTTGGAGTGCGAAGGAAGCACAGAGAACCTTCTCCTGTTCCGTAAGCCTCATAAAATCCAAAATAACTTGGATGTCGATTAGCCAGTTATCGGCTGCTATAGGGTCAGTGGGTCCTTCAAATTCAGGCGCCTTCATCCGCTTAAATCGTTCGTAGAGCAAATCTTCCCGTGTTGGAGGTGGGTTCACTTGAACTCCAACGGGTGCTATAGGAACTTCAGCATTCCGTGGAACTTCAGGCTGGACCTCTGGTTGAACGTCTGGTATCAGAGGTACTACTGAGGGTACTCTGTTGTCTTGAGGGGGACCCCCGTTAACCTGAGGTCTCTAGTTTATTCGAGCAATTAGCTCTCGAAGTCTATCTGTTTCTTGCTGCTGTTCTAGCAGCTGCCGTTGCAAATTCGCTACAACGGTTGCGAGATCCGGCTTTGGTGGATTTACGGGTACCACTCGGCGTTGGCGTGCCATCTTCTAATTTCCTATAAGATCATAAGAAAAGATATTATCGTACTATTAATATCCTTTCTTTCATGCATATCTTATCATATTGTACATTTATACATCGCATCATAACATTATCGTACTTATCATACATAGCATAGTAACATCATCACGCGTCGTATAATTTATCATAACATAACATGGCTTTCATACTCATAACATAACATTTTTTTGACATACATCTCGTACATTGAACTGTCTTATTGTACACTTACAAAAAGTACATCATATTTACAATACTGTAAATACATATTCGTTACATCATGCTGTACATACATGGCCAAAACTGCGATGGAAGTGTCTACCACTTTACCATCATACATAATCAAAACTGAGATGGAAGTGGCTACCACTTTACCATCATATATAAGTACAAGCCTATCGTCAAAAAGGAATAAGCTAGTACAGGTCGATCCTAAGGTCAAAAAGAATAAACTAATAATAAAAAAAAAGTTGGTCCTAAGCCTAGTCTAGGTATTCGCTCGTAATCACGGAGGAAGCGTCGGAGTCTACGTCCCAATCCCCGTCATCAAATAAAATCTCCTCCGGATCGTCCTCAAAATCCTCTATCTCTTCTGCCCAGCCGCCGTGCTCTTGCTCCAGCTTTGGCTCTGCCTGCTGTTCCTCAACTTCTTCTTCAAGTTCTTCTTCTTCATCATCGCCATCAGCGACGTTCACTGGAGGATCCTCTGGCTGATCCTCCGGGCAACTATGAAGTCAGCAGGGTCTAGGTCATCGGTGCCCATGTCAACCTCGGCCTCCTGGGCTGGTACCTCCTGCAATGGGACTGCTGGGATCGGATCCTCGGGAAATACTGGACCTGCCCCGAACAGTGGCTCTCCCATGCCGGCGTCATCGACTGGTACCTGGTGATCGTCCATATGAGCATCGGCCTGCATCGCGTGAGCAACGATCTCAGCCCCCATGATGTCATCGATTATGTTCCCTATAGTCATTCCAGGCATGGGTGCTGGAACGAACTGTCGAATCTGGGGAGGTAACCCATCCCGAAGCGTCTGTAGCGCCAGCAGCTCTAGGTTGGCCAAGTCTTGCGGAACATGAGGCAACATAGCCTCCTGAAATCTCCGGCAGTAGTGGCCCATGGGCTCCTGTAGGCAGGCATGCCAGACTACTGCGTAACTAAGATATCGCGCATCGTACATATCCCGGTAAATCTCGGGGTCGCGATAAGGCATACCGGCTCCCTCCTCGGGTACAGGCCCAAAATACGCGATCACTATGGTACGAAAATGTGCCCAGGTACGACTCGGCATCTCTCTCTCGCCCAGTGTCATCCACCACAATCGGGCATCCGCTACTAAACATCGCCTGGCTAAGGAAACCTGTAGGTGAGCCTCGATGTGACATATTTAGAAAATCAACTCCATGTCATACAGTCATGCCGCTAATGACACCGTCCGTCTCGTACCGTCAAATAATAGAGGATGCGACTCATAAAATGATATTACTGCGTCCCGATCCGCATCTACTCGGTCAGGATCCATGTCGTCAAATCTACCCTAACATAATCGCATAATAAATATTTATGCATAAAAATAAATTCAACTTACAATGATGGTGGCGATGACAGGCAGACTGTGAAATCGGATAGCAGGAAACCGCTCTGATACCAACTCTGTAACGACCCGCCTAGCACAGGCCGTTACCATACATTCATACATACTTAACATGTATCACATAACGTACTTACTTACTTAGTGAAAATAGTGAATTTTTTTTATACGGAGTAAACGTGCGTATAAACAATAATTAAATAAAGATGTTCAAACACCAAATAATATACATAAAAGGACAAAAAGCGTAGCGGCTATTATTCCCACATTTCACAGCTCGCCCTGCCACGCTCCACCATCTTGCATCAACAAGTGCCCGCAGGTTGCTTACCTACAGCATAGACGTAAGACGTGAGCTTTCGCTCATCAAGTACAACATATACATCCGCGACACCAAACAACACAAAACATAACCTAATACAACATAACATAGCTTATCATAACATAATCATGCATGAACCATTTATGCTTCATTATGCTTTCTTATTCTTTCATAACATACTTCCATAACTTATCTTAACTTAACTTGCTTATGGGCCCCTTAACATAAGTGTTTGTACCGGGCGCGCAACTATGGAGTGGTTGGGGCGGCCAGTCCATTTCCAACTCAAACCATAGTCCAACCCGACCTAACTCGGGTCGGTACGACACAGGCAAGCTTGCTTGCCATCATGTTTTACTTTTCATCATCTCATTCTTGATCTTATTCTTATCATAAGAATTGGTGAACATGCCTCATGATGTCACACATACATAAATCATATCTCAGTTATATCATAACCTTAACATAACATACCTCATAACATAGCCTTGAACTTGACATATCATACATCATAACATATCCCTACAACATATCCTAGCATTACACAATTCTAACATACAACACAGCAAACCTCATAGTATACGTCATAGCATACATCAAACATACTTAGGCAAGTATCACAACAAAAGCCTATGCTGTAGGCGGAGTTGTACTTATCTCGTTGTTATGTCCAATAGTGTGCTGTTTCAAGTCGGGATGCCACAGCAGGCTATCTCCTTGCTATAATAAAGGACATAGGTAAGAATTAAAATGTTGGTGAGCTAACCAACATTCATACATAACTTTAGTTATATGCCCCCCACATGATATCTTACTTGGTTACAATTAGTAACCCTAGAGTTCAAAGCTTACCCTACTTGGATCATAACTTAACTTTGGTTCTAAACATCCATTTTTTCTTAGGAAAAAAAACTCAACATTTTATGTTCAAAAAATCCTTTGTTCAAACTCATGAAAAATTGTAACTCTTGAGTAGGATTAGTAAAAATTGCTAAGTGTTGAAAACTGCCTTTGGAACAGCTTTCCACAGTCAAATCATCTGTGTATGTGCAGAAATGTCCTTTTCCTGCACTGTTTTAGAAAATCCTGTGCAGGAATTTCCTGTTTCCTGCACAGTTTTTAGAAATCTATTTTTATTTAAAAATATGGGTGAATTAGAAAAAGTTGTCTTCACAAAAGTTTTAGATCTCGAAAAATCCTACAACTTTTGGTGTTTTACACAAAACCCAGTTCGGACTCTAACCCCTTCGTTTTCCCATTGAACCTCATCTGGCCGTGCATGAAGTCTGGGCACGGTCAGGCTCGGATTTTTGTAAAAACCAAGGCCGTTAGAGCCTTATTTTGGAAAACGTATGAATCACCCCCTAGGAAAAATCCTTCTCTACAACTTTCATGTTTTAAGTTTTCCCAAATTCGGCCTCTAAGGGCCTCAAAACATGCTTTTCAGAAAACTGGTCAGTTTTACCCGAACTGGCAGTTTCTTGTTTAAATTGGTTTTACGTCCTAATGCGCAATCTAACTCAACCAGCCACCGCGGGAGCCTAAGATCAAACATGCAGCACTTTTATAACGTAAGGTTTCATTAAACACATCATAAATCATACCCATGCAAACCATTATTGATTTTACACCAACTAAAGTTTGCATGAGTTCTAGGTTGCACAAACTATTCCAAACATCTCTAGCAACCTAACATGCACATTCTTCATCATACTTAAACACATTTGGGGACATACAACCCTAGCATACATCAACTAAGCAAACCCTAGCTTTCAATCAACCATTCACATAAACATGCATACCTTAAAAAATCATGCAAGTATAAGCACATAACCATGCATAATTGAAATTTAAAACCACCTTAAGCACCTAAATCAAGCACTACCTAACAATTCTCAATTAGGGCATGAAATTGAATGAGCTTATGCTCTTACAGGAAATACACTTAAATTTCCAAATTAAAGTTCAATTTAAAAGTCTTAGGCTAAGGGAGATTTACCTTGATTCAACTCAAGATTTTGGTCCAAACTTTCTTTCCCCCTTTGGTCTCCTTCACAACCGGTCTCCTAGCCTAATATGGGTACCAAAAATTTTCAACCTTTGCTTTTGGTTCTTAGCTAAAAATCCGACCACCCCTAAGCCAATTCCCTTGCTCTATCTTTTTTTTCTCTTCCTTTTGGGTTCTTTGAGTTCGGATTTTAGAGGGAGAGTGTGGAGAAAATTTTGGCATAGTTTTGGGAAGTTTTCTAATTTTGGGCACCTATTTATAGGTGAAAAAGAATTTAATTTTTGGATTTATTTTTTAATCCAAACTTTGCTTAGAAGCCCTTGAAGCAAAAATATTTGCTAAAAAGCCCTCCAATGGCCGGCCACCTCATGCTCTAGAACCTCCCAAATTTCTTTCCATAATTTGCTTAATTCCAACTAATGATGTCATAAATTTGGATTAGGTGATGTAAGCTTCTCAAGGCTTGTTTGGTCTTTTTCCTTAATATGCAGTCCACTTTTTAAGCTAACACATATATTTCTAATACTGTGCTCACTAATACATAGTACTGTTACTGATCTGCAGTCCAAAATTTATCTGTGTATAATTGGACTGTATAAAAATTTTTCTTATTTCTTGAAGCCTTTTTGCCCTTAATTCCTACTTAGTGTGCTTGATTTTTCTTGTGGTGTTAAATCTTATTCTTACTATTTTGTCCGTAAAGACGGTTTTCACAGTATATTTCCCATACTGCTTATCATATCACTGTACAGTCATATCTTTGACCATTCTTAGTCAACCTTTGACTTTTTGGTCAACTTTGATTTTTTCGGTCAAACTTTGACCAACATGAAATCATAGAGTTTTTCTTCCATTTTTACTTAAAAAGGTCACATGATTGGCTAAGCAATCATCTTTGAGTCTTATAAAATCATAGAACTCACAAAACTTTATAAAACCCTTAATCAGACTCTTTCATAAATACCTTCATGGTACAGCTTAAATTCTATACAAGAAATCGTAATGTTGAAAAATTTAGTTATTACATGTACTTTCCTAAGAAATCCATTCCTAAGATAATATCATAATCTTGAAGCTCGATTGCAAGAAGATCCACGTACACCTATCTGCCACAAATGACTATTGGAACATTCCGTACCCAATAGTCAGATAGAAGAATTTCTCCTGATGGAAAGGAGGTTCTGAAGGGTTGATCTAGTTTAACAGCTCCTTTTCCTAATTTATGGGCAAACTCCTTCAATACAAACGAATGAGTGACACCAGAATCAAACAAGGTGATTGCATCAAAGGTGGCGATATAAATCTAACATGTTACCACTTGAGAAGTCCCAGCTTCAACATCTCCTTTAGTGTAAACGTAGATCCTAGCTTGCGGTTTAGGAGCTTCTAATCTTCCTCGTGCAATAGATGGACCTTCGATCTGGGCTTGCACCGCATGGAGCTGATTGCTTGAATTCCTGTTCGGGTACTGCTTGTGACGCCCCGACTTACACCATCTACGTAGGGGGACGACTACGTAGACGTGGGCCGTCACCTTACTTACTTACTTAACTTAATTCTTTAACAAAAGCTTTAAGCTTACTGAAAATTCTAGAGTATTTTTTTTTCTTTAAAACTTTATTTTAAAACTTTTTACTCTCAAACTTAAACTTGACTTAGTCTCATCTTATTCTCATACATAAAACTTAACTTATTTTCATACATATTCATATGTACTCACCTGAGTACCAAGATCGTGGACCAGACCCGACCTAGCGCGGATCGGTACAATACGAGGCACTTGCTTGCCATACATACTTGAAACTTTTCTTAAAACATACCATTACTTCCTTATAACAAAACAAAACACATTTACAAATGTATTTTCAAAAACATATTTTCCAAAACCCGTGGCGGTGTCCATTCCACATTTCATAGTCCGCAGCACCAACTCTCCACAGTATTGCATCAAGTATGGCCGGTAGGTCGCTTACCTACAGCATGAACGTAAGTAATGAGCTAATGCCCAGTAAGTACAATATTCAATCCGCAAAATATTTTACGTGCAAGAATGCGTGAACCGATTTGTTTTCTTATAAATCAATTATGCTTTCATTAACTTGGTTCTATCCCTAACCATGTCATGTCATATGTGCACGTACCGTGGTACTGCGCCATGGGTGGTTGGAGGCGGCCAGGTCCAATAGCAACCCAAAAGGAAACTAATCGTTTACCATAGCGTGATTGGGGCAGCCAGCCAATCAATTCAAACCAGAGACCAAACCGTTAAATCCGCCCGTGGCAGTCGGGACGACACTCAAACAAACGGGTCGGAGCCGAGCGCATGGACGAACGGAGGCGGACCATGGGAGGAAGAGGCGGAACAGTGCTGCAGGAGGCACGGAGCCAACAGGACAACGAAAAGAAGCGCAAGCAGAATACAGCAGAACATAACTGACCATTGCAGAAACAGATCTAACAGAACAAGCATAGCATAAGAGTCAGAACATAAACGCAGAGCAGAAGATGCAGAGTCAGAAAACGGAGAAGAAACAGAACAGAAACTGTAGCAAACAGAACGAAACTTAGTCAAAAGAACGAAGCGCTAAGCGGAGCAGAACAGAACGAAGATGAGCCTAACAGAAACGTCAGCAGAACATCAGAGAGATAAACTAGCAGAACATAACATTAAAACTAATAACATAAACTCTTATATAACATAACTTAATCTTATCGGTACAAACTTAATCTTATAACTCTTATTCATAACATAACTTAATCTTATCATAACATAAACATAAGTAAATCATGTAAATCAATACATGTTTTCTAAAAACATGCCATGCGAAAAAAAAACGTTTGTTCATGCTGTAGTGCGGAGTGTACTTACTGTTGTCCTACGCTCTTAGTTATCGCCAAAACATAGCACATATTCCCGTTTTCCTAACAGGGTGTAAGATAAGAATCAGTCATATTCTATCTTACCATAAATCATAATCCTTAAACGTTAATATCCTTTTAGGTTACTTCTAGTAACCCTGGGTATGAGCTCAAACATAAATAGGTTAATGTCCTATTGGGTTACAGACCCAATAGTGGTGTCCCACTTGCTTACCATATTACTTAGCATAATTCAGTTATTTTTTTTCTTCAGAAAACTTGTTCAATTCTTGAAAATAGTTTCTTAATTCAAGTGTCAGTGCATGAGTAGGGATTTCTGTTTTTGCATTGTTTTCTTAAATCCTGTGTAGGAATTTCTTGATTCCTGCACGGTTTTGGGAATCTAATTTTTATTTAAAATCTGTTTGGAATTAGAAAATGATTTCTTCATGAAAGTTGTAGATCTCGAAAGATCCTAAAACTTTATGTTTTACACAAAACCTAATTCTGCCTTTAACTTGTTCATTTTCTGGGTTGAAGCCGGCTGGCCGTGCATAGAGTCTGGGCAGACCAGGTCTCGGATTTTCATAAAAACAGAAGCCTTTGGAGCCTTATTTTGAAAACTATCCGCGTTGTCCCCTAATCCATTTTCTACAACTTTTTATTTTTAACTTTTTCAATATTCTGCCTCTAAGGGCCTCAAAATTACGTTTTTCCCGAAGCTGCCCAGTTTACCCGAAACTGGCAGTTTTGCTTAAAATCCGTTTTTACGAAAAATCTACACGCCACACTACCTCAAACGTCGCAACCGTGAGCCTACGACAAACATGCAGCGTGTCTAACGTTAAAAACTTATCATCATACATCCCTACATAAAATCATAAACACATAAATAAAAACCTAGATCTAGCTACCACAACATAGATCTAGCTTACCATAACCCTAATCAAGCACATACTAAACTTTTGCATGAAAATAAATGAGCTTAAGCTCTTACAAAAACCCACTGAAAAATACATATAAACCTTGAATCAAAACTTAATAAAAAGGCTTAGGGATTTGAGAAGATTACCCCAAGATCTTAGAGGTAAAATCTCAAACTTAGATCCGAATTTTCTTCTACCTATTTCTCTCTAAAAATCCGACCATACTTTCTTTTTTTTTTTTTTTTTTTCTCTTATGGAGTTCGGCCCTTAGGGTGAGGGGAAGAGAGAATGAGTGGAAATTTTGGCAAAGTTTCGGGTTCAATTCAATGCTCAAAAATTGTGAACTAACTACCCCTAGAACAAAGGGAGTGATGTGTCCAAAAGTGGACCAAAGGCAACACCTACCACACCAAGCTTACCTCACCAAGCCTACCTCATCAAGCTTACCTCATAAAGGCAAAGCTTGTTCACCAAGGCTTGCAATAACCGGCCATGCTAGCTAGAACAAATGTGTGGAAGCCAAGCAAGGTGATGTGTCCAAGGTGTGAACCATAGGCAACACCTACCACACCTTTTCTATCTTATCTTGCATTTAAGTCCTCAAAAGAAAACATAATTGCCCCCCTAAAACCTTAGAGTGGCCGGCCATTTCAAGGTGATTTGTTGGTCAATTTTCAACCTTAATTCATACTAAAATTTACTTTCCATAATTCCCAAAAATCCAATTTATCTAATTGGTCATTTCCGTATGAGGTGTCCTCAAAATTAAGACTACATTTGGTTTTCTTTACCAATGCAGTCCCTAATCACACTAATAAGGATTTTACCAATACTACTTTCACTTAAAACAGAACTATTTTACTGAATTGTAGTCCAGAATTCATCTGCGAGTAAAATTGGACTGCGTATGGATTTTTCATCGAACCTGAAACTATTAATCCATATTGCTCTAACTAATGTGCTTGATTTTTTCTAGAGTGGTCTTATAGCTTATTTGACTGAAATGAGGGTTTTCCGCAGTATAATTTCCATACTGTTGATTACACTGCAGTACCGTCTCAGTCAAACCAAAAGTCAACTTGGTCAACCTAAAGTCAACCTTGTCAAAGTTGACCCGAAAAAAATCATAAATTCCTATTTTGTTTTTTTTCCTCAAAAGGCCCCATGCTTGACAAGCAAACTATTGTTGAGTCTCGTAGCTAATTAAACGAGAACTCAAACATATTCTGATATTTACTCAGATCATGAGCTTTATATCGACATACGTAATTAAATCTTAGATTTTCCTTATTTCTAAGGAAATCATAAGTTCATCAAAATTTTAGGTTCTTACATTCTACCCTCCTTAAAAAAATTTTCGTCCTCGAAAATTCAGTTACTTCTAGGTAACTCTTCTTAAAATTAACCATAAATTCATAATGGTTTGATCAATTCCCATTTTAATCCTTTAATGGGATCATGTCTCTTATATAGAACCATAATCTTACTTTCATATCTTATCATCATACTTACATACATTCATACATACTTGCATACATTCTTAGTTTCTTACTTTCATACATATTGTCCCTTCATACCGCATTCACAAGAACTACTTACGTAAAAACTGAGCAAGTATATCATATAACTTGCTATGTTTGAAAACATCTCTTATCATATAAATTTTTCATTCTTGAAAAGTTTATCGTATTACATAATTTTCCACACTTGGAAAGCATATCGTACCATATATTCAGTACACTTTCTGAAAATAGTTCATTTCTTGAAAACTTGATTTTATATTATCAGAACCCTTTACTCTTCATAATGGCCCCTTTCTTGGAATTCGCTCCCTTTCTCGAAACTCATCCCTCAAGGATTCGGCCTATGGCCCCCATCTTGGAACTTGCTTCCTCAAGGATTTGGCCTATGGCCCTATCTTGGAACCTTTACTTTTAATGACAGCCCCTATCTTGGAATTTCCTCCTCAAGGATTCGGCCGTCTTACATACAATGCGGGGGTTCTATTAAACATAAGATCTTTTATAAACTATTTATTTGAATTCTTTCAAAGCCAATCTTGGAAAATCATAATATCGTTCAAGTGATGCAATGAAGGCATACCTAAATCAACTAGCCACGTGCTAGATAGTAAGCTCCGTTCATTGCTTCTAACAGGTTCCTTTGATAGCACAAGTGCATAATCATAATTCTTAGTAATATCTAAAATTCTCCAACATAACTTAATTTCCCTTACTGAGGGATCCGTATCATCACTTTCATCGTCAAACTTATAGCCATCAATCTTATTTCTTGGAATGAAAACTTTCTAATTATCACCCCTACTTACGGTTAAGGCGATAGGCTATCTATCTCTCGAAGCCTATTTATTTCTTATTGCTGCTCTAGGAATTATCATTGCAACTTAGCCATTACATTGTAAAGATTAGGCTCTAGCGAAATTTGGTTCGGTCGTACATGCAACGAACCATCTTCTTGTGTCTAATTCTAATCCTCGACATATCTAACACCTATTCTTTCATTCATATCTTAGCATATCATATCATAAACTCATCAATAACTTATCATATCATACTAGAAATTCCTCACGATCTCATCATACATATCGTAAGCTTAGCTTATCCTCCACGCTTTCGCTGCGCAACTCTGATATACTGGCAATCATAGCCTTACCACTCATCTGGATAAGCACGGCAGCTTGTAACATAGCTGACATATCATCTCATGTACCATACTGTATATCTCAATATCGCGCTAATACATAGGCGGTTCTAGGGTGTCATAAAAATTTAGGAATTCTCCTCTCAAGGTACCCTATGCTAAAGGCACCTTGCACGAGCCTCCTTGACTAGGCGTCGGCTGGCAATCATATCTGAAGGTGCGTCCCTACATGACAAAAATCTGAAGAGGAGTCTCCATATCGTGCAATCACTTCTGGGTCCTATTGAAGATGCATAGCTCTTCCTCCATTCCTCGGAATGCCAACGAAAGCCTTGCGGTCCTCGTCAGTCCAACCCGGATTTGACACCAGGTTCAGTGTCTTATCATAGTAATATTATAACCTCACATAATTATTATACATAGAATAGAGTAAGAAAAACAAACTTACAAAACTGTGGCGCTGCGGCAGACTGTGAAACTGGATGGCAGGAACTTTGCTCTGATACCATTCTCTGTGGACGCCCCGACTTACACCATCTACGTAGGGGACGACAACGTAGACGTGGGCCGTCACCTTACTTACTTACTTAACTTAATTCTTTAACAAAAAGCTTTAAGCTTACTGAAATTCTAGAGTAATTTTTTTTCTTAAAACTTTATTTTAAAACTCTTTTACTCTCAAACTTAAACTTGACTTAGTCTCATACTTATTCTCAGACATAAAACTTAACTTATCTCATACATATTCATATGTACTCACCTGAGTACCAAGATCGTGGACCAGACCCGACCTAGCGCGGATCAGTACAACACGAGGAGATAACTTGCTTGCCATACATACTTGAAACTTTTCGTAAAACATACCATTACTTCCTTATAACATAACAAAACACATTTTACAAATGTATTTTTTCAAAAACATATTTTCCAAAAAACCCGTGGCCGGTGTCCATTCCACATTTCACAGTCCGCAGCACCAACTCTCACATTATTGCATCAAGTATTGCCGGTAGGTCGCTTACCTACAGCATGAACGTAAGTAATGAGCTAATGCCAGCAAGTACAATATTCAATCCGCAAAAGATTTTACGGGCAAAGAAGGCGTGAAACCGATTATGTTGTCTTATAAATCAATTATGCTTCATTAACTTGGTTCTATTCCCTAACATGTCATGTCATATGTGCACTACCGTGGTACATAGCCATGGAGGGGTTGGAGGCGGCCAGTCCAAACCAAGTCAACCATAAAACTTATCGTTTACATAGAGTGATTGGGCGGCAGCCAGTCCCATCCAATTCAAATCATAGACAAAACGTTTATAACCCGCCCTCGTGGCAAGTCGGTACGACACCATAAACATTAACTTGTCTATCCTGTCTCATGACTTAACTTATTCTTACCATGTGATTAATACTCGTGAACAGGCTTCATGAGGTCACGTAGCCAAACATACAACATAAAATAATCTCAATCATAATACATCATAACATAACTTACCATTTCATAACATATCAGACAAACATCTCATAGCATAATCATAACATAAACTTCATAGCATAATATCATAGATAAACTTATAATAACATAACATAAACTTAATCATAACATAACTTAAACTTATCATAACATAACTTAATCTTATAATCTTATCATAACATAAACTTAATCTATAATAACATAAATTCATAGCATAACAATCATAGCATAAACTTATCATAACATAAACATAAACTTATCATAACATAACTAATCTTATCGTAACATAACTTAATCTTATAATCTATCATAACATAACTTAATCTTATCATACATAAACATAAGTAAATCATGTAAATCAATACATGATTTCTTAAAAACATGCCATGCGACAAAAAAAAAACGTTTTGTTCATGCTGTAGGCGGAGTTGTACTTACCTGTGTCCTACGCTCTTAGTTATCGCCAAACATAGCACATATTCCGTTTTCCTAACAGGGTGTAAGATAAGAATCAGTCATATTCTATCTTACCATAAAATCATAATCCTAAACGTTAATATCCTTTTAGGTTATTTCTAGTAACCCTGGGTATGAGCCCAAACATAAATAGGTTAATGTCCTATTGGGTTACAGAGACCCAATAGTGGTATCCCACTTGGTTACCATATTACTTAGCATAATTCAGTTATTTCTTTTCTTCAGAAAACTTGTTCAATTCTTGAAAACAGTTTCTTAATTCAAGTGTCAGTGCATGAATAGGGATTTCTTGTTTTTGCATTGTTTTCTTAAAATCCTGTGTAGGAATTTCTTGATTCTGCACGGTTTTGGGAATCTAATTTTTACTTTATAATTTGTTTGGAATTAGAAAATGATTTCTTCATGAAAGTTGTAGATCTCGAAAGATCCTAAAAACTTTTATGTTTTACACAAAACCTAATTCTGCCTTTAAACTTGTTCATTTTCTTGGTTGAAGCCGGCTGGCCGTGCATAGAGTCTGGGCAGACCAGGTCTCGGATTTTCATAAAAACAGAAGCCTTTGAGCCTTATTTTGAAAAACTGTCCGCGTTGTCCCCTAATCCATTTTCTAAAACTTTTTTAGTTTTAAACTTTTCCAAATTCTGCCCTAAGCCTCAAAATTACGTTTTCCCGTAAGCTGCCCAGTTTACCCGAAACTGGGCAGTTTTGCTTAAAATCCGTTTTACGTAAAAATCTACGAGCACACTACCTCAAATGGTCGCAACTGTGAGCCTACGACAAACATTGCAGCGTGTCTACGTAAAAACTTATCATCATTACATCATACATTAAAATCATAACCACATAAATAAAAACCTAGATCTAGCTACACAACATAGATCTTAACTTACCATAACCCTAATCAAGCAATACTAAACTTTTTCATGAAAATAAATGAGCTTAAGCTCTTACAAAACCCACTGACAACATATAAAACCTTGAATCAAAACTTAATAAAAAGGCTTAGGGATTTGAGAAGATTACCCAAAGATCTTAGAGGTGAAATCTCAAACTTGGATCCGAATTTTCTTCTACCTATTTCTCTCTAAAATCCGGCCATACTTCTCTTTTTTATTTTTTCTCTTATGGAGTTCGGCCTTAGGGTGAGGGGAAAGAGAGAATGAGTGAAAATTTTGGCAGAGTTTCGGGTTCAATTCAATGCTCAAAAATTGTGAACTAACTATCCCTATTTATAGGTGAAACTTAAAGTTTCCTTAATTGCCACATAAGGGTTTAATGAGCAAAATATTTGCCCATCAATCCTCCTAGGTGGCCGGCCCTTCATAGTGAGAATGAGCCAAGAAATTACTTGCTCAACAAGGTTTTCTCTCCACCTATGCACCGGCCATACAATGTGTGTGGAAGCCAAAGGGAGTGATGTGTCCAAAAGTGGACCAAAGGCAACACCTACCACACCAAGCTTACCTCACCAAGCCTACCTCATCAAGCTTACCTCACCAAGGCAAAGCTTGTTCACCAAGGCTTGCAATAACCGGCCATGCTAGCTAGAACAAATGTGTGGAAGCCAAGCAAGGTGATGTGTCCAAGGGTGAACCATAGGCAACACCTACCACACCTTTTCTATCTTATCTTGCATTTAAGTCCTCAAAGCAAACATAATTGCCCCCCTAAAACCTTAGAGTGGCCGGCCATTTCAAGGTGATTTGTTGGCCAATTTTCAACCTTAATTCATACTTAAAATTTACTTTTCATAATTCCCAAAAATCCAATTTATCTAATTGGTCATTTCCATATGAGGTGTCCTCAAAATTAAGATTCCATTTGGTTTTTCTTACCAATGCAGTCCATAATCACACTAATAAGGATTTTACAAATACTACTTTCACTTAAAACAGTACTATTTTACTGAATTGTAGTCCATAATTCATCTGCGTAAAATTGGACTCATATGGATTTTTCTTCGAACCTGAAAACTATTTAATCCATATTGCTCTAACTAATGTGCTTGATTTTTCTAGAGTGGTCTTATAACTTATTTGACTGAAATGAGGGTTTTCCGCAGTATAATTTCCATACTGTTGATTATACTGCAGTACCGTCTCAGTCAAACCAAAAGTCAAATTGGTCAACCTAAAGTCAACATTGGTCAAAGTTGACCTGAAGAAAATCATAAATTCCTATTTTGTCTTTTTTCCTTAAAGGCCCCGTGCTTGACAAAGCAAACTATTATTGAGTCTCGTAGCTAATTAAACGAGAACTCAAACATATTCTGATATTTACTCAGATCATGAGCTTTATATCGACATACGTAATTAAATCTTAGATTTCCTTATTTCTAAGGAAATCATAAGTTCATCAAAATTTCAGGTTCTTACACTGCTGATTCTGATTCTGATTATTTGAGGTACAATTCATGGTATAGTGGCCTTCCATGTCCCAAAGATACCAGGCATTTGTCCCCATTCTACAAACTCCAAAATGCTTCTTTCAACATTTTACACAGATGAAATAACTATTACCCCCAGTACCTTGGTTGTTCTTCTTCTGAGGGTAATTCCTCTGTTGACCCTGGTTGTAAGCATTCCCCATTTTTTTATTCTTCACGAACTGCTTGGAATTCTAAATAGAATTACTGGTCTAGCCCTTTGGATAAAATTCCTGAATTTGCTTAGGCTGCGAGTGCTTCAACACAACCTTTTCTTCCTTCTTAACTTTAAAGATCTGAGCCCTCGCCTCCTTATCCTGATTGATCCAATACTCGGCTCTTATAGCTTGATTTATACAGTCAACTACAAGGATTGGAGGGCTGCTTCCTGATGCTTAATTGTTTGGCAATGTCTGTCCGAAACATCTTCATCATTCTTCTTACTTTCTCTGTTTCATTTGGCACAAGTTCAGGACATAGGCGAGCTAGTTGTTCAAATTTCTTGACAGCTTCTAGCACTGTCATCGATCCTTGCATCATACTGTTAAACTCGTCTTGCTAAGCTACAAGAATTTCTCTATTGTAGTACATCACTCTGAATTCAGTCACAAAATCCTGCCAGCTCATGGTTGCAATATTTCTATGCATTTGGATGGTCATCCACCAATGTCGGGCATCCTTCTTAAGTGCAAAAGAAGCACAAAGGACCTTTTCCTGTTCCGTGAATCCCATAAAATCCAAAATTACTTGGATGTCAATAAGCCAATTATCGGCTTCTATCGGGTCTGTAAGTCCCTCAAATTCAGGCGCCTTCATACGCCTAAACTGTTCATACAGCAAGTCTTCCCGAACCATAGGAGGGTTCGCTTGTAACCCTGCTGGTGTGGCCGGTGCTAACGGAACTCCTGGATTCTATGGAATCCCTTGATTCACCTCTGGCATCTGAGGAAACTACTGGGGGCTTGGGGTTATTCTGCGGTGGAACTTCATTAACACGAGGCATTTGATTCATTTGAGCTAGTTATTCCCAAAGCCTATTTGTTTCTTGTTGCTATTCTAACAATTGTCGTTGCAAATCGGCTACCACTGTTGCAAGCTTAGGCTCTTGTGGAGCTGGGTTTTATTGTGTTCGTGGGCAAACCATCTTCTAGTTCCTATTCATCACAAGGAAAGATATTGTTATACTTCTAATACCCATTCCTTTCATTCATATCTTAAAACATCATATCATTGAATCATCGTAACTTATCATGTCATATTATAGAAACATCATAACGTCATCATATAATGTCATAGAAACATCATATTAAATCATAAACTCATCATAAACTTGTCATGAATAATCATAAATACATTTTGTCTTTCGGTACATCGTACAAAAATAGTATAGTCTTCCGGCAGTGTCTAACACTTGTCCAATACATGTTAGCCCTAATATACATAGGAAGTCAAGATGGAAGTGTCTACCACTTAACCATCATACATATGTACAATCCTAGGGTCAAAAAGAATAAAAGAATCAAAACTAAGATCCAAACTAACTACTCCGTCGTAACATCAGAAAAGATTTCGGAGTCTGCATCCCAGTCGTCGTCGTCAAATAGGATTTCTTCGAGATCCTCCTCTAGCTCTTCCTGCTCCTCCTCGATCTCTTCCTCATCATTACTAGCGATGATGATCACTAGAGGGTTTTCCGGGTCTTCCCCTGGGTTAGCTGGTATAACGCCCCGACCTATGTAGGGCCATTACCATAAATATTTAAACAATATCTTGGTTTTAATAATTTAAACTTACTTGAAAATTTCATAGTAGATTTTTTTTTTCTAAAACATATATAAATAGACTAGTCCATATAAGTAAACTTTTCGTGCATACACACTGAAATAAAAAGACATACATACTCCTTATATTTAACTCAAGTCTTCAAAACCTCATTTATACAATATAACACAATTTATTCTAATATATATACATATATATATATATTTGGTTTAAAAGAGCTTGCGGAAAAACTTGCGTAATGGTATCCCACACTGCCCTTCATTTGCCGCATCATCCACATGGCCCATCAATTAAGTTGCAGGTTTTTTACCTACAGTATGAAATATACTGATGAGCTTACGCTCAGCAAGTACAAACTTAATCTCACAAAAATATGTCAAGCATCATGTAACTTATGCATGAATCATTTATGATCAATTATGAATCTCTTATGCTCCATTACGGACTTGTTATGAACTTATTATTTTGCTTAACATGTGGGCCCCTTGTGTACATACCAAATGCGCACAATCCACAGAAAGTTAGGGTTTGCAAGTTCCTTAACAATTCTGGGAATCATGTAAGCCTTCACGATCTGGCGGAAGGTCTTAGCATCTTGAAACTTGTATAATCTTCCATGATCTGGCGGGAGGTTGGTACGACACTTTACTTGTCTTAGTTTAGTCTTAGTCTTATTACATTTCAAAGACTAAGATTCTTTACCTATGATCTTGTTAGTCATGATGCATAAGGTACATGAATATGGCATGACATAAAGATCACTAAACTATAGTGACTTGTGGCATTAACTTAAAACATGGCATGTACAGAAACATGGCATCATCATAAAACACGGCATGTACATAAACATGGCATCATCATAAAACATGGCATCATCATAGTATACATGTAAACAAGTTATGTTTGAAAATAGTTTACTATTTTTCATACTGTAGGTGAGGTTTGTACTTACCAGTTGTCCTGAGTTCTTGTCCTAATAAGACGAAGCAACATGTTATATTCCTGTCTCCAAAAAGGATGTAAGATAATAATCATCCTATCTTACTCTAAATCATTACATTCAATGCTGGTATCCTTAGCCAGCATTTATCAGTAACTCTAGTTACATGTCTCCCACATACTACAATGATCTTTTATTCGGTTGCTAAATGTAACCCTAAAGCACCTGGTGTAATCAAACAATATCTTGTTTGATTACATAATAGAACCTTGGGTTCAAGGCCCAATCATACGTGAATAGTAATTAGTATCTTATTAGGTTACTATTAGTAACCTTGGGCCTAAGCCCAATTACTTTTAATTCATATCCCACTAGGTTACTAGGGGTAACCCTGGGTTTTAGGCTCAACTAATTTTGAATGATACCCTATTACTAGGGCCCAATTACTTTTGAAGTACTACCCCATTAGGTTACTATTGGTAACCATGGGTTTTAGGCCTAACCCAGTAACTTGGGTATCCTACCCGGCTACCGTTGGTCATCATTTTGTTACTATGTTTTCAAGATAGCTTTTGGCCCGTTTGTTTATTTTTCTCTTCTCTTGATAAAACCCAGTATTTATTGTCCAGATTTTCATTGTATAAAAATTATTGTAAAAACTTTCAATCCTTTTGAGTAAGGATAATAAAACTGTCCTTGAAAACAGTTTCATACTGTTAGTTATCAGTGTATGTGCAGGAATTTCCTTTTGCTGCACTGCTTTTGAAAATCCTGTGCAGAAATTTCCCGTTTCCTACACAGTTTTTGGAATCCAGTTTTATATTAAAATATGTTTTGAATTTGGAAAATTTTTCTTAATGAAATTTTTATATCTTGAAAACCCTACAACTTTCGTTCTTTGCTAAAAACCCAGTTCTATCATTAACCTACTCATTTCCCTTGTTGAATCTGCCTGGTCGTGCTTACTGAGTCTGGCAGACCAGGCTCGGATCTTCATAAAAACAAAGGCCTTTAGAGTCTTATTTTGAAAACCGTATGCATTAAGCCCTAGGATTTTCCATTTTCTACAACTTTGTAGTTTTAAATTTTCTCAAATTCGGCCTCTAAGGGCCTCAAAATCCTGTTTCCAGATTGCTGCCCAGTCTTGATCCGAAACTAGCAGTTTCCTTTTTAATTGGTTCTTACGTAAAATTACGCACACACTACCTCAACGGTTAAAAACGTGAGCCTACATCAAGCATGCAGCACGTTACGTAACGTTTTCATTGTCTTGCAGTCATTTTCATTCATACAATCCTTCATGCAAACCCATATGGTGAATATTCACCAACTAGGGTTTTTAGGGTTCTCTTGAACCCTACATGCAACATACATTACCAAATCACTTCTCATCCATGCAACATCATTCTTGGGTATGTGGGGACATATTACGAACATCTAATAGGCAATCACACATACCACATGATATCTAACAAATAAGATCACAATCATGCACCAAAACATAAATCAAAACCACTAGCCCTAATCAAGAACAAATTAAACTATTATAAGCTATTGCATAAAAATGAGCTTATGCTCTTACATAACAATATGAAATACACATAAATCTTTGAATCAAAACGTAATTGAGAGGCTTAGGGATTTTAGGAGGATTACCTTAACACCTTGAAGTGGATCTAGACTTTGGATCCAAAAATTTTCCTTCTTGCTTCCTTCTACAAAAACCGACCCTCACAATTTTTTTCTTCTCTCTATTTGGTTTCGGCTCCTAAGGGTAAAAGAGAATGAAGTGAAAATGAGCCACAGTTTTGGGGTGGAATCAAATAAAAATGGTCTAATACCCCCCTCCCCCCTATCATCACCTATTTATAGGTGAAAAATAATTTCTTTTTAGAATTATTTTTATTCCTAAAATTGCATATCTAATCCCAAAAGCAAAATATTTGCTAAAAAGTCCCATGAGGTGGCCGGCCATTATGGGTCCTTGGAGGCCAAGTAATCTTTTCATGTTCATCTATTTAATTATCCAATCAAAATCTACCACCAATTTCTTCTAATTTTTCAAAAATCCAAAATTCACATATTTATCCTAGATGAGGTGTCCTTCCATTAGGGCTCTGTTTGGCTTTCCTCTTAATATGCAGTTCATTTTCATACTAATGCAGATATTACAAGTACTATTTTAAACTAATAACAGTACTGTCATACTGGACTACAGTCCAGAATTCATCTGCGTATTATTGAACTGCATAATGATTTTTCTTATGACTTAAAGCTACTTAGCCCTTATTGCTCTAAATATTGTGCTTGATTTTTCTAGAGTGGTCCCGTACCTTATTATTACATTTTCATCTGTGATGATGGTTTTTCGCATTATGATTTCCATATTGCTTGCTATACTGCAGTACTGTCATAATCATGCCTTGAATCATTCTGGTCAAACTTGGACCGGAATAAAATCATAAATTCTTATTCTACCTTTTTCCTCAAAAGGCATCATACTTGGCTAAGCAAATTATTTATTGAGTCTCATAGCTAATTAAACGAGAACTCAAACATTTACTGATAATAAAATTATGAATTTCACATTGATATTCATAATTTTCATGAAACATTACAAAAACACATAATACGGACTAAATTTCTTTATATATAAGAAAATCACGAGTCCGTAAAAATTTTAATTATTACAATCCACCCTCCTTAAAGAATTTTCGTCCTCAAAAATTAGAATAATTCTGGGTAGCTTTTCTTCATATCCACTTCATGTTCTCATGTTGCTTCTTTAATCTCATGATTTCACTGTAGAACCTTAACTAACATAACTAACATATATGGCATAGACTAACATATCATCTCATATACATGTCATGATATATCTGGGTCTCGGTAGTGTAGTCCCTCCCCCGGTAATGGCCCATATCGTAAAATGATTAGGGCTCGGAAGTTCGTCCATACATTCCTAGGGATCGCAGGGTCTTCTAAACTGAGCCACCATATGCGTGCCTCTCCGACCAATCGTCGACTAGCTAGCATAACTTGAAGATGCGCTCCTATATGGCATAGACTAAATATGGTATTCATATCGTGTAACCACTCGGCTAATGCCGCCGCTCCTTGGGTTCCGTCAAAAGTATGTGGTTCCATTCCCAAAAATGCCAAGGAAGCCTCACGATCCTCTTCGATCTGCCTCGGGTCCATTTTTATCTATAATATTATACTTCACATAATAAGTATAAATGTAATAAAGTAAGAAAATCAACTTACAAAAACTGTGGCGCTGGCAGCAGAACTGTGAAATCGGATGGCAGGAAACCCACTCTGATACCAACTCTGTAACGACCCACATTACGTAGGCCATTACCATACATACTTTACTTAATTACTTAACTTACTTAACCTTGAAAAATACTGAAATTTCTTTTGTTTAAAACCCATTCTAACCTCATACTTATATATAGGTATACATGTTTAACCAAATACAGAGGTTTCAAAACATCTTAGCTCATTTACCAATTATACTAATTACTCGATACCCGTATTGTTAACTTAACATAACATATTATAAATATTTTTCAAAACACGTGGCGATGTCCTACCCAGAGTTTCACAGTCCATTGTACTCTCTTCCACAGTCTTGCATCACACATTACCAGTAGGCTGCTTACCTACAGCATAAACATAAGTTATGAGCTTTCTGCCCAACAAGTACAACTTTTCTTCCGCAAAACATTTTTAATAAAAGAATGCATGAACCAATTATGCTTTCTTATGTTAGCATACTTTTGGGCCCCTTACTTAACATAAATGTACGTACCATGGCACGCAGCCATGGAGTGGTTGGGACGGCCAGTCCAATCCAACTCAAACCATGGACCAAACCCGCCCTCGTGGCAGGTCGGTACGACAAAAGAAAGCTTTTTATCATCATACTTGAAAACAGTTTCTTAAAAACAGTTCTTAAAAACAGTTTCTTACTTGAAACTTGATCTTATTCTTACCATGTGATTTATCATTAGTGAGCATGCTTACATGATGCCACAATAATAAAAATAAATCAAATGCATCACATACATTAATGCATGAGCTTTGAGAAACATGTATAGTAGTGAAAATTTTTACCTATGTTGTAGGTGGAGTTGTACTTACTAGTTGTCCTACGCTCTTGGTCTATCATCCCAACAAGGTATGACAACAGGTTATGCTATTGTTTCCAAACAGGACGTAAAATAAGAATCGTTCTATTTTAACATAAACCATGACATGCTTAATTGGTATCCAATCCGATTACTCTTGGTAATCATAGATGCAAACCTTATTATAATAAATTGATATTCTATCTGATTACCTTTAGTCATGTAATTGTTACCATATTCTAAGTGACTTGGGCTTATTATTTCATTTCTTTGGATCCTAGTTTGGTCTCCAAACTGATAAACTATCCGTCATAGAATTGTTACTTATATTTTTAAGTAACTTTGGTCCATCTTATGCATTTTGCTTAAAATACCTTGTTTTCTTGAAAAATATATTGACTTCATAAATCAAGTATTATCTTGATTTATTACTTAAAATTGCCTTTTAAAAATTACTTGTGAAATTTTCAATGAATTAAAACCCTTTAAAACTGTTTTTTGTAAAATCGTAGCTTTTTTGTAAAAGAAGTTGTAAAACTGTAAAACTTTGAAAACTGCTTTTTAATTTGGTTGAAAGTACATGTGTAGGAATTTCCTGTATCCTGTACAGTTTTGAAAATCCAATTTTATCTTTAAATCAGTTCAAAATTTGAAAAAAATTTCTTCATGAAAGTTGTAGATCTCATTGAAATCTACAACTTTTGTTCTTTACCAAAAACTTAATTCTATCTTTAACTTATCCGTTTTTCCATTTGAAAGTTACTGGTCGTGTATAAAACTAGGACCGGCCAGATTTGAAAACTCAATAAAACAGAGGCCTTTGGAACCTCTTTTTCAAAAACTGTCAACACTATCCCTTAGGGTTTTCCATTTGCTACAACTTTATAGTTTTGACTTTTTCAATATTCGGCCTCTAAGGGGCTCAAAATCAGGTTTCCAGAAAATTGTCCAGTTAAATGCGAAAATTGACAGTTTTGTATTTTGTTGGTTTTTGGTTAAAAATTCGCACACTCTACCTTAAACGGTCGAAACCGTGAGCCTACATCAACATGCAGCGCGTCGGATTCATTCTTAACATTCAACCATACACTTATCTTCTTACTTGAAAAACACAATATGGATAATCTTATTAGATTAGCAAGTTGTGTTTTTAGGTTAATTTCTTAACCCACATACACACATCATCATTCATAAAATTTCCCTACTCAAACATGTGAAGGCATATCCACAAACACTTAGTGAGCACATGCAACCTTAAAACTCATTCTAGTGCATAAAAATTAAATTCATGCTTAGGGCTAGCATTCAAGATATCCTAAGCATAAATCTATTATCACCAACCATATAAAAACCATAACATATATAAAAAAAAAAAAAAAAAAAAGACATGAGCTTATGCTCTTACAACCACCCATACTTGAAATACACATAAATCCTTAATCAAAGGCTTAATGAAATTCTTAAGGATCAAGAGGAATACCTCTAAAGCTTGGAAGGTTGTTCTAGATCTTGGAATGAGAATAATTTTGCTCTACCACCACTTTACCCACAACCGGCCACCTTTCTCTTCCTCTCTCTCTCTCTCTTTTTTCTAAGGCTAGAGAGGAAAAATTGAAAGAGAACAAAAAATTTGGTGGTCTAATTAAATGGTTTTACTTCTACCACCCCACCCCTATTTATAGGTGAAAAATCCTTAATTTTTCACAATTATTATTATTTTTTCTAAAATTCTCCTTGAATTACTTAATTGGCCTTAAATACAAAGTTTTTGCCTTCTATACCCCTCAATGGCCGACCATGTGGAGGCTTAAGCAACAAAAAATCTTTTCATGTTTATCCACTAATTCTCCATAATTACCAAAAATTTCCAAAATTAAATATTATCTTTGATGAGGTGTCCTCCAATTAGGGCCATGTTTGGCATTCTCTTCTAATATGCAGTCCATTTGCTTAATAATCCAGATAATACCAATACTATTTTAACTAGCAACAATACTGTAATATTAGACTGCAATCCAGAATTCATCTGCACTTAACTAGACTGCTTATGAATTTTTCTTAGGACTTGAAACCACTTAGTCCTCATTGCACCAAATATTATTCCTGATTTTTCTAAAGTGATCTCATTCTTTATTCTTCATTATGTATCCGCAATGACGGTCAGACACCATATAATTCCTATACTGCTTATTACACTGCAGTATAGGAATTAAATATGATCAAATTAAGAACAAGTTTTCAAGAATGAAGGCAAGCAAGTTGCCTTGTGTCGTATTGACTTGCCACAAGGACGGGTTTTGGTTTAATCCATGGTTGCACGTCACGGTACGTACACTCATGTTCATGTTATGTAAGGGGCCCAAAGTTCCAAGTTATGTTAACATAAGAAGACATAATTGATCTATAAGAAAGCATAATTGGTTCATGTATTCTTTTACCAAGATTATTTTGCGAAAAGAAAGTTGTATTTGCTGGGCAAAAACTCATAACTATGCTTATGCTGTAGGTAAATGGTAAGATGCATGCAACTTAATTTGGTGGGCCATGGAGACGATACAGCAAGTGAAGGGCGGTGTGGGATACCACTACGCAGACTTTTCCGCAAACTCTTTTGAACTATAAACATATGCATATATGTTTAAATAATTTGTACCATGCTATATATGTGATGTTTCAAGACTTCAAATAAACGTAAGGATTATGTGAGACTTTATGATTTGTTAAACAAGTAATGTATAAGCATGGTAAAGTTAACCCAAATGAATATGGATTAATCTATTTACGTTGTGTTTTTTTTTTTTATAAATTTATTCTAAAATTTCATTAAGTTTAAGTATTTCAAATGAAAATTTAATTTAAGTACGTATGGTAATGGCCTACGTAGTCGGGTCATTAAAAACATATTCATTAAACAATAAATCGGTCTCCAAACCGACTACCATCCGTCAATGAATTGTTACTTATACTCATAAGTAACTTTGACTTATTTTTTTAATCCCTTTATTCAAAAATACATTGTTTTCTTAGAAAATATCTTATCTACTTGGTAAATACCTTAACTTCGTAAATCAAGTATTATCTTGATTTAATACTTGAGATTGCCTTTTAAAAATCACTTGTGAAATTTCAAATGGATTCAAGCCTTTTGAAACTATTTTTGTAAAGCCATAATTTCTTTTTAAAAGGGGTCGTAAAACAAAAACCTTGAAAACTGCTTTTGAAATAGCTTTTTAATTTGATTGAAAGTACATGTGCAGGAATTTTCATTTTCATACACAGTTTTAAAAATTTAGTTTTATCTTTAAATTGGTTTAGAATTTGAAAAATTTTCTTCACAGAAGTTGTAGGTCTTGTCAAAACCTACTACTAAAATTTATTGTCTGAAACTTAAATCCATCTTTAGCTTGCTCGCTTTTCCTTTTGAAAGATACTGGCCGTGTACAGTACCTAGACTGACCATTTTTAAAAACTGATAAAAACAAAGACCTTTGGAACCCCTTTTTCAAAAATTGTCCTTGTTGCCCCCTAGAATTTTCTGTGTTCTACAACTTTACAGCTATAACCTTTTTCAAATTTGGCCTCTAAGGGGCTCAAAATTGAGTTTCCAGAAAACTGTTCAATTTATTTTCGAAAACCGACAGTTTATATTTTGTTGGCTCCGGTTTGAAAATCCGCACACCCTACCTCAAACGGTCAAAGCCGTGAGCCTACATCAACATGCAGTGCATCGGATTTGTTCCTAAAATTCAACCATTCACTTATCTTATTTACTTGAAAACACAACATTTATAACTTGTTATTTTTACCAACTTGTGTCTTTATGTTGATTTCTTAACCAACATACATAAGATCTTCATATTTAAACATGTGAGAGCATAATTACATGCACCAAATCTTAAAACTCATCATAGAGCATAAAATCAAACTCATGCGTAGAGCTAGCAAAACAAGATAACCCAAGCATAATCAAGCATAAATCAACCAAAAATAGGAAAATAATAGAAAATGAGCTTATGCTCTTACATCCCATAACTTGAAATACACATAAATTCCTCAAACCAAAACTAATTAAAGTTTTAGTTAGGGGATCAAGAATATACCTCTAGAGCTTTGAAAGAGTTGATTCTAGTCCTTGAATGAGAGAAATTCTTGCTCTACCTCTCCACAATAACAACCGGCCACTAACTCTCTCTCTCTCTCTCTTTTTTTTTCTTTCTTTTTTGTTTTTTTTATTTTTTTTTTGTTTTTTTTTTCCTAAGGCTAGTGAGGAAAAGTTGGGAAGAGAACTAAAAATGAGAAGGTGACTAAATGGCCAATTTTTCCACTACTAACCCCTATTTATTGGTAGAATTTCCAAATTTTCCACAAGTATTTTTTTTTTCCTTCAACTTTCTTTGAATTGCATATTGGTCCTTAAAGACAAAATTTTTGCCTTCCAAGTCCCCCTAATTGCCAGCCATGTGGAGGCTTAAACCACAAAAAATATTTTCATACTTATCTTTACAGTTTTTTCCATAAAATCAAATAATCCCAAAATTTGTGTAATTATCCATAATTACTTGGCCTCCAAGTAATGTCATGTTTGACATTCCCTCATAATACACAATCCATTTTCTTAATAATCCAGATAGTACAAATACTGTTATAACTATCAACAGTCTAGTAGCAATGAACTGCAGTCCAAAATTTATTAGAACTTAACTGTACCGCGTATAGGTTTTTCTTAGAACTTGAAGCCATTTAGTCATTGTTACTCCAAATATTATTCTTGATTATTGTAAAGCAATCCTAATCCTTATTCTTAATTCTGCATTCGTAATGACGGTCGGCCACAATATAATTTTTATACTGCTTATTATATTGCAGAACCATCATAAACATGTCATAAGCTATCCTGGTCATTCATTGGCTAGAACAAAACTATAAATCATGATTCTACTTTTTTCACCGTAAGGCCTTATACTTGATTTGATAAACCATCATTGAGTCTTATAACACTATAAGAGCTCGAACATATTCTGATAATCAGATCAGGAATTTCATATTGACATACATAATACAGACTTAGATTTCCTTTGTATCAAAGGAAATCATGAGTCTGTCAAAAAGTTTGGTTATTACACGAAGACCAAGAGAAGAGACCTTTACATGCCCCTATGGTACTTTTGCTTTTCGGCGCATGCCGTTCGGTTTGTGTAATGCCCCCGCAACCTTCCAAAGCTCTATGATGGTGTTTTGCGATTATTTAGTGAATATAAATATACACAAGTGTACGTAATCGCACAAGTAATATAGAATGTGAGTTGAATATCGTTTCCACATGGATTGAATCACTAAAATGAATTGCAAAAGAAATAAGCACAAATCAAATTGAATTTGGAGATTAAAATAAGAAAAATGCAATAAACTAATGAAATAAAATGGGTATAATGAAAAGGCACTAAAAATAGGCTGAAAGAACAAATTCCAATCAAGAGTTTGTAAATCAAGAAGAGTATTAAGCCAGGATTGCCAATTTCCCCTCAATTCTGTAGAAATGCTGCAGCAAAAATATCCTGTTAACTGAAATTCAATTGTATCACAAAATTTTCCAAATTAATTATGACTAACAATTCTTTAAACCTTTTTCAACATATTCCTATGTGAGTCTAGTTCTCAGAACACAAATTCATGCACCAATTTCAATGGGTTATACAAGGTAGATAGTATATTCCTTTACCATTCACAAATCAATATAAACTTCGAAAAGCATATTGAACTTGTATCATCCAAGTTATTTCCAGCTCTCATTAACCTTTCCAGAATTAAGTAAAGCCTAGTTTCCTATAAATTGATGGCCAATCAACAATAGAAATTAAACATTCAAAACACTTGGACGAACAGGAAAGAGATTTGCTCAAAATTTCAACCAAACATTCAAATCATCCTCCCAATTTCGGGTTCATCAACAATCCCAGCTAAAGAAATTTAGCTCATGTTTAGGATTACAAAAACAAGCTTAAGTACAAATCCCATGTTCAACAGAGAATGGAAATCAAGAAAATAAATCAAGTAAAGAGTAAGAAAAGGAAAAACTCCAAAATAGCTAGACGTGGTTCTTCTCGTCCTTCCTTCTTCTCCTTCTGCTGAGCTCACTCTCCAAATAGACATGAATAATGGAAGCCAATCTGCCGCTCTCTCTCTCCCTGTACTCTTCCTCTTTCTTCTCTATACTCTCTATGTTTCCTGTATTCTACCTCTTTCCTCTCTTTCAGCTTACCCTCTAATGCGGCTGCTTCTGCCAAAATGTACTAACCCTTTAGGGCAAAAATCACAGCTCACGCGACTGATAACTCTAAGACATTAGAGTTATCCAATGTTTTTCTAGTCCAAATTTGCTTAGCCAAGAGCACTTTTTTTATTTTTCTTTGTGATTTGTTTTGTTTTTTTTTAAGTTTTACTTTTGCTGTGGTCAACTTCGGTAATTATGCTCTTCTTGAACTGAAATTAAAGAATTATATAGCAAAATGAGGGCCAAAACGTTAAAGTGCTGGTAATGTGTTTTTCAGGTAAATGCTACAACTATGCTGCAGCATTTCTGGGCGAAATTCTGGGTATTGCTGGCAGATTTTGCTGACATCAGACCATTATGTGGAGAGAACATGTGGAATGAATGAGCTGGACAATTGTGGTCAGCTGGTCCCCCACCATTTTTGCCACATGTGTACCATTGTTGCCCTAGCCTAACAAAACAACAAAAAGAAAGGAAAGAGAGCAGCGAGGAGGATATACCAATTGGGGATACAAGCAGCTGTGGAGGGATAGAGAGAGAAAACAGAGAGGAGAGAAGAAAATACACCATTTTTGGGCATAAGAGAGAGAGAGAGCTCATGAAGTTTTAGCTTCCATTTTTACGCCCATTTTGGAATCTGAGCTCAGGAGAAGAAAGACGCAGAAGGACCATCCATAGCCATTAGGAGTTTTTCTTCTTCTTACTCTTTCTTAATTTACTTTCTGATTTTCATTCTCTGTGAACAATGGATGATGATTTTAAGCTTGTTTTTGTAATCCGAAATATGAACTAAATTGTTTAGCTAGGACCCTAATGGAACCAAGGTTGTAGGAATGTTATGTTGATGTTGGATTGCTAGATAATGTTCTGCTCTTGTTCATTCATGTGTGTGTTATGTTTATTTCTATTTTCTGACTGGCCATCAATTATAGGAAATCAGATTTAGATTAATACCGGAAGGGTTAATTTAAGTTGGAAATAACATGGATGATGCAAGTTCAATATGCTTGTCTAGGTTTATTGATTTGTGAATGGTGTAGGAATATATTGTTCATCTTGCATGACCCACAAGACCCGAGCCTTAAAATTGCATTCTAAGAGCTGGATTCGCATAAGAATATGTTGAAAAAGGTTTGAGGAAGTTGCCATAATAATTCGGAAGATTTTTATACATCAAAACAGAGGTTTGGTTAACAGGCGCAGAGCATGCTATAGCATTCTAGTAGCATTCGTGTAGCAGACCTGCAACTAAGGTGAAATTAGGTGTCCTAGTTTGTTTAACCCATTGGTTTCCCAAACTCAACTGCAATCTCGTTATTTTCATTAGTTTTGCTTGTTTTTGCTTTGCTTTTAATTGTTACATAATTTTTATTGAATTTCCAATTTAGTTCTTTATTTTTATTTCATACCTTCTTTGGTATTAAAATAGCTTTTACTTGATAATTTTGGTGATTTAATCCTCGAGGGACGATATCCGTACAATTGTGTACACTTTATTACTTGTACGACTCGTATACTTGCGAGTGTTCAATTGAGCGAACAAGTTTTTGGCGCCGTTGCTGGGGATTAAAATCGTTAAAAATATTTGTAAAAGTTATTTTGTTTTAGTTCTTGTTTTTGTTTTTGTATTTTCTTATTGGTTACGTTTTTGTATTTTCAGGAGCTTGATTTCTCGGCATGCATAACCAACGAAACCAAGAGTTGCTGCCCTTGGATCCAGAAATTGAAAGAACATTTCTAGCAAGGAGAAGAGAGCAATAAGGTCTAGCAGGTGTGGGAGAAATAGCAGAGAGAGCTGCTGTCAATATGGCTAATGATGGGCAGCAAGTGAATGTCAACAATCTAGTGCCTCAACCAGTTTTGGTGGATGACAGAGACAGGGCTATTCGAGAATATGCTATACCCATTCTCCATGGGCTCAATCCAGGCATTATTAGGCCGGAAATACAAGCGCCACAGTTTGAACTCAAGCCGGTTATGTTCCAAATGTTGCAAACCGTGGGCCAGCTTAGTGGAATGGCAACTGAGGATCCCCACATGCACCTTCGGCTATTCATGGAAGTGTGTGATTCTTTTAAGCTACCAGGGGTGTCCGAGGAAACAATGAGGCTGAAGTTATTTCCTTATTCCTTGAGGGATAGAGCGAGAGCCTGGCTTAATTCGCTGCCACCGGATTCAATAGCAACATGGAATGTCTTGGCAGAAAAATTCCTCATGAAGTACTTTCCTCCAACCAAGAATGCCAAGCTCAGAAACGACATCACTTCATTCCAACAATCGGAGGGCGAATCTTTGTATGAAGCATGAGAGAGATTCAAAGAGCTGTTGCGAAAATGCCCTCATCATGGGATTCCCCATTGGATTCAAATGGAAACTTTCTACAATGGGCTCAATTGGCAGACAAGGACCATTGTGGATGCGGCTGCCAATGGTGCCCTTTTGGCCAAATCTTATAATGAGGCGTATGAGATTTTGGAGAGGATGGCAATCAACAACTATCAGTGGCCCACCGAGAGACTCAATGCTCGAAAGGCTACAGGAATTCATGAAGTGGATGCTATTACGGTACTCTCTGCTCAAGTGTCGAGTTTGACGAATATGATCAAGACTATGAACATGTCGGCTGGGGTTAATTCTGTGCAATCGTTTGGCGTCGCTTGTGTTTATTGTGGAGAGGGACACTTGTATGAGGATTGCCCCTCTAATCCAGCCTCTGCTTGTTATGTGGGTAATTTCAACAGGAACAATCCTTATTCCGCGCCTTACAACCAAGGGTTGAGACAACACCCAAACTTTTCGTGGAGCAATCAAGGTACCAGTTCTAGTGGAGCAAATGCTTATCATCGACCTTCTCACCCTCCAGGCTTTCCATCTCAGCAACCAAGAACTCAAGCGATGGACTCACCTAGCTCATTGGAGACTTTGATCAAGGAGTATATAGCAAGGAATGACGCTAGAGTTTAAAGTCATGATGCAACATTTAGAACCTTGGAGAATCAGATTGGACAGATTGCTAACGCCTTGAATGTTAGGCCGCAAGGCTCTCTTCCAAGTAATATTGAAGATCCAAGAAGGGAAGGGAAAGAACACTGCAAGGCAATCTTATTGAGGAATGGAAGGGAGATTGAGCGAAGGGAAAAGCCAAAAGCTGTACAGAATGAGCCCACTTCAATCCAAGAACAAGAGGAGCCGCATCAACAAGAAGAAATTTTGGTGAAAAATCAGCCATCAGACTCTGCTGCAGAAAATGCTACAGCATTTACACAACATTCTGGAGCAGCAGAAAGCAGCGAAATCAGACCTCCTCCACCATTTCCTCAGCGGTTTCAAAAGCAGCAAAAGGATGGTCAGTTTCATAAATTTCTGGACGTCTTGAAGCAGCTTCACATCAACATACCTCTCGTTGAAGCCCTGGAGCAGATGCCAAATTACGCCAAATTTATGAAAGATTTGGTCACTAAGAAGCGTAGATTTGGAGAATTTGAAATGGTGGCACTAACTGAAGAGTGCAGTGCAATATTGAAGAACAAGCTGCCACCTAAGCTGGAAGATCCTGGCAGTTTCACCATACCATGCTCCATTGGGAACCGGTATTTTGGAAGGGCATTATGTGACCTAGGAGCAAGTATAAATCTGATGCCCATGTCTATCTTTAAAAAGCTGGGAATTGGGGAAGCAAGACCTACTACAGTCACTTTGCAATTGGCGGACAGGTCCTTGGCTCATCCGGAAGGAAAAATTGAAGATGTGCTAGTACAAGTGGACAAATTCATTTTTCCAGCAGATTTTATTGTGTTAGATTATGAGGCAGATTAGGACGTGCCGATTATACTGGGAAGACCATTTTTGGCTACTGGCAGGACCTTGATAGATGTACAGAAGGGTGAATTGACCATGAGAGTTCACGATCAATAGGTTACCTTCAACGTCTTCAAGGCTATGCATTTTGTTGATGATGTTGAGGAGTGTTCGGCCGTCAATGTTCTGGATTCATTAGTGGCTGCTGAGTTTGAGAAAAATCGCTCTCCAAAGATGATAAATGGAGATGATTTGGCTGTTTTAGATGAAGATGAGAAAGCTAGTGATAATCAAGTGTCTTGGATGGAGAGCAAACATACGACAGTTAGAGGAGGGAAGCACTTCGAATCACTGGAGTTGTCAGAAAGGGCCTTTAAATCCCACAAACCATCTGTTGATGAACCACCTATTTTGGAACTAAAACCTCTACCTACACACTTGAGGGATAGTGGTAGCAGAAAGAAAAAGCGAAAAAAAAAATGGATTCACAGGACATCGGCTGCACTTTGGAGGTTTTGCTGTAGAAAAAAATATTTTTCAGAAAGACATGCTGCAGAAAACTCAGAGAGAACTTTCAAAGTTAATGGACAGCGACTTAAGCATTACTGGGGTGATGGTTTCAGCCGTCAGAAAGCATCCATCTCGCTACAAGATGTCTGAAAAACCGCAAAGTCAGGCTGAAGACTCTAAAACAAGCGCTTTTGGGAGGCAACCCAAGTTTTTCTTTTGTTTGGTTTCTTTTGTTCTTTTAGTTTTTGTGTGTGTAGTTTATTCGTTTGTTAGCTTGTGGAGTTAATCTCAGATATGTTTCTGTGCAATGAGAAAATGAACAAGTGCAAAGGAGGCAGATTTGGGAGAATTGGTCGTGACAGCAGGAAGCAATTCTGCATAGGAATCAGCCTTCCAGAGCAATCTGTGCTAAAAATGCTGCAAAAATGCTGCAGCATTTCTGAAAAATTCGGAAGAGCTTTCTGTCCTAAAATGCTACAGGAATGCTGCAGCATTTTTTTTCAAAAAAAAAAAAATCGGGAGAGCTCTCTGTCCTAAAATGCTGCAGGAATGCTGCAGCATTTCAAAAAAAAAAAAAATCGAGAGAGCTCTCTGTCCTAAAATGCTGCAGGAATGCTGCAGCATTTCAAAAGAGAGCTCTCTGTCCTAAAATGCTGCAGCATTTTAAAAAAAAAAAAAAAAAAAGATAAATTTTTTTATAATAATAAAAATATATATTTATATATTGATATATATATATAGTTAAATAATAACAGGCTATATATATTCTTTTCTTTTCTTCTTCTGCGCCGTCCACCTAGCCATATATCCACCCTAATTTTTTTCTTTTTGTTTTCTCCTTCAGCCTGCCGGCGCATCGCTTCCAGCGCCTCAGCCCGAAGACTCCTCGCTGCCAGTTGCCCAGCAGCCGAACCCTCGCTCCCAGCCACAGCGTCGCCACACCGACTCCCCTCACTGCCAACTGCCCACATTGAACCAACGATGTGCACCCACCCAGCAAAACGCCAAGCAACCTTCCTCAGATTTCACTGCACATTTTGTGAGAAAAGACCCACAAATTTGGGTATTTTTATTTTGGGTCACAAAATAAGTTTGGGGGAGGTGTCTTTACAATTTGTGCTAGCATTGTGGGTGAAGTTTTGGCGTCAAAATCACTACAAATCACCGGATATCAAAGGGGCGTGAGTTCTTTATTTATATATATATATATATATTTCTTCGTTCTAATTCACAGTCAATTTAAAAAAAAAAAAATTGGTGTGTGCGCACGGCAAATTGGTTTTTGCCTCCTCTTTTATTGTCTCTTACATACTTATCCATGTTTTTCTTTTTCTTTGTTGCGTGCCGTGGCTTCTTTTACTGTTTTCATTTTTATTTGTGCATTAATGTCTGTTCTTTTGTTATGTTTTATTTCTGTTTGTGTGACTTTGCTTGTTTTCAACTTTGTGGAAATTTACCGCGGCCAATGATGATATGCATGGATTAGGCGTACTTGTTGGAAAAACATTGCATTCATCAGGTGTTAGTTTTTCTATTCATTTGTGGGCTTTGTTCTTTGATTGTGATTCCTATTAACATTATGCACTACACCGTGTGTTATAGACTCAATGATTCCCTAGACCAAGCACTACAAACTCTAGAACGTGCTCAATAAATTCTTGAGACGAAATTTTTGATGAGCAAGTGACTAAGGATATGATGTAGGCTGATTTTTGGACCGATTGAGCCTTTCAAGCCCACCTTGTACTGTTTTCAGCCATTGTATACCCCCTTTGAGCCTATGTTTTTCTCTTTTTCTTGTTCTCATAGCTTTAGTGTAGCCTATTTTAATAATAAGTTTCCACTTGTTTACCCTTCTCCCCTAAGCATATGTTATTCTAGGACATAGTTCTTACACCATTGAGGGCAATGTAGATTTTAAGTTTGGGGGTGTGGGAAACTTATTAAAAAAAAAAAAAAAAAAAAAAAAAAAAAAAGAGAAGAAAGCGTGTTTGCTCTGCTGTTTTGGATTGCTTAGTAACCAGGAGTGTTCATGAGCCCCATGTTCATTTTTGCGTCAAACGGTAAACCGAAGCATGAGCAAGTTAAAAAAAAATAATAAAAAAAAAACCTTGAATTGTGACTTTGTTGCGTAACCGGGTGACTTCATCACAAATGTTGGCATTCGCGTAAAAAGGCAAACGTGGCAAGGAAGCCAAAAAAAAAAAAAAAAAGGAATAAATGGCAAGAGGAATTAAAAACTAAGTTTGAGGGTGTGCTGTTTTGAGACACTGTTTGTGCTTTAAGGTCCTAGAGTATTGATGTGTTTTAGGGTGAGATGAGCCAAAATGCATCCTCGTACCCTACCTTCATCCTAGCCCGTCATCACAACCACAATGAAGTCCTATTGATCTTTGGTTAGATGTTAATCGACATTAGTGGAGAGAGTTTTGAAAAGCAAGCTTATGGAGTTTGAGCTTTAATTTGAAAACGTTTTGATTAAAATAAGTGTGCTTGGTTCTATTTATTTTGCCATTGATGAAATAGCACTTGGTGCTCACACACTCACAAAGCAGGTCCAATTTGAGAAGAAGCCATCTTTTGAATTTAAAAATCAGCACCTGTATGAGTATGGTGTTTCACTTTTAGGTATGTTTTTAACCCATCTCTTGAGGGCAGCCCCTGTGCAAATTTATCCACAAAGTGCGTAGTTTTGTTTGTCTCTGTTTTTGTTTTGCGTCTTGTTTTTGCTGTTGTTTCTGTTTTGCTTGAGGACAAGCAATGTTTTAAGTTTGGGGGTGTGATAACTCTAAGACATTAGAGTTATCCAATGTTTTTCTAGTCCAAATTTGCTTAGCCAAGAGCACTTTTTTTTATTTTTCTTTGTGATTTGTTTTGTTTTTTTTAAGTTTTACTTTTGCTGGGGTCAACTTCTGTAATTATGCTCTTCTTGAACTGAAATTAAAGGATTATAGAGCAAAATGAGGGCCAAAACGTTAAAGTGCTGGTAATTTGTTTTTCAGGTAAATGCTACAACTATGCTGCAGCATTTCTGGGCGAAATTCTGGGTATTGCTGGCAGATTTTGCTGACATCAGACCATTATGTGGAGAGAGCATGTGGAATGAATGAGCTAGACATTTGTGGTCAGCTGGTCCCCCACCATTTTTGCCACATGTGTACCATTGTTGCCCTAGCCTAACAAAACAACAAAAAGAAAGGAAAGAGAGCAGCGAGGAGGATATACCAATTGGGGATACAAGCAGCCGTGGAGGGATAGAGAGAGAAAACAGAGAGGAGAGAAGAAAATACACCATTTTTGGGCAAGAGAGAGAGAGAGAGCTCATGAAGTTTTAGCTTCCATTTTTACGCCCATTTTGGAATCTGAGCTCAGGAGAAGAAGGACGCAGAAGGACCATCCATAGCCATTAGGAGTTTTTCTTCTTCTTACTCTTTCTTGATTTACTTTCTGATTTTCATTCTCTGTGAACAATGGATGATGATTTTAAGCTTGTTTTTGTAATCCGAAATATGAACTAAATTGTTTAGCTAGGACCCTAATGGAACCAAGGTTGTAGGAATGTTATGTTGATGTTGGATTGCTAGATAATGTTCTGCTCTTGTTCATTCATGTGTGTGTTATGTTTATTTCTATTTTCTGACTGGCCATCAATTATAGGAAATCAGATTTAGATTAATACCGGAAGGGTTAATTTAAGTTGGAAATAACATGGATGATGCAAGTTCAATATGCTTGTCTAGGTTTATTGATTTGTGAATGGTATAGGAATATATTGTTCATCTTGCATGACCCACAAGATCCGAGCCTTAAAATTGCATTCTAAGAGCTGGATTCGCATAGGAATATGTTGAAAAAGGTTTGAGGAAGTAACCATAATAATTCGGAAGATTTTTATACATCAAAACAGATGTTTGGTTAACAGGCGCAGAGCATGCTATAGCATTCTAGTAGCATTCGTGTAGCAGACCTGCAACTAAGGTGAAATTAGGTGTCCTAGCTTGTTTAACCCATTGGTTTCCCAAACTCAACTGCAATCCCGTTATTTTCATTAGTTTTGCTTGCTTTTGCTTTGCTTTTAATTGTTACATAATTTTTATTGAATTTCTAATTCAGTTCTTTATTTTTATTTCATACCTTCTTTGGTATTAAAATAGCTTTTACTTGATAATTTTGGTGATTTAATCCTCGAGGGACGATATCCGTACAATTGTGTACACTTTATTACTTGTACGACTCGTATACTTGCGAGTGTTCATATGAGCGAACACCCAGCTGAGGTAATAAACTGGTCCCCACAAAATATGAGTTGTATTCTTCTTGCTGAAGTATTGCTAGCTGGCGCTCCTTGTCTGCTTCTGGTACAGCTTGCTGTAAGAAATGCTGCAGCATTCCTGCAGCATTTTCAGTTCTGGTTCTCCAGCAATTCACACAAGAATTAAAACACATATCAGCCCTCATTTGATCCTATTTTTCTTCACATTTGCCATGATTTTGACCAAACACTAAACCCAAGATAAAAAGTTCACACAAACATAAAACAAAGGAAAACCTAAAAATAACACAAATACTCTCTAAACCAACTGCATCCAAGTCTAAAAGTGCCTAAGATAACTCTAATTTCTAGAGTTATCACACCCCTAAAGTTAGAACATTGCTCGCCCTCGAGTAATGACTCAAACAAAGACAATAAACACAAACATTAAGAAAAGACGATAACAAAAATAAGTGATGACAACAGGAGATTTCCATTTTTCAGTCATAATGGTCAAGAAGATATGTTATTTTCTCATAGTTTTTATTTATTTAATTAAACCACCTGCCTATGCTCAACACCAACTTTCTTTAAGTGTTAGGTCAACCTATCATGTCACTTGGTTTGAATACTATTTCTAGGTGTGTGTGTGCACATCCTTTGTACTTCCTTCCCAATGACTTACTTTAAATTAGACCACGATCACCAAGCCTCCATAGGTTGACTTATTGATTCCCTCTTCACTAATGTAAGAATGCCTAGCACTAGGGATCAATAGGACTTTAATGGCTTGTAATGTCGGGCTGAGGCTAGGGTAGGATAAAGGATTTAATCTTTAGGATCAACACCATAACACACGGCTAGTTCTAAGAATCAAAATGGTCCTCCTCATCCTTTAGGACACTTGAAACCGAATACTTTCTTTGATCAACACTTCATACAACACTTTATTCCCGTTTTTATTTTTTATTTTTTTATTTTTTAATATTCATCATGTCACTGTTACCTTTTTATGCGAATGCCAACATTGGTGATGAAGACACCCGGTTACTCAGCAACGTCACACTTCAGAATTGCTATAGCATACTCATATTATGAATTGCCATTTGACGCAAAAGTACACATGGGGCTCATGTTACTCCTGGTTACTAGGCAACTCTAAATAGCAGAGTACTTTTTTTTTTTTTTTATAACAGGAAATGCATGCTAATTCATAAAACAGCAACTGTGTAGTGTTTAGGTGAAATTCAAGGTGCCAACGAAATAGGTCTTAAGGCTCAAAGTGGGTGACTAAGGATGCATATGATCATTGGTGTCTAGAACAGGCTCAAATTGATCAAACATGGCCTAAATCATCTCCCTCATGCTAAGTTTCCACGGATTTCACCTCGAGGACTTCTCTAAGTCAATTCTAGAGAACTCAGCATTCACAGTAATCTAATTATCACTAAGCTTCTTCGAAAGTTATACTAAGATGTTGTGCTCAATGAAACAGGGGAAATTACACTCAAAACTAGCTTCAACAGGTTTTCCTAACACCCAAAACAAGTCAATGCGTTGCACAAAACAAGTCTCTCTCTTTTTTTCTTTTTTAATTTTTTATCATCATTGAAAACAATCTTCCAAACAAAACAGACTGAAAGATAGATTCTCCAAGACATCACAAACACAAAACAACCACAAACATTAAAAAAAAATTCTAAAAAAGAACAAACAATAAAAACAACACCAAACAAATATACCTCGGGTTTAGCATACTAAATAAACCAACACAAAGAAAAACACAAAACAAATAAAAACACAAAAACCAGCAAATAAACACATGGAACTGCAGTTCCATGCACCCCCAAACTTAAAATTAAACAATGTCCTCACTGTTTCTAAAATATTCAAAGAAAAACAAACAGCAAACACACATAATTAACTTTTCAACCAACCCAAAAACTGAAATAAAAAATCAACCCACAAAATCATTTTTTTTAAATGCTGCTTTTACAAAAATACCAAGATAGCTTGAATAATTGCATATGAGAGAAAAAAAAAAACAAAGAAAGAAAATTTACGCCCCTTGGAATAACGGTTGATTGCAGTGAAATTTGACACCAAGAATGTTGCCCACAATGCTCGCATGAACTGTAAAGCCAACACCCCCAAACTTGCCGTGTGACCCAAAGTCAAAATACCCAAATCTGTGGGTCTTCCCTCTCGAAATCAAAACTACAACTCGGCCAACCGGAACAATTTTTCGAAGGCCTGGCTTGCGGGCGTAGCTTTGTTGGATGAAAGCCAAGTGCTTGAAATTTGGGTAAAAAACTGAGGAAAAAATGGCAGTTTCAAAGGGTGGGTTTCGGAGTGAAGAACGGCAGGGAATATAGTGGGTCAAGTGATATTTGGCTTTTATATCACATGCCTACAGAAGGAGCTTTGAAACGATTATCATTTTTTTTTTATTTTACGAAATCCTGCAGCATTTTAGCACAAATTGCTCTGGAAGGCTAATTCCTAGGCCTATTTCTGCATAGAAAAAAAAAAATTATCAAATCAGTTTAAATTTCTTAACAACTACTAAATCAACAACTCAAACAAATTAAAATAAACCAAAATAACAAAACAAGAAAAATATTTGGGTTGCCTCCCAAGAGCGTTTGTTTTTAAGTCATCAACCTGACTACTTCCCTATTTTAAGTGTCTTTAAGAATGATGGAACACTTGGAACGCTCCACAGGACTTCCCCAATAGTGCTTGATTCGCTGACCATTCACCAGAAATTTCCTTCATGTTGGATCATCTTGCAATTCTACTACTCCATGAGGAAAAACAGAAGAAATTGTAAACGGGCCAGACCACCGAGACTTTAATTTCCCAGGAAAAAGCTTTAATCTTGAATTGAACAATAGAACTTGCTGCCCTGATTCAAATGTCATGTTAATGATTCTTCGGTCATGCCAATGCCTGACTTTTTCCTTGTAGAGCTTGGCGTTCTCATAAGCTTGCAATCGAAATTCATCAAGCTCGTTAAGCTGCATCAATCTCTTTTCTCCAGCAGCACTCATGTCCATATTCAACTGTTGAAGCGCCCAATATGCCTTGTGCTCCAACTCCAAAGGCAAATGGCAAGCCTTCCCAAACACAAGTTGATACGGTGACATTCAAATTGGAGTCTTGAAGGCAGTCCTGTAGGCCCACAATGCATCTTCCAACCTCTTGGACCAATCCTTTCTTGTAGGACATACAGTTTTCTCCAAAATGGCTTTGATTTGCTTGTTTGAAGTCTCCATTTGCCCATTAGTCTGTGGGTGATAAGCAGTAGTTACCTTGTGACGGACGTTATACTTTGCCAACAAAGCTTCAAAGTACTTGCTACAGAAATGTGTCCATTCGTCACTGATCACTGCCCTTGGTGTGCCAAACCTTGTGAAAATTTGATTCTTCATGAATTACACCACCACCTTTGAGTCATTGGTTGGTAGGGCAGTAGCTTCTACCCACTTGGAGACATAATCAACTGCCACTAGTATGTATAGATTGCCAAAATAAGGAATAAAAGGACCCATAAAGTCGATTCCCCACACGTCAAACAACTCTACCTCAAGAATGTTGGTTAGTGGCATATCATGTCGTTTTGAGATACTACCAACCCTTTGACATTTATCACACCGTAGCACAAAATTTCGGGCATCTTGAAACAAGCTCGGCCAATAAAAGCCAGATTGCAAGACTTTTGCTGCGGTTTTGTCACTTTGGAAATGCCCTCCATACGGGGAATCATGGCAGTGTTGCAGCACCTGTTCGATTTCCTCCTCCGGGATACACCTTCACAAAATTTGATCAGCACATTTTCTGAACAAGTAAGGCTCATCCCAGAAGTAAAATTTCACCTCATGCAAAAACTTCTTCTTTTGTCGACTATTCAATTCAGGAGGTAATAGCCCACTCACTAAGTAATTTACCAAGTCAGCATACTAAGGCAACATAGTATTAGCCCTAATGACAACCAAGAGCTGCTCATCCGGAAACACCTCGTTGATAGCTTCTGAATCTGTGCTCTTCTCAGCTTTCTCCAACCGAGACAAATGATCAGCCACTTGATTCTCTGTTCTTTTCCTATCTTTAATCTCGAGGTCAAATTTTTGAAGCAGAAGCACCCATCTAATCAACCTTGGCTTTGCATCCTTTTTTTCTACCAAGTATTTGATGGCCGAATGGTCTGTGAAAACCGTTACCTTTGCTCCTATCAAATAAGCTAGAAATTGTCAAAGGCGTAGACAACAACCAACAACTCCTTCTCTGTCACCGTGTAATTCAGTTGGGCCCCTGATAAACTCTTACTGGCATAATAAATTGAGTGGAATATCCTGTCTTTGCGCTGCCCTAAAATAGCTCTTACAGCCCAATCACTCGCATTACACATCACTTCAAATGGTAAAGACCAATCTGGGGCTACTATGATTGGTGCTGAAATGAGCTTCTTCTTCAAATCTGTGAACGCCAACAAACATGCCTCGTCAAAGATGAATTGGCTATCCTTCTCCAACAAGCTGCAAAGAGGCTTGGAAATCTTGGAAAAATCTCGGATAAATATTCGGTAAATCCTGCGTGCCCAAGAAAACTCTGAAGCCCTTTCACATTTAATGGTGGTGGCAACTTCTCAATTATAGCAATTTTTACTTTATCAACCTCAAGGCCATTTCTCGAAACTCGGTGTCCCAACACTATGCCCTCCTTGACCATAAAGTGACACTTTTCCCAATTGAGGACCAAATTGGTTTCTTCACAACGCTTCAAGACCCTTCCCAAGTTGGTGAGGCAATCTTCAAAGTTTTCTCCAAAAACAGAAAAATTGTCTATAAACACCTCCATATATTGCTCTACCATATCAGTGAAAATCGTTATCATACATCGCTGAAAAGTCGCAGGTGTGTTGCACAAGCCAAATGGCATCCTTTTGAAGGCAAATGTACCGAATGGACAAGTGAAGGTTGTCTTGTGTTGGTCCTCCAGGGCTATGGCAATCTGATTATAACCTGAATATCCATCCAAGAAGCAATAGAATTCCTTTCCTGCCAATCTATCTAGCATCTGATCAATGAATGAGAGCGGGAAGTGATCCTTCTGTGTGGCCTTGTTAAGCTTCCTATAGTCCATACAAATCCGCCAACCTGTTACTGTTCTTGTTGGAATCAATTCATTATTTTCATTCTCCACAACGATAATTCCCCCCTTTCTTGGGAACACATTGAACCGGGCTGACCCACAAACTATCGGAGATTGGGTATATTATCCCTGCATCCAACCACTTAATTATCTCCTTCTTGACTACCTCCTTCATGATCGGATTCTTCCAGCGCTAACCTTAATTCTTGTCATCCTCCAAAAGAATCTTATGCATACAAAATAAGGGACTTATACCCTTTACATCTGCTATTGTCCACCCGATGGCACCTTGGAATTTCTCAAAATATGAAGCAAACTCTCCTCTTGATCTTTAGTTAAGTTGGCAGCAATGATCACAGGAAGAGTCGAAGATTCTCCAAAATACGCATACCTCAGATGAGACGGTAAAGTATCAATTCTAACACCGGTGGCTCTTCCCTTGAGGACTTGGATGGCTTATGCTCACGGTTTGATAGATCCAATGCTTCAAATTTCTGAATATATCTTGGCGCAATAGCATTACCATCTAACCAAACAAGTTGCTCCACAACTTCATCTTCATCGTCCGCTGAATCCAATGATAATGACGAACGTATCAAATCTTGCTGGTTATTTGCCTCAAACTCTTCGGCCACTAAGGAATCTAAAGTAGATATGGCCGAACATTCCTCCACCTTAACTGGAAACTTCATAGCCTTGAGCACATTAAATGTCACCTGCTCATCTTGCACCCTCATAGTTAATTCCCCCTTTTGCACATCAATCAAGGTGCGGCCTGTAGCAAGAAATGGTCTTCCCAGGACGATTGACACTTTTTTGTCCGCCTCATAATCAATAATGATAAAATCTGGAGGAAAAATGAACTTGTCCACCTTTACTAGAACATCTTCAATCTTCCCTTCAGGATGAGTGATGGACCTATCGGCAAGCTGCAATGATACTGTGGTCGGCCTTGCTTCACCAATTCCTAACTTCTTGAAGATAGACATTGGCATCAAATTGATACTAGCTCCTAAATCACATAAAGCCTTACCAAAATAATGGTTTCCAATTGAGCACGGTATTGTAAAATTTCCCGGATCCTTCAGCTTGTGAGGTAGTTTATTTTGTAATATAGCGCTGCATTCCTCTGTCAAAGCTACAGTTTCAAATTCTCCAAATCTACGCTTCTTAGTGACCAAATCTTTCATAAATTTGGCGTAATTCGGCATCTGCTCCAGAGCTTCAACAAGAGGTATATTGATGTGAAGCTGCTTCAAGACATCCAGAAATTTGCAGAACTGATCATTTGTTGCTTCTGAAACCGCTGAGGAAATGGTGGAGGCAGTTTGTTATTGTTGGGTTTTGCAGTTCTTGTTGTACCAGAATGCTGCGGAAATGCTGTAGCATTTTTTGGGTTAGATTCCAGTGGCTGATTTGTACCTTGCTTTTCTTCTTGGTCAAGTTGCCCGTCTTGTTCTTGGATTGAAGTGGGCTCATTCTGCACAGCTTTTGGATTCTCCCTTGGCTCGAGCTCCTTTCCACTCCTTAATAAAATTGCCTTGCAGTGCTCTTTCCCTTCCCTCCTTGGATCTTCAGTATTACTTGGAAGAAAGCCTTGCGACCTAACATTCAAGGCGTTTGCTATCTGCCCAATCTGATTCTCCAAGCTCCTCAATGTTGCATCATGACTTTGAACTCTAGCGTCATTCTTTGCTATATACTCCTTGATCAAATTCTCAAATAAGCTAGATGATTCCATAGCTTGAGTTCTTGGTTGTTGAGATGGAAAGCCCGATGGGTGAGAAGGTCGATGATAAGCATTTGCTCCACTAGAACTGGCCCCTTGATTGCTCTATGAAAAGTTTGGGTGTTGTCTCAACCCTTGATTGTAAGGCATCGAATAAGGGTTGTTCTTGTTGAAATTACCCACATAACAAGCAGAGACTGGATTAGAAGGGCAATCATCATATAAGTGTCTCTGTCTACAATAAACACAAGTGACGCTAACAGATTGCACCGAATTAACACCCGCCGACATGTTCATAGTCTTGATCATATTCGTCAAACTCGACACTTGGGCAGAAAGTGCAGTAATAGCATCTACTTCATGAAGTCCTGTGGCCTTTCGAGCATTGAGTCTCTCGGTGGGCCATTGGTAATTATTGGTTGCCATCCTCTCCAAAATCTCATACGCTTCATTATACGATTTGGCCAAAAGAGCACCATTGGCAGCAGCATCAACTATTGTACGTGTTTGCCCATTGAGCCCATAATAAAATGTTTCCATCTGAATCCAATGAGGAATCCCATGATGAGGGCATTTTTGTAACAATTCTTTAAATCTCTCCCATGCTTCATACAAGGAGTCTCCCTCCGATTGTTGGAATGAAGTGATGTTGTTTCTGAGCTTGGCATTCTTAGTTGGAGGAAAGTACTTCATGAGGAACTTTTCTGTCAAGTCATTCTATGTTGCTATTGAATCTGGTGGCAAAGAATTAAGCCATGCTCTAGCTCTATCCCTCAAGGAATAAGGAAATAACTTCAGCCTCAATGCTTCCTCGGAGACCCCTGGTAGCTTGAAAGAATCACACACTTTCATGAATAGTCGAAGATGCATGTGGGGAACCTAAGTTGCCATTCCACTGAACTGGCCCACGGTTTGCAACATTTGGAACATAGCCTGCTTGAGTTCAAACTGTGACGCCTGCATTTCTGGCCTAATAATGCCTGGATTGAGCCCATGTAGAATGGGTACAACATACTCTCGAATAGCCCTGTCTCTATCATCCACCAAAACCGGTTGAGGTAATAGATTGTTGACATTCACTTGCTGCCCATCATTGGCCATATTGACAGCAACTCTTTCTGCTATTTCTCCCACACTCACTAGACCTTGTTGCTCCTTTCTCCTTGCTAGAAATGTTCTTTCAATTTCTGGATCCAAGGGAAGCAACTCTTGGTTTCGCTGGTTATTCATGCAGAGAAAGCAAGTTCCTGAAAATACAAAAACTCAACCAATAAGAAAATGCAAAAACAAGAACTAAACAAAATAACTTTTACAAATATTTTAAATGATTTCAATCCCCGGCAACGGCGCCAAAAACTTATTTTGTGATTATTTAGTGTATATAAATCTACGCAAATGTACGTAATCGCACAAGTAATATAGAATGTGAGTTTAGTATCGTCTCCATAGGGATTGAATCATTAAAATGAATTGCAAAAGAAATAAGCACAAATCAATTTGAATTTGGAGATTAAAATAAGAAAAATGCAATAAACTAATGAAATAAAATGGGTATAATGAAAAGACACTAAAAATAGGCTGAAAGAACAAATTCCAATCAAGAGTTTGTAAATCAAGAAGAGTATTAAGCCAGGATTGCCAATTTCCCCTCAATTGCAAGTCTAATCCGAATGCTGTAGAAATGCTGTAGCAAAAATATCATGTTAACTGAAATTCAATTGTATCACAAAATTCTTCCGAATTAATTATGACTAACAATTCTTTAAACCTTTTTCAACATATTCCTATGTGAGTCTAGTTCTAAGGTGGATAGTATATTCATATACCATTCGCAAATCAATATAAACTTTAAAAAGCAAATTGAACTTGCATCATCCAAGTTATTTTCAGCTCTCATTAACCTTTCCAGAATTAAGTAAAGCCTAGTTTCCTATAAATTGATGGCCAATCAACAATAGAAATTAAACATTCAAAACACTTGGACGAACAGGAAAGAGATTTGCTCAACATTTCAACCAAACATTCAAATCATCCTCCCAATTTCGGGTTCATCAACAATCCCAGCTAAAGAAATTTAGCTCATGTTTAGGATTACAAAAATAAGCTTAACTACGAATCCCATGTTCAACAGAGAATGGAAATCAAGAAAATAAATCAAGTAAAGAGTAAGAAAGGGGAAAACTCCAAAATAGCTAGACGTGGTCCTTCTCGTCCTTCCTTCTTTTCCTTCTCCTGAGCTCACTCTCCAAATAGACGTGAATAATGGAAGCCAATCTGCCGCTCTCTCTCTCCCTGTACTCTTCCTCTTTCTTCTTTGTACTCTCTCTGTTTCCTGTATTATACCTCTTTCCTCTTTGTCAGCTCTCCCTCTAATGCGGCTGCTTCTCCCAAAATGTACTAACCCTTTAGGGCAAAAATCACGGCTCACGTGACCTCCCAGCTGAGGTAGAAAACTGGTCCCCACAAAATATGAGTTGTATTCTTCTTGCTGCAATAATGCCAGCTAGCGCTCCTTGTCTGCTTCTGCTACAGCTTACTGTAAGAAATGCTGCAGCATTCCTGCAACATTTTCGGTTTAGGTTCTCCTACAATTCACACAAGAATTTAAACACATATCAGCCCTCATTTGATCCTATTTTTCTTCACATTTGCCATGATTTTGACCAAACACTAAACCCAAGATAAAAAGTTCACACAAACATAAAACAAAGGAAAATATGCTAAAAATAACACAAATACTCTCTAAACCAACTACGTCCAAGTCTAAAAGTGCCTAAAATAACTCTAATTTCTAGAGTTATCAAATGGCTATTTTCTCCGACATGGTGGAGGAGATAATGGAGGTCTTTATGGATGGCTTTTATGTTTTTGGCTCGTCTTTTGATCATTGCCTTCATAATCGATCTCTTGTGTTGCAACGTTGTGAAAAGAAGAATCTAGTTCTTAATTGAGAGAAATGTCATTTTATGGTTAAGGAAGGAATTGTAAAAATGTCATTTTATGGTTAAGGAAGGAATTGTCTTAGGCCATCGAGTATCTTCTAAGGGAATTGAGGCCGACCGGGCTAAAATCTCGACAATCGAGAAACTTCCACCACCGACGAATGTAAAAGGGATTCGAAGTTTTCTGGGCCATGCCGGGTTCTACTGAAGATTTGTTAAGGATTTCTCAGAGGTTGTCAAATCGCTATGCAATCTTCTTGAGAAAGACTCCCCATTCAACTTTGATGAGTTATGCTTGAAGGCTTTCAATTTGATTAAGGAGAAGTTGATTTCGGCGCCTATCATGGTTGTGCCTGATTGGAATGAACTGTTTGAGATCATGTGTGATGCTAGTGATTATGCCGTTGGAGTGGTTTTAGGTCAACAAAAGACAAGGTTTTCTGGGCTATTTACTATGCAAGCCGCACCTTTAATGACGCGCAATTAAACTACGCCACCACTAAGAAAAAGATTTTGGCGCTAGTATTTGCTTGTAACAAGTTTCGTTCATATATCATTGGGTGCAAAGTGATTGTCTACATGGACCATGCGGCAATTCGTTACTTTTTTTCCAAGAAGGATGCCAAACCTCATCTAATCCGGTGGATTATTTTGCTTCAATAGTTTGATTTGGAGATTTTGGACAAGAAAGGGAGTGAAAATGTTGTGACAGATCATCTCTCAAGACTTGAGCAAATAGAAGTGGATGAAAGTACTTGCATTTAAAAGGTATTTCCGGATGAACAACTTCTTGAGGTTGAGGCAAAGCTTCCTTGGTAAGCTGATTTTGTCAATTATCTTGCCTGTAAAGTTCTACCTCCGGATTTGTCGTACCATCAAAAGAAGAAATTTCTCTATGATGTGAGAAGCTATCTTTGGGATGATCCAATCTTGTTCAAGAAATGCTCCGATCAAGTTATCTAGAGATGTATTCCCGATAAAGAAGTTCATGACATTCTCCACCATTGCCACTCTTTTCTCTATGGAGGACACTTCGGAGCTACTCGAACTGCCGCAAAGGTGCTTCAATCCGGTGTTTATTGGCCTACACTCTTCCGGAATAGCTATTCTTTTATTAAGACTTGTGACCGATGTCAACAAGTGGGAAACATCTCAAGGCGTCATGAGTTGCCTTTGACTAACATTTTGGAGGTGGAGATTTTTGATGTTTTGTTGATCGACTTCATAGGATCTTTTCCTCCCTCTTTTGGCCAAACATGTATTCTCTTAGCGGTGGACTACGTCTCTAAGTAGGTGGATGTCGTGGCTACTCCAACTAATGATGCTCAGGTAGTGTTGAAATTCATGCACAAGAACATCTTCACTAGGTTCGGTGTTCCTCGAGTAATACTTAGTGATGAGGGAACTCATTTTTGCAACAAGGTGTTCAATGCTCTTCTCCCCAAGTATGGAGTCCGGCACAAGGTGGCCCTTGCATTCCATCCTCAAACAAATGGGCAAGCCGAAGTCTTAAATCGGGAAGTCAAGCAAATTCTTGTGAAGATGGTACACACTAACCGGAAGGATTAATTGGTGAAATTAGATGATGCCTTGTGGGCCTATCAAACGGATTTTAAAATGCCAATTGGAATGTCACTATATCAGTTGGTGTTTGACCAAGCTTGTCATCTTTCGATAGATTGGAGCATAGAGTTTTTTTAGCTATTTAGAAGCTCAATTTTGACCTCAAGACATTCGGGGAACAACATTTACTCTAACTCAATGAGTTGGAAGAGTTCCGGAATGAAGCCTATGAAGGTGCAAGACTTTACAATGAGCGTACAAAAAGGTGGCACGACAAGCAAATTTTGCGGCGATAGTTTGTTCCAGGCCAACAAGTTTTGCTCTTTAACTCCCATTTAAAGCTATATCCTGGGAAGTTGAAGTCGAGATGGTCGAGACCCTTTAAGATCAAGCAAGTGTTTCCTTTTGGAGCCGTTGAGCTCTTGGGAGATGATGGGCGCATTTTCCATGTCAATGGTCAAAGATTGAAGCACTATTTCGGAGGCGAGGAGCGGAATGTGGAGAAAATCTGGCTTACGGATCCGAATTGAAGAAAGCCAAAGCCAAAGCCAAGTCTAGCTAGAGACGTTAAATCAAGCGCTTCTTGGGAGGCACCCCAAGCTCTATCACCTTAATTTCCTTTGAATTTTTCTTTGAGTTTGTTTTCATATATATATATATATATATATATATGTATTTTGTGTGTTATTTGAGTAATTTGTTAGTGTGTGTGTGTGTGTGTGTGTGTGTATATTTAGGTGCTCATGGGCAATTGGAGTCATAAAAAATATTTAGAAGCGTTTCGCGAAGTTTGGGAGCAATCAGAGAACGTTGGAGGCAATTTTGTGGTTCATCTTGGTGTTCAAGCAGGGAGAAGGCACATTGTAGCACGCCAAATTTACACTGCAGCGTGCCACTGGGCGTTAACAGACCCGAGAGGCCATATTTTGCAAGCTGTAGTGCAACTCTAGTCTGCTGCAGCGAGGAAAAAAGAAAAAGAGAGGCGCTCTACAGCGAGCCTTTTAGGCGCTGCGGCGCGTGCTACACACTCGAGAGGTCAATTTCTACAGGCTGCAACACCAAGAAGCCTGCTGCAGCGGGGACCAGTCAAAAAAAAAAAACAAAACAAAAATAGGTGCGCTGCAACGCAAAAAACTTCCGCTACAATGCATGTTTGCAGGTCCCATTACAAACTGCAAGTTTTTGCCCTAAATCTCATTCTCTCTCTTCTCCAAACCGAAAATCTCCATACCAAAAATCTCATTTTCACCCATATCTCACTCTCTCTCTTCTTCAAACTGAAAATTCCCCCCCAAAATCTCTCAATTTCACCCTCTAATCTCTATTCTCCCAAATAACTTCATCCCCATTTTTCACTATTCTTCATCTTCTTCATCCCATTCTGTAACAACCCAAAATATTGACAAATTTGTGATTTCCTTAGATACAAGGAAAATTTAAGTATGAATCATGTATGTCAATATAAAGCTCATGATCTGATTTGATTATCAAAGTATGTTTGAGTTCTTATAAGTATTATGAGACTCAATGATAGTTTATTAAGTTAAGGATAAGGCTTTATGATGAAAAAGGCCGAACCATGAATTACAATTTTTGTTCTGGCCAATGAATGACCAGGATAATTTACAAGGCGATTAAGATGGTACTGCAGTATAATAAGCAGTATTGAAATTATATTGTGGCCGACCGTCATTACGAATGAAGAAGTAAGAATAAGGAATGAGATCACTCCAGAAAAACTAGGAATAATATTTGGAGCAATGAGGACTAAGAAGTTTTAAGTCCTAAGAAAAACTTATATGTGCTCTAGTTAAGTGCAGATAAATTCTAGGCTGCAATCCAGTAATATTGTACTGTTAATAGTTAAAACAGTATTGGCACTATCTAGATTATTAAGAAATTAGACTGCGTATTAGGGGAGTGCCAAACATGGCCCTACTTGGAGGCCAAGTAATTGTGGATGAGTATGTAATTTTTTATTTATGGAATTTATGGATTTTTCTTAACCAAAGCCTCTAACTAGGCTAAATGGCCGGTTACATTGGGTGGCCTTGGGGAACAAGGAAACCATTTAAAGATAAGTTTATATAGATTTTTTTTTTTGGCTCCAACACATGCATGGCCGGCCACTTAGGGGACTATAAGGTAAATATTTTGTCTTTTAAGGACCAATTTGCAATTTAAGGAGAATTTTAAAAATAAAAATAATTGTGAAAAATTTGGAATTTTCCACCTATAAATAGAGGTGGGTAGTGATGAGTTGAACCATTTAGTTGGCTTCCCAACTTCTAGTTCCTTCTCAACATCAACTATTCCTCTCTAGACTTAGAAAAAGAGAGAGAGAGAGAGAGAAAGAAAGAGAGAGAGATGGCCGGTTGCTATGGTGGAGAGTGGAACAAGAATTTTTGCCCATGCAAGGATCTAGAACCACTCTTTCAAAGCTTTAGAGGTATAATCTCAACCCTCTAACTAAGAATTTCATTTATTGGATTTATGTGTATTTCAAGCTATGGGTTGTAAGAGTATAAGCTCATGCTTCTTATCTTGCCATGTTATGGTTTTATATGCTTAGTCTATACTTGATCTAAGTTTAGATTATCTTGTTTGCTAAGTTTTGAGCATGGATTTGATTTTATGCTCTAGGATGAGTGTGAAGGTTATGTGTGCTCACCAAGTGTTTGTGAATATGCTTTCACATGTTTGAATATGGATGATTTATGAATGATGGATATGTAAATGTCATAAGTGTGTTAGTTAAGGAATTAACCTAAAAACACAATTTGGTAAGCTTGAAAAGTTATCAAATATTGTGTTTTTCATGAAGATGAACAAAGGAATGATTGAATGATAAATATGTATTCGACACGCTGCATGTTGATGTAGGCTCATGGCTGTGACCGTTTGAGGTAATGTGTGCGAATTTTTAAGCAAAAACCAACAAAATACAAAACTGCCAATTTTCGGATTTAACTGTATAATTTTCTGGAAACTTAATTTTGAGGCCCTTAGATGCGGAATTTAGAAAAAGTTAAAACTGAAAAGTTTTAGAAAACAGAAAATCATAGGGGGCAGTATGAACAGTTTTTGAAAATAAGGTCCTAAAGGCCTCTATTTTTATCAATTTCCAAAACTGGTATGTCCAGCCACTGTACACGGTCAGTATTTTTTAAAAGGAAAAATGAGTAAGTTAAAGGTAGAGTTAGATTTTGGCCAAAAAATAAAAGTTGTATAATTCGATGAGATATAAGACTTTCATGAAGAAAATTTTTTTAAATTCTAAACTGATTTAAAGATAAAACTAGATTTTCAAAACTATGCAGGATACAGAAAATTCCTGCACAGGATTTTCAAAACTATGCATGATACAGGAAATTCCTGCACATGCACTTTCAATCAAACTAAAAAGATGTTTTAAAAGCAGTTTTTAAAGTTTTATGATTTTTAAAAAGAGACTGAGATTTTATGAAAATGGTTTCAAAAAGGGAAATAAAAATAATAGGCTTAATTTACTTGAAAATATGGTAACAAGTATATGACCAATGATAATCAGATGGGATACCAATTTATTATGTTAGGGCCTGTATCCATGATTATGAATGGTAACCGGATAGGATACCGGTTTACTATGTTAAGGTATCAATGGTAATCAGATAGGATACCGGTTTACTATGATAGGATTTGTATCTATGATTACCAAATGTAATCGGATTGGATACCGATCTAGTATGTTATGGTTTATAGTAAGATAGACGATTCTTATCTTATGCCCTGTTTGAAATAGGAATATGACCTGTTGTCATGCCTTCATGGAACGATAGACCAAGAGCGTAAGACAATTTGTAAGTTCAACTCCGCCTATAACATTGGCAAAATGTTTTTATTACACTGCATGTTTTTCAAAAATTAATGCATTGATTTACATGATGTACATATGTTTTATGTTTGATGTTCTATTATTGTAACATCATGGGAGCATGTTCACTAATAATAAATCACATGATGTAAAAAAATTAAATTTTCAAGTAAGAAACAGTAAAGATTCAAGTTTTCAAGTATAATCAACCAAGAACAAGTTTTCATGTAATAAGACAAGACAAGCAAGTTTTCTTGTGTCGTACCGACTTGCCACGAGGGCGGGTTTAAACGGTTTGGTCCATGGTTTGAGTTGGATTGGATTGGCTGCCCCAATCACTCCATGGCTACATGTCACAGTACGTGCACTCATGTTATGTAGGGGGGGCCAAAACCAAATTACCATAAAAAGCATAATTGATTCATAAGAAAGCATAATCGGTTCATGCATTCTTTTACAAAAAATGTTTTGCAGAATAGAAAGTTGTATTTACTGAGCATAAGCTCATAACTTACGTTCATGCTGTAGGTAAGCAACCTACTGGCAATGCTTGATGCAAAACTATGGAGAGATGACACTACAGACTGTGAAATTTGGGTTGGACACCGCCACGGATTTTTGACAATATGTTATGTAAAATGTGTTTGTATTATGTTATGATAAGTCGATGGTAATATTATATGATAACTAGTATGATTTGTTAAAATGTGATTTGAAAGCTCGGTTCTCGAGTGAGTATATATAAATAAGTATGAGTTTTGAGTTTTAAATTGAGTTAAAAAAAAAAAAACATTTCTGTATTTTTACGGAAAGCAAAAGTAAGTTTTAAGATAAAGTATGTTTAAGTAAGCATGGTAAGGTAACGGCCCCACGAAATTGGGTCGTTGTAAAGTTGGTATTTGTTCGCTCAATTGAACACTCGCAAGTATATGAGTCGTACAAGTAATAAAGTGTACACAATTGTACGGATATCGTCCCTCGAGGATTAAATCACCAAAATTATCAAGTAAAAGCTATTTTAATACCAAATAAGGTATGAAATAAATAAAAAAAAACTGAATTGGAAATTCAATAAAAATTATGTAACAATTAAAAGCAAAGCAAAACTAATGAAAATAACAGGATTGCAGTTGAGTTTGGGAAACCAATGGGTTAAACAAGCTAGGACACCTAATTTCACCTTAGTTGCAGGTCTGCTACACGAATGCTAATAGAATGCTATAGCATGCTCTGCGCCTGTTAACCAAACCTCTGTTTTGATGCATAAAAATCTTCTGAATTATTATGGCTAATTCCTCAAACCTTTTTCAACATATTCCTATGTGAATCCAGCTCTTAGAATGCAATTTTAAGGCTCGGGTCTTGTGGGTTATGCAAGATGAACAATATATTCATATACCATTCACAAATCAATAAACCTAGACAAGCATATTGAACTTGCATCATCCATGTTATTTCCAACTTAAATTAACCCTTCCGGTATTAATCTAAATCTGATTTCCTATAGTTGATGGCCAGTCAGAAAATAGAAATAAACATAACACACACATGAATGAACAAGAGCAGAACATTATCTAGCAATCCAACATCAACATAACATTCCTACAACCTTGGTTCCATTAGGGTCCTAGCTAAACAATTTAGATCATATTTCGGATTACAAAAGCAAGCTTAAAAACATCATCCATTGTTCACAGAGAATGAAAATCAGAAAATAAATCAAGAAAGAGTAAGAAGAAGAAAAACTCCTAATGGCTATGGATGGTCCTTCTCGTCTTGCATCCTTCTCCTCCTGAGCTCAGATTCCAAAATGAGCATAAAAATGGAAGCTAAAACTTCCTGAGCTCTCTCTCTCTCACTTGCCCAAAAATGGTGTATTTTCTTCTCTCCTCTGTTTTCTCTCTCTCCCCACCGACGGCTGCTTGTATCCCCAATTGGTATATCCTCCTCGCTGCTCTCTTTCCTTTCTTTTTGTTGTTTTGTTAGGCTAGGGCAACAATGGTACACATGTGGCAAAGATGGTGGGGGACCAGTTGACCACAAATGTCCAGCTCATTCATTCCACATGGTTTCTCCACATAATGGTCTGATGTCAGCAAAATCTGCCAGCAATGCCCAGAATTTCACCCAGAAATGCTGCAGCATAGTTGTAGCATTTACCTAAAAAACACATTACCAGCACTTTAACACTTTGGCCCTCATTTTGCTCTATAATCCTTTAATTTCAGTTCAAGAAGAGCATAATTACAGAAGTTGACCCCAGCAAAAGTAAAACTTAAAAAAACCAAAACAAATCACAAAGAAAAATAATAAGAGTGCTCTTGGCTAAGCAAATTTGGACTAGAAAAACATTGGATAACTCTAATGTCTTACAGTTATCAGTATTTAAGTTAAGTAAGTACGAAGTCACAGTCCTACGGAGGTCGGGTCGTGACACTTTATCTCTCTTCCTCAACCTCCATACTCATTTTCATTTTCTACATCGAAGGAGACTTCACACTTCAAGGAGCACGAAATTGGGAGTCTCTCACTTTCCATCAACATCAAGGTAACCAATTTGTGCCTCCCTTTAATGAGTTGTGATAGTATTGGTACTGTGGAAGATTTTGGTTATTTGGGGGCTTGATAGGTTAGTTTGTTTGATGTGAAAAGTGGAAGATTTTGATTGTTTTGGGTATTGTATTGTGGGTTAGTAGTTTGATTTTGTGGAGGTGATTAGCATTTGAGGTTTAGTTGTTTGAGGCTTGGTTATTGTTGGTTTAATTGTTTACGGAGGTGTTTGAGGTTTCGACGTGGTTTGGTTGTTTGGTTGTATTGTGGGTAAATTGTGCTTTTTTGATAGTGGTGCTTCTTGTTCGGTGTTGGGATTATTTGGTAATTGGCGTTTGTGTTAAAAAAAATTTAAAAAAAAAAAAAAAAAAAGAGAGAGAGAGAGAGAAGTTAAAAAAATGCCAGTGAAATCCGCTGCCAAAAGACAAAGTGGTGAGAGTTCCAAAACTAAGGATGTTGGGCCTAGTGTGAATGTCTTTGTTTCAGTGGCCGCAGAGGAACAGTACAATAATTTCAATAAAAATAGAGCTTGCATCCGAGAAAGGGGTTTCTCTCTCTCAAATAACCCAGTTTTCGCTCTTATTCAAGAAACCATCCAAACCCGTGGATGGGCGATGTATTGTTCCCCTCCCAAGGATGAATCTATGATGCTCGTGCAGGAATTCTATGCAAACACCTAGGAGCATCGAAATTATAAAACCAAGGTTCGTGGCGTAGTGGTAAGGTTAGATGAAGACCATCAACTGGCATCTTGGCATTGTGGTACCGGAAAAGGATGACCTTGCCAATTATACCAAAAGGGCCGATATGCAGCAGGTCATGGACACCATTTGTTTCAAATGAACTCAATGGAATATTTCTAATGGTGTTCAGGCATATTTTGATTCCAAATATCTGGAGAATAACATTAAGGTGTGGTTTAACTTCATCAATGGAAGATTGTACCCGACAACACATGTATCTGAATGTTCAAGAGAGAGAGCTCTAGCTCTTTTTGCCATTGCTTCGGGCATGAGAATGAATGTCGGGGCAATTATCAACGCCACAATTCTCCACGCCGCCAACATCAACAATGTTGCATTGCCATTTTCATCATTACTCACTGCATTGTTCGAGAAGGCAGGAATCAACACGATGGACAATTCTGTTTGCAGACCCATCCAGGCCCTTGATCCCAACGACATAGTTCGCATTTGGAATAACCAGCAGGAAGAGGGAAATGATGAAGCGGTACATTCAAGAGCGTCGGCTAGGTCAAAAAGTAAAGCCTTAATCTCGGACCTTCATGAGATGTATCAGCATCATGATGAGCGCCTCAAAAATATTCAAGCTCAACTAGCTTACGATCTTCACTGGCATCAAGAGCATGCGGAATATCAATGTAACAACCCAACTTTTGATTTCCTTATATACAAAGAAAATCTAAGTCTATACTATGTATGTCAATATGAAGCTCATGATCTGATTTGATTATCAGAGTATGTTTGAGTTCTTATAAGTATTATGAGACTCAACGATAGTTTATTAAGTCACGGATAAGGCCTTATGATGAAAAAGACAGAACCATGATTTATGATTTTGTTTTGACCATTGAATGACCAGGATAATTTATGACATGATTAAGACGGTACTGTCGTATAATAAGCAGTATTGAAATTATAGTATGGCCAACCATCATTATAGATGTAGAATTGAGAATAAGGATTGTGATCACTCTAGAATAATCAGGAATAATATTTGGAGCAAGAAGGACTAAGTAGTTTCATATCCTAAGAAAAAACTATACGCGGTCCAGTTAAGTGCAGATAAACTCTGGACTATAGTCCAGTAATACTATACTGTTGATAGTTAAAATAGTATTGGTACTATCTGGATTATTAAGAAAATAAACTGCGTATTAAGAGGAATGCCAAACATGACCCTACTTGGAGGCCAAGTAATTGTAGATAAGTATGAAAGGATATTTTGGCTCCAACACTCCACATGGCCGGCAATTAGAGGGGACTTGAAAGGCAAAAATTTTGTCTTTAAGGTCCAATATGCAATTCAAGGAGAATTTAAGAAAAAAAAATTTGTGGAAAATTATGAATTTTTCACCTATAAATAGGGGTGAGTAGTAGAAACTTGCACTCTTAAGTTGGCTTCTCAAACTTCTAGTTCTTTCTCAACTATTCCTCTCTAGCCTTAGAAAAAAAAAAAAAAAAAGAGAGAGAGAGGTGATGGCCGGTTGTGGTGTGAAGGGGTAGAGCAAGTTTCCTTTCATCCGAGGTCTAGAGCAATCTTTCCAAGTTTTAGAGGTATTATTCTTGATCCTCTAACTAAGAATTTCACTAAGTTTTAGTTTGAGAATTTATGTGTATTTCAAGTTATGGGATGTAAGAGTATAAGCTCATGTTTCTTATTTTCCTATATGATGGTCCTTTATGGTTGGTTTATGCTAAATCTATGCTTAGGTTATCTTCGTTGCTAGCTCTAAGAATGGGTTTGATTTTATGCTCTAAGTTGAGTTTTAAGGTTATATGTGCTCACCATGTGTTTGTGATTATGCTCTCACATGTTATGTGTGCTCACCATGCGTTTGTGATTATGATATCACATATTTAAATATCGTGATTTTATGAATGATGATGATGATGATGATGTGAATATTATGGGTATGTTGGTTAAGAAATTAACCTAAAGACACAAGTTGGTAAACAATTAAGTTATCAATTTGTGTTTTTTAAGAACATGAGATAAGTGAATGGTTGAAGTTTAAGAACGAAAAGGAAAAATGAGTAAGTTAAAGGTAGATTTAAGCTTCAAGAAAACATGAAAGTTGAAGGATTTGACGAAATCTACAACTTCTATGAAGAAAACTTTTCCAAATTCTAAACCGATTTAAAGATAAAACTGGATTTTCAAAATTGTGCATGGTATAGGAAATTTCCTGTACATATACATTCAAGCAAATTCAAAGGGTGTTATGAAATCAGTTTTTAAGGTTTTATGACCTCTTTAAAAAGAGACTATAATTTTATGAAAATAGTTTCAAAAAGGTTTAAATCCATTTGAATTTTAATACATATTATGTCTTACAAAAGGCAATTTCAAGAAATTTCAAGTATTTATGTTAAGAAATACTCGATTTGTAAAATTAAGATATTTTCAAGCAAAAAAGATATTTTTAAGAAAAAGGAAGAAAAATAGACTAAGTCTAAATTACTTAAGAATATAGTAACAATTCTATGATTACCAATGGTAATCGAATTGGATACCGATTTATTATGACAGGATTTGTATCTATGATTACCAATGGTAATCGGATTGGATACCGATCTAGTATGTTATGGTTTGTAGTAAGATAATACGATTCTAATCTTACGCCCTGCTTGAAAACATGAATATAGCCTATTGTCTTGCCTTTTTGGAATGCTAGAGCAAGAGCGTAGGACAATTTGTAAGTACAACTCCGCTTACAACATGGGCAAAATATTTTTATTGCATTGCATGTTTTCCAAAAATCATGCATTGATTTACATGATGTACATATGCTTATATTTTATTATTGTGGCATAAGGCAAGCATTCTCACTAATAATAAATCACACGATAAAAACAAGATTAAGTTTTCAAGAAAAAAACAGTTAAGATTCAAGTTTTCAAGTATGATCGAAACAAGAATAAGTCTTCACATAATAAAGCAAGTTTCTCGTGTCGTACCAACCTACCACGAGGGTGGGTTTTGGTTTGGTCCATGGTTTGAGTTGGACAGGGCTGGTCGCCTTAACCACTCCATGGCTATACACCACGATACGTACACTCATGTTCATGATACGTAAGGGCCCAAAACCAAGTTTACATAAGAAAGCATAATTGATTCATAAGAAAGCATAATTGGTTCATGCATTATCAATTCATACATTCTTTACCGAAATTATTTTGTGGAATAAAAAGCTGTACTTACTGAGCTTAAGCTCATAACTTATGTTCATGCTGTAGGCAAGCAACCTACCGGACAAGCTTGATGCAAGACTATGGAGTGATGTCATTGCAGACTATGAAATTTGGGTTGGACACTATAACGTGTTTTGTAAAATATGTTTATGTTATGATATGATAATATAATGGTATCAGTACTCAAAATATTTAGTGCTGGGACAGTATTTAAAGTTTATTACAATGGTAATTAGTATGGTTTATCAAATGTGTTAAAATGGTTTTACAACTCTGTACTTGATTGGGTATATATAAATAAGTATGAGAATAAGATAGGTTTTAAATTTGAATTTGAAATGAATAAAGAAAAAAAAATTCCGTATTTTTACGAAATACAAGAATATGTTTAAGTAAGTTAAGTAAGCCCGATACTCAAAATATTTAGTACTTGGACAGTATTTAAAGTTTATTACAACGGTAATTAGTATGGTTTATCAAATGTGTCAAGATGGTTTTACAACTCTGTACTCAATTGAGTACATATAAACAAGTATGAGAATAAGATAGGTTTTAAATTTGAATTTAAAATGAATAAAGAAAAAACAATTTCCGTATTTTTATGAAATACAAGAGTATGTTTAAGTAAGTTAAGTATTTAAGTTAAGTAAGCATGGTTTGTAAGCACAGTAACGGCCCTTCGTAGTCGGGTCGTTACAATTTTGGTATCAGAGTAGGTTTCCTGCCATTCGGTTTCATAGTTCTGTCGCCAGCGCCATAGTTTTTGTAAGATTGTCTTCTTACTCTATTACATGTATATTAATTATGTGAGGTCATAATGATAAAGATAAAGATAAAGATAAAGACATGAACCTAGTACCTTTACCAAACCCAGGTCGGATTGAAGAGGACTGCGAGGCTTCATTGGCATTCTGGGATATGGAGCCACCAAACACTTGACCCATCACTTTAGGCACTAAATGCATTCCTCATTGTATTCGAGTGTATTTTGGTTCAACATGAGCTTGGGAATGGGGTTTAGATCATTCTTTGCTGGTTGTGTTTTATCTATTTTCATTGTCACTTGAATTAAAAATAAATAAATAAATAAAAGAGAGAAAAAGACATAAAAAGTTTTTAGTTGTTTGCTTTTATATTGCTTTTATGGAATGAAAGGGTGATTGATTGATTTGATGTAAAATTAGGGATTTCAGGGTTTTCCATTGAATGTTTGTGAAGTCTGTGAGGTGCAAGGCATGCTTAGGGTGATTTGAGCTTAAAAATTTTCTTTTTCACCAACCCTTTACCTTATCCTTACATTACAAGCCATACAAAATCCTATTGATCTCCAATGTTACGCTAACCTACATTAGTGGAGAGCAACACTAAATTGGGCCTATGGTAGTTCTTAAGTTCATGATTTAGCGATAAGTCCATGAACTTCCTTAATGCATAAATCAATCCGGTGTTTGATCGGTTGGGTGGTTTTGGTCTTCACATACACACAAGAGAGTCTTTAGTGGATTTGTGCTAGTATTAAGTATTGAAATTCTAGATAATCACAATGGTTGATTTTCCTTTTGAGCTTAAGACATTTGTAGATTTTGAGGTAAAATTTTTGGTCGTCAATTTTGTTGCTTAAACTCACACTGTGTTTTTATTGTTCTCTTAGCTTTTTCTTTGTTTTGTTTTTGCTTGAGGACTAGCAAAATTCTAAGTTTGGGGGCATTTGATATAGTGATTTTATCGATCTTTATTCTTAGGCATTTTGTTGGTTATTATTGTTTTTTTTTTTCATTATGTTCATGTTGTTTTGAAGCTAAATTGCAAGAATGAAAAAAAAAAAAAAAATTCCAAGAAGCACGAAGCGGGCTGCAGCACACTAAACATCCGTTGCAGCGCGCTAAAAGGACAAATAGTTGAAAGTTTGCAGGCTGCAGTGCACAAAAAGCCCGCTGCAGCCCACCCCTTCCTTGTTTGAGGCATGCTGCAGTGCACAAAAATCCCGCTACAGCGCGCCTCCTGAAACCCTAGTCACCTGATGCGCATTGCAGCCCCCATTTCATCCGCTGTAGTGCCCGCTCACATGGATGACTGATTTTAAAGCGAAAATGAGCTGATTTTTTGGGGGATATAAAAGGGAATGGTGCGAAAAAGAAACGAAGCTTTTGAAGACCCAAACCTCAGATGAAAAAAGAGAGAAAACTTCTAGGATTTGAAGGGCTTTTCTTGGAGATTCATGGAGATTGAAGACTTGGGAGCTTGTTCTTCAACTAGTTCTTCTTCTTTCTACTTTCCTCTCTCTTTGTAGCTCTTGAACTTGCATTTACTCTTTGAATTCATGTTTGAATATGGGTTTGATGTTTGTTTTAAATTTGGTTATGGGTTTGAGAACTTTAACGTCTAGCTAAACTTTCTAAGCTAGGGGGTATGATGTAGCTTGATGATGACTATGTTTTGATGAATTTAATGCTTGTTGATTGAATCCCATTCCGAATTGTTTGTGTTTCTCTATGCTTTTTCCTAATTTTACTTAACATTAAATTAGAGTTATTAGATGTGTGAAATTGGGCTCGGGAGAGTTAATTTCATATGTTGGGACTTGGGAAACACAACCCATAGAAATATTAAGTTCGGGAGGCTAATATGACTTGGGTAATCACTAGAGTAGGGTTGAGTAATGAGTGCTTAATTGGTTGAGTTAATAGGGATATTAATTTGATTAATTTTGTAAATTATTTTACTTGGCACTCGGGAGAGGGAGTGAAATTAAAATTTGTCGCCTATAATTAATGATTTGATTGAATTCGATGAACAAGCCTTGAATTGGATAAGCAAAGTTAAGTCAAGTGAAATCAAAGCCTTGAATTGGATAAGCAAAGTTAAGTCAAGTGAAATCAAAACCCCCTAGCCTTACACACCATCGAGTTCCCTTCAATCCATTTTGCTTAACCTTAGTTTAACTTGACTGCTTAATTTAGTTGCTTATTTCTTTTCCTATTAATTTTGATAGCTTAGATAAAATTGAGTCATTTTAATTGCAGTACTTAGCTAGTTTCTTAATTTCAATAACTGTGGGACGATACTTGACATTTTGTCACTTTATTACTTGTGGCGATTCGTTCACTTGTGAGCACACACGAAAACAGATGCGCAACAACAACGGCCAACAGTAATTAAAAAATAATACCCGAAACCACATAACTAGAACAAAATCTAAAAAGAGCTCCTACATTACATATTCGTAAAATACCAAAATAATCTCATAAAAGATCCACTTAGACAGTCTGACTATAATAAAATATAGTTAAATAAAAAACGAAAGCAGTGGATTACTAAATACAACAAGATTAATTTATCAAACCAAATACAAGTGAAATGTCAGATGACAACATGATGCCATTGGTGAAGATGGTGGTGGCAGCAACTAACGGCGAGATGGTGGCGGAGACTAATAGTGATTAGATGATATAACTTTAACAATAACTGAAATAACATAGCAAGAATGTAATATAAAAAAAAGAACTCCTATATCACATATTTGTATAATACCAAAATAACCTAATAGAAGATCCACTTTGAATACACTTACACGATTTGATTGTTAAGAGATATAGTTAAATAAACAACAGAACAGGTGAAATACTTAAAACACCAATTATTAACAAGTCAAATGCAAGTGAAATGCAAAACGACAATAGTACGACATTGGTGCCCAACACCAGCCTCAGGACTTTTCAAAAGTTTGAACTAAGAAATACCCAAGAGGTTACACTGTGTAAATTACTTCAACATTCTTATTTTTCTTTTTCTTTTTTGTTTTTTTTTTGTTTTTTTTTTTTTGTTTTTTTTTTTTTTTTTTGTTTGCTTTAATTATAAATGCTTTGTCTGAGACATGAGCAAAAAGTTTTGCTTCAGATTCCAAGCAAAAAAAAAAAAAAAAAGAGTACATATAAGCAGTCAAACGACAAGTACTCCTTTCGTTTTCTCCTCCCACACGCAATGGTCATGTTTAAGAGTATATGAGTTTTTTAACTTTTAGTCTATGTTTGTTCTTTCTTAAAAAAATAAAAATAAAAAAAGAAAGAAAACGAGAGGGTAAGGAAAAATGTGAGAGAGAAAATCAAAGTGAGAGAAAAATTTGCTGTTAAGAGATAGAGATAAATATACAACAAAAACATTGAAAAAAAATATATATAGCTAAGCATACAAGAAAAGCATTGAAATACTAAAAATAACAAGATTTAACAAACCAAATACAAGTGAAATGCCAAACAGCAATATTTTAGCATTGGTGGAGATGGTTGTGACAACAACTAACGTCAGAATGGCAGGGGCGACCAATAGTAATTAGGTGAAAAAACTTAAACAACAAAACAAGAACGCAATCTAAAAAAAACAAAAATGCTCTTACATTACTTATTTGTATAATACCAAAATAACCTCATAAAAGATCCACTTTTATTATACTGAGAAGGTTTGACTATGAAGAGATATAGTTAAATAAACAATAGAAGCAGTGAAATACTAGAAACAACAAGATTTAACAAACCAAATATAAGTGAAATGCCAAACACAATATTATGCCATTGGTGGAGGTGGTGGGGATAACAATTAACGTTGGGATTGCGTCGCTGGCTAACTTTAATTAGATAACAATACCAGAAACGACATAACAAGAATGAAATCTAAAAAATAAAAAAATAAAAAAAAAAGAGCTTGTACGTACATATTTGTAAAATACCCAAATAACCTCATAGAAGATCCACTTTTAATACACTTACGCAGTTTGAATATTAAGAAATATAGTTAAATAAACAACAAAAGCAGTGAAACACTAAAAACAATAAGAATTAGCAAACCAAATAAAAGTGAAATGTTAAACGACAACATTATGCCATTGGTGGAGATGGTGGCAGCGACGAACATTGAGACGGCGGCAGCGACTAATAGTAATTAGATGATAATACTAAAACGACAACTGAAATAACATAACAAGAACACAATACAAAAAGAGCTCATACATCACATATTTGTATTATATCCAAATAACTTCATAGAAGATTCACTTTTAATACACTTAGACGGTTTTTATTGTTAAGAGATATAGTTAAACAAACAACAGAACTAGTGAAATACTAAAAACAACCAGATTTTACAAGCCCAATACAAGTAAAATATCAAACGACAACATTACAACGTTGGTGCCCAACACCAGCCTTAGGGCTTTTCAAAAGTTTAAATTAAAAAATACCTAAAATGCCACACTATGTAAATTGCTTCAAGATTTTTATTTTTCTTTTACCATAAATGCTTTTATCTGAGACATGAGCAAAAAGTTTTGCTTCAGATTCCAAGCCGAAAAAAAGGTATACTGCAACATATGAGGTCAAATGACAGGTACTCCTTTCTTTTTATCCTCCGACAAGCAATTGTCATGTTTAAGAGTATATGAGTTTTTTAACTTCTAGCCTATGGTTGGTTTTTTTTATAAAATATAGAAAACGAGAGGGTAAGGAAAAATGGGAGATAGAGAAACTCAAAGTAAGCATGCGTTTGGTGTTAAGGTTTGGATTGTAGAAATTGATTGTTCGTTTATCGAGGCGTTTGAATTGCTGGAGTTAAAAAAGTGTGAAAACTTGAAATGTGATTGGAAAAAAAATCAATATGGAGCTTGTTTCATTTTTCTATTAATTCTATGTAATTTATAACAAAAAAATCATGTCATTTGGACTTGTCTATGTAGTTATGGAGTTTGAAAGTTTGAGTTATGAAACTGTGTGAATAGGAAAGCTGAGGTAAAAAGACAAAAATTGGATTGTAATTCTAAGGTTTGAATTATACGTCCAAACAAGCCCTAAGAGAAAATATTTTACCATTCAGAGATATAGCTAAATATACAACAAAAACATTGAAATACTAAATACAACAAGATTTAATAAACCAAATACAAGTAAAATGCCAAACAACAATATTATAACTGTAACAACGAAATTTTTACGGACTCGTGTTTTCCTTCTAAATAACAAAAATATAAGTCTGTACTTTGTATGTCAATATGAAGCTCATGATCTGATTTGATTATCAGAGTATGTTTGAGTTCTTATAAGTACTATGAGACTCCATGACAGTTTAAGGTCAAGTATGAGGCCTTATGATGAAAAAGATAGAACCACGATTTATGGTTTTGTTCTGGCCAATGAATGACTAGGATAATTTATGACATGATTAAGACGGTACTGCCATATAATAAGCAGTATTGAAATATATTGTGGCCAACCGTCATTACGGATGTAGAATTGAGAATAAGAATTGGGATTGCTCTAGAATAATCATGAATAATATTTTGAGCAAGGAGGACTAAGAAGTTTCAAGTCCTAAGAAAAACCTATAAGCGGTCCAGTTAAGCGCAGATAAATTCTGGACTGCAGTCCAGAAATACTATACTGTTAATAGTTAAAACAGTATTTGTATTATCTGGATTATTAAGAAAATAGACTGCGTATTAGGGGGAATGCCAAACATGGCCCTACTTGGAGGCCAAGTAATTGTAGATAAGTATGAAAAGAAATTTTGGTGGTTTAAGCCTCCATATGGCCGGCCAACTCATGGGGACTAGAAGGTAAATATTTTGTCTTTTAAGGACCAATAAGCAATTCAAGGAGAATTTTAGAAATAAAATTAATTGTGAAAAATTTGGAAATTTCCACCTATAAATAGAGGTGGGTTGTGAGAATTGGATGACTTTAGTTAGCCTCTCACCTTCTAGTTCCCTCTCAACTATTCCTCTCTAGCCTTAGAAAAAGAGAGAGAGAGAGAGAGAGAAAGATGGCCGGTTGTGGTATGGAGGGTGGTGGAGCAAATTTTTCTCATCCCAAGGTCTAGAGCAATCTTTCCAAGCTTAGAGGTATTATTCTTGAACCTCTAACTAAGAATTTCATTTAGTTTTGGTTTGAAGATTTATGTGTATTTCAAGCTATGGGTTGTAAGAGCATAAGCTCATGCTTCTTATCTTGCCATGTTATGGTTTTTATATGCTTAGTCTATGCTTGATATAAGTTTAGATTATCTTGTTTGCTAAGTTTTAAGTATGGGTTTGATTTTTATGCTCTATGTTGAGTTTAAGGTTATGTATGCTCATTGCTCACCATGTGTTTGTGAAAATGCCTTCACATGTTTAAGTAGAGAGATTTTATGAATAATGATGATGATGTGAATGCTAAGTGTATGTTGATTAAGAAATTAACCTAAAGACACAAGTTAGTAAACAAGTAAGTTATCAATGTTGTGTTTTTCAAGAACATGAGATAAGTGTATGTTTGAATGTTAAGAATGAATCCAACGCACTGCATGTTGACGTAGGCTCATGACTTTGCCCATTTGAGGTAGGTTGCACGGATTTTAAATGAAACCCAACAAAAAAAATGCAAACTGCCGGTTTTTGAAAAATAATCTGAACAGTTTTCTGAAAACTGGATTTTGAGCCCTTTAGATGCCAAATTTGGAAAATGTTAAAACTGAAAATTTTTAGAACACAGAAAATCCTGGGGGCCTTCATTTTAATCAGTTTTCAAAACTGGCTGGCCCAAGTACTATACACGGCCATAATTTTTTAAAGAGAAAAACGGGCATGTTAAAGGCAGAATTATGTTTTGGACAATAAACGAAAGTTGTAGGTTTTAATGAGATCTACAAAGAAAGTTCTCCCAAATTTTAAACCAATTTAAAGATAAAATAGGATTTTCAAAACTATGTATGATATATGAAATTTCCTGCACACATGCATTCCAGTAAATTAAAAGGTTGTTTTAAAAGCAGTTTTAAAGGTTTTACGATCTCTTTTAAAAATGAACGACAGCCTAACAAAAATAATTTTAAAAGGATTAAATCCAATGGAATTTCCCAAGTGATTTTTAAAAATGTAATATGTTTATGAAAGGTAATTTCAAGTATTATGATAAGAAATACTTTATTTATAAAGTTATGATATTTTTAAAACATGAGAATATGGTAACAAGTGTATGACTGATGGTAACTGGATAGGATGTCGATTTATTATGTTAGGGCATGTATATATGATTACCAATGGTAATCGGGTGGGATACCGATTTACTATGTTATGGTTGGCATCTATGATTACCAATGGTAATCGGATTGGAGACCGATCTAGTATGTTATGGTTTGTAGTAAGATAGACGATTCTTATTGTAAGAACCCGAAATTGTGATGAACCTATGATTTCCTTAGAGACAAGAAAAATCTAAGATTGAACCCTGTATGTCGATATGAAGCTCATGATCTGAGTTGAATATTAGTATATGTTTGAGTTCTCGTTTATTGAGCTACGAGACTCAATAGTAGTTTGCTTAGTCAAGCACGATGCCTTTTGAGAAAAAAGGCAGAATAGGAATTATGATTTTTAATCCATTCAAAGTTTGACCCGATTGACTTTAGTTTTGACTGAGACGGTACTGCAGTGTAATCAACAGTATGAAAATTATACTGCGAAAAACTGTCATTACTAACAAATAAGTAAGAATAAGGTTCAAGACCACCCTAGAAAAATCAAGTACATTATTTAGAGCAATAAGGACTAAATAGTTTCAAGTCCTAAGAAAATCCTATACGCAGTCCAATTTTACGTAGATAAATTCTGGACTACAGTCTAGTATGACAGTACTGTTTTTAGTAAAAAACAGTATTGATATTATCTAAGTTAGTAAGGAAATGAACTGCATAATTATATTAAGGGATTTTTGGAATTAAGTGGATAATTATGCATGAATTGGAAGCCAAGTGGCTCCACCAAAGCCGTCCACCTTCAGGGACTAAAGTGTAAATATTTTGTCCTTAGGGGTCAAAGTGCAATTTTAAGAAAAGTAAGTAAGTATGTAATTATTGATTTAAGGAATTTATGGATATTCCTAACCAAGCCTCCAACTAGAGTTGAACTAGGCCAATGACCGGTTACATTGATCGGTTACATTGGGTGGCTTGGAGAACAAGAAAACAAAGTAGAGATAAGTTGAAAAGATTTTCCCTTGGCTCACACACTTGCATGGCCGGTTGTCTTGGTGCCTTGGAGAGCAAGCATTTAGCTTGGTGAGGTAAGCAAGATGATGTAAGCAAGGTGATGTAAGCAAGGTGAGGTAAGCAAGTAGTTAGCTTGGTGAGCAAGTAACTTGGTGAACAAGCCATTTCTTGGCTCACACTCATCCTAATGGCCGGCCACCTAGGAGGGTCTTTGGGTAAATATTTTGCTCATTAAACCCTAATATGCAATTTTAGAAATTATTCTCCACCTATAAATAAGTGATGGGGGAGGGCTTATTTTGCTTCACATAATGTGAAGATACCCCAAACCCATGTCAAAATTTCTCCTCACTCTCTCTCCCTTAAGTCTGAAACCCCAAAGAGAAGAAAAAGAAGAGAGAAAGAGATAGGGAGGTGGTGGTCGGAAATTTGGAGAACACCAAAGATAGTGGTGGCCGAAAATTTTGTGAGAAAACCAAGCTAGAGGGAAAGCCAGTTTTGGTAGAAAGTAAGGGGGAAAAAAGTTTGAATCCAAATCTAGCCCCAACCTTTGTGTGGATTAAGGTAATTCCCTTTGGTTCCCTAAGCTTTTCAATTTAAGCTTTAATTGGAAATTTAAGTGTATTTCCAAAGTTGGCTTGTAACAGCATAAGCTCATTTTATTTCTTATGCCCTAGTATAGATTTTTAGATTTGTGCTTGATTAGGTTATTGGGTGGTTTTGATTTATGTGTTATGCATGATTATGTGATTATGGTTGCATGATTTTAGGGTTTGCATGTATGCCTAGTAAGTGTTTGTTATATGTCCCCATGTGTTTAAGAAGTTGTAGGTTATGCATGAATGATGGATGAACTAGGTTATGAATTTGTATGATAATATGGATATGCAAACCAACCTTAAACCCTAGTTTAGTGCTAGAACATCACAAGGGTTGCATGTGTATGAATGAATGTATGTTAATGGAAAATTTACGTTAGAGACGCTGCTTATTTGTCGTAGGCTCACGGTTGCGACCTTTTGAGGTAGTGTGCGCGTGGATTTTTTGTAAAAACGGATTCAAAGCAAAACTGCCAGTTTCGGGTAAAACTGGGCAGCTTACTGGAAAGGTAATTTTAAGACTTTTAGAGGCCGAATTTAAGAAAAGTCAAAACTATAAAGTTGTAGAAAATGGAAAACCCTATGAGATTATGCAAACAGATTTTCAAAATAAGGCTCCAAATGCCTCTGTTTTTACGAAAACCTGAGCCCTGGTCTGCCCAGATCCTGTGCACGGCCAGCCGGTTTCAACCAGGAATATGAACAAGGAAAATGCAGAATTAGGTTTTGAGTAAAACACAAAAGTTGTAGGGTATTTCGAGATCTACAACTTTCATGAAGAAAACGTTTTCTAATTCCAAATAAATTTTAAAGTAAAACCTGATTTTTTTCAAAACTGTGCAGGAAACAAGAAATTCCTGCACATGATTTTCAGAAAACAGTGCAAAAAACAGGAAATCCCTGTACATGCACTGATACTTAAATTAAGAAACTGTTTTAAAGGATTTTTTTCAGAGTTTAACAGTTTTTAAGTGTTTTTACTTAAAAGTTACAGTTTTATAAAAATATGGTTTTTATAAGTAATAATGACAAAAGATAACCGATAGTAACCGGTTAGGATACCCAAGTTATTGGGTTGGGCCTTACCCTATGCTTACCAATAGTAACCTAATGGGGTAGTACTTTGAAAGTAATTGGGCCCTAGTAACCCAATAAGGTATCATTCAATATTAGTTGGGCTTATACCCAGGGTTACTTTTAGTAACCTAAAAAGATACTATTTAAGTATAACTAACCAAGTTTTGTATTAAGTAATCAAACAAGATATTGTTTGATTGTTATTAGGTCAGGTGCCCTAAGGTTACATTTTGTAACCGATTAGGATACCATGTTAGTATGTGGGGGACATATAACTAGGGTTACTCATAGATGTTGGTTAGGATACCAACATTTAATGATTATGATTTATGGTAAGATAGAATGTGAATGACTCTTATCTTACACCCTGTTTGGAAACAGGAGTATGAATTGTCATCGTGCCATGTTTGGACGATAAACCAAGAGCGTATGACGACAGGTAAGTACAACTCCGCCTACAGCATGGACAAAACGTTTTGTTGCAAGGCATGTTTTTCAAGAAATCATGAAGTGATGTTATGATATTTTATGTTACGATGTATTAGGTTATAATGTTTTATGTTATGATGTTTTATGTTATAATGTTTTATGTTATGGTGTTTTATGTTATGGTTTGTTATTATGTTATGTTATATGTGTTGTTATCGTGACATCACGAAGTATGTTCACGAATATTAAATCACATGGTAAGAACATGTTTTTAAGTCATAAGATAAGATAAGACAAGCTAATGTTATTGTATCGTACCGACTTGCCACGAGGACGGGTTTAAACGGTTTAGTCTATGGTTTGAGTTGGATTGGATTGGCTGCCCCAATCACTCCATGTTAAACGGTTGGTTTCATGGTTTGAGTTTGATTGGACTGGTCGCCTCCAACCATTCCGTGGCTATGTACCACGTTATGTGCACGCATGACATGTAAGGGAACATAACCAAGTTAACATAAGAAAGCATAATTGATTAATAAAAAAGCATAATCGGTTCATGCATTCTTGCACTAAAAAAAAATGTTTTGCGGATTGAATATTGTACTTACTGGGCATAAGCTCATTACTTACGTTCATGCTGTAGGTAAGCAACCTATCGGAAATACTTGATGCAAGACTGTGGAGAGATGGCGCTGTGGACTGTGAAATGTGGGATGGACACCGCCACGGGTTTTTAGAAAATATGTTTTGTAAAATATGTTTTGTAACATATGTTTGTAAAATGTGTTTATGTTACGTTATTTTAAAGTAATGGTATGGGTAAGGAAAGGTTTCATGTATGATGGCAACAAGTTGCCTCGTGTTGTACCGACCCGCACTAGGTCGGGTTTGGTCCACGGTTTGAATATGATAGCTTTCAAATAAGTTGTGAAAGCTCGGTACTCGAGTAAGTACCTATAAATAAGTATGAGTATAAGTATGAGATTATGTCAAGTTTAAGTTTGAGTTTATAATAAAATAAAATAAAAAATTTACTCTAGAATTTTCAGTAAGTTTAAAGTTTATGAATCAAGAATTAAGTTAGGTATGTGTACGTAGGTCATGGCCCTACGTAGCGTAGGTCGGGGTCATGACACTTATCTTATGCCCTATTTGAAAACAGAAATATTTAACATGTTGTCGTGTCTTGTTGGAATGATAGAGCATAGGACAACTTGTAAGTACAACTCCGCCTACAGCATAGGCAAAAATATTTTTACTGCATGGCATGTTTTCTAAAGCTCATGCATTGATGTATATGAAGCATAATTTTTATGTTTTAATATTATGGTATCATGAAAGCATGCTCATTAATAATGAATCACATGACAAGAACAAGAATAAGTTTTCAAGAAAGAAACTGTTTTCAAGTATGAACAAAGCAAGAACTAGTTTTCATATAATAAGATAAGACAAGCAAATTTTCTTGTGTCGTACCGACTTGCCATGAGTGTAGGTTTAAACGGTTTAGCCCATGGTTTGAGTTGGATTGGATTGGCTGCCCCAACCACTCCATATTAAACGGTTTGGTTCATGGTTTGAGTTGGATTGGACTGGCCGCCCCAACCACTCCATGGTTATGCGTCACTGTACGTGCACACATGATATGTAAGGGGCCCAGAACCAAGTTAACATAAGAAAGCATAATTGATTTATAAGAAAGCATAATCAGTTCATGCATTCTTTTACTAAAAATGATTTTGCGGAAAAAGTTGTACTTGTTAGGCGAAAGCTCATAACTCATGTTTATGCTATAGGTAAGCAACCTACCGGCAATACATGATACAAGACTGTGGAGAATGACACGACAGACTGTGAAACTTTAGGTTGGACATAGCCACGTGTTTTGTAAAATATATTTGTGATATGTTATACTGATTTGATCATACCGGTACTTAAAATATTTAGTATTGGGGCAGTGTTTACCACAACGGTAATTAGTATGGTTTATCAAATGTGTTAAAATGATTTTACAACTCTGTACTCGATTGAGTACATATAAATATTAAATAAGTATGATAATAAGTTAAGTTTTAAATTTGAATTTAAAATGAATAAAGAAAAGAAAAATATTTCCGTATTTTTTACGAAATACAAGAGTATGTTTAAGTTAAGTATTTAAGTTATGTAAGCACGATAACGGCCCAACGTGGTCGGATCATTACAATAACATTGGTGGAGATGGTTATGGCTACAACTAACATCGAGATGGCGGGGGCGAGCAACAGTAATTAGATGAAAATACTTAAATGACAACAAGAATGCAATCTAAAAAACAAAACAAAAAAAAGCTCCTACATCATTTATTTGTATAATACCAAAATGATCTCATAGAAGATCCACTTTTATTAAACTTAGACGGTTTGACTGTGAAAAGATATAGTTAAATAAACAACAGAAGTAGTGAAATACTAGAAACAACAAGATTTAACAAACCAAATACAAGTGAAATGCCAAGCACAGTACCATGCCATTGGTGGAGATGGTGGGAATAACAACTAACGTCGGGACTATGGCGGCAGCTAACAATAATTAGATTATAATATCTGAAACGACATAACAAGAATGAAATCTAAAAATAAAGAGCTCCTACATTATATATTTGTAAAATACCAAAATAACCTCATAAAAGATTGACTTTTTGTACACTTAGACGGTTTGACTATAAAGACATATAAATTTATATAAAAACAAAAGCAGTGGAATACTAAATACAACAAGATTTAACAAATCAAATGTAAGTGAAATGTCAAATGACAACATTATACCATGGGTTGAGATGGTGGTGGCAGCAACTAACGTGGAGATGGCGGTGGCGACTAATAGTAATTAGATGATAATACTTAAACGACAACTGAAATAACATAGAAAGTTGAACATCATGAATAGTTTGTTAAATCTTGAATAGTGACAATCTAATTCATCAAAGAAGCTAGAAAGTTGAACATCATGAATAGTGACAATCTAATTCATGCATCTTGACTTTGACTCCATCTTTGACTATGATTTGAATCATGTTTAAGTTAGATTAAGATTGATTAAGTCTTCTAGAAATATCAAGACCATGATTAGTAGACTAATCAAACACCATTAGCTTTGGTCTATAAATAGACCTCATTTACCACAAAATTCATTCTTTAGTCTTTTTAATCACAAGAAAAATCTCTCTCCAACTTTCCCTCATTTTCCCTCACTTTCTCACCACCCAAACACCTATCTAAGTGAGAAAATCCTTTCTAATCCTCCACTAAAGTTAGCCTCCAAGACAGTTTAAGCTTGGATCAAGACTAGAACGTTCCTTTGAGGTAGAAATCTCAACTTTTCTTTGTGATTTTACTCCTTTTACTCACGGGTTTTTAGCTAAGTGTTAAAAGAAAATATTGTTTTTGTGTTGTAGCTTTTTGTTAGTGATTTTATAGTGTAATCAAGTCTCCACACTAAGGTAAAAACTCTAACTCATGGTTGATGAATTTATGGGTTGCTACTACGTGATTTGTTCTTGGTTATGGCTATGTGGTTTTGTAATTATTTTATTTATTTATTTTATGTTCATGACTATGTGTGTATGTGATCAGACTATTAAAGATGATTAATAGTCTAGAAGTGGCATGAAATAAGTTGTCTAACACGTATAGGACGTAAACAAAATCAATGATATAAAGTCATGATTTTGTTCATGAAAAAAAGTTAAGTTTACAAGGATTTTCAGTATACTATATTGCCAAGGAAATAAGGTTAACTTAATCACTAAATATTGTGGTGTATTAGATAAGTTTTCAAGCTCTAAAATTGTGTTTAAAATCTGCACAAAACAGTGGGAGAAAAACTGTTTTATACACAAAACAACACATGCAGTTTTTTTAAGAAAAACTGGACAGCTTTTCTGTTTTGATTTCAAGCTGCGTTTTGAACACTTTAAAGGTAGGTCCGGACTTCGCAATCATCGACAAAAGTTAGATATGAATGTTAAGAATATTTTTGAAGAGGACATTATTGTAAAATTTTGACTCCAAGACGACGTTTCGAGCGTTTTTCCAAAAACTACTGAAACAGTTTTTCACTCACTGGGCCACGGATTTTGTGATAAACGGATCCCTTACGGGCCAAACCAGCCTCAAAGCAAAACACGAAAGTTTTAGATCTTTCAAAAACGAATGTTCTTCCTAAGAAAGTTTTGTCAAATTCTCAACAGATTTTAAGTTATGATTTTTTGAATTAAACTGTCGTGATATGTAAACGACCAACAAGGTTTTAATGGTTTCAAAACTTTCAAAAGCGTGGGATCCAATGTCCCAATGATTAAAAGAAACGTTCAAACGCTGTTTTCAAACTTGATATTATTTGATCGGTAGCAGCAAAGGTTTTCCAAAATTTGTGTGTTAAATTATAGTAAACTAACCGTTTTCAAAATTGGTAACCGAAATAGTTCAAGTTTTCACCAAAAAATCAAATGAGAATTATTTTGCAAGCTTAAAAATCATGTTTTGGACCTATTGGGCCTCCGGAAAAATGATTTTTAATAAGTCCTTGAAAAAGGCCATAAAAAAAAGGAGTTGGACTTTTGGGCTTAATTCCACGTGGTAAGCCCAAAGGTGATTTTTAAGACTATTATATGATTTAAAAATACACCACAACTTGAAAATCAAATTACCATTAAGTGGGATCATGAAGGTAATCAAGAGAAAATTTTTATTAACAGGCGTTAATTAAATTTTCAAATGAAAGCCTACGTAAGAAATTTAAGTTCTAGTTACTTAACGAATTTAAACTTAGAATTCCTTTAATTAAGGAATATAAATAAAATTTTATCCTTATGGGGTGTAAATTAATGCTCATAATGGACATGTTCTCAGGTAATAACTTTTATCCGCAGTCTCAAGAGTGGAAAACATTGTAAGTAAGGTAAGTACAAACCTCACATATATTATGAAAGATAGTAAATATTATTTTCAAGTATGCCATGTTTACATGTATGTCATGATTTACCTGATATGACATGTTTGTTTATATGTCATGTTTTTACCTATATGCAATGATCATCTATATGTCACACTTTTCGACTATGACACACTTTTGATTATGCCATATTTTACATTAATGTCCCGTTTACAATAATATCATGATTTCAACTATGCCATACTTTACTATGATGTCATAGTTTACGACATTGCCATGTTTTATAATAGGGACATGTTTTATAAGCATACCACGAGTTATTTTATGCCATTGATTTTTATGTCATGCCATATCTATGTATCGTATGCATCATAACTAATAAGATCACAAGTTAAGAATCTTAGTCTTAGAACTAGCATTTGTTAAAGACTTCATGTAGAAGTATGATTTTAAGCATACTCATCAAGAATTAAGTAACAAGACTAAGACTAACTGAAGACAAATAGAGTGTCGTACCAACCTTCCGTAGATCATGGAGGATTATGTATGTTTCAAGATTTCCAGAGTTGTTAGGGACCTCGCAAACCCTAACTTTATGTGGATTGTGCGCATCCGGTATATACAAAAAGAGCCCACATGTTAAGTAAGATTATAAGTCCATAATGGAAGATAAGAGACTCATAATCGACAATAATTGGATCATGCATTAGCAAACCCATGACGAATCATAAATGGTTCTTGCAGAATTTATACGATGCTTGTTATGTTTTTGCGAGATTAAGTTTGTACTTGCTGAGTGTAAGCTCATTAGTATATTTCATATTGTAAGTAAGAAGTCTGCAGCTTAATTTGGTGGGCTATGTGGACAATGTGGCAAGTGAAGGGCGGTGTGGGATACCACTACGTAAACTTATTCCGTAAACTTTTTTGAACTATAAATATATACATATATATTTATAATTTGTATTATGCTACGTATGTGATGTTTCAAGACTTCGGTTAAATGTAAGGGTTATATATGAGTTTATAATTTGTTAAACAAGTAATGTGTATGCACAGTAAAGTTTACCTATATGGATTAGTCTATTTATGTTGTGTTTTAAAAAAAAAAATTGTTCTAAAATGTTCAGTAAGTTTAAGTATTTAAAAGTAAAATTTAATTTAAGGAAGCATGTTAATGGCTTATGTAGTCAAGTTGTTACATTACATATTTGCAAAATACCCAAATAACCTCATAGATGTTCCACTTTTAATACACTTACACAGTTTGACTATTAAGAAATGTAGTTAAATAAACAACAAAAGCAGTGAAACACTAAAAACAATAAGATTTAACAAACCAAATACAAGTGAAATATCAAACGACAACATTATGCCATTGGTGGAGATGGCTGTGGCAGTGATTAACGTTAAGATGGCAGCAGCAGCTAATAGCAATTAGATGGTATTACTTAAACGTCAACTGAAATAACATAATAAGAAAAAAAAAAAAAAAAAAAGCAGCTTCTGTATAATTCCAAAATAACCTTGTTGAAATTCACTTTTACTACACTTAGACAGTTTGACTGTTAAGAGATATAGTTAAATAAACAACAAAACTTGTGAAATACTAAAAACAACAAGATTTAACAAACCAAATATAAGTAAAATACCAAATGACAGTATTATGACATTGGTGGCTCAACACCAGCCACATGACTTTTCAAAAGTTAAAATCAAGAAAACCTAAAAGACCACATTGTGTAACTTGCTTCAAGATTTTAATTTTTTGCTTTTATTATAAATGTTTTGTTTGAGACTTGAGCAAAAAAATTTTGCTTCATTTGCTTCATATTTCAAGCAAAATAAAAAAAGAGTACTGCAACACAAGCTGTCAAGCGAGAGTACTCCTTCTCTTTTCTCTTTCTACATGTGGTTATGTTTAAGAATATATGTTTTTTAACTTTTAGCCTATGTTTGGTTTTCTTAGAAAAGATAGAAAACAAGAGGGTAAGGAAAAATAGGAGAGAGAGAAAATCAAAGTGAAAAAATATTTTACGGTTATACAAATGAAATGACAAACGATAATATTATGACATTGGTGGAGACGCAACAACTAACGTCGGGACGGCGGCAGTAGCTAACAGTAAGTAGATGAAAATAATTAAACTATAAGACAAGAAGCAATCTTAAAAAAGCTCCTATATCACATATTTGTATAATACCAAAACTACCTCGTAAAAGATCCACTTTAATACACTTTTAGTAGACGATAAAAGCACTGAAATACTAAAACTAACAATATTTAA